>CM060394.1:179628694-180828694 GCA_030545235.1 Helianthus tuberosus
CCGGTATTAAAAGCTCTTGTGTCCTTGGACGACCTCGGTATCTTACCAACACTATACTATGCTCACGATGGGTTCACTTGCCCATATGTGTGTTTAGTGTTAGTAAATATTGTGTTTTATAAATTTAAAACTTGGCTAAAAAGTGTTAAAGGGCTTAAAATATACATTAAAACTATACGACACTTCACACGCATCAATAACGTAAGAGGCCTTTCCGAGATCCTTCATGTCGAAATTACACGAAAGTAAATGCTTCAACTCATGCAACATGTCTAAACTATTACTTGCCAATAGAATGTTATCTACATAAAGGACAAGTATAGTAAAGTTGCTCCCACTCATCTTAAGGTAGGTGCATTGATCCACTCGATTCCTCATAAAACCTTATTTCTTTATGACTCTATCAAACTTTAGATACCGTTGATGTGATGTTTGCTTCAACCAGTATATGGCTTTTTCTTCAGCTTACAGACTTAGTGTTCTTGACCTTCAGGCTGAAAACCTTCATATTGTCATATGAACACATTTTCGTCTAATTCATCATTAAGGAAATCAGTTTTAACTTCCATCTGATGTAGCTCTAAATCAAAATATGCTACCCTGTCCATAACGATTACTAAGGAATCTTTTCGATAGACAGGTGAAAAAGTCTCTTAATAGTCAATTTCCCCTTTCTGAGTGTAGCCCTTTGCAACCAATCTCACTTTATAGCGCTCAATGTTCCCATTCGAAACTAGTTTATTTTTTAACACCCAATTACGTCTTACGGGTTTAACACCATTGGGTAATTCTACCAAATCCTAAACTTCATTTTTCTTCATGGAGTTAAGCTCACCAATCATGCTTCATTCCATTTTGAAGACTGATCGGTACTAATGGCTTCATTATAAGAGATAGGATCATTAAGCTTCCAGGCATCCATTTCAGCTTCAGTCAGGTAAGTTACATAATCATCAAAGTTAGTAGGTCTTTGAGACCTAGATCACCCCTAAGTTGATTATTGGGTCCAACACTATCTTAGTGTTGCTCATTTGACGTGCCTTTATTTTCTAGTATATTAACTTCTAAGTGTGACAGAGTTGGTGCAGTTGCATTAACAGCCCCCCTCCCCCTACCGCATCTTTTGCTTCTTGCAAATTCTCATACGGATTTTCACTGCTTCCACTGACCTAAAAATTTTCCAGGAACACGACACTCTTGGTTTCTTCAATACAAGTGACACGGGAAGGACAATAGAAACGATAACCTTTTGAGTTCTCCAGATATCCGATACAGAAACAACTAACAATTTTAGAGTCAAGTTTTCTGAAGAAAAGGATTATAAAGTTTAGCTTCGGCAAGACAGAACCATATTTTCATATATCTAAGACCAATTTTCCTTTCTGTCCAAAGCCCAAAATGAGTTTTAGGGACAAATTTTGAAGGAACTCTATTTAGTATGTGAATGTGTAACACCTCGTAAATTCGTGTTCGATAAAATACTGACAAATGTCCATACTATCATTTGTGCCAAATATTGGCCGAGAGGGACTAATTATGTCAACTAGTGAAAGTATGAATGTGGAGGGACTAAATATGGATACATGTGGAATTTTTGGATTTTGGTCATCGTATACGGACCGTAGGCTTTAAGCCTCTATGGTCCGCAAAGGACCTGGATTTGTTCTGCACATACAGTCTCTACGGACCGCAAAGGGTATACCCCTACGGTCCGTGAAAAGGTGCCAGCTACAAAAATTTGGCTTGGAGCCCAAACAAAGTTGCATGAAACCACCATTCCGAAACCATGAGCTTCCCTACTGCTTATGACATGTTTGGGGACACTTTTACTGATCTCCAAGTGATCCATAACACCTGTGATGATCATATCAAACATCCTCAAGTATAAATAGGTGCTCATTACTTGCATTTCAACTTGCATCTTCTTGAATTCAGTCTATCTCCCTCCTCTGGAAGTTCCTAACTGAAAGGAGCATCCAACTTAGTCCTATTTCGTCCAAGGATTACTTGTAAGTGTTCCTATCCCTTGCATTTTCATTTTATAGGCTTTAATATCCAAAAGTCAAGCAAAAATCGATTTTTGCTTTGACTTTCGGTTTAGACCATTACGGTCCAACCATTGTTCGACTTAAACATGGCTACGTGATCCTAATTAGGTAGGTGATAATCTCTCAAAAGGGCACCTCCTGAAAATCACGTTAACTAGGTCAATTGACAGGTCGAAGTTTTGTTATTTAAAAAGTCAAATGGTCAGTTTTTTGTAAACTGATTATATAATTGTTATAACACATGTTTTGACACTTAAATAAGTTGGTAATTAAAATTAGAGCATGTAAACATGCTCAGCCCGTCAATTCCAGTTGTAGAGTTGGTTCGCAACCGAAAGTCGAGCAGTTTGACTTCTGTTTTGACTTTCGATTCTGACCCGATTTAGCTTAGTTAGCTACTGAATTTAAGTTGCATTATGATTGTATTATAATGTAGGATAACCCTCTGAGGTTATACTACATGATCATAATCTGATTATGAGTTTATATGCAAGTTTTTATAATATGCCTAACTTTGACCAAAATGTCCTTTTTGCATAAAACATGGTTTTAATCAACAACGAACTTGCAAATGATTTACCTACTGATAGGTTAATATAATTAACATATTTTGGTATTATGATTTTGTTCATAACATGACTTTTGATTCAAGATCGTAAATTACGTTATTTAATGAGCAAAACACCCTTTTGGCGCATAGTATGGTTTTTAACCATAACTATCAATCAAAACTTATTACATACTAATATTATAACATAATTAAAGTATTTTCACAGAAGGTACGTGATCATAACTCAGATTTTTATAAAAGTTCTCAAACTATGTTATATAATGACAAAAATGCCCCTACGGTGCATAGTTTGGTCTTAAATCATAAATCCTATACATGTTTGATTAATTACTGATATTATATCATAATTAAAGAATTTTTACAAAATGAACATGTTCATAATATCAGTTTTTATGCAAGTTCTTAATTTATGTCACATAATGACTAAAATGCCCTTATGGTGCATATTTTGATTTTAAAACCTTAATGGTCATGTAAGTTGATAACCTACTGATGTTACAACTTATTTAAAGTATATTGGCATATAAAACTTGTTTATGACTCATCCGGTTACCCGATATCGCTTATATGCGTACGGTTAAACTTATGTAACTAGTTTACGTAAGTTTACTGAAACAGGTCAATCCTTATCATTTTTACTTCAAATTCCAGAATGTATATTGTTTACCCATATTATGAAAGTCTTATTACATGTTGGGTTTAAACGACATTCTATTCCGGTCATCACTTAATCAAGCGTATCGTACTGTTTTCGATAATCTAAGTTAACCGGTCCAAATCTACGACTTGAATAGGACACGTTGACATTCTAATTGGTTATTTATACCATCATTCCAGACTAGGGCCTTCCGGTAAATTGCAACCAACCTTAGTTAATTGATTACGGCTGAGCTATTTATAATATCTTTCATTTATAAGACGAGTTTTAGCCCAGGTAAATACTCTTAACCTATTTTCCCTATACGGGCTTGGGATACGGTAAATTATTACCGCTTGGTCAGGTATGGGATCATATACCGGATTATGACTACAAAATCTTCATAACCCGCTTTAATCTGTTTTGTCTGATAACTTAAACATTGGGGGTTAACGCGACCGTGTCCTGGATATCCTTAGCTCATTTAAATTACTAATGGCCACAACTGAGCATGGGGTGTGGGTATACACCTGACAGATGCTAATGCTATTATAAAATGTTTTTCCTACCGTTAATCGGGGATAACCCTTTGTGGGTTTAAGTGGTGTGTCGGTTAATCATGTCTCGTTGTTTAGTACTGGGCCCCATATGTATTGACAGGCATGTAAAACTGTATACAAGATCATTTTGAATTGTCCCAAATTATTTACGAAAATCATGTGCCTTGTGCACATAAAATGATTTTTGAAAATGTTTTCAAAATGTGTCGGTTATTTGTATTTACCAGTGTAAACTGACGTATTTTCAAAAGACTAAGTTACAGGTTGCAAGAATACGTAAATAGGCTGGAAGTTTCATGGTAATGCTGGAAGAGGAATTTGCAACTCCTTTGCATATAGCCGAGTAGTCAGTTGATCTCATTTTCTACATTTTCGATCCGCATGTGGATCTTTATTACAAACTGTCTGTATAATTATTTTGAACATTTGGACATTTAAGTTTGTAATAATATTTTAAACTCCAAGACTTCCGCTGTGCTATCTGTGTTTGCTTATATTGATACTAATCTTACGTCACGATACTCCCCAACCGGGCCCACCGGGTGTTGTTATGTTCGGAATGACCGGGGTGTGACAGGTGTAGGTCCCCTTGTTCATACGGATCGTCACAGAATTGTATATCTAACCTAGAGTGCGGAATCCTCTAGATCAGATTTGTTACAGAAACAAATAGAAACAGAATTCAAAATCAAAACGGTCTTCTATTGATTATCCAAACTTGAAGTTTTACAATCAATTCAAGAGCTCACAACCTCACAGCCTCTCTCTGTGACCTTGCTAAACCCTAAATTCGAAATTACTTTCTCTCTCTACATTTTCTCTCTCTAGAATTCTCTAACTCCTCTTGCCCCTAAAACCCTAATCACAAAACATGTTTATATACCACATGTTTATGAACTGGGCTTCCTATTGGGCTAGGCCATTTTCCAAGCCCATTACAATAAATAACTCACTAACCAATAAGCTAAGCCCATTACAAAATATCCAAAGACTAAATAATCAAACTATTAAGCTGTTGTCACAGAATATGCACCAACAGACTCCCCTTAACAATAGCTTCATAGTGTAACATTGTCTTCAAACATCTTGTGTTCTTTTGGTCTTTGGATAGCGTCAGCTACACAGTTTCTGACATCAACAGACTCCCCCTTAGCTGATGCTTCCAATCTCCAAAACTTTAGTTCTTTGTAGATCATTAAACTAGCAATCCTTGGTTAAGCAAGTAAGCTCCAAATTCTTCATATAACTCTCTTTCTCTCTGGAATGTAGTAGAAGGATCCTACCATGCATCTTCACACATCTTCACTCTCAATCTGCACTTTACTTGTATTCTGCCCTTCATTTTGATAACTGCATCAATCTGTTTAGCAACACAAGCAAGTATCTTGAAAAACCATTAGTCTTTTCACATTTAAAGATAAACCAATATTTTATCTTATCATACAAAAACAACAACCTGTCAATTCAAAATGGAAGTCTTTTTAAAAAGAAAATATTTTTGGTATTTTTGATATATTTCAAAACAAACTAAACTAAACTCAAAAATATTTACAATACATCTTTTTGTGAGAATCATTTGTAAGAAGATCATATCAACAAAATCAAACTGTTTTCACACTATTAGATAATTCTTTATGTAATTTTTCGTGAAAAGCAGTCCAAGACGATTACCAGTATGTTTGTCCACTTAAACAAAATGCATGAACATTTCAAGTACCACTACCGTATGATACGTTAAGGTAATATTATTCTGATATACTAGTGTGTCCCCCTTCAGGATATACCCCCGCGATCAAGGTATGCACAAAGATTCATCGTAGTAGGTGAGTATACTGAATTCATCCGTTTTGTTTTTCAACGTTTAGATAATTGGTGATCAGGTCAGTACTTCCATACAGCAAAGAGACCAAAATATCTAACGAGGGCTAAGACAAATACCATTTTTTGGTACGATTTATGCTTTTTGCACATTTTGAATGACTATCTATGAGAGCTTCTTCATTTATGGGTTTTGGCATTTTTTGCTCTTTTAAGATTTCCTGGTTGTGCCTAGGTTAGCATGGCAGAAGGACAAGCCTGATATCCCCAGATGAAATAACAGTATAAAGACCCAAAACCTCAGATTTTGGTAATCTATCAACGCAAGATTTAAGGTCATTAAACCATACACCACTAATGTGTTCCCCACTCATACACAGTGCATTTAAGTTTATATCACATTGGTAATCTATCACACTTAAGCATTTTAATTCAGTTTCAGTGTCACAGTCTAACTTGCTGATGTACTATCATTTCTTCTTTTTCACACAGTGATAACTCATTTTTTATTTTCTATTTTTTATGTTTTTCATTTTTCAATGTTTTTGGATTTTTTTTTAAAATTTTATAACTTACTCCCCCTAAACTTACGCACTATCTAAACTCTTTTTGGCTTAGAGAAATTTATCCCCCTAAATTTTTGTTTTATGGAGCAAATTTCAAAAACAAAAATTTACAAACACAAACAGACTCCCACTTTAATCTGACAACAAGTTTTTCACTTTTAAAGTTTTAGAATAATCATAATAATCACTAAAGTAAATAGTTCGTTACCAAGGTTAACCTACTATTCACCTCAGACACTTTACAGGAACAACCACCGTTGAACACATCAACAGTCCTTCTTGGTCATCCTGCATTTACTCAACAACTCAGTTAGTCTTGAGAACCCAAGCCCTGATAGTCTTGGGTTTTCCAAATTCATCCATTACAGGAACATCTATCCAATATCCATAACTCCTAACTGGAGTCTTGGATTGCTTACCCATTGTTGAACAAGAATGATAATTTCCACTAGGTCTTTGATTGCGAGAGTTCCAATAACCTCTCGGATTTTCTGACCTTTGGAAATTATTATCTTGATATCTTCTTCTCCCACTCTCATACCATGAATTTTGAAAAAAATTTGGATGTTGTTGAACATTTGAGTTACTAAAACCCCTATGTCCATTTCTTTGTTGAAAATTTCGATGACCAGCAGTTTGGTATCGAGTTTGATATCCAAAATTTTTATTTTGACTTTGAAACTGATTTGATTTACCATTATGATGACTAAATTGTGGAGAAATACTTCTTGGTCTATCAAATATTTTCGAAGTTGAGGGTTTAGATTGAAATTCAGGTTTCTTTGTCTGACAACTCGATTTTACACTATTGTTTGTCCCAACCTGATTCCCATCCTTAACCTCATCAACTTTTTGTTCACCTTTCTTTAAAGGACAACAACTCGCCACGTGCCCTTTGCTGTGACATCTAAAACATGATCTTTTCCTTTTGTTAAATCTCTTTTTAAAAGTTTTCTTCTTTTCCTTTTCAGTGTCCTCATCCGATTTATGAGGTGTACTGTTAGACCCTACAGATTCTTTCAAAGAAACTGGACTATTTGGCAAGTCCACAGCTATCGGATCCACTACAGCTGGTGTAGTAGGCACAAAATCAATTTACTCATTCTCATCATGCAGAAAAGAGTAGTATTGATCCTTAGAAGATGAAGCTTTACTAAACCCCACTCCCGTTCTATCATTACTCCTTTTCAGCCCTTTTTGAATTTGAGTCCTAACTAATGAAGAATTTCCAAATTTCTCTAACTTTTCTTTTAGTTCAACAATTTGGTCTTGTGCAATGGCCAATTCCCTACACTTTTCAGAAAACTCATTAGTTTTATCCTTTACAGTTTCACGAGCCAAATCAATGATCTGTAACAGTTCATTGACTTTGCTTGTTAAACTGCTGATTTCTTGTTCGTTCGATTTGAGTTCATTTAAACAATTTGACTCTCTTTTAATCAAAAGAACATTTGACTCTTTTTGTTTTTCCAATTCAGCTAACAGAATTTTGTTTTGCTCCGATAGTCTGTTAACTTTACCTTGTAGTTCAGTGCAATTATGACATGGATGACTTACAGATTCTGATGATACCTTCACCTCTGCTGTAAGTCCGTTCACATCAGTCAAGCCCTTTGAAACTTCTGTATCCTTCTTCTCACCATTCTCCTTATCATCTTTGTTCTTCTCTTCTACCACAACATCATGCTTTTTCATCTAAAGCACGACCTCCTACACTCTTCCTTGATGAATTCTGATAACGTTTTTCTAAACCTTCCCACAGATCTCTAGAAGTCCCATAGTGCTTGATGGTATGTTTAATTCCCTCAGGCAAGGACTTCTTGATCACTGCTAAAACTTTCTTCTCAGCATCAACCATAAGTTTCTCAGATTCATCCATCATCTCATAAGAAATCACCTTAACCCTTCCTTCAACACGGCGTGTAGGAGCAACACATCCATCAATCATACAACACCACATTCTGAAATCTTCACTCTTCACAACCGATTCAAACTTCTCTTTGCAGTCAACATATTCTTTGACGTTTGTAAGCTTTGGCCAAATCTTAACAGTCTCACTGACCTTATCCATTTTGACCATCTTTAAACACGTTTTTCCGTAAGCGTACTGATAAAAACCGTACAATTTTTTTCCGAAAACAGTGGTTATCAAATTACACCGTTAGAATCGTCTCGAAAAGACGAATCCAATGATATATAATGTCGAAAACCGAATTTTTTTTGCCCTAAAAATGCAAGGAATTCAACAGTGCAGACGGTTTCGTCAGATGAGTTACGGTTCACTTTCTATTTTCGAAAACGTCAATTTTTCCTTACGCTTGCCAAAAAATCTTCCACCTTTTTAATTCCTCTACTAAATTCGCTAGGTTAAATTCGCTGATCAATTCAACTTAATTTCGCTAGTCAGTTCAAGTTAATTTCGCCGGAAGGTCAAGTTCGCTGGTCAAATTCTCTATCAAATTCGCTGATTATTAAAATCGCCTGTTAATTTCGCTCAGATTAATTTCGCCGGGTAACCAGTTCGCTATTACGATGACTGGTAAAGTCGCTGAAACCGTGATAATTACGCTGTGGAAAATTATACAGTTACCAAAGTCGCCTTTGGATTATAATTTCGCCGATAAGTAAGCTGGACAGTTAATTTCGCAGGTGAGTCAATTTCGCTGGTCAAGTAAAATTGGAAACTAGATCTGATCGAAATTCTGAAGATTTTTCAGATTCTCCTAACATTTTCCTGCAGAATCGAAACAGCAAAATATCAGTGATTTACGAAAAACAGTGAAGAACAGAATGAAAAACGTGAAGAACACGAAGAAAATCTTCGAATCTTCAAGCCTTTCCAGCCAAAATCCTTCAAACCATCAACCAAAAACTGTCCTGAAAACCTGCAAAACAGCAACCAAGCAAAACAGAAGATCAAAACAGCCAAAAGATTTCAAAAATTTGTATCAAACCACAAAAAATTTCGAAACCCTAATTGCAAAAAAATTTCGAAAATCTCCCTGTTTCTGCCAAGAACAATTCTGAACCGAGCCTTCAAGAGCCTAACGCTCTGATACCAATTGTAGGTCCCCTTGTTCGTACGGATCGTCATAGAATTGTATATCTAACCTAGAGTGTGGAATCCACTAGATCAGATTTGTTACAGAAACAAGTAGAAACATAATTCACAATCAAAACGGTCTTCTATTGATTATCCAAACTTGAAGTTTTACAATCAATTCAAGACCTCACAACCTCACAGCCTCTCTCTATGACCTTGCTAAACCCTACATTCGAAATTACTTTCTCTCTCTAGAATTCTCTAACTCCTCTTGCCCCTAAACCCCTAATCACAAAACATGTTTATATACCACATGTTTATGAACTGGGCTTCCTATTGGGCTAGGCCATTTTCCAAGCCCATTACAATAAATAACTCACTAACCAATAAGTTAAGCCCATTACAAAATATCCAAAGACTAAATAATCAAACTATTAAGCTGTTGTCATAGAATATGCACCAACAACAGGTTGGTATCAGAGCCAACGTTTGAGTGAATTAAACACTAGCCTTTTGTGTTTAATCTCAAATAACACAGTAGCATATTCCTTAGACTTTCTGAGTCTAGACTTTGACATAGGGTTACTCTCATCCCTATTATGTTCTATATTGTTTTTGATTTTATGAATTTCAGGAGAATGTCGCTGAACAAGGAAGCCGTTGATGGTGGTCCCACTCGTCCGAAGCCTAGGAATCCGAAGCTTCGTACGACGGCTAGGATATCAGTACGACCAGTTTGGAGGAAAGGTCTTTACAAACTGTATCCCAAAACCAAACCTTCTGAAACTATAAACCAGACTTCGAAATCTGTACCAGTGGACACTGAAGATCCATGCATGAAGTCAATACCCGTGGATGCTCAAGATCCATACTTCTTACCCCTAAACTTTAACATTCCAAATCTTGTTTATACTAGTCAAACTCCAATTCATGATCCCTATTATTCTTTAACCATCGAATCTACGGATTCTACTTCTACAACAGATCCTTATTTGGAGGACTTACATCAACCAGACTTCAGTATCAATGTTGTATATGGTGAAATAAGAAGAGGAATGTTTGGAATAAGAACAAGGAGACGATTGAAGATTCTTTCTTATATCATGTATTTCATTTTTATATTCCAAAAGTCCCTATGTGGACATATCATTGTACTTCATTTTCGTCCCTGCGTGGACATGTATTTCATTTTCGTCCCTGCGTGGACAAGTAGTTTAACTTTATCTCAAAGTCCTGTTTAAGGCAAGTATTGTAGTTTTTTATCATTTAATGAAAACTTTTGGAATTTTCCATATTATATGTATTCATGACATCCCTTTTCAAGCGATCATCTCGAATTTAATTCGAAACTTTATCGATCTGCCCAATAATTCCAAAAGATCTTCTTAATGGTTTTGACCAGCCAATTGGTAATGTCCATATTATTTGGCAATTTTAAATGATAGTTAAGGATGAATAGCCCTTCTATCAAGATAGTAAAGGAAGAATAGCCCTTCTATCCAGAGGTGGTGAACTATGTTCAAGCCTCAAAGCCTTTATGGTCAAATGCGACCATGAATTTTATTATTCAACCATTAAGACAATTATTCTATGTTAACATTCAAGTAATGTTAATACTCCTGGCAGTGTGACCAGAGGAACCAAACTAGCCGTCAAGGTGAGGGACTACGTCCAAGCCTTATAGCCTATATGATCAAGTTAGATCATGGATAATATCATCAATGTGATGATCATATACTTTAACATCCTTAGTGATGATCTGCCTACGAGCTATATTTTATTATCAATTGAAATAATGACAGTTGTAACCTTGTGGTTCCCTGTCCAAGGTGGTGGGCTATGCCCAAGCCTCATAGTCTATATGATCAGTGAGATCATGACTAATATCATCAGTGCGATGATTTTCTATATTAACATCCTACGTGATGTCAATTGATTTGCCTACGGGCCATATTATATCATCAACTATGACAAAGACAGCTGTAGTCGTGTGACTCTATGTCTAAAGGTGGTGAACTATGTTCAAGCCTTAAAGCCCCTTGATCAAACGAGATCGCGGCTTATATATACTTTAATGTCCTTCGTGACATGCCTATGTGCTATATCTTAACGTCCTTCGTGACAAGCCAATATGCTATATTCTTATGTCCTTCATAACGAGCCTATGAGCTATCTATAATTGTCATTATAACAATGACAGTTGTGACTTTATGATCCACTGTCTAATAGGTTATGGACTTTGTCCAAACCTCAAATGCCATTGATGGTCCTTTGTGACCTAGGCTAAAAATATACTTGATTAATTTTGATTAAACATTCATTTGAAATGTTAAAATTGGCACTTGTGACGTTATGCACACTTGTCCAAAAAGGGTGAAGGATTTACATATCCAAACCTTATAGCCTATATGGTATAATAATACCATGGCCAATGCATTAAATAGTCATCAGAATCGATGACTAAGTATTATATTGGAACTAAGAAATTGATCATTTTTGGTGTTTAGTACCAAGCATACAATTATGGCAAATTCTGATGAAACCAATAGCGGTCGCAACAATGATGATGCGAATGTAAACCGCAACGCTAATGGAGTTGATCTCCAAGCTATGATTGTCACTGAAGTTGGCAAGGCGATGAATGCGTTCATAGCTAATTTTAAGGAGTCGAGTGCTACTCGTTCCAAGTCCTAATCAGTTCCACATTCATCAGCTCATAAGGAGAGCTCAATTCACTCTTCAAATGCGAAATGTGAACCCAAGAAGCATGTGCTTCAGGATAGATCTCGTTCTTCTAGGGACGGTTGTACCTACAAGTATTTTGTCTCCTGCAAGCCCAAGGACTTCAATGGTGAGAATGGGCTATTGATGCCATGAGATGGCTGGATGAAATGGAGATGGTTGTAGATATCAGCGGTTGTGCTGATAGGGATATTGTGAAGTTTGTCTCACAATCCTGCAAGGGCGATGCCCTAACATGGTGGAAGGACATAATACAATATACAGGGAAGATAACCCTGTACAACCTTGAGTGATCCAAGTTTGTGGACCTTATTAAAGAGACTTACTGCTCACCACATGAGGTTGAGAAGGTGGAGTCATATTTTCTGACTCTCACCGTGAAAACTTGGACTGTCAGAAGTATGTTACCGACTTCAACTCTCTATCGAGGTTAGTGCCCTACTTGATTACCCCAGAATCCAAACGCATTACGCGTTTCATAGGTGGTCTAGCACCAGAGATTAAGGGCATGGTAAAGGCTTCCAAGCCTACCTCTTATAGGTCTGCTGTGGACCTGTCTCTATCCCTCACCCTGGATGCGGTGAGACAAAAGTCAGTGAAAACTGAGACCGACGAAAGGAGGAAAAAGGGAGGAGGATAACTCCCAGAAGTCCAAGAAGAAGGGTAAGCCTGGGTTCAAGAAGAACCAGCTAAAGTCTAATGACAGACCAGTTTGCATTTCCTGCAATAGGAGACACTGGGGACAGTGTCGTTCGGATCAGCAGGCAAAGCCTTGCAGTATTTGCAAGAAGACAGGGCACAAGACCTTAGAGTGTAAGGATCTTAAGGATGTTGCCTGCATTGGTTTTGGCAAAAAGGGCCACATTAAGACGACCTGCCCTAAAGCTGCCAAAGGAGGTACTTCTATGCCTGGAGAGGCAAAGAAGGGAAACTCCCAAGCTTTCCAGATGAATGCTATGGAGGCAGTGAATCACAATAATGTCATAACGGGTACGTTCCTTATTAATGATATCTTTGCTAGAGTTCTTTTTTATTCGGGTGCTGATAAGTCTTTTGTAGACCATAAGTTTAGTAAACTATTAAACTTACCTATAAGAACTCTAGATATTGCTTATGAGGTAGAACTTTCCGATGGAACCTTAGAAACCGCATCTTCAATTCTTGATGGATGTTCCATATCCATTAAGAATCATTCTATTCCTATCTCTCTTCTGCCAATGAAATTGGTGGGGTTCGATGTAGTCTTAGGCATGGATTGGTTATTTCTTAACCAAGCCCGCATTGCCTGCGATAAGAAACTCATTGAGGTCAAAGCCCCATCTAGTGAAATGATTACCATCCAAGGAGATTTACACTTTGGTTTGCCTGAGAAGGTGTCTCTACTCAAGGCATCCAAGTGTCTGAAGAGCGGATGTGTCATTTACATGGCACATGTAACGATGGATGAACCATATCTATGTCATTTCTGAATACCCTGATGTCTTCCCTAAAGAACTACCTGGTCTACCTCCAGAGAGACAAGTGGAGTTTAGGATTGATATCCTACCAGCAGCTGCACCTGTTGCAAGGGCTCCATATCGATTAGCACCATAGGAGATGAAAGAATTAAAGACCCAACTTGATGAGCTGTTAGAGAAAGGCTTTATTTAGCCTAGCTCATCACCTTGGGGAGCGCCTATCTTGTTTGTCAAGAAGAAGGACGGTTCAATGCGCATGTGCATTGACTACCGTGAGCTGAACAAGATAACGATCAAGAATTGTTATCCGTTGCCCAGGATCGACGACTTGTTTGACCAACTGCAAGGGGCCAACTATTTCTCTATGATCGACTTGAGGTCGGGTTATCATCAACTGAAATTCAGGAGTGAAGACGTTCCAAAGACTGCCTTCAGAACAAGATACGGTCACTATGAGTTTCTGGTGATGCCTTTTGGGCTCACTAATGCACCTGCAACATTCATGGATCTCATGAATAGAGTCTGCAAGCCATATCTGGATAAGTTTGTCATTGTCTTCATAGACGACATACTTATCTATTCTCGTAATCAAGCTGATCATGAGAGACATCTATGGTGCATCTTAGAGTTATTAAAGCAGGAGAAGCTTTATGCTAAGTTCTCCAAGTGCGAGTTCTGGCTTTGAGAAGTCTAGTTTCTTGGACACGTGATAAGTGAGCTTGGTATCTAGGTGGATCCCGCTAAGATTGAAGCCATTATGAATAGGGAAGCACCTAAGACGCCTTCTGAGATACGTAGTTTCTTAGGATTGGCCAGTTATTATAGGAGGTCCATTGAGAACTTTTCGAGGATAGCCACTCCTTTGACTACCCTGACCCGTAAGAATGTCAAGTTTGACTGGGGCCTAAAACAACAAGAATCTTTTGAGATTGTAAAGCACAGGTTGATTAATGCTCCAGTGCTAACTCTACCTGAGGGTAATTGAGGATTTTGTCATGTATTGCGATGCTTCACACACTGGCATGGGCTGTGTGCTGATGCAATGAGGCAAAGTGATTACTTATGCATCACGACAATTAAAGGTGCACGAAAGGAATTACACCACCCATGACTTGGAGCTGGATGCCGTTGTATTTGCACTTAAGTTGTGGAGACACTACCTGTATGGCATGGTGTGTATTATATACACTGACCATAAAAGTCTCCAACATCTATTCAATCAGAAGGATCTGAACATGAGACAACACCGCTGGATGGAGACGCTGAATGATTATGATTGCGAGATTTGCTATCATCTAGGAAAGGAAAATGTAGTTACCGACGCGCTGAGTCGCAAAGAAAGGGTTAAACCGATTAGGATTAATGCCAAGAGCATTGAGCTTAAAAATAGCTTGAATGAGAAGTTATTGGATGCGTAGAAGCAAGCCCTGTTAGAGGCTAACCTTCCTAGTGAAGGATTGGGTGGAACTATCAGTTGTCACCTGGAAAGGATGGAATCCTTAGATTAAGTGATAGGATGTGGGTTCCAATCTTTTGAAGACTTAGAGATCTAATCCTCTAGGAAGCGCATAGTTCCAAATATTATGTTCACCCTGGAGGTGATAAGATGTATCAAGATTTAAAGAACTATTGGTGGATGGGTTTGAAGAAATCCATAGCCACCTATGTAGCTAAGTGTCTGACGTGTTCGAAAGTTAAGGCTGAACACCAAAAGCCATCAGGACTTCTATAACAGCTTGAAATTCCCACATGGAAGTGGGAACTGGTAACTATGGATTTGATAACCAAGTTGCCTAAGACCAAACGAGGCAATTACACGATTTAGGTCATCGTGGATAGGATGACGAAGTCAACACATTTCTTGCCCATAAAGGAGACGTATAGCTCTGACAAGTTGGCTAAGTTATATGTGGACGAGATTGTGTCCCTGCATAGTGTGCCAGTATCTATTGTATCTGATAGAGATACTAAATATACTTCTTATTTATGGAACAGTTTCCAACAATCTTCAGGCACCAGTTTGAATTTCAGTACGGCTTACAATCCTCAAACTGATGGACATAGTGAGCGTACAATCCAAACTTTGGAAGACATGCTTAGGGCATGTGTGATCGACTTGGGTGGTAGCTGAGATGACCATCTCCCCCTAATTGAATTCTCATACAATAATAGTTATCATACGAGTATCAAGGCTGCTCCTATTGAGGCCTTGTATGGGAGAAAATGTCGAACGCCATTTGTTGGGCTGAAGTTGGAGAAACCCAACTAATAGGACCAGAGATAGTCTTGGAGACCACAGAGAAGATTGTGCAAATCCGTGATCGTCTCAAAGCTGCCAGGGACAGGCAGAAAAGTTATGCTGATAAGAGGCGTAAACCTCTTAAGTTCCAAGTCGGGGACAAAGTTTTGCTGAAGGTTTCACCCTTGAAAGGTGTGATGCGCTTCGGTAAGAAGGGCAAGTTAAGCCCAAGATATATAGGACCATTTGAGATAATCGAATGTGTCGGGTCTATAGCTTATAAGCTAAACCTGTCGGAGGAGCTTAGTGGAATTCACAATGTGTTCCACATTTGTAATTTAAAGAAATGTCTAGCTGGTTAGTCGCTAACAATGTCACATCACGATGTGTAGATTGATGAAAACCAGAGGTTCATTGAGAAACCGATTTCGATTGAGGATCGACATGTTAAGAAGCTCTTACGGAAGTTTATACCAATTGTAAAGGTTAAATGGGATACCCGTAGAGGCCCCGAATATACGTGGGAGGTTGAGTCCACTATGCGACAAAAGTACCCCCATCTTTTTGAATAAAATCTTGGGGTCGAGATTTATTTTAAGGGGGTGAGGATGTAACACCTCGTAAATTCATGTTCGGTAATATATTGACACATGTCCATACTCTCATTTGTGCCAAATATTGGCCGGGAGGGACTAATTTTGTCAACTAGTGAAAGTATGAATGTGGAGGGAGTAAATATGGATACATGTGAAATTTTTGGATTTTGGTCATCGTATACGGACCGTAGGCTTTAAGCCTCTATGATCCATAAAGGACCTGGATATGTTCGCGCGTATAGTCTCTACGGACCGCAAAGGGTATACCCCTTCGGTCCGTAAAATGGTGCCGGCTACAAAAAATTGTCTTGGAGCCCAACCAAAGTTGCATGAAACCACCATTCTGAAACCATGAGCTTCCCTGCTGCTTATGACATGTTTGGGGACACTTGTGATGATCTCCAAGTGATCCATAACACCTGTGATGATCATATCAAACATCCTCAAGTATAAATAGGTGCTCATTTCTTGCATTTCAACTTGCACCTTTTTGAATTCAATCTATCTCCCACCTTTGGAAGTTCCTAACTGAAAGGAGCATCCAACTTAGCCGTATTTCATCCAAGGATCACTTGTAAGTGTTCCTATCCCTTGCATTTTCGTTTTATAGGCTTTAATAGCCAAAACTCAAGCAAAAATCGATTTTTGCTTTGACTTTCAGTTTAGACTATTATGGTCCAGCCATTGTTCGAGTTGAACATGGCTATGTGATCGTAATTAGAGAGGTTTTAATCCCTCAAAAGGGCACCTCTTGAAAATCATGTTAATTAGGTCAATTGACGGGTCAAAGTTTTATTATTTAAAAAGTCAAACGGTCAGTTTTTCGTAAACTTTGTAAACTGATTGTATAATTATTATAACACATGTTTTGACACTGAAATGAGTTGGTAATTAATATTAGAGCATGTATAAACATGCTCAGCCCGTCAATTCCAGTTGTAGAGTCGGTTCGCAACCGAAAGTCGAGCAGTTTGACTTCTGCTTTGACTTTCGATTCTGACCCGATTTAGCTTAGTTTGCTACTGAATTTAAGTTGCATTAGGATCGTATTATAATGTAGGATAACCATCTGAGGTTATACTACATGATCATAATCAGATTTGGAGTTTATATGCAAGTTTCTATAATATGCCTAACTTTGACCAAAATGCCCTTTTTGCATAAAACATGGTTTTAATCAGCAACGAACTTGCAAATGATTTACCTACTGATATGTTAATATAATTAACATATTTTGGTATTATGATTCTATTCATAACCTGAGTTTTGATACAAGATCGTAAATTATGTTATTTAATGACCAAAACGCCCTTTTGGCGCATAGTATTGTTTTTAACCATAACTATCAATCAAAACTTATTACATACTGATACTATAACATAATTAAGGTATTTTCATAGAAGGTACTTGATCATAACTAAGATTTTTATAACAGTATAACAACCCTCCAAAATATGTTCTAATACCCTAATATATCTTAAAACATACCCCGTATGTGAAAACCGAGCCCAAAATACCTTTAATTTTGCAAAAATAAAATAAAAACAAAAATAATTGTTCTCTGGCGGGCCGCGTAAGACCACTCCTTGGTCTACGCGGGGCGTGACAACCTTGCCACACAACGACATCCGATGCTGCCATGTGGCAGCCACACGTCGAGCCTATAGTGGTGACCGGTCAAGGCTAAAGCCTATAACCCCTATGTCGCAGGCCGCGTAAGACTTCCTCTAAGTCTAAGCGGGGCGCGAGAGATGGCCGGATCACAACTATAAATAGAGGTCTTCAGTGCTCAGTCGAACTCGCTCATTCCTTTCTTTTTCTCTCGAATTTCTAAAGTGTAGACACTATTCTCGGATATAATACCCCCAAATTAACGAAGTTCTGCCCCGTTGTAAGTATTATAACCCCGATTACTTATTAGATACGCTGCCCGATTGATCCAGGGTTCCGTAACGGCTGTCGTGGTTCTGCCCGACGTAGTCGTTGGAATACCGTATCGGGGAGAGTATTACTAATGTAAATATTGGGTTAATATACTAACGCGTGTGCATTTGTGTAATTAATAGATAATCACCAGGAAATCCCTAAAGAAAACCTAAGACAACAATGTGAGTAATCTCCTTTTTGTATAAACTGTTTATACAAAACCTCAATGTTTTACATTATATTGCTAGTGATTGAGTATTTGTAATTCTACAATTAACGTCGGTATATTTGGGGTTTTGTATACAAAATTTGTTACTACACTGTGAGTAGTAACATGACCATAAGTCGGGACGACAGTACCGTGGGTGGTAATTAAAGTAAGAATTGGAAACAAATATAATTGCGAGATCGCCCTCAATACTGCGAATGATAAAAATTGGTCTTGATTAAACTGGGATTCACTCACCAGTATTTTCCACTGACAAAATGTTTTTAATCGTGTTTCAGGTAACAAAATGTGAAAGCCAACTAGAAGCCAGCTGGACAGTACTGAAGGCTTGGAAAAGTGGCTATTAAAGTTACCTAAATAAAGAGATGTTTTATTTGAATAAAATAGGGTTTATCCCTATGAAAAATATATGTAATGAAAACTTGGGATTTTCCCATGTGTGAAATATTATAAAAGCGTGGTATTTTACTCTGATAAAATATTTCCTAACTACGATCCTGATGTAAATTCCGCTGCCAAAATAATGAAAAACATGATACCACCAAGACTGGCCGCGGCCGCTCGTTCCCAGGGTAATTAAGGGACGGGGGTTGCGATAGAAGGTGGTATCAGAGCTAAGCCACTAATTTAGCCACAGAAGTGTTCTGCTGACACCAAGATATTATTCAAAGTGTTAGGAAATAAATTATGGAAATACGTGCATATTTGTATTTTGTTGTTGTGTGTTATTTGACTATTTGATAGTTTACAGTATGAGTGACCAAGGACCTTCTGACGCATACCGTCAGTTGTCCAGCTCACCTAGGAGCGAAGGCACCTCTTCACAGCCTGCCCTCTCAGGGTATTCAGCTGACAAGGAAGATGGGATATTCGTGTTTAAGGCCTAGCCTGAAAAGCCATTCCCTTCTAAGAAAAGAGGATGGTTCAGTAGAGGAGCACATGAACGTAGGAAAAGAATGAAAAAGTTACAACAGCAGCGTGCTTTTGCAGCCATTAGGCGAGAGACAGATGCTCACACCCAGGATATGCTCAATAGGAGTCTAGCAAACTTCCATATTTTAGCAACCACTGCTGCAGACCCTAACCTGGAGCAACTTGTAGCACCCCAGCCTTTACCACTGTTTCCCACCCAGCCAATGGAAATCGAAAATAACCCAGAAAACCAAATCCAAATGCATGACTTTGACCCAATGGATATACCTAGGGTACCAGCACCTAATCCCTTAGACCCACACTACGACCCATGGTTAGACGATCATAGGGATTACCAGCAACGTTACCCAATACCAGAAAACCAACCAATACCAAACCTGGCGTCTTACCCAAACTTGGACCCTCTAATCCCTACTATGATAGCGATCAATACATCAGGGAAATTTTAGAGAATCCTTACCCGTACCAAGAACCCATGCCCCAGTTCCCAAACCCAGTCCCAGCACCTGCACCCCCAATGAGTGCAGAAAATGTGCAAGAGCTCCGAACCTTCGGAGAAAAGATTTTAGAAAGTAGCGAGAGGATGAGGTAGGTTGGAGAGCGACTCGTCTGGAAATATGACGAGTGTAATATGGAGTTCTGGATGAACCCATATCAGTGAAGGTGATGGTGGAAGTAATAATAATAATATATAATATATGTGTGTGTGTTTGAAAGATATATATATTGTAGTATAGACCACCTTGTGGTTAGTGATGCCTAATAGTATTGTAATTTTAAATTCTAGTATCAGTTTGTATTAGATGCATACTATAAGAAAGAGTAAGTCGCAATGTTCGACGCTTTTGATCAATATGTGTGTCATATGATTAGTCATATTAAATACTATCTTGTGATATTAATACGTGGTAAATGTTTAAAATACAGATGGCTGACCAAGTGAATCATGAGAATCCGGACAATAACCCGGAAAACCAGAATGACAATAATCCGAATAATGATAATCCAAACAATGATAACAATGGAAACCCAGTGGATAACAGCGCTATCCAACACATAGTGGCACAAGGAATTATAGATGCAATGCCATTTATTATTCAAAATGTTAGGGAAGCTGATAATAAAAGTAACCGTGACACTAAATGACCCACCAATGAACTCAGTCACAGCGTGAACAATGGACCCATACTTCAAGTGCCCATTCCCAAAAGAAGAAGAACCATGTCTTATGGTTGTTCTTACAAAGAATTCTGGTATTGTAAACCAATAGAATTCTCGGGCAATGAAGGAGCCATTGCAGCTCTACACTGGATAGAAAAGACTGAGGCAGTCTTAAAAATAAGCAAGTGTGCGGAAGAGGATAAGATAATGTTTGCCTCCAATCTGTTTAAGAACTCATCTTTAGAATGGTGGAACACTATCCTCCAATCTAGAGGAAGTGATAGGATTTACAATATGGAGTGGGAAGAATTTAAAAACATGGTGGAAAGGAAATTATGCCCTCCCAATGAAAAAGAACAGATAGCAAATAAGTTCTTAAACCTTAGAATGACTGGAGTGGATAGTAAGGGTTACACTACGTTATTCTTCGAATATGCTAGAATAGTACCGACCCTTGCATCACCTGAACCAGTATTAATCTCCCGCTACATCTGGGGATTAATCAGTGAAATTAGGTATGTAGTCAAGGCAGCTAGACCTCAAACTATAGAAGAAGCTGTAGAACTAGCAAACACCTTGACTGATGAGTTAGTACGTACTCAAGAAGAGAATCAGAAAAAGAATCTAGCTCAGAAACTTACTCAAGAATTTCGTTATGGAAATTCCAACCGTGGGAAAAATGTAGGTTCTACCTCTTCACCCTATTGCAAATACTGCATGAAAAAGCATTCGGGAAGATGCTTTATATATTACACCTTCTGCAAGATACCAGGACACAAGGAAGAAGACTGCAGGAAGAAACCTAGCAATGGAATATGCTTCAACTGTGGAGAAAAAGGTCACATCAAGCCAAATTGTCCGAAACTAGCTCCAGCCATGAACAACAAGACTACCAAAAATGCTAGAGCATTTGTTCTGACTGCAGAAGAAGCCAAGATGATCCCGGACGTTATCGCCGGTACGTTTTTAGTTAATGATGTTTTTGCTTAAGTATTATTTGACTCTGGTGCGAACCAAAGTTTTATTAATACTTCATTCTGCAAACTTCTGAATAAATCATTAACTAAACTCCCACAAGAATGTCTAGTAGAGACAGCAAATGGAGAAACCATTAAGATTTCTGAAATCTTGCAGGGAGCAAGAATAGAAATTTCAAACTATAAGTTCATTGCAAACCTTTATCCAATGAATCTGGCAGGGTTTGATGTTGTATTAGAAATGGATTGGTTAGTAGCCAATAAAGTCAGTATTCTATGTGATCAAAAGTCAATTCAAGTAAATTTACCAAAGGGTGAAAAGATCACAATTAAGGGAGATAAGCCATCTAGATCCACAAAATTCATCTCTGTAATGAAAACAACAAGTTATGTAAGAAAAGGATTATTAGTGTATTTGATTTTTATAATCACTAACACTAAAGGAAAAGAACTGAAAGATATTCCTGTAGTATCTCAATTTCCAGATGTGTTTCCTGAAGAATTACCAGGACTACCGCCAGACAGAGAAGTCAAATTCAGAATCCATCTGCTACCAGGGACAGCACCAATTGCCAAAGCACCTTACCGTTTGGCACCCGCCGAAATGCAGGAACTAAAGAATCAATTAGACGGATTGCTGGACAAAGGATTTATACAGCCAAGCTCATCGCCATGAGGAGCGCTAATTTTATTCGTCAAAAAGAAAGACGGATCTATGCGTATGTGCATTGATTACCGTGAATTGAACAAAGTCACAATTAAGAATCGGTATCCATTACCAAGAATCGATGATCTGTTTGATCAATTGCAAGGAGCTCGATTTTTCTCTAAAATCGATTTGTGCTCAGGATATCATCAATTAAAGGTACAGGAAGAGGACATTCCTAAGACCGCTTTCAGAACAAGGTATGGCCATTATGAATTTACCGTCATGCCATTTGGTTTAACCAATGCCCCAGCTGCATTTATGGACATGATGAACCGAATATGTAAGCCATATTCGGACAAATTCATAATTGTCTTTATAGATGATATTCTCATTTACTCTGAGAGTAAAGAGGAACACGCAGAGCATTTGCATGCACTTCTAAGTTTATTAAGGAAAGAAAAGCTTTATGCTAAGTTTTCGAAGTGCGAGTTTTGGTTAGAACAAGTTCAGTTTCTTGGAAATTTAGTTAATCATGAAGGAATTCATGTAGATCCCACCAAGATCGAGGCAATTACTAACTGGAAAACCTTTGAGTCACCAACTGAGGTTAGAAGTTTCTTAGGATTAGCCGGTTATTATAGAAGATTTATTCGAGATTTTTCTAGAATAGCTATTCCCTTAACTAAGCTAACATGTAAATCTGTTAAGTTTGAATGGGGATCAAAACAAGAAGAAGCCTTTAGAATTCTTAAGCAAAGACTAACCAACGCACCCATATTAGCGTTACCAGAAGGAACTGAAGATTTTGTAGTCTATTGTGATGCTTCTAAGTTAGGTTATGGATGTGTGTTGACGCAACGCCAAAAGGTTATAGCTTACGCATCTAGACAACTTTAGAATCATGAAGAGAATTATTCAACCCATGATCTAGAACTAGGAGCCATAATTTTTGCCCTTAAGATTTGGAGACATTACCTTTATGAAAGTAAGTTTACCATTTTCACTGATCATAAGAGTTTAAGGTATGTTTTCGGGCAAAAGGAGTTGAATATGAGACAAAGACGTTGTATGGAGATCCTTAGTGATTTTGATTGCAATATCCAGTATCATGCAGGAAAGGCTAATGTAGTAGCTGATGCTTTAAGTCGAAAATATCACGAAAAACCAAAGAGAGTACGTTCTCTTAAATTAAATCTACAAGTAGATTTAAATGAGCAGATTAGAAAAGCATAAGAATCAGTAATCAAGGATGATACTGAAAAGTTAAAAGGAATGATTAAGGAATTAGAACAGGGAACAAATGGAATTTGGAGATTCCATGAGAAAAGAATGTGGATACCTAAATTAGGAAACCTACGCCACCGTATATTAGAAGAAGCCCATAAGTCTAAGTATACGATGCATACTGGAAGTGATAAGATGTATCAGGACTTAAGAAAGAATTTTTGGTGGATAGGAATGAAAAATGATATAGCAACTTATGTTGCCAAGTGTCTAACTTGTTCTCAAGTTAAAGCTGAACATCAGAAACCCTCAGGTTTATTGCAGCAATTAGAAATGCCAGTTTGGAAATGGGAATTGATAACAATGGATTTTGTTACCAAATTACCCAAAACAAGAAAAGGTAATGATACAATCTGGGTGATTGTAGACAGGCTAACTAAGTCAGCTCATTTCCTACCAATGAAGGAAACTTTCAGTATGGAACAATTAGCTAAATTCTATGTAAATGAAATAGTTTCATTACATGGAATTCCTTTATCAATTGTTTCTGATAGAGATAGCCGTTTTACTTCTCATTTTTGGACAAGTTTCCAAAAAGCAATGGGAACCAAGCTAAACCTAAGCACAGCTTATCATCCTCAAACGGACGGACAAAGCGAAAGGAAAATTCAGACAATGAAAGATATGCTTAGAGCTTGTGTAATTGATTTCGGAGGTAATTGGGACGATCACTTACCATTAATAGAATTCTCTTATAATAACAGTTATCACACAAGTATCAATGCTGAACCATTGGAAGCACTTTATGGACGAAAGTGCCGAACCCCAGTCTGTTGGGCAGAAATTGGGGAAAAGCAACTATCCGGACCCGAGATAGTACAAGAAACAACAGACAAGATCATTCAAGTCAAGGAACGACTGAAAGCAGCACGCGATCGACAGAAGAGTTATGCTGATAACAGGCGAAAACCGTTGGAGTTTCAGGTAGGGGACAAGGTGTTATTGAAAGTCTCTCCTTGGAAAGGAGTAGTCGGATTCATCAAAAGGGGAAAGCTAAGCCCCGGGTATGTAGGGCCATTTGAGATTATTAGAAGAATAGGACCTGTAGCCTATCAGCTACAACTGCCAGAGGAAATGGCAGGAATACATGATGTATTTCACGTATCTAATCTCAAAAAGTGCTTAGCTGATGAATCACTGATAATACCTCTTAAGGATATAGAGGTAAATGAAAAACTTAAGTTTGTAGAAAAGCCACTACAGATTGAAGACAGGAAAGTCAAGAACCTCAAACACAAGAGATTGGTATTAGTCAAAGTGAAATGGGATTCCAAGAGAGGACCAGAGTACACATGGGAGCTTGAATCAGAAATGTAAAGGAAATACCCGCATCTATTCCAGCAGACCTCGAGGACGAGTTCTAAAACAAGGTGGGGAGGATATAACAACCCTCCAAAATATGTTCTAATACCCTAATATATCTTAAAACATACCCCGTATGTGAAAACCGAGCCCAAAATACCTTTAATTTTGCAAAAATAAAATAAAAACAAAAATAATTGTTCTCTGGCGGGCCGCGTAAGACCACTCCTTGGTCTACGCGGGGCACGACAGCTTTGCCACACGACGACATCCGGTGCTGCCACGTGGCAGCCACACATCGAGCCTATAGTGGTAACCGGTCAAGGCTAAAGCCTATAACCCCTATGTCGCAGGCATCGTAAGACTTCCTCTAAGTCTACGCGGGGCGCGAGAGATGGCCGGATCACAACTATAAATAGAGGTCTTCAGTCGAACTCGCTCATTCCTTTCTTTTTCTCTCGAATTTAAAAAGTGTAGACACTGTTCTCGGATATAACACCCCCTAATTAACGAAGTTCTGCCCCGTTGTAAGTATTATAACCCCGGTTACGTATTAGATACACTGCCCGATTGATCCAGGGTTCCGTAACGGCTATCGTGGTTCTGCCTGACGTAGTTGTTGGAATGCCGTCTCGGGGAGAGTATTACTAATGTAAATATTGGGTTATTATACTAACGCGTGTGCATTTGTGTAATTAATAGATAATCACCAGGAAATCCCTAAAGAAAACCTAAGACAGCAATGTGAGTAATCTCCTTTTTGTATAAATTGTTTTTACAAAACCTCAATGTTTTACATTATATTGCCAGTGATTGAGTATTTGTAATTCTACAATTATCGTCGGTATATTTGGGGTTTTGTATACAAAATTTGTTACTACACTGTGAGTAGTAACATGACCATAAGTCGGGACGACAGTACCGTGGGTGGTAATTAAAGTAAGAATTGGAAACAAATATAATTGCGAGATCGCCCTCAATACTGCGAATGATAAAAATTGGTCTTGATTAAACTGGGATTCACTCACCAGTATTTTCCACTGACAAAAAGTTTTTAAACGCGTTTCAGTTAACAAAATGTGAAGGTCAACTAGAAGTCAGCTGGACAGCACTAAAGGCATGGAAAAGTGGCTATAAAAGTTACCTAAATAAAGAGATGTTTTATTTGAATAAAATAGGGTTTATCCCTATGAAAAATATGTGTAATGAAAACTTGGGATTTTCCCAATTGTGAAATATTATAAAAGCGTGGTATTTTACTCTGATAAAATATTTCCTAACTACGATCCTGATGTAAATTCCGCTGCCAAAATAATGAAAACGTGATACCACCAAGACTGGCCGCGGCCGCTCGTTCCCAGGGTAATTAAGGGACGAGGTTGTGACAAAAAGTTCTCAAACTATGTAATATACTGACCAAAATGCCCCTACGGTGCATAGTTTGATCTTAAATCATAAAACCCATACATGTTTGGTTACTTACTGATATTATATCATAATTAAAGCATTTTTACATAATGAACATGTTCATAATATCAGTTTTTATGCAAGATCTTAATTTATGTCACATAATGACTAAAATGCCCTAATGGTGCATATTTTTATTTTAAAACTTTAATGGTCATGTAAGTTGATAACCTACTGATGTTACAACTTATTTAAAGTATATTGACGTATAGAACTTGTTTATGACTCATCCGGTTACCCGATATCGCTTATATGAGTACAGTTAAGCTTATGTAACTAGTTTACGTAAGTTTACCGAAACGGGTCAATCCTTATCATTTTTACTTCAAATTTTAGAATGTATATAGTTTACCCATATTATGCAAGTCTTAGTACTTATTGGGTTTAAACGACATTCTATTCCGGTCATCGCTTAATCAAGAGTATCGTACCGTTTTCGATAATTTAAGTTAACCGGTCCAAGTCTACGACTTGAATAGGACCCGTTGACATTCTAATTGGTTATTTATACCATCACTCTAGACTAGGGCCTTCCGTAAAATTGCAACCAACCTTAGTTAAGTGATTACAGTTGAGCTATTTATAATTTTAGCATTTATAAGACGAGTTTTAGCCCAGGTAAATACTCTTAACCTATTTTCCCTATACGGGCTTGGGATACGGTAAATTATTACCGCTTGGTCAGGAATGGGATCATATGCTGGATTGTGGCTACAAAATCTTCATAACCCGTTTTACTCTGTTTTGTATGATAACTTAAACATTGGGGGTTAACGCGACTGTGTCCTGGATATCCTTGGCTCATTTAAGTTACTAATGGCCACGACCGAACACGGGGTGTAGGCATACACCTGAAAGATTCTAATGCTATTATAAAATGTTTTTCCTACCCGTTAATCGGGGATACCCCTTTGAGGGTTTAAGTGGTGTGTCGGTTAATCATTTCTCGGTGTTTAGTACCGGGCCCCATATTTATTGACAGGCATGTAAAACTGTATACAAGATCATTTTGAATTGTCCCAAGTTATTTACGAAAATCATGTGCCTTGTGCACATAAAATGATTTTTGAAAATGTTTTCAAAATGTGTCGGTTATTCGTATTTACCAGTGTAAACTGACGTATTTTCGAAAGACTAAGTTACAGGTTGCAAAGATACGTAAATAGGCCGGAAGTTGCCTGGTAATGCTAGAAGAGGAATTTGCAACTCCTTTGCATATAGCCGAGTAGTATGTTGATCTCATTTGTACATTTTTGATCCGCCTGTGGATCTTTATTACAAACCGTCTGTATTATTATTTTGAACATTTGGACATTTAAGTTTGTAATAATATTTTAAACTCCAAGACTTCCGCTGTGCTATCTGTGTTTGCTTATATTGATACCAATCTTACGTCACGATACTCCCCAACCGGGCCCACCAAGTGTTGTTATGGTCGGAATGACCGGGGTGTGACATAATGGCGTCTTTTAGGGCCTTAACACAGAGGAATAGATGTAAACCAAAGTTGGCTAACATACTACGTACGATGTCCACAAGGGTCCTATTTCTTCTCTCAGCATCACCGTTCTGCTAAGGAGTACTGAGCATAGTGTATTGGTTCATGATATCTTGTCCCTTACAATACTCATAAAATAGACCAGGAGTTTATACTACTCACCATAATATGTCTACCATAATATTCACCTCCTCTATATGATCTGACAACTGTAATTTGATGATCTAATTGTTTTTCAACTTCATCTTTATAGTCTTTTAAAGTAGCTAGTGATTCAGATTTTTCCTTAATGAGATACAAGTATATATAAAAGTAATAATCATCAATAAAAGTGATAGATGAAGTATGCTCAGTTATGTCAACGATGGGGTAAGGTCTCACACACTCAAATTTCACTATTGGTGTTTTACCGCGACGTGTGACAAACCAGGATCCAACCAATAGCCACGTTGAACATTTATAATAAATGAAAATAACCAAATACCACATTCAACATAAACAGTGATAGGGTTTTAACAGTTGTAAAAACAAATAACCAATAGTGACATTGTTTAAATAACCGTAATGACACTCTAATGTGCAATGCAATGCAACAATTTAAGTTACCGGCCTTAACGACCTGTGTGAGAACATACTAAAGTGTGTCAAAATAAAGTTTGTGAGTTCACTAGTTTTAAATAATCAAGTTCTGTTTTTAGAAAATGCACAATTCAGTTATATCAATTAGGTAGCTAGGATGTTTTCAAGTTACTAAACAAGTGAACCGAAGCTGACTGTGGTATTTTGGTGCCTTCTACCACGTCTATCATAGGCGTGGTACTTGAGTTAGGTCAATGTTTCACGCTCGGCTCCCAGCACGGTGTGGGGTTTGTCGAATCTAGTAATACTACCAAATAGTACCTCATTATCCCATATTAACGGTTCAGTGTGTAAGGACTTTAGCGATAATGAGTGTGTTTAGTACACAAGTGATATAAAGGAACTACATTAACTAAGTGTGTTTGGGTTTCCTCCCAGAAACATTGAAATTTAAGTAGTAGTGAAACTCACTGTTGGCGAAGAAATCCGAGATGTGCAAAGACACGAAATAGATGCAAGCTAACCGCTACCTATTACATGCAATGCTTATGAGGGCGTGTTCGTGTAGGTTCACAAAACCGAAGTAATCCAAACAACTCTGTTGTTTTAGTGTTATTAGAAAAAGACTCACATGTGTTGACCAAACTAAACAAGTTGACCCGAAGACTCGTTGGTGACTAATTAAGTGGCTTAAAGTTAATTTATAATCATGTAAACAAGTAAAGATATATTACACACCACATAACTTGTATGATGCATTAATTTAAGTTTCACCTCCTAACTATACTTTGCATAGTCAACTGGAAGTAAGCTCTAATGTTAACAAAAGTTTCATCAATCATAGCATAATATTAGTTTTTGAGTCAGTTTGTGTATTTTATTTAAAATACTAAATGATGAAGAAAAATTATGAATATTTTATCAGATATGCCTAAGAGTCCATATGGGTTAGTGTAATTTTCTTGAGGTCTAAATGTTTATATAAAATGCATGTAAAATCCTACCTCATATAAAGGTCAAAAACATCGTTTTTCTAATGACAATTTTACCATTAAATTTATAGAAAAGTCTACTTTGATCAAATTGACAAAAGACCAATTTGAGTGTCTTACTAATTCCTATGAGTATCTACCGTGATAATTCATATCCTAACTCCTAATATTGATCACGTTATACTCCTTGTAATGGACCCTATTTCCTTATCAGAAAACGCAACTTAACCTACAAACATTAAAAATTTGTAAAAACATAGTTAGGGTTCAAGAAAAATTACGAAAAGTTTTGTGGATCATCTGCACTTCCAATAGATGATCCTAGGCTCAAGAATTGTCCTATTTGGCATTAATATGAATAGGTTATGATCAAAACAATTTTAGGAAATTCTGTAGTAACGTTCTTACGGGGTCATGCAAATATCAAATCTTCAAATTCAACAAGGTTTCTCTTTTTAGTAAGTTTTGAACTAGCATGCACCTTAGGGTTTTCATCATCAAACTTGGTTCCTACATCATTATATACATCTACTGGCATATCCATAACATCAAACACAATCAATTCATCCTATACATGCATATATAAAAATCTAAATTATCAAAGTTTCTGTCACACCCGGTTATAGGCGGAAGCGCACGGTGTGAACTTGATCAGTTTTCATTGCATACGATGTAAGTAAACAAACTATATGAAGTAAAACATGCACGATGTTCATCCATTCCCATAATTGAAATTACAAGTCATAAGTTTTTTGATAACAAAAGACACATAAGTTAATAATTTTTGCAAATTAGACTTGTCCAAAAATAAAGTTTGTAAACATCAAGGCTTTGCATCCTATGTCCCATTTGAAGACGGAATATATGGACCAAAACCCTTCAAAATGTGGATGACATCGACATCTTGATAACCTTGTAACCATCCGCACCAAGATCCACTTAATTATTTGAAATACATGTAAGTTTAAAAACATCAACAAAAGTTGGCGAGTTCATGTGTTTTGAGTTCGTATCAAATGATCTTAAAAATATTTGAAAGTTCGTGTATAGAAAACTGGTATGTAAAGTGTCAATGAACTTGATGATCATTAATGTCTTGCAAGGACATTAATATATGTGCCGACATAGGAAGCACTCAACCCATAGACTGGGACACAAAAGCACTCCATGCGGCCATACAAGGACCCATGAGTGGGGCTCGACTGTACCCGATAGATCTACCCCTTTTGTTCCTTGGTCTTAAGAGAGAGCCTATTCTCACATGATCCAACTATTTCATTCCAAAGCTTAACCATACCATAGTGATATGTATTTCTCCCCGAGAGTTATAAAACCGAAAACATTTGAAAGAAAAGGGGGACATAAACTCACAGTATTGCATCCATAAATATTATGTGCTAGCAAGCAGGGTATCTTATGCGTGAGTCAACCTACAAGTGTACTAACTCATTAGAGACTTGGGTTTCTATTAAACCGTGTACACGTTGCTTATCTTGAACGTTATTGTATTTGTATTTGTTATGTGTTTGGAACCATTGTGTATTTTATATACGTTGGCATTTGTTTCATGTATTTTTTTTAATATATATATATATATACTTCTCATATATACTTTGCATTCATAATGTGTACGAACGGGCCTCGCCCTTCGTGAGTCTTCGTGCCTTGCACGAGCATAAGTGGGCCTAGCCCATGAGAGTCTTTGCGCCTCACACAAGTGAGAATGGGCCTAGCCCATTTGAGTCTCCGTGTCTCACACGGTATAAGTGGGCCTAGCCCATGAGTGTCGTTGTGCCTCGCACAAGTAAGAATGGGCCTAGCCCATTTGAGTCTCCGTTTTCCACATAGTGTAAGTGGGCCTAGCCTATAAGTGTCTCCGTGCCACGCACGGTATGAGTGGGCCTAGCCCATAAGTGTCTCCATGCCACACATAGTATATGTTGGATACATGTCATATATATTCTTAAAATATATATTTTTAAGTTTAGTGAACCTCGTTCACATGTATAAATACATTCGGTTCAAGTGTGTATATTTGTTTCACAAATATATATGTATATCTTTTCTAGATATAATAGTTAAAAATATTTATTCTTAACATCTTATTTATGTTAATGTACATGTACGGTATTCTTTGTGAGTGTACACTTCAACAAGTGTTTTTTGAGTACATCACTATGTACTTGCGTATTTTATACGCATACGTATACCATGTATATACTTCTACTTGTACATTTCATCATTGGTATTTATGTCGTATTTATAGGTATTTGTATACATGTACAATTCTTGTATTCTAAGAATTCCACCAAGTGTATTATTGTACGTATTTTATACGTATTAGTATACTTGTATAGTTGTATACTTATGTATTTACACTTAGTGGTTATTTACTTTATACTTTCCGGAATTTGGAAGTCTTGAAAATATATATTGTCCAAAGTATATATTATTGTTAGAGTTTCGTCGTAGTAACTGGATATATATATTTTCGCTCCGAGAGTGTCCGAATGCCATAGATACGATGTGCACGCTTGATGTGTGTCGGTGAGAATATATTTTTATGTATATTTTTAGCCCTTTTTAACACTTTAGTCAAGTTTTAAATTTATAAAACACGATATTCTACTAACGCTAAACACACATATGGGCAAGTACACCCATCGAGAGCGTAGTATGGTGTTGGTAAGATACCGAGGTCGTCCAAGGACACAAGAGCTTTTAGTACCGGGTTATCCTCAACGTCTAATCAAATCAAAATTTTGAGAAAAAGTTTTAAACATGAAAATAAAAACTAAAAATGCTGAAAAATAAAATAAAATAAAAACAGATAGACAAGATGAATCACTTGGATCCGACTCGCCTTTAGTGTAACCTTTGATTATTTCCGCACTTTTGCACTTTTTAAGAGATTATCTTAGTTATAGTAGTAGGCCCCTCTTTTGAAGGTGACGTTACCCTCAACCCAGTAGTTTGAGTCAGCAAGGATACAATCCTAAAGGGTTGGAATATTGAAAGATAATTAATTAAGTTATTAATTCGTAATGTGGTAGGCCCCTCTTTTGAAGGTGACGTTACCCTCGGCTAAGTGGTTTGAGTCAGCAGGGATAAAATCCTAAGTAGCCGGGTTAATCTATTAATAGTAGTTTACATATGAGGGGATCAAGCCATTCGCCCCCCCGCCATCCAATACCGGTGGGTATTGAAGGAGGTCCTAGTAAGCTTGACCCAGGTCCTTGCAGGATCTATACACTGAACAAGGCAAGAACCTTACCAAGCCATTCCCTTAACCCCCGACCAGGTAGCCAACATATCTCTATATAGACCGTAGAGATATGAATGGTGAAAATCTTTTATTTTATATAGACTGTAAAATAATGCCAAGACACCACGGACAAATGATAAGGAAGTTTCACCTTCAACATAAGAAACTAGTTATTAAAGTCATTAATACAAAACCAAAAAAAAAGTGCAAAAAGATTAAAAATCAAAAGTATTACACTAAATGCTTGTCTTCACCAATTGATGTAAGAGACTTAGGCAAACATGGCCTTTGATTGTCAAGAACTCTTACTATCAATCTTGGATCCCGAGACTACTACACACACTCTATGATGGATGATGGACGATGGTGGTGGATGTGGGTTGTAGTGGTGGTGGAGTGTGGGTGAAGTGGGAGAGAAGTGGTTTTCAAGGGATGCCTTTGAACTGAACCAAGCACCTCTATTTATAGCCTGCACAGAAGCCCGGACACGGCCCCGTGTCCATTGGGCACGGCCCCGTGTCCATCCACATTCTCTTTCTTCATTAATTGCTCTTTGTTTGCATTAGTTCCACACGCCCCGTGTCCGCTGGGCACGGCCCCGTGTGAAGAATCGTATTTGTACTATCAAGATTTGCTTGGATTCTACGAATCTTAGCGTTGACCACGCACCGTGTTGAGCTGGGCACTCCCCCGTGTCGGGAATAGAAGCTTCTATAGCTTTGTCCTTTCTATAGACATCTGGCCACGCCCCCGTGTCCGCTGGGCACGGGGCCGTGGTCTGCCTTTTGTTTTCTTGTTTTTGCTTGGGGAGATGCTGTCGAGGGGTCGGGCATGGCACGTTTATTCCTTTTCTAGTAATTATGTTAGATTTTGCTGCATATTTGCTCCTTTTGTTCGTTTACGCTCATTTAATCCTAAAAATACAAAAGGAAGACAAAAACACACTATTTCCAACATTAGTACTAAAAAAGGGTTAGTTTTATGCCTCATTTGATGTAATTTATATGTTGCATTTTACACACATCAAATATCCCCACACTTGAATCTTTGCTTGTCCTCAAGCAAAACTCTTTTTAATGTGGCTTACACTCCCAAATGGAATGGGTAGAAGAGAAGTTTTGGGCTTGTCTTGAGTGTTGGGAATCCAAGATCTTTATTAGGCTTTATTTTTATGTTATTTACAATCCTATTCGTTATGATTTATTTAGAACGTTTCATAAGAGAAATTACTTATTTGAGCAGAACATGCCTCTTTAAAATTCCATTTATATAGAAGTTCACAGACCTCACGGGAGATCACTCAACACTCGGCCGAATATGTATTTTTGTGAAACACTCGAGACCGGAATGGAACTTACTTCTACCATATGCTTGCCAAGCAATCAATCCTCCTCCTTTTTAACTATACACCTTTGTAAATATCAAGAGGACTTGGGGAAGGGTTAGGCTTGGGTTAAAGGTAGGTGGTTTTGGGTTAGTAGTTAGTAGAAAGGGCGAAAAGCGCAAAAAGCGTCGGTCGTCATAAAACTTTTTGATTTTGTGACTTTTATTCAAACAAAGCATTTTCAAACAAAGTTTCTTTTGAGGAACTTGTTTGTTTATTTCTAGACTTCTTTTTTTTTTTTATAAGGAATGTCACATGAAGACCGAGCTTTATACTAAAATAAAGGGTTAAAAATAAAAAGGGTTTTGGTGGGTAAAGGGTTTTTGTTTTGTGGGTTTAGAAATGAAAAGGTTTAGACTGAAAGGGGTTAACTAGGGAGATTTTGGGTAGGTGATAAAAAAAATAATGGTGTTGAAAAGAAAAAGGTTAGTCCTAATGCCTCCATCATTTACTTATTTGGGTTTAAGTTGGTAAGGACCGGGAATATATCGTCATGGCAAGTTCTAGAGTCGTAAGAAACCAAGCGGCTATTCACACAAGAAACGAAAAATGAGCATTTAACTTTAAAGATGTATGCTTGTATGCTCAATAAAGGCTCAAAACTCACTTTTTGTGGGAATGGGTTTTTAATGTGATCAAGTATATATACTCAAATTTTAACTATATTTGTCATGGCTTTTCATAATATTCTTATGTTGGTTCTTTTTATCACGACGCTATAGGTTGTAAATTTGTAAAAATATAACCTTTTTAGAACTTGTTATTCCCAAATTAAACCAAGACAAGTAAAAAAAATGAAAAGTTTTTGAAAAATTTTTTGGGTGATTAGCGGTTCCAATAGAGTTTTGTGTAAGGCTTGTGATTAGGACTTGCAAAATTCAAGGTTTTAGCATCCCCCCACACTTAAATTACACATTGTCCTCAATGTGTCCCAAAAATAAGTTTTTAGGTTGATTGAATGTGTAAAAAGGTGTTTAAAAACAAAAAAATTATGTTACTGGGCATCTTGACACGGGCCCATGTTGATCCGGGCACGGCCCCGTGTTCAGATTGCCAGTATCATATTTTACAGAAAGCTAGGCACGGGGGCGTGCTCAGTGAACACGGCCCCGTGTCCAGTTACCTGAACTGGGCATTTTCTACAGAACCTTGAGCACGGGGCGTGTGGGCTGAGCATGGCCCCGTGCTGAACTTGCTGTAATGAAGAAAAATTGTTGGGAGGCTCTGTTTTCGTGCATGAAGTGTGTGTTCAAGCTTCCCTTAGTAACCTCCACCATTCCGAGTGTGTTTATTCATTACAACATCATCCAAACACCATTTAACCATTATTCATTGAAAATAACAAATTACATAAGGTCCTAGAAAATAAAAAAAATAAAGCTAGAAATCAAAAACTAAAAGTTCCTAAGATAGATAGGTCAAGTAATGCAGAAAATCATTCCAATGAGTTCTACCCTTATTGTAGGAATATCAAAAACCCGAAAATAGCTTCCCGGTTTTAAAGGTATTGTAGAACTTGTAGCCGAAGGATGTCACTTAGATGTCGTTGAGCCATTCCTCTATCTCCCTTGGGAGGAAAAAGGCGGGTTCATTTTCCACAACGTCTTGTGGAGGAGGTGCGTTGGCAACCGGGACCCCATGTAATATGTCTTGAGGGGGTTCCGGGTGCATGACATACCATTCGGCAGGAATGATGACTTCTGGAACTACATTCCATCCCCTTTGTGTAATGATTGGTACCGAAGGAGGGGAAACGAGAATATTCAACCTTTGGTGCAAAAGGTTGACCTCTCGAAGACATCCTTCTAGTGCTACCAACAAATGATTTATACGGTCGACCAAAGCTTCCTCTACTCCCGTCATTTCATCGATGGCCTCCCTCAAGGCATACACGTAGTTTACAAGAGAGTCTTCAACCGATGACCTTCTTCCTTGTCGGTTGTTCCTGGAGTGTGATGAAGATGTTCCGCTATTTCTGCTCGACATCCTAAGAAAACAAACCGAAAAGAGTTCAATTTAATGGAACAGTTCCTCGGACACGGCCCCGTGCTCGCTGAGCACGGCCCCGTGTCCACCTCTCTGCAAATTTTTGAAACAAGGAATCTTGGAGCTTTAAATTATTATTCTGACTTTTGAAGCATTTTTAAGCAGAAATAACTTAAAACTTATTTTTAACAAGATTCCTTGAATAAAAACCAAACAAATATTACAATAAAGCTTGAAAACATAGAGATTTCAAACTTTAATGGAGGTTTTGAGGAGAAATGAAGAAGAAGGCAATGGACAAAAGTAGAAAAGACAAGATGGTTGTTGGGAACCTTCTTTAGAATATACCTAGTATGGTATATGTGAAGATCCCACCAGATCTTTGTCTTTGGAATGGGTCTAAGAGTGCAGGAATCTTGCTGCATTTATAGAAAATGACAGCACACTGGACACGGCCCCATGTCGGCTGGACACGGCCTCGTGTGCAGACAAAATTCTGAAACTTTTTGTCTGTATTCTGACCAAAAGTCAGACGGGAATCTTCGGGTGGACACGGGGGCGTGCTGAACTGGACACGGCCCCGTGGCTAGAAGTTTTTATGAAGTTTTGTCTATTTTAAGGAGTTTATTTAGATCGGGCGATTCTTTACTGGACGGAACAACACCAAAGTGCCTGAGATACCTAAGTTACCATAGCTTTTGACGAGAACGCAAGAGGTTATCGGAAAGGGTGATTCCTAAGCTAAATACCGGTGGGCTTTTGACGAGAACGCAAGAGATCGGGTGTCCTTCACGGCACAATCGACACAGGGACGACTATCGCTCAAGTCCTCGCAAGAGTTAGAGGTGATTTCGGGAGCAACGGTGTTGTTATTTTCCGAATGCGATCTCAATAATTCTCCTTGATTGTCGTCTTGAGATAAATTAGTTATATCCATCTCAAGTTCTTTTATCCATCGGAGAATTAGTTCTTCCATTTGAAATCATTCTTCAAGAATCATTTCATCTCGAAGGGATGATTGTGAGTATTCGAGGGAGAGATATGGATTGTTTTTACTTTCGTCCATCTTAAGGCTACAGGAAAACAATGGTCTATAAAGTGGGGATTGTAATTTAAAAAATAACATTTTAAATCTTCATGAGTTCCGCCACATATTTGACACCACGTACCATAAGAGGAGCGAAAGTAAAAAAGATAAGTATCACTCATGTTTGTGTCAGAAATTACCAACCGTCGGGATCTTACAGTTTTGTTTTCAGTATCTAAAACTTGGGCACGGGGACGTGTTCAGCGGGCACGGCCCTGTGTTCAGCTACTGTCTGACTTAAAATAGGATTGCCAGTACCAAAGATTGGGCACGGGGCGTGTTCAGCGGGCACGGCCCCGTGCTGAGCTCTGCAGAAGCTGAAAATTTAAGAAAAATCATAAAAAAATAGAAAAATAAGAAAAAACGATTAGGCCGTTGATTCCTAACTTTCTTAAAATCCTTGTGTCCCCGGCAACGGCGTCAAAAACTTGATGTATGTCGGTGTGAATATATTTTTATGTATATTTTTAGCCCTTTTTAACACTTTAGTCAAGTTTTAAATTTATAAAACACGATATTCTACTAACACTAAACACACATATGGGTAAGTGCACCCATCGTGAGCATAGTATAGTGTTGGTAAGATACCGAGGTCGTCCAAGGACACAAGAGCTTTTAGTACCGGTTTATCCTCAACGACTAATCAAATCAAAATTTTGAGAAAAAGTTTTAAACATCAAAATAAAAACTAAAAATGTTGAAAAATAAAATAAAATAAAAACAGATAGACAAGATGAATCACTTGGATCCGACTCGCCTTTAGTGTAACCTTTGATGATTTCCGCACTTTTGCACTTTTTAAGAGATTATCTTAGTTATAGTAGTAGGCCCCTCTTTTGAAGGTGGCGTTACCCTCAACCCAGTAGTTTGAGTCAGCAAGGATACAATCCTAAAGGGTTGGAATATTGAAAGATAATTAATTAAGTTATTAATGCGTAATGTGGTAGGCCCCTCTTATAAAGGTGACGTTACCCTCGGCTAAGTGGTTTGAGTCAGCAGGGATACAATCTGTAACGACCCTCTAATTTATAATCGAATTTATTGAAAATACGCATGATATTATATGGAATAGTACTTTACTTCAAAAACAAGTACTAAATTTAAGATTTTAATTTAACATACGCTAGTTGACTACTAAAACTAGTTCCAACATTCAAAACATGATTCATAAATTGTTTACATCATAGCCATTGTCTACAACAAAGTTAAACTAATGAGGAAGCTTCAAAAGTGTGTGTTCGGTTCTTCATAACATACTTGATCGCCATCAGAAAAGTCCCCATCATCACCTAAGGTCAAAACCACTTAAAAAGTTAGTTTTGACAATTATATAGCACTTGTAAACAAGTTCCAGCATCGAATCATAAAAAAAACAAATAAATAAAATTCAGTTTTGGTGCTGCCGCGTGTCGCGCCAGAACCCACTCAACCTGTCGCGTATCGCGACGGCTTCCGCGTATCACGCCAGATCCAAAGGATCCTGTCGCGTGGCGCGGGGGAGACCAATTTCAAGCAGGTGCAGGTTAATGACCTGCATTTCCTGCCTGCTCCGGATTTTACCAAAATTTACTTCAAATGGTCATAACTTTTGATCCGAAGGTCCGTTTTAGGTGATTCTTTTTCCTATACGTCTGTAAATTCATTACCAACGTGCCTATTACAATTACCATACCCGAAATTGGATTTACAGACCGAATGACCAAAAATCACTAAACCATTGTTCGACACATTCTATTTTACCCATTTTACTACCGTTCCATTAGTAAACATAAGGTGCCTTATACCCAACATCCGGGGCTTGTTATCACCGACGTTTCATTACCAATCCCTGGGCTTCATGCTCTTGTGATAGTTATCACCAATACTAACCGTTAAAACACTAACACTACAATTTACACCATTATTCGACCCTTTTGGCTCATTTACGGAATCCTCCGTTTCTTATGACTACCAAACACCTCCTAGTCTATTTACGGCTCATTAAATCAAATAGTGAACATTGTCACTTCAACTAATATTAACATTTATACCAAAACACAATGACGAACGATTATCATATCTAATTTTGCATATTGTAACATAACAAGTTACATACCTTTAAAGCACGCCCTATAAACGTAAGTCGCCTCCGGCTTGTCCATTTGACGCCCCGGTATCTTTTCCTATAGAGTTCAATCACAACCCGTTTAGAACTCTTTCCATAACATGTAACGCATAACTTGCAGAAATTTACAAATACGCGTTTTAACCCAATTTTTTCAGTTTTAAAGCCTTCTTTTAAGCATTTTTACAAACACTTCAAAGGTAGAATTTTATACACTTTATTATCATGCTCATGGCTTGTTATTTAGCCGTTTTTATCATCAATTAATATGTTCATATCAATTTTCGCATCTTACAACATCAGAATTTACTTATAAAATTTCAAATTACACTAGAACAACTATCAATTTCTAGTGTTTAGCATGCTCGTACAAAACCCACTTATCACCTTCAAAGGTGATCATGAATTCTCAAGAATTAGACCTAATTTCATCATATGCTTGTCTAGGGTTTACTCCTAGACACTACAATGTTCCCATTTCATCATATAACGAACATGCAACCATCTAATTCGAATTATCTAGGTTTACGCAGAAATTCAACTAGAGCTTTCTCATGAAATTTACATACCTCGTTACTCCTTTTTCAGTGGAGATCACTAATTCGTACTCGGATTTCAATTTAGACGTGATTTGGACCTCCAATTTGAGAATTTGTGAGGAGTTAGAGTTTGAAGGGGAGCCCTAGGTCGCCCCCTGTGTTTCTGTCGATCTCAACACACACAAGTGTGTGTTTGAGTTTCAATTTTATGTTTTTATTTTAATTAGTTTCGTTTTAAACGCTTTTGGCCCCTCAAGTATCACTTAGTTCTTATTTTTAGTGTATTAACCCACTTTTAAGTTGCTACAAGACTTTTATTCAACTAGGTTATTTTTAATCCTAGTTAGCTCACTTGTTTATTTACCAGCATTATATTTTAAATAATTGATTTTTAAATTTTCGGGATGTTACAAGTCCACCCCCTTAAAAGGGTTTCGTCCTTGAAACCGGAAATACGTACCAAATAATATCAGGTAGAGATGCCGCATCTCCTCTTCGGACTCCCATGTAGTGTCCGAACCCTTCCTATGCTCCCATTTGATCTTAACATTATCAATTCTCTTATTTCGCAAGTCTTTAACCTTTCGATCTAGAATCTCTAATGGCTTTACTGCATAATTAAGGCTATTATCCACTTCGATATCATCGTAATGGATATAAGCCGTTTCCTCCGCTAGACATTTTCGCAGTTGTGAAACATGAAACGTGCCATGTATTCAACTCAATTCTTCTGGTAATTCAAGGTGATATGCTACCTTACCGACCCGTTCTATGATTTTAAATGGCCCGATAATCCTTGGGCTTAGTTTTCCTCTCTTTCTGAATCTGATAACGCCTTTCCATGGGGAAACCTTTAACATAACCATGTTGCCCACCTGAAATTCAATTGGTCTTCGTCTGTTGTCGGCATAAGACTTTTGCCTATCTTGGGCCGCTTTTAAGTGAGCTCGAACCACGTCAATTTTCTCGTTAGTGGCTTGGACAACATCTTTATGGGCCAGTTCACGTGGTCCTACTTCACCCCCAACACACCGGGGTTCTACACTTCCTACCATATAGCATCTCATACGGGGCCATACCGATACTGGCATGATAACTATTGTTATAAGAGAATTCTGCTAATGGCAAATATACATCCCAGCTGCCCCCAAAATCGATAATACACGCTCTTAGCACATCCTCAAATGTCTGTATCGTTCTTTCAATCTGCCCATCCGTCTGAGGATGGTATGCGGTGCTGATGAAAAGTTTTGTTCCCATCCGTTCTTGAAAATCTCGCCAGAAGTTTGAAGTAAACCGGGTATCTCTGTCCGACACAATGGATACCGGTACTCCGTGGCGTGCCACTATCTCGTTTGTATATACCTCCGACATATTTTCCGAAGTATATGTCTCGCGTATAGGAATAAAGTGAGCACTCCTCGCCAGTCTATCCATGATCACCCATATAGCATCAAACCCTCGGTTCGTTCTAGGCAGTTTGGTCAACAGGTCTATAGTGATATGTTCCCATTTCCAAACCGGAATTTCCAACGGTTGCAGTTTTCCATATGGTTTCTGGTGTTCCGCCTTGACTTGTAAACAAGTGAAACACTTCTCCACGTATTTTACTACATCCCTCTTCATTCCGGGCCACCAATAGTTTTGTTTCAGGTCGCCCGGATGAATAGAATAACGGGATTTATGAGCTTCATCGAGTAGAAGCGTCTTAACTCCACAGGAATTTGGAACCCATATTCTTCTGGATCGAGTCTTCAACCTGTTGTTACCATCTGCCAAGTCCTTCAGCTGACCGACTATCCTTTCCTTTTTCAAGTTTCCTTCTTTCACTGCCTCGGCTTGTGCTTCTCGGATACGTTCAAGTATGTAACGCCCAGCGTCCCTAAACTTTAGGATTTTGTCACGAGGAGTCCCTGAAGTTTGTCTATTTGTCATTTTAACCCCTGATCTATGTGAAGTCTATGTTATATACTTGAAATGCCTAAATCTACGTGTGGAATGCCTATATTTTTGGAATGCCTATGTCTATATACTTGGAATGCCTAACTCTATATTTGAAATGTCTAAATCTATACTGGAATGTCTAAATCTATGATGGAATGCCTAAATCTACGATTGCAATGTCTAAATCTATTTGGTGCTCGACTCCTTAGACTCGTGAAACTTGATTCTTGGTTGAACGAGAGACTGGAGCCTTGTCACGGGCGGAATCTATTACTCTTTGGAACTTTTGATGTTTACGATGTAATCTAGTTATTCTATAATATGCGAACACTTAGTCTAACTCGCAAAACGAATCAAAGACGGGAATGCGGAAAGGTTGGATTGGCCAGAGTGGCAATCCGATCAGATTGCCACCCTGTCGGATGGCCACCCTGTCGGACGGATTGCCACCCTGTCGGACGGATTGCCACCCTGTTGGATGGCCACCTTGTCGAACGGATTGCCCCCAGTCGGATGGCCACCCTACCCAAGCCAAACTGCCTCAAGTCCCTTCCACACTATAAATAGGCCTGTTACATCACTTTATTCCCTGATGTGACAGCCCTGTTCTACCAGACGCACGCACACTACATTCTCTTCATTTTCTTGGCGATTTCGATACGTTCCAAGCTAGATCTTTATACTTCTTTGATCTAGATCTTTATACTTCTTTGATCTATACTTCATCCTCTACGTGATTCACCTTTGAAATCACACTTTTCACCGTGAAATCTCTCAGATTTGAGATCTTAAGGATGATGTCATCATGGTGGTTTATACAAACTGTCATATGAGGTTATTCTTGGTGAGATGTAGCTAAGATCTAAGGGATTCCATGTATTTATCACTAAATCCAACCTAAATCTAAGTATTTTCATGATAAAAACATAAGTTTCTTCATCTTCTTCTACAACTTTTGCACTAAATGGTGAGATCCGGTCCTGAACGGACTAAAGACTTGATTATTAGTCTAGAGTCAGCTTAAGGATGGATTTCCACCAGAGAATGATGGCCGAAAAACGGAGTTGGACATAAACGTCATCACGGACAGTAACTGATCAGACTGGGGTGGTTCCCACCCGACCAGAACGGCTGTGCGACGATGAGTTTACCATTGTCACAAAATGTACCATGCCGTCATCGTTAAACTTAGGTTGGCCACCCTGTCGGATGGCCACCCTGTTGGATGGCCACTCTGTTAAATGACCACATAGATGGCCACCCTGTCGGATTGCCACCCTGTCAGATGGCCACCCTGTCGGATTGCCACCCTGTCGGATGGCCACCCTGTCGGATGGTCACCCTATCGGATGGCCACCCTATTCGGACAGCCATCCGATCCAATGACAGTTTCCAATACCTTGCGTAATCTCGTTATTCTGATCGACTCTTATCCTGTTGTAATCTAATCAGGCTTATTCTAAAAGAGCTCCCTTTCATCCAATAACAGTTGCGACTGTTAAGCAATCACTGTGAGTATACTCGATCCCCTTTTTACTTTTAAACTTTGGGGTGTAACATGTATTCCATATAAACTTGAATCTTTTTGAAGTCTAAACTCTATCCTATGTGTATGTGAAAACTTGTGCATTAATGTATTCCATTTTGTGCTATGTGACGTTTAATCCAGAGTGTGTAGTTCCGCCTTAACAATAGTAGCGCTATAGGGGGTGCACCTCTCCCATTATTCTCAGGGGGTATTGTTAGGAGGATTCTAGTTTACCATGTGTGTTGGGTAAACACTAAAGCATCGGGATACTTGGGCTATCACTGCATGGACTGCGACACTAGCACGGCTGGAACTATTTTTATTGCTTACATTGTGGATATGAGTTGTTTTTAATCTATTATTCTATTATCAAACTTGTATACTCGCCAATACTTTGTATTGATATTTTAATATATGTTGCAGGCTAATAGGCTGCTTTGGAATGTATGGAAATCAAGCTAGGAGATGCTTAGAAACGCCGCCTAGTTAATTTAGACATTTTGGAATATTTGAAACAATGTTGTTATGTTTGATGCTTGGCATTTGTGATGGTTGTTTTAAACAATTACTATGAAATTTATTAATGTCTATCGAAATATTTAGTGTTATGGAATTCTCATGAGCAATCTGAACGCTTAGTGCTCGCACCCCGATGTTTCCGCCATCACTTAAATCTTAGCATGGCCTTTCATCCTCAAACGGATGGACAGACCGAGCGTACTATTCAGACCCTAGAGGATATGCTTCGTTCTTGTGTCATCGACTTTGGTGGTAACTGGGATGTACATTTACCATTGATTGAGTTCTCATACAATAACAGCTATCATTCCAGTATTCAGATGGCTCCTTGCGCAAGAACCATGCCGAGATTGTTTGTCACGATAAGCTTGTTCGTCTACCCCTACCATCTGGTGATATTCTAAATGTCTATGGAGACCGACCTTCAAAAGGACTAAGGCTAATGTCATGCACACAAGCGAACAGAAGTTTACGTAAACAGAACCCTGCCTTTTTGGCCCAGGTGGTGGAACAAAAGAGCAAGGGGAAGAACATAAACTACGTTCCAGTTGTGTGTGATTTCCCTGATGTCTTTCCGGAGGATCTACCTGGTCTTCCTCTTCCTAGATCCGTCGACTTTCGTATCGATCTCGTACCTGGTGCGACTCCTGTCGCTAGGTCTCCATATCATCTTGCACCTTCCGAGATGCAAGAGTTATCTAGTCAACTGCAGGAATTACTTGATAAGGGTTTCATTCGTCCAAGTACCTCCCCGTGGGGTGCTCCTGTTTTATTTGTCAAGAAGAAGGATGGTTCGTTCGGTATGTGTATCGATTACCGTGAACTTAATAAGCTTACCGTGAAGAATCGTTACCCTCTACCTCGCATTGATGATTTGTTTGACCAACTACAAGGCGCGTCCTGCTTCTCTAAGATCGACCTTCGATCTGGATATCATCAACTACGTGTCCTCGAAGATGATATTCCTAAAACTGCGTTTCGTACTCGGTATGGGCACTACGAGTTCGTAGTCATGCCTTTTGGCTTGACCAACGCACCTGCAGTGTTCATGGACCTTATGAACTGTGTTTGTAAACCTTATTTGGATCATTTCGTTATAGTCTTTATTGACGATATCCTTATTTATTCTAAGTCTAAAGCTGATCATGCTCGCCATTTACGTCTTATGCTCGAACTTCTGCGTGGTGAACATCTGTATGCTAAATTTTCTAAGTGTGAGTTTTGGATTAATGAAGTGCAATTCCTTGGTCATATTGTTAGTAGTCAGGGTATTCATGTTGACCCTTCTAAGATCGAGGCAGTCAAGAATTGGAGTACGCCTAAGTGCGTATCTGAAATACGTTCCTTTTTGGGATTGGCGGGTTATTACCACCGGTTCATCGCAGATTTTTCTAAAATCGTTGTTCCTCTTACTACTCTGACCCAAAAGGAGAAACCTTTTGTTTGGGGTCCCGAACAAGAAGAGTCCTTTCAGACTCTTAAGAATCTTTTTTGCAATGCTCTTGTTTTGACCTTACCTGATGGGAATGACGATTTTGTGGTATATTGTGATGCCTCGAACCGTGGATTGGGCTGCGTGCTCATGCAGCGGGACAAGGTCATTGCTTATGCTTCTCGTCAACTTAAAGTGCATGATAAAAACTACAAGACTCACGATCTAGAGCTCGGTGCGGTTGTTTTTGCGTTAAAGATCTGGCGACACTACCTTTATGGTACAAAGTGTGTGGTCTTCACCGACCATAGGAGCCTTCAACATATCTTTGACCAAAAGGAACTGAACATGCGACATAGACGTTGGGTGGAACTACTTAACGACTACGACTGTGAAATACGCTATCATCCTGGAAAAGCGAACGTAGTGGCCGACGCCCTTAGCCGTAAAACTCATGTGAATGCCATCCGTATCTCTAGTGATCTTCATGCTTGTATTCGTGAGGCGCAGTATGCGTCAGCCAATGAAGGAAGTATCTTTAATGAAGTACTTGGGGCTAGAATCGAGAAACTCGAAACTAAATCTGATGGTCTTTAGTACTATCTAAATCGCATCTGGGTGCCGGATCACGATAATCTATGTGAGCTCATCATGAACGAAGCTCACAAATCCCGTTACTCTATCCATCCGGGCGCTGAAAAGATGTACCATGATATGCGTACAATCTACTGGTGGCCCGACATGAAGAGGGATATTGCGGTGAATGTTGCTAAATGCCTTACCTGTTCGAAGGTAAAGGCTGAACATCAGCGTCCCTCTGGCCTCTTAGAACAACCTGAAATCCCCATGTGGAAGTGGGATAGTCTTGCTATTGATTTTATTACTAAGTTACCCCGTACACCTGCCGGTCATGACAGTATTTGGGTGATTATTGACCGTTTGACTAAATCAGCCGACTTTCTTCCTATACGCGAAGATTATAAAGTGGAGAAACTTGCTAGGATCTATACCGATGAGATTATATGCCTTCATGGCATTCCTCTTGACATAATCTCTGACCGTGATGGTCGTTTTACTTCACGTCTTTGGCAAACCTTTCAATCCGCTATGGGTTCGCACTTGAATCTTAGCACGGCCTTTCATCCTCAAACGGATGGACAGACCGAGCGTACTATTCAGACCCTAGAGGATATGCTCCGTTCTTGTGTCATCGACTTTGGTGGTAACTGGGATGTACATTTACCATTTATTGAGTTCTCGTACAACAACAACTATCATTCCAGTATTCAGATGGCCCTGAAATCATTCAAAAACGACGGATAAGATTCTTCAGATCCGTGATAACTTGATCAAGGCTAGGAGCAGACAAAAGAGCTATGCTGATCAAAGGCGTAAGCCTCTGGAATTTGCTGTTGGTGACCGAGTTCTACTCAAGGTATCTCCCTGGAAGGGAGTAGTGCGTTTTGGTAAGAAAGGGTATGTAGGTCCTTTCGTAATACTTGAAAGGATTGGCAAGGTGGCGTACAGACTCGACTTACAACAAGAACTAAACAATGTGCACCCGGTGTTCCACGTGTCTAATCTACGTAAATGCCTAGCCGACGAGGAACTGTAGGTTCCCCTTGAAGACTTGCAAATAAATGAGGCCGTTCAATTTGTGGAGAAACCGGCCGAAATCATGGACCAAGCTGTCAAGCGTCTGAGGCGCAGCAAAATTCCCATTGTTAAGGTTTGATGGGAAGGAAAGCGTGGTGCCGAATTCACTTGGGAGTTGAAAAGTGATATGAAGGCCAAGTATCCGCAGCTCTTCGAGCAGTCTTCATCTAAGATTTTGGGGACGAAATCTCCTAAAGGAGGGGAGACTGTAACGCCCAGCGTCCCTAAACTTTAGTATTTTGTCAAGTCTAGTCCCTAAAGTTTGACTATTTGTCATTTTAACCCCTGATCTATGTGGAAGTCTATGTTTTATACTTGAAATGCCTAAATCTACGTGTGGAATGCATATTTCTATATACTTGGAATGCCTAACTCTATATTTGAAATGTCTAAATCTATGTTGGAATGTCTAAATCTATGATGGAATGCCTAAATATACGATTGTAATGTCTAAATCTATTTGGTACTCGACTCCTTAGACTCGTGAAACTTGATTCTTGGTTGAACGAGAGGCTGGAGCCTTGTCACTGGCGGAATCTATTACTCTTTGGAACTTTTGATGTTTACGATGTAATCTAGTTATTCTATAATACGCGAACGCTTAGTCTAACTCGCAAAACGAATCAAAGACGGGAACACGGAAAGGTTGGATTGGCCAGAGTGGCAATCCGATCCTGTTGGACGGATTGCCACCCTGTCGGATGGCCACCCTATCAGACGGATTGCCACCCTGTCGGATGGCCACCCTACCCAAGCCAAACCGCCTCAAGTCCCTTCCACACTATAAATAGGCCTGTCACATCACTTTATTCCCTGATATAACAGCCCTGTTCTACCAGACGCACGCACACTACATTCTCTCCATTTTCTTGGCGATTTTGGTACGTTCCAAGCTAGATCTTTGTACTTCTTTGATCTACACTTCATCCTCTACATGATTCACCTTTGAAATCACACTTTTCACCGTCAAATCTCTCAGATCTGAGATCTTAAGGTTGATGTCATCATGGTGGTTTATACAAACTGTCATATGAGGTCATTCTTGGTGAGATCTAGCTAAGATCTAAGGGATTCCATGTATTTATCACTAAATCCAACCTAAATCTAAGTATTTTCATGATAAAAACTTAAGTTTCTTCATGTTCTTCTTTAACTTTTGCTCTAAATGGTGAGATCCGGTCCTGAACGGACTAAAGACTTGATTATTAGTCTAGAGTCGGCTTAAGGATGGATTTCCACCAGAGAATGATGGCCGAAAAACGGAGTTGGACATAAACGTCATCACGGACAGTAACTGATCGGACTGGGGTGGTTCCCACCCGACCAGAACGGTTGTGAGACGATGAGTTTACCATTGTCACAACACGTACCATGCCGTCATCGTTAAACTTAGGATGGCCACCCTGTCGGATGGCCACGCTGTCGGATGGCCACCCTGTCGGATTGCCACCCTGTCGGATGGCCACCCTGTCGGATTGCCACCCTGTCGGATGGCCACCCGGATGGCCACCCAGTCGGATTGCCACCCTGTCGAATGGCCACCCTGTCGGATGGCCACCCTATCGCCCTATCGGATGACCACCCTATTCGGACAGTCATCCGATCCAATGACAGTTTCCAACACCTTGCGTAATCTCGTTATTATGCCCGACTCTTATCCTGTTGTAATCTAATCAGGCTTATTCTAAAAGAGCTCCCTTTCATCCAATAACAGTTGCGACTGTTAAGCAATCACTGTGAGTATACTCGATCCCCTTTTTACTTTTAAACTTTGGGGTGTAACATGTATTCCATATAAACTTGAATCTTTTTGAAGTCTAAACTCTATCCTATGTGTATGTGAAAACTTGTGCATTAATGTATTCCATTTTGTGCTATGTGACGTTTAATCCAGAGTGTGTAGTTCTGCCTTAACAATAGTAGCGCTATAGGGGGTGCACCTCTCCCATTATTCTCAGGGGGTATTGTTAGGAGGATTCTAGTTTACCATGTGTGTTGGGTAAACACTAAAGCATCGGGATACTTGGGCTATCACTGCATGGACTGCGACACTAGCACGGCTGGAACTATTTTCATTGCTTACATTGTGGATATGAGTTGTTTTTAATCTATTATTCTATTATCAAACTTGTATACTCGCCAATACTTTGTATTGATATTTTAATACATGTTGCAGGCTAATAGGCTGCTTTGGAATGCATGGAAATCAAGCTAGGAGATGCTTAGAAACGCCGCCTAGTTAATTTAGACATTTTGGAATATTTGAAACAATGTTGTTATGTTTTATGCTTGACATTTGTGATGTTTGTTTTAGACAATTACTATGAAATTTATTAATGTCTATCGAAATATTTAGTGTTATGGAATTCTCATGAGCAATCTGAACGCTTAGTGCTCGCACCCCGATGTTTCTGCCATCGGTTGGGGTGTGACAAAGTAAACCCGAGGTTACAACAAGTTGCATCGACCTCACTCGTATTGGGACATAATCCAATTTTCTGCTCAATGCATCTGCCACAACATTTGCCTTTCCGGGGTGGTAATGTATTTCGTAGTCATAGTCTTTCACCGTTTCTAACCATCGCCTTTGTCGCATATTTAACTCTTTCTGATCGAAAAAGTATTTTAAACTCTTGTGGTCCGTAAATATGGTGCACTTTACCCCGTATAAATAGTGCCTCCATATTTTTAACACAAACACCACCACTGCCAATTCGAGGTCGTGCGTTGGATATTTCTTTTCATGCACCTTTAATTGCCTCGAGGCATAAGCTATCACCTTGCCTCGTTGCATCAAAACACATCCGAGCCCCGAAAGTGAGGCATCCGAATAGACTACCAAGTCTTCGACTCCGTCCGGCAACGTTAATACTAGAGCTTGGCTTAACTTCTCTTTTAGCGTTTTGAACGCTCCTTCTTGTTCGATACCCCAAATGAATTTCTCCTCTTTCCGAGTTAACTTAGTTAGCGGCGCCGCAATCTTGGAGAAATCTTGAATGAATCTCCTGTAATATCCCGCAAGCCCTAAGAAGCTTCTAATTTCCGAAGGATTCTTCGGAGGGCTCCATTTCGACATAGCCTCTATCTTTGATGGATCCACCAATATCCCATCGGCAATTATGATGTGGCCAAGGAATTACACCTCTCGTAACCAAAAGGCGCACTTTAAAAATTTCGCATACAACCTTTCTCGTCTGAGTGTCTCTAATACTTCCTGTAAGTGACGCGCATGCTCCGCCTCACTTTTTGAGTACACCAGAATATCGTCGATAAACACGATTACAGACTTGTCCAACATTGGCTTCCAAACCCGGTTCATGAGGTCCATGAAAGCCACGGGTGCATTCGTTTGTCCGAATGACATCACGATGAACTCATAATGTCCGTATCGTGTGCGGAAAGTCGTCTTCGGTACATCCTCTTCCTTGACCTTTAATTGGTGATATCCCGATCTAAGGTCGATTTTTGAAAACCAGTTCGCCCCTTGTAATTGGTAAAATAGATCGTCTATTCTCGGAAGCGGGTATCGATTCTTTACCGTGAGTTTGTTTAACTCCCGGTAATCAATACACATTCGCATGCTCCCGTCTTTCTTTTTCACAAATAGTACCGGTGCGCCCCAAGGAGACACACTCGGCCTTATAAACCCTTTATCGAGAAAGTATTGAATCTGCGACATTAATTCTTGTAACTCCGATGGCGCAAGTCGACACGACGCTTTTGCTACGGGTTTCACGCCCGGAACCAATTCGATTCCGAACTCTACCTCCCGTTCAGGCGGTATACCCGGTAGATCTTCCGGAAATACATCTTCGAAGTCACACACCGCCGGTACGTCTCCAATCTTCAGTGATTCTTTCTCGGGCTCATTCGCGTATATCATGAATGCCTTGCATCCATGCTTCATAAGCTTGTGAGCTTTTAACATCGAGCATATTATAGGCTTGCCTCCTTTTTCGCCAAAAATGGTGACGTGTTTTCCGCTCGGAGATGTTAACTTTATCTCCTTACAGAAACACACGACCTTTGCGTGGTGTCGAGATAGCCAATCCATCCCAACAACTACTTGAAACTCTCCCATCGACATCGGGATTAGATCTATTAAGTAATCCTCATCATCGATACTTAATTTACAGCCTTGACAAACATCACAAACTATGAAACTTTTGTTGTCCCCTAATTCAACTTCTAAGGGCACAGATAATTTCGTTAATACAAATGAAGGATGTCGAATAAATCCATGTGAAATAAAGGATTTATTCGCACCCGTATCGAATAATACATGTGCAGGAATCGATTTTATTGCGAATATACCTGAGACCACATAGGGTTCTGTTTTCGCTTCAGCCACTGTAAGTTGGAAGGATCTGGCCTTCGCCTTTGGAGCTTCTGTTGGAGAATCTTTAGTGTCTTTCTTTCCAACTAAGTCTGGGCATTCAGACTTTTTGTGGCCGGGCTGATAGCATTTGTAACAAACTGAGACTTTACCCGTGCATAGAGATGTTGTGTGCCCCGTTTTCCCGCATATGGGACACGACTTGTCTTTGAAACGGCACTCGCCCTTGTGCCTTTTCCACAAACTTTGCAACTTGGCGACCCACCCTTTGCATCCGTTTTCTTTACCGATTCAGCCATTCTAGCCTTCTTTGTAGGGCTTGGATTCACATCTTGTGCCCTTCGCTCGCCCCTCTCGATTTGTTTCTTCAACTCGATTTCCCGCTCCCGGGCGGTGTTGATAATTTCCGTGAGGGTTTCATACTTTAAGCGAGTCATGAACTCCCGGTATTCAGCGCTCAACATGTTGTAGTAGTAGTATATCTTCTGCTCTTCAGTGGTGACTAATTCGTCACAAAATCTCAACTTATCCATAAAGATGCCTGTGATTTTATCGATTGTTTCACCCCTTTGTCTTAATTGGATGAACTCTTCCTTGATCCTGTTAATAACCACCTTGGGACTGTGATGTTTAAGGAATGGCACCTTAAACTCGTCCCAAGTCATGACCCTTGCCGCTTCGGCTCCTATTTCTTTCTTTTTGTTGTCCCACCAATCCTTGGCTTGACCTGTCAATTGACCCGTTCTGTAAGAAACAAAATCACTCAAGTCACAGTGGGTCCTTTCAAACACTCCTTCTACGTCACTTAGCCATCTTTGGCATATTATCGGGTCAACCTCCCCGTTGTAAATCGGCGGTTTACACGCCATGAACTCCTTATACGAACATCCCTTACGTTCTCCATATTTCTCTTTCATAAGGTTGACATTATCTTCCAACCTTTTAACTAGTTCTTTGACTAACGATAACACCGTGTTTTGAATTTTGTCTATGAAACCGGATAGACTACCCTCAATTGCCTTTCCCACTTCTTCGGCAATCATTTCTTTCATTTGTTTGGTGCTTGTCGGCACCGGATCATTGTTACTCTTTTCCGTCATCTTGAAACTGAAATATTTACATCAATTATTAAACATCTCATTTATAACATAACTTTGTTTTCTTCGATTTAGCCAAGTTCGTAACTTGCTTTGACCGTTCTCATTTAGTGCACTTTTCGGGTTTGAGTGTGTCAACGCATCTTCCCGTGCACATTAATTTCCATTTCTTTTACTTACATAGGATAAGATCTACTAAAATAAATAATTAATCCTTACCGGACGATCGATCATGCTTGAACCGAACACTTTGTTGACAACCTTAAGCTCTGATTACCAACTTGTAACGACCCTCTAATTTATAATCGAATTTATTGAAAATAATAAATGATATTATATGGAATAGTACTTTACTTAAAAAACAAGTACTAAATTTAAGTTTTTAATTTAACATACTCTAGTTGACTACTAAAACTAGTTCCACCATTTAAAACATGATTCATAAATTGTTTACATCATAGCCATTGTCTACAACAAAGTTAAACTAATGCGGAAGCTTCAAAAGTGTGTGTTCGGTTCTTCATAACATACTTGATCGCCATCCGAAAAGTCCCCATCATCACCTAAGGTCAAAACCACTTAAAAAGTTAGTTTTGACAATTATATAGCACGTGTAAATAAGTTGCAGCATCGAATCATAAAAAAAAAACCAGTTTTGGTCCTGCCGCGTGTCGCGCCAGAACCCACTCAACCTGTCGCGTATCACGACGGCTTCCGCGTGTCGCACCAGATCGAAAGGATCCTGTCGCGTGGCCCGGGGGAGACCAATTTCCAGCAGGTGCAGGTTAATGACCTGCATTTCCTGCCAGCTCCGGATTTTACCAAAATTTACTTCAAATGGTCATAACTTTTGAGCCGAAGGTCCGTTTTAGGTGATTCTTTTTCCTATACGTCTGTAAATTCATTACCAACGTGCCTATTACAATTACCATACCCGAAATTGGATTTACAGACCGAATGACCAAAAATCACTAAACCATTGTTCGACACATTCTATTTTTACCCATTTTACTATCGTTCCATTAGTAAACATAAGGCGCCTTATACCCAACATCCGGGGCTTGTTATCACCGGCATTTCATTACCAATCCCTTGGCTTCATGCTCTTGTGATAGTTATCGCCAATACTAACCGTTAAAACACTAACACTACAATTTACACCATTATTCGACCCGTTTGGCTCATCTACGGAATCCTCCGTTTCTTATGACTACCAAACGCCTCCTAGTCTATTTACGGCTCATTAAATCAAATAGTGAACATTGTCACTTCAACTAATATTAACATTTATACCAAAACACGATGACGAACGATTATCATATCTAATTTTGCATATTGTAACATAACAAGTTACATACCTTTAAAGCACGCCCTTCAAACGCAAGTCGCCTCCGGCTTGTCCACTTTACGCCCTAGTATCTTTTCCTATAGAGTTCAATCACAACTCGTTCAGAACTCTTTCCATAACATGTAACGCATAACTTGCCGAAATTTACAAATACGCGTTTTAACCCAATTTTTTCAGTTTTAAAGCCTTCTTTTAAGCATTTTTACAAACACTTCAAATGTAGAATTTTATACACTTTATTATCATGCTCATGGCTTGTTATTTAGCCGTTTTTATCATCAATTAATATGTTCATATCAATTTTCGCATCTTACAACATCAGAATTTACTTATAAAATTTCAAATTACACTAGAACAACTATCAATTTCTAGTGTTTAGCATTATATATATCTTATACACAAAGGTCGGTGCATAGACCAAATGACTATATCTACCCTCACCCAACCATCCAAATTACAAAACTGCCCCTAAGATGGCTCCTTCTCTTTCTTTATCTCCTGTCTCTGTGTCTTTCTCTCTATCTTTCTTTGGGATGTCCAGCATCCAGCATCAGCAGACATCAGTATTTTGGCAGACGAGGAGTCACCGGCCATGGCCTACGGCCGGCCTCCTCACCCCGGTTATACACCTCGCTGATGGCGATGATGGTGGTTGTGTAGTGTTTCATTTGTGTGGTTAGCTATCACCACTGTCGGTCACTTCCACTACCGCCACCGCCTTCACCGCCGCCAGTATGGCCACCGCTTGCAAATCTGAAACCCTAACATCGAAACCCTTCTTTCTCTTATAAGGTTTCTGCTGGTGGAATTTTTGTGTGGTTGGTTGTGTTTAAGCTGACTGTTGTTAGGCTGTGATGAGTATCATTCATATAGATCATTCACAAAGATGGCGCGGCAAGGGTGGTGGATGGTTGGTATAGACCTGCAACCCACTTTGCAGCCAGCTTCACTCTGAGCCTTAGATTTGTTTTTATTAATCGATTGGTAAATTTGGTGTTATCTCTTCAACTTTTATTGATTTCTTAATGGGGGATCAGAAAGCCCTTGCTGGTTCAACGGTGAAGGTACTGGATTAGGGTTTACGGAATCCGTCTGATCTTAGCTTTGATTTCCGGCTGATGAAGTTCTTCTTTTAGGGTTAACTCGAGGATGGTGTTGAACAGCGAGGGTGATGGTATAAGAAATGGTCATCATGTTGAAGGAATCAGGTGTTATTCAAGTCAATTAAATATGCTTTTTATAAATCCTTCTTTAATCTCATTTCCAATCAAAGGTAAATTGCTGTTTAAAATCCTTAATTGTTTTTTCCCCATCAATGCCTTATTCTCTCTTTAATCTTATTTACAATCGTTCTGTTTTTTTGGAATTAAAAGAGGCGATCTGGAGTTCATGTTGAAGAGGCTAAACAGTTAAGGCATCAACCATAAATCGAGAAGTCACAATCGGTTCACCAGGTAGTTTGTCTGTTAAAACACTTATTTTCTTTAGGCTAGGGAGAGTAGTTCAAGGTTTCAACCCGGTCGGACCATCGAACCTAACCACCTAGAGATATGACCAACCCGTTTAAGGATTTAGTGTAAGCTTCTTAGTTCCCTGATTTGGTGAGTTCCCGGTTCTGGGTATGAACCGTGTATGTTCCCGTGGGAAGCATATGCAAAGTTGATCAAACCACGAATGCCTCTCACCGATGAACACAATGGCCTGGAACTTGAGATCACAATCATCCATCTGCAATTTTTGTATATTAAAACAAACCATCCGGTAATTTGGATTTATAACTAAAGATTCTTAACTAGCTAATGAAGATTTCATTTTATTTTTGAGACCAAAACTGTATTTGTTTGCCTTTTATCTTATTCCCAGAAATAATAAGACATCAATTCTCAGTTTGTTTACGTACTATTAGTTTTACTTTTGTGAATTTTTTAGGAGAATTTAAACATCTATTTGCTGGTGCTCTTTTTTAAACAAAAGGCTGGAGGTAGAAAGGGTTGAAATTGCGACCTTGAGAGCGTAGTTGAAAAAAGTTGGTTTAATGAGATCGGTAGACTTTTTAAAGCAAAGTGCTTTTGATAGTCTACAAACTGATGTCATTAAAAGCTTGAATCGAGTTTCAAGAGTTTGCTGAGGTGTCAATCCCTCCTCAATTGATGGTTGGAACTTCAGAAGTAAGCTTCTCATTCTCTTGCTGAAAAAATAATTCAGTTTAGTCTATTATATCATATTAGGTAACGGATCAAAATGAATCAATTTATACTATGGGCCAGAACAGGCCGGTTCAGAGACTTGCAAACACTTTTTAGGACATTTTTTTTATAAATATTAATGTGTTACTTATGTTTAGGAAAAGTTTATTCTTACAATAATAAATTCTAAACCTTTAAGTGAAATGATTTAGCGAGTTTACCCTTTTATATTATATATATATATTAGCTTTCTCCAGGTTGAGTTGCTCCTCAAATAATTTAGCCTTTTATTTTATTTTTATAAATATTTAATGTGTTAAATATGACTATAAATCACCCTTCACTGTTTTGAAATCAATAAAAGCATTTAGATGTTTTCCATATAGTACTTCTACGCATACTTAAGTAGTTAAGTGTTAATTAGAGATGTTGATTTCGACCCATTTTCTTGAAAATAGGTTGATTTGAGTTCTCCAATGAGTCAAATATATAACTTAAGAGCATACATAGATGTGAAACGGGTCAAGTTGGAAGTCCCCATATTGTTATTTAAATATTTGCAACTTCTTGAATGTATTTACCAATTTCTTTTAGTGCACCGAACAGGTAGCGGCCTTTGGGGAATTAGTGTCAATCTGGGGGCTTAATGCTGTTGATACGACGAATTACAACATGGTGGTTGGGCTCCGATGGGCCTAAATATGTATGATCAGACATTGCTAATTATAAGTTTCTAAATTTATTTGAAACAGAGCCCATATGGGGGGACATATTATCACCAGCCATCGTTTGACCTCCCGGTGCTGAAAGGAACAACGCCGTTGACGGGTTTAACTTACTTCTTTATAATTTACAAAGCTCATTATTTTTCTTCTTTATATTTATTTTGTTATTAGTTTCTGAATAAATATTAGGACCTACCGGAGAGACCAAACGGGCATCAACATCATGCAGGGATGGAGTCGGAATGTATCAACTATGGAGTTTATCCAGAATACTGCCTGGAGGGAACGATTCCGATCAAGAACAACCGAACAAGATTGTTCTAATAGTTGTCATGAGGTAACTTTGTTCTTTTTTTAAAATATCAATGATAAAACCAATAATTTTCTTAAGTTTGTGAAAATCATAAAAGAAATGTATAAATTTAACTAAATTTGTCATAACCGGGTTTGAATTTGTTTCAGTTTGCGAAACTATCAGATAAGGATATAATAGAGATGGTATTCTTGCCTGTTGTGAACGAGGCGTTCTCTGTTTTGTGCTTCTCCGGGTTCGTGTCAGTGCCTATTTGGTTGTTTGCATGTTCCAAATTTAACTTCCGAAGTTTAGCGTATTGCATCCCACATGTAAACAACGGAAGGTAATTTTCGTTTGTTTTCTTTTTGTTTCTTACATTCTGGCCAAAGAATCCCAAATAATTGAAAACCACTGGTCCAAATTTGTGTGCATATGCGAACGATGGTCATGGTAATCGGAAATCAGAACGGTGGTTCTTGATTCTTCAATTTTGAGATTTGGAATTAAGATGAATTAAGTTAGTTCGTAAACTGTATTTGAAAGCAAGTCGGGTCAAATATAATACGTTTTCATTCAATGGCGATGTAATTTTTTTAAGTAAAGTGTCGGGTCAAATATACAATATAAATACGAGTTACTTTAACTTTCGACGCCGCCGCAACGCGCGGCGGGTCAAAATCCTAGTGCTCATACAAAACCCACTTATCACCTTCAAAGGTGATCATGAATTCTCAAGAATTAGACCTAATTTCATCATATGCTTGTCTAGGGTTTACTCCTAGATACTACAATGTTCCTATTTCATCATATAACAAACATGCAACCATCTAATTCGAATTCTCTAGGTTTACTCAGAAATTCAACTAGAGCTTTCTCATGAAATTTACATACCTCGTGACTCCTTTTTCAGTGGAGATCACTAATTCGTACTCGGATTTCGATTTAGACTTGATTTGGACCTCCAATTTGAGAGATTTGTGAGGAGTTAGAGTTTGAAGGGGAGCCCTAGGTCGACCCCTGTGTTTCTGTCGATCTCAACACACACAAGTGTGTGTTTGAGTTTCAATTTTATGTTTTTATTTTAATTAGTTTCGTTTTAAACGCTTTTGGCCCCTCAAGTATCATTTAGTTCTTATTTTTAGTGTATTAACCCACTTTTAAGTTGCTACAAGACTTTTATTCAACTAGGTTATTTTTAATCCTAGTTAGCTCATTTGTTTATTTACCGGCATTATATTTTAAATAATTGATTTTAAAATTTTCGGGATGTTACACAATCCCAAGTAGCCGGGTTAATGTATTAATAGTAGTTTACATATGAGGGGATTAAGCCATTTGCACCCCCGCCATCCAATACTAGTGGGTATTGAAGGAGGTTCTAGTAAGCTTGACCCAGGTCCTTGTAGGATCTATACACTGAACAAGGCAAGAACCTTACCAAACCATTCCCTTAACCCCCAACCAGGTAGCCAACATATCTCTATATAGACCGTAGAGATATGAATGGTGAAAATCTTTTATTTTATGTAGACAGTAAAATAATGCCAAGACACCACAGAAAAATGATAAGGAAGTTTCACCTTCAACATAAGAAAATAGTTATTAAAGTCATTAATACAAAACCAAATAAAAAGTGCGAAAAGATTAAAAATCAAAAGTATTACACTAAATGCTTGTCTTCACCAAGTGATGTAAGAGAATTAGGCAAACATGGCCTTTGATTGTCAAGAACTCTTACTATCAATCTTGGATCCCGAGACTACTACACAAACTCTATGATGGATGATGGATGATGGTGGTAGATCTGGGTTGTAGTGGTGGTGGAGTGTGGGTGAAGTGGGAGAGAGGTGGTTTGTCAAGGGATGCCTTTGAAGTGAACCAAACACCTCTATTTATAGCCTGCACAGAAGCCCGGACACGGCCACGTGTCCATTGGACACGGCCCCGTGTCCATCCACTTTCTCTTTCTTCATTAATTGCTCTTTGTCTGCATTAGCTCCACACGCCCCGTGTCCGCTGGGCATGGCCCCGTGTGAAGAAGCGTATATGTACTATCAAGATTTGCTTAGATTCTGCGAATCTTAGCGTTGACCACGCCCCGTGTTGAGCTGGGCATGCCCCCGTGTCAGGAATAGAAGCTTCTATAGCTTTGTCCTTTCTGCATACATCTGGCCACGCCCCCGTGTCCGCTGGGCACGGGGCCGTGGTCAGCCTTCTGTTTTCTTGTTTTTTCTTGGGGAGATGCTGTCGAGGGATCGGGCATGCCACGTTTATTCCTTTTCTTGTAATTATGTTAGATTTTGCTGCATATTTGCTCCTTTTGTTCGTTTACGCTCATTTAATCCTGAAAATACAAAAGGAAGACAAAAGCACACTTTTTTCCAACATTAGTACTAAAAAAGGGTTAGTTTTATGCCTCATTTGATGTAATTTATATGTTGCATTTTACACACATCAACGCTCCTTGTCATGACGCTAAGGCGATCGTTGCTGATGACGACGTATTAAGTCTGTTATAGTGCTTATATTATATTTCGTGTCGGTTTCGGATATATATTATTTTGTCAATATATATAGTTACATGCCGGTTTGTCCGATGTCCGATTGTCCATGTCCACATTGAGTTTTTGGGGTATTGCGTAAGTATGTTACATGTGTGTATATTTTGTGTAATTACTTCCCAAGTATAAGTATACATGAAGGTTCTCATCCGTACTTATACATTTAAGTATTTATAGTGTCTTCATGTATGATGTATTTTCTTCGTATTTGGTTAGTATGCTCCTAACTCTAGTACATACATAGAAATATACAAGTACTTATGCACACAAGACATGGTATTCTATATATATTTTTACCTTAAAATACATACATATACATATATTTTCATTTTAAATCATGAAAATTGTATTTAAGTGTTTTTAAAAACCCTTAGAGTTTAGGACTTAACCTTTTCATTAAAACTTGCATAATCATGATTAAGGTTGCTAATCACGTTTAGCCTTGTTAATCACCCCTTTAATTACACCTTAATCACGATTAAAATTTTAGAAAATTTCGCCATAGTTTCCCCTAAACTATGACATTTTCCACGTTTTAAAACGTATTCTAAACATGTTTAAGGCCCATAATCATAATCAATCTCATATCAAGTTTCAAAGCACCAACCTTACATGTATAATCTACACATAAACACCCTCATTTTCCATGGACTATATATTATAATTTCAACAATACTTTCAAAATGATGACACTTTTATATTTTATAACAAGATCATTTTAAAATCAACATTTGTCTCATGCTTTATAACTTGTTTATTTCCATTTAAACAACTTGTTTAACCTACTTTTTAAGATCATTATAGTTTAAGTCATGGTTTTTAACTTTTATAAAAGATATATATGTTATAAATCACCTTCAAGTTATAATAAAGTCCATAGATCATAAGGATGATGATCTTGTTTAGATCTAAACATCAATATGTTTAGATTATCATTCCTAAGCAAGTTCATACAAGATCATCCAACTAAACAACCTACTTTAACAATTTCATCAAGATCATGTAAACAAATATATGTGCCGACATAGGAAGCACTCAACCCATAGACTGGGACACAAAAGCACTCCATGCTGCCATACAAGGACCCATGAGTGGGGCTCGCCCGTACCCGATAGATCTACCCCTTTTGTTCCTTAGTCTTAAGAGAGAGCCTATTCGCACATGATCCAACTATTTCATTCCAAAGCTTAACCATACCATAGTGAGATGTATTTCTCCCCGAGAGTTATAAAACCGAAAACATTTGAAAGAAAAGGGGGACATAAACTCACAGTATTGCGTCCATAAATATTATGTGCTAGCAAGCAGGGTATCCAATGCGTGAGTCAACCTACAAGTGTACTAACTCATTAGACATTTGGGTATCTATTAAACCGTGCACACGTTGCTCATCTTAAACGTTATTGTATTTGTATTTGTTATGCATTTGGAACCATTGTGTATTTTATATACGTTGGCATTTGTTTCGTGTATTTGTTTTAATATATATATATATAGGGTAAGGTTCATTTGAGAACCACCCTTATTGCGAGAACCGCGAGAACCAATGTGAACACAAAAAAATACCTAAAAAAATCCAAAAAAACCCACAATTTTTTTTTATTTTTTTAATATTTTTCTAATAATAATCGCTGTATTTTGTTGCCAAAAAAAAAACGTTTTTTTTTTTCGAGTAACAGTTATGGATGCACATGTGCATATGTACCATTTCTTGGACAAATTCCATAATATATTACCAGTAGTAGAAAAATGCACTTTCATTTACAATACAATCTGCAATACACTAATTTTTATTAAGAATGCACATGTGCATCATTATGTATAACCATCATATAACGTGTTTTGGTAGAAAAAGTTTGTGATTTTAAATGATAAATTAGGCTTATATACATGTGTTTTGGTTAGTTATATTTAGTGGTTGATGGTTTGATTATATTTGTCACTTTATGATGTAATATATGTTGTTTGTATGGTATAGAGGGTGTTGATGTACATGTAATAAAGTGAAATATTGATAATAGTATTCTATTATGGATGGTAGGAAGTAATGGTATTGTATTACGGATGGTAGTATTACCGATGGTAGGAGGTAATGGTAGTGTATTATGTATGGTATGATAGATGAAAGGGAAGGTGTATTCAAAGTGGTGTACCAAAACACGTTATAACATGTTCATACATCTAGATGCACATGTGCATTTCTAGTATTGTTAATGTTATAACAAGTTCATACATATAGATGCACATGTGCATTTCTATTATTATTAATGTAAAAAGTAGTGTATTATGAATGGTAGTGTAAATGAAAGTGCAATTGTCTAATATTTGTAATGAATTACGGAATTTGTCAAAGAAATGATACAAATGCACATGTGCATGGATAACTGTTACTCGAAATTTTAATTTTTTTAAAATTTTTTATTATTGACGAAATATGGCGATTTTTCCAAAAAAAATAGTAAAAATAAATAAATTTTTGGGTGTTTTTTAGCTATTTTTAGGTATTTTTGGTTGTGTTCACATTGGTTCTCGCGGTTCTCGCAATAAAGGGTGGTTCCTAATGGTTCATTCTCCTATATATATATAGGGGAATGCTAAAATGAGAACCACCTCGAGTTGTAAGAACCGTGAGAACTACACCGTAGGGGGCGCGGTGGACCAAATTTTTTTTTCATAGACGTAGATGCATGTATAAAAACACCATTTGTAAAAAAAAATTCAAAAAAAAAATGTCGTGTGTGTAGTTTTGAGCGTCACAAGTTTGTGTTTACGGGACCCGTAAATCTGGTCGGAAAATTTACGGGTCCCGTAAACACAAACTTGTGTTGCTCAAAACTACACCCACGACATTTTTTTTTTGAATTTTTTTTTACAAATGTTGTTTTTATACATGCATCTACGTTTTTGAAAAAAAATTGGTCCACCAAGGCCCGGATCAAAAAGTTCTGGCGGTTCTTACAACTCGAGGTGGTTCTCATTTTTGCGTGATCCTATATATATATAGAATTGCGCTAAAATAAGAACCACCTCGAGTTGTAAGAACCGTGAGAACTTTTTGATCCGGGCTGAGGTGGACCAAATTTTTTTTTCATAAACGTAGATGCGTGTATTATAAACACATTTGTAAAAAAAATTCAAAAAAAATGTCGTGTGTATAGTTTTGAGCACCACAAGTTTGTGTTTACGGGTACCGTAAATTTTCCGGTTAGATTTACGGTACCCGTAAACGCAAACTTGTGGTGCTCAAAACTACACACACGACATCTTTTTTTTTTGAATTTTTTTTTACAAATGTGTTTATAATACACGCAGCTACGTTTATGAAAAAAAAATTTGGTCCACCTCGCCCCGTACGGTGTAGTTCTCACGGTTCTTACAACTCGAGGTGGTTCTTATTTTAGCGGTCCCCTATATATATATATATATATATATATACACACACTTCTCATATATACTTTGCATTCATAATGTGTACGAACGGACCTCGCCCTTCGTGAGTCTTCGTGCCTCGCACGAGCATAAGTGGGTCTAGCCCACGAGAGTCTTTGCGCCTCACACAAGTGAGAATGGGCTTAGCCCATTTGAGTCTCCGTGTCTCACACGGTATAAGTGGGCCTAGCCCATGAGTGTCTTTGTGCCTCGCACAAGTAAGAATGGGCCTAGCCCATTTGAGTCTCCGTTTTCCACACGGTGTGAGTGGGCCTAACCTATAAGTGTCTCTGTGCCACGCACGGTATGAGTGGGCCTAGCCCATAAGTGTCTCCATGCCACACATAGTATATACTCGCTTCAAGGTAGGTTGCCGAGGCGACTTTCTTCAAGTCCGCCTAATTACTCGGAATTGACCAAACGCGATCATCCTCAGCCAAAATTGGATCTAGTTGGTCAATTCAACTCGAGTTTGACTTAAAAAAATAAAACATAATTTCTATATCAATCATATTAAAGAATATTAAAGAATGAATATCATTTTCACGTATTTTGTTACAATTATTAGTAAATTTATGTTATTTGACATATATTTAACTTTCGAAAACTAATTTCTTTATAATTTAGCATGTCCGAGTACTCCCGAGTACTCTCAACTCCCCACTCGACCGATTAGGGAGCGCCTAGCGACTTTTGAAACCATGCTTGTATACTTATGTATTTACACTTAGTGGTTATTTACTTTATACTTTCCGGAATTTGGAAGTCTTGAAAATATATATTGTCCAAAGTATATATTATTGTTAGAGTTTCGTCGAAGTAACCGGATATAAATATTTTCGCGTCGAGAGTGTCCGAATGCCGTAGATACGATGTCCACGCTCCTTGTCATGACGCTAAGGTGATCGTTGCTGATGACGACGTATTAAGTCTGTTATAGTGCATATATTATATTTCGTATCGGTTTCGGATATATATTATTTTGTCAATATATATAGTTACATGCCGGTTTGTCCGATGTCCGATTGTCCATGTCCACATTGAGTTTTTGGGGTATTGCGTAAGTATGTTACATGTGTGTATATTTTGTGTAATTACTTCCCAAGTATAAGTATACATGAAGGTTCTCATCCGTACTTATACATTTAAGTATTTATAGTGTCTTCATGTATGATGTATTTTTTTCGTATTTGGTTAGTATGCTCCTAACTCTAGTACATACATAGAAATACGCAAGTACTTATGCACACAAGACATGGTATTCTATATATATTTTTACCTTAAAATACATACATATACATATATTTTCATTTAAATCATGAAAATTGTATTTAAGTGTTTTTAAAAACCCTTAGAGTTTAGGACTTAACCTTTTCATTAAAACTTGCCTAATCACGATTAAGGTTGCTAATCGCTTATAGCCTTGTTAATCACCCCTTTAATTACAACTTAATCGCGATTAAGATTTTAGAAAATTTCGCCATAGTTTCCCCTAAACTATGACATTTTCCACGTTTTAAAACGTATTCTAAACATGTTTAAGGCCCATAATCATAATCAATCTCATATCAAGTTTCAAAGCACCAACTTTACATGTATAATCTACACATAAACACCCTCATTTTCCATGGACTATATATTATAATTTCAACAATACTTTCAAAATGATGACACTTTTATATTTTATAACAAGATCATTTTAAAATCAACATTTGTCTCATGCTTTATAACTTGTTTACTTCCATTTAAACAACTTGTTTAACCTACTTTTTAAGATCATTATTGTTCAAGTCATGGTTTTTAACTTTTATAAAAGTTATATATGTTATAAATCACCTTCAAGTAATAATAAGTCCATAGATCATAAGGATGATGATCTTGTTTAGATCTAAACATCAAGTTGTATAGATTATCATTCCTAAGCAGGTTCATACAAGATCATCCAACTAAACAACCTACTTTAACAATCTCATCAAGATCATGTAAACTAGCTAACATAAAACAACATCATCAACATATAATATATCATTTTTATAGACTTTTTATGTTCTGATTAGAGTTTTAGCTTTGTTTCTTGTTAAGTTCAAGATGAATAAGTTGTACTTTATGATTCTACATAACATAAGAAGCTTGAAAATGGCAAGAGATGATCTTACAACTTTGCACAAGATTAAGTGAGCTCTAGGATGAAGATGATGACGATATGAAGCTTCAAAGTATCCTCTAATGCTTCTCCATGCTTGAAACCTTTATATCATCTTAATTTGGAGTTGTAAAGCTTGTAAAGTGGTGTTTAATGGTGGAAAATGGTGGTGATAGTGTGGCCGAATTCAAGAGGGGAGAAGGAGGTGATTGTGGTGTGAAATTATTGAAGTGAAAATGATGAGAACATGAAGTGATGGTGTTGTAATCTCTTATAGTTAAAATATAATCTAATAGCCATGCCTTCTTAAAATCTTCTCAACAAATACTAGCAAGTAGGGAGGCTTGTGGGACCCACATGGGGGGGGGGTAAAGTGTAAGTTATTTATAAAATATAACATGTGCATAATTTGTTAATCTTGATAGATATTTTGGTGTTTATGTTAATTAGGTTAATTAGAGGGTTAAATGTAGTTTAGGGTGTTAAGTGTTACTAACTAGTTCACTAGACTAGCTGGTATTAATTTTGGATGGTAAAAATACCACTAGTTTAGTCGTCGATTCGAAACCGGACATTATGTGAAAGTTGCGTCGTAATATCAGAAGCGCTGTCTCGAGTAATTATTCGATACTGTCAAGATTGTTTAGGATGTTTAGCATTATTTACAAGCTATATAAATATTGTAGATGCTGAATTTTTAATGTTGCGGGCAATATTATTACTAGTTTTGGCGCGGTTCAGACAGTTTCTAAATATAAGCGATTTCCGGAAAGTTAAAGTGTTTTTGCATTTTGTGTTCCTAGTTAGGGTTTTTTGTTCATATTTCAATAATAATATGCTTTCAAATTGTTCGTTGATCGTTTCGGCCAGTTTTCAGAACTTGCTGGCATGAATAGTGTGTTCAGTGAATAGTGCTTTTCAGCATTTAGCAAACATATTCGGACATAGTATGTTGTTTTCTCGCGACGGGACGAAAGTGACATTATAATTTGTAAAATTTAACCATGTCCTATGATTGCTAGACTTTGTATGACCTAATCATGCACAGATTAAGCCATAAACGAACACAATTAAACATATAATTAGTTGTTAAGTTGTACGGAATCACCATATATTTTACCAGTTGTCATAGTTTCCTATTATGGAAAAGTACGAACAATCAAGAATCTAGGGTTTTCAATCCATGCAAAAATCATTCAACACACTCATATGATCATAGAAAAACACTAGACATCAACAAGTTTGATTAAAATTGAGTTTGGATAAACTAGGGTTTTCGACCTAATCTTGAAAATAATAAAAACTATCAAAATCAATCAAGATACTTATTTGTAAGCGTCATAGGGCATTGGGATCGATCAAGAGAACCGCCAATTGCAACATCCAAGAAAAAAATCAAGATGGAATGGTGTTTTGAAGGCACAATTTCGAAATTATGGTAGGTTAGGCTTGCCGCACGCAAAGGGGGTTTAGCGTTGGGTTTTATTTTTTTTAAATATAACTAATAGAAACCAAGGGTGGGTTTTTGGTGGATTTTGTAACTTTTTATGGACTTTTTAATTAAAACAAGCCCACCATAACACTTTTCTAGTGAAATCACTAGCACATGTCTATAAAAATAAAAACCCACTATTTTGTTTATAAAAATTATTTTATAAACGCTAGATCAAACAAAAAAAGCACATTGTTGCCCAATTATGAGAAACAACTAACAATTAATCCATATAGTAAAATAACATATAATTCTACACAATAATATTAATATTTCTACGTTTGCAATACTATATCCATGTTTCACCATTATTCGGGGTCAGACTCGTGTGCGGTTCGGTAATTTGGTTAACTCACAAAATTACTGTTACGTGAGTGTTAAATGCAATAATGAATGTTTATGATAATGTTAAATATAACGGAGTTGTGTTAACGGAGGTAACCTGAGAATTCTAGGAAATGTTAGTGTTAATGAGTTCTAATAAATTAGAGTGCCTAGTGGCACATTTCTTATTTGCTGATCTTATTTTGCCTTTAAGACATTTGAAACATGTTTCAAAGTCATTAAAATCGAGAGGCGGTAGAACGTCTTGCTTCACGAGTCAAGATAAGCGTTCTCGTTATATGTGACCTAAACGTTGATGCCACAACATGGTAGAAGTCTCTAAGTCTCGTTTTCGTTTACTTTTTGTTAGTGATTCATGAATATTGTATGGTAACAAAGATTTGGAGAATTCATTATCTAGTTCTAATTTATAAAGACTACCATCCAAAAAACCATAACCATACATTTGAGAATGAAAAAAAATTGAAAGTTTGTCTTGACCATGGGAAACATCAAAATCGTCCATGTCTAACTTTGGTCCTGATACAAGATTGCGAGTAATCTTAGGAATGTATAAGGTATTATAAAGTTTAATACATAAACCAATTTTCATAAGTAAATCTAAGCTTCCCACAACTTTAACTTCAAGTTCTTTTCCATTCCCCAGTTTAAGTGTTCTTTGGTTTCTTTCAAGCTTCTAGATTGTAAGGAATCATTGGATAGAGTTGGTTACATAACCATAGAACTAGAATCAAAACAACATGTATTAGTTGGAAGATTTAAACTAAATGACTCAAGTATCATGTATATATCTTTATCTTTCTTAGCCAGCCACTCCTTAAAGGCTGGGCAGTATTTCTGCTTATGTATGTCAATTTTACAGAACTTGTGGTAAGGCTTCCAAGTGGAGTTCTTAGAGCGGGGGTAGCACTTGGATTACTCTTTCTGTATTTTAGAAACTTCATCTCTTGGATAAGTTTCCTTTCACTTCTTTGAACTGGAAGTGGCGAGGTAAGCAACATAAGGTTTATCCAGCTTCATGCGCTCTTTCTCTTACACGCACATAGTGATCAACTCATTCATTGTCTATTTGTCCTTCTGAGTATTGTAGTTAATCTTGAAGGCTTCATAAGCAACAGGAAATGAAGTCATGATGAAGTTCACTAGAAAACCAACACTGATCTCCATGTCTAATCCCTTATGCTTATGGGCCATGTCGTTTATCATAATGATGTGCTCACGAATACCATTTTTTCCATCATAATTAGTATTCACCAGCTTGAGAATAAGATTTCTAGAATGCTCTTGGATGTTCACTTGAATTGTCACACCCGACCGCGTTAAAACAACAAACCGCGGTGGAAACATCAGGGAGTGTCGTAACAGAATCATTGTTTCACAACACATGGATTGAAGCTTCGTTTTATTGAATTAAGTTTATTACATTGTATTGAAATCAGAAACAAAACATGAACAAATTGTCTTTCATTGTTATTGAGTCACTAAGGTCTCGTCCATTCCTATGTGAGCATGCATCATAATCATCATTAAACATCATCAAACTATGGTACCTGAAGCATATGTGAAAAATACGTCAGCATAAAAATGCCGGCGAGTACATAGGTTTTGTGAGTGTGTCAGATTCATGGCCTTGAGTTCATATTGCAATACTTCATCCAACTACGAAAGTTGTCAAGTGTATACCTTGAAAACAAAAGAGTTTGATATTGCAGTATGTTTCTCTCAACCTTTACAAGTTGATATATGTGTAAACCAAAACCATTGTAGCCATGAATCTTAACTGAAAACATTTGTCTTTGTAAACCAAGTAGTAAATCATTGTCGTAATAAAACTCGTATGGTTTATATCGTTAAGAAAACCTTGTAGTGTAACTTCGTTTTGAAAACATTTTTCCAAGTGATCTAGATAACGCAACGATAGGTAATGTGTTAAAACCACTTATATATAGGAAGTACCAGCGGCGTATCCACCATGCTTTTATCACATTACACCCGCCCCGTTACCTAATCAGTTACCATAACCCAATCGTTCAATAGTTCAAATAGTTCCAATCGTTCAAATAGATCAAATAGTTCTCATAGATCAAATAGTTCCAATCGTTCAAATAGATCAAATAGTTCACATAGATCAAATAGTTCCAATCGTTCAAATAGATCAAATAGTTCACATAGATCAAATAGTTTCAATGGTTCAATAGTTCAACTAGTTCACATAGTTCAATAGTTCCAGTGGTTCAAATAGTTCAACTAGTTCACATAGTTCAATAGTTCCAGTGGTTCGTGTTTAGATTGTGAAAACTAACTTTTGGTCGTTTCATTGAATACATTCAAACCTGTGTGACTCGTCCTAATCATTCAACTCGTATTAACAAACCACCAAAGGGTAAGTTAACAAATATCAGGTTCTGTCGTTACCCACATTACCCCCATAACCATGGTGAAGGTCTGATAACGGGATTTGTCAGATCCTATGTCATTCAATTGTCTTTCGACCAACACCCCTAACAAGTTCATTCACATTATCAAAATCGTTATGTTTAATATAGACCATAGCATTTCTTTAGAAAACTCGAAATCGTTTAGCACATATGAATCACCCCAAGACATTTGAAAATGGTAAAAGAGAGGAACTATGTACTCACATTGATTTGAAAAGTATCCTCGATCTAATGAACTTAACAAAGCTCGGGCAAACCAAGGATATCAAGTGGCACCAAGTAATCAGATCGCTAAGTTAATAAATCGACACCTAATTCGGAAGATCGGGTAGAATGAGGTCTCGTAAACCAAATGAGTATTGGAACTCATGTGATATGGTTTAACAAATCCTACATCCTAAATCGGAACCTATCCTAAGTGCTTACGACCCGTTACGACCCATTAAGGTAGCTTACGCTATGTTAACGCGTCGTCCGCACGAAAGCGCGTTCGAGACGCCTAACTAGTCCTATGACAAGTATTATATGCCCTAAAAAGTTTAAATATGTTGCATAATCAGTTTAAATGGCAAAAGTTAAGTTACATATGCTTAAAATCAAATTATGCAAGAAAAGGGCATTTTGGTCATTTAACTAAGGCATATAAACTACCTATCATACAACTAATTAAACTAAGTGACCATAAGGTATAACCTCGGAAGGTTATTCCCTATACAACTATGGTTACTAAATATGCTTGGTAGGATCCTAACGATCGACAAATCAGGTCGTTTTCAAAAGTCTAAGCGGTTGTTTAGACCGCTTGACTTACGACCCAAAACAAGCACTATACTAGAAGTGACGAGTTAAACATGTTAAAACATGTTTAACTAAGTTAGAAAACAAGTTTGATATCAAAACAAAGTGTTTTGATACCCGAAAATAGCTTCGTTGTAAATTGCGCGTAAATACGCATTTTGACCGAAACTTTGACTCGTCATTTCGACTAATCGATGTGGTAATCAGTAGGTATAGTCACAAGGGACTATAACCATCGGGATTACGCTCACGTTGCAAAGTTCAAACGAACTTTGTGTTGACTAATTCATGGTTAAAGCAGAAAGTCAAACACTATTTGACTTTCATGCTTGAAAAGCATAAACAAGAATGAAAGAAGCTTACAAAGGGTCCAAGCTAGGAAGATTTGATCTAAAAATACTCAGGTATGAAGTCTTCAACAATGTGAGAGCTCCAACTTAGAGTAATTCAGATCAAATGTGCAAGGAATGAGAATGAACATGATGGGTATTTATAGAAAGTCATGACCCATCAAGATCTTTACAAGTGTTTTTGATCAATTCAAAGCTTAATCTCAACCATACACTTGTGCCCATAGTTTAGAATACAATGGGAGTTTCAAAACAAGTCCATTGTATGCCAAATCATGGGTTTAAACTAGTGAAAACAGGCTGCTGGAACAAATTTAATGAATTTGATCTGATGCTATGTCGCGCGCTGCGTAGCCAGACACTCAAGTCTTCGCGGTCCGCCTAGTAACTTTCAAGATTTGTCAGTTTTGGCCCCTGCAAGCCTAAAACTTTGATTTTGATGCATTTCAGCCCCGCTAACCTCATTTCAAGGCTCTATATTGAATTTAAAGCATTGGGAACATGAAATATGCTTGAAAACCTCTCGGTTTTCGGTTCGTTTGGTCGTACGGTCACGTTATTTGGTTGGTTAATTACGATGAAAAGTCGAACGGACGCGAAAACGATCCAAATTACGCGACGAATGGTATTTTTGCATTCCAATCACTAAAATAAAATATTTTAATGATTACAACAATTTTGGATGTCCGGATATGTTCAGAACGTAAGATATGCGCGTAAATGCAAACTTATGCAATTTTTGACGCTTTTAGTCCCTATTGATCAAATAAGCGTATTTTTGCATAACGAACCCCTCAAAGCCTATTTATATGCTATGTAAAGGATATTTAGGGTATGTTTAGCTTACGATCCAGTTTCGGAATGTTCGTTACTATACGAATCGGCATACTTTCGCAGTTTGTCGCAAATAGTCCTGCGATCGAATAAACTTGTTTTCGGCATACCAAACCCTCCAAAACTTATTTCTAAGTTATGTAAAGGTTATTTAAGGTATCTTAAGCCTATGTCACTATTTCGGGGTGTTTTTTGCGTTAAACTGATTACGTTTACGCACCAGTTCGCGTATAACTTTCCAGAAAGCGATTTAAAGCTCGAAATTGAACAAGAATTGATATGTGCAAATGTCTCATGTATTTATACAAGTCCCAAGTATGAAACACAAGATTTCATTGGTTTTGTATTTATATGATGGTCGTAGAGGCACAGATGTCACAGTCTCCCCTACTTTAGGAAATTCCATCCCGAAATTTATTCGTATGAGTCTGTCTGTAACGTTGTGTTAAACAATTGTCTTGCATGGAATCTAGGGTGTTATCTATTTGCATAGAGTAACCCATCAAGGATTTCCATGTAAGGAATAACTTTATCGTTCCCTAGTGGGTGCTTCCTTAGATAAGGTAGGAAGTAGGAACGAGTAATTTGATTAAATGATAAGATCAAATTAAACAATAGTGCCGAGAGTATCCTTTAAGAGTCTCACTATTAAACAGAAAGATCTCGTAAGGATTTGTATTTCATTTCTCCAGTGGATATTCTTCAGAAGTGAAAATGAATGGATGATTCATTCTCTTCAATGGATTCCTCGTCAGATGTGGAAATGAAATACGAATAGGTTATTCATTTCCAATGGATATTTCTTTAGAAGCGAAAATGAATGGATGATTCATTTTCCTCAGTGGGTACTTCATCAGAAGTGGAAATGAAGGATAATTAAAAAAGATATTCATTTCCCGGATGGATATTTCTGCAGAAGCAAAAATGAATGGATGATTCATTTTCCTCAGTGGGTACTTCGTCAGAAGTGGAAATGAAGGAAATCGATACAGGATTATTCATTCCCAGTGGATTTTTCTTTAGAAGTGAAAATGAATGGATAATTCATTTTCCTCAGTGGATACTTCATCAGAAGTGGAATGGATTTATTCATTTTCCTCAATGTATATTTCTCCAGAAGCAAAAATGAACGGATGGTTCACGTTCCTCATTGGATACTTCATTAGAAACGAAAATGACGAATTTAATGCAGGATTATTCATTCCCTCAGTGGATATTTCTTTAGAAGCGAAAAGGAATGATCAATTCATTTTTCTCAGTGGATACTTCACCAGAAACGGAATGAATTTATTCATTTTCCTTAGTGGATATTTCTTCAGAAGTGAAAATGGACGGATAGTTCATTTTCCTCAGTGGATTCTTCATTGGAAACGAAAATGAATTTGTTCATTTTCCTCAGTGGATATTTCTCAGAAGCGAAAATGAATGGATAATTCATTTTTCGCAGTGGATACTTCATAAGAAACGAAAATGAACACGGTTCATGAATAGATTATTCATTTCCCGTAGTAGTGTCACACCCTGGCTTTGCGGAAGCGTGGGTTTATTTATGGTGTGACTTCTTAATACCATAGCTTAATCACAACAAAGCTATATGAAAGTAAAACCATGATGATCATCCATTACTTCAAGTTTTAAAAGTAAAATATGACAACATTGTTTTAGGGTTGACACATGCAACGAGTTTACAACACAACATAATAAAAACCTTGTTCACAAACACAACCAAAAGACATGAATAAAACACAGTTTAAGACTTGTGACCCGTCCAGGCAAAGATCACATTTCCTAAACTTGGATGACATCACTACTCCTATGCAGCTTAACACCCTTGCATACTTGGCCAGATCCATTAATTTCCTGAAATACATGTAAGTTGAAAAATCAACATAAAGTTGAGCGAGTTCATGTGAAAGTGAGTATGTAAAACCTTGGTAATACATTTGTATGTATGAAAAATCCCTGGTATGTAGCAATTAAGGAAAAAGAGATCACCATTGGGTTGCAAAGCCAATGATATGTGTGAAGTGTTGTAGGAAGACTCAAACCTAGCAGATTTTTGCGTCGGGCTCAAAGTCACCCCGAGGTCCGTACAGTTGGGCCTGGAGTTGGGCTCGCTACACCCAGATAGATCTACCGCTAATGACCATCGGTCCTACAATGAGGATTAATGGCCTCTAGTTTCCGCCTACCCACTCACATGATCTAAGTTGTAACCCTCCTTAAGCTAACCATACCATGTATAAAAGTATCCGTAATCATTGTAACATGTATTCCACCCCCGAAGTATAAAAACTGAAAACAGTTAAGAGAAAAGGGGGGGGGACATGAACTCACTGAAGTGCGTCTCGAAATAGTCAATCCCAAATCAACCTGCTGCGTGACGACCTACACGTACTAACTTCTATTAGACGGACGGCCGTGCCTTGGCTTAAGGTTTAACGTTTTTGGGAAATAGTTAGACAACTATTTCGTGTTAACACTTCTTAATTATTTAATAAATTTATTCCTTCCCAAGGATGGGGGTTTGTAATACATGTATGCTTTATAATTCCGAAAATATATTTTAAGTCTCACTTGAAAAAATATATTTTTAATCACTTGTCTAAAATATTCTAACTCCAAAATATACATATTTTTCCCAAAAATGTTATATTTTACTTCATACCATTTCCAAAATAATACTTTATCAAAATACACATTTAAGAGTATTTTCCGAAAATACATAAGTTACATTTTAAAGTTTGCGTGGTAATAACAGTACCGGTGTAACTTAAATATTTATTTGTGAGGGCGTTGGTATTATTTTGGAGTCGATACTTCTCAGTGTATTCAAGTTATATTATTTTTACTCTAAAAATAATATATCTAGTTCACAAAATAATCATAAAATCACACAAGTGTTTTACTATGAAATATATATTCTAAATATATATTTAACAAGTTTTATTTACGAAAATCCACCTCCGACACTTGGTTATTTTGTAATAAAAATCTTGGCGAAATTTATTTGGAAAAACAAGTTAAAAATATATTTATAAACACTTGTCACAAAATATTTCTAAGTGTTATATTTCTAGAAAAATTTCGCCAGAGTTTCCTCTGTAACTAGAGGTGGCCACGCTTACTAGCGTATCATTTTCTTTTCAAAATTCAATCAACAATTCATCAATCATCAAGATACATCATTTAAACATCAAACTTGTCAAAAATAAGTATAAATCGCAAACTCATGAACTTGTAAGTTGTGTAAAAACATGTAGTAACTTCCTAACATATTTAGCGGATCTTGTCATCTTTAAAGATAAAATCAGTTTCTTGAAAACTTTATTTTTAAAGAATATGTAGTCTTACAACTTCTAGTCAATATTTACGAAAATATTTCTTTGTCAAACTTTCTTGTCGTACAAGTGTTTACACACTTGTTTATTCACTAAAATTCTTTTAGTTTGTGTAAAATCCGGTTTTTAAACAAGACATGTATCTTTTACTTGGTTCTTCTGAAAAACCACTTGTAGATCTTTAGATCTACTAGCTTAGAACTCTATTTTACAAGAAAAATCACTTTTACACAAGTTCATGTTCATGAGTGGAAGGGTTCATCATCTTACAACTTTTACACTTAACATATTACTAGTTCATGTTCCATGAACATGATATAGCATGGTTAGATGATGATCCATCCCACTACTAGCATGAAACAACATAAAATAACCACATCTAGACAAGATTCATGAGATTTACACCACTAGTTACTCTTTATCCATCTAGTTCATCATTATTTCAAGGCTTTTAGTTTTTATCTTGTGTGTTCTTGAGTTTTATCCATTAAATCTCTTATTAACCACTTTAAACAAGAACAAGAGGATGTTTAGAGGCACTTACTACTAGCTCGAGGCTAGGGAAGAAACAAGACGTAAACAAGGTGGATAAAAGAAATGTAGAGAGGTTCTTGAGTTTCCGAGTGCACCGGGCCTTTTTGTGTGTCACCTTGCACCTTTGTATGTATGTAATGTTGCTAGATCAAGACTTGATGATGAGTGTGTAGTGGTGATGGTGTTCGGCCGAAGACAAGCCAAGAGGGAAAGAGGAGAGAGTTTTTGAGTTGGTGATTTGTGAAATGAAGGTCTTGAACTCTTAGATTAACTTATAAACCATAACCTTATTATCCATCATACATAATGTCTACTAGATACTAAACAATGAGATTATTAAAATCAAAAAAGGACAAGGGTGTGTCCCACCCTTGTAACCGTCAACATTGAGGGGGGGGTGTAACAACTCTCATTAAAAGTCCTTTTTATTTTATTATTTTATCCAAATGGGAAACCCTAATTGAGACACCCAAGTGATTCTGCACAAACCCTAAAATTTTCAGAATCATCAGAATCAGGATCAGGGCCCCTAAAACTCATGGGGGATATTCCCCATTGACGATTATCCTCACAAATTGCTATCTAAATCGAATTTTCAAGAACTGTCGACTCAGCAAGCCTACACACACACGTGGCAAGCATATAGCGAAAATGTGTCCCTTACGGACCGTAAGGGAAAAGGCTTACGGTCCGTAAGCCAGGTCAAATTCGTGTATAAATAGCAGGCAGTGGGACTTGATTTATGGCGATTGAACGACGATAAAATTCGATTCATACACTGAGATATCGTCCAATTACTACAAAAACACACACAATCACTAATTAAGTATAGCAGGGTGCTGCTACGATACCGGGTTTTAACTCGATCGCTACTACGATTCAATGTCCGATCGATTGAAACAATTCGATGGATGTTTTAGTACTATCCTTTGTCATTCGTCGTGATTCCGACAGGATGTTTGAGTACCACCCGAACTCGGGGAATACTCTGTCATTCGTTGTGAATCCGATGGATGTTTAAGTGATTGTACTTTGTCATTCGTTGTGAGGGTTTTAATCTCGTGAGTTATCGTAATTGCTGTATTAAGTTACCTACCTAGTTCATGTGCACTAGGTTACAAGGCTAAATCAATAGGCTAAGCTCTGCCTGTATAAATCTGCAATATATCAAGGCTTATCTGTAGACTAAACTTTGCCATATGAATCTGCATGATTATAATGTGAGTCATTCTCTTTTTATCAAATTTGATTTCAAAAGCATATTTATTTTCAAAGTTATAATTACAGGGATTAAGTCTTTGTAATCACCAAATTATAGCCGGTATGTGGGGTATTATATACATTACTTGATAATCGTCACCATTGGGGCAGCCAATGGGGGATATGACCATAGTCACAGATCCGGTCGAGTGACAAATACCGTGGGTAGTTGGTATGATGTCAGAAACATTGTAATCGCTCTTAATACTGTAAATTATAACAAAAGAGTCGTTTTAGTAAAAAGAATGATTCACTCAGTATTTCCCGCTGACAAAACCTTTTTCAAACATGTTTCAGGTAATTACAGTAGATTGGAGTAAGAAATAGATACGGCACTGCAAGGCTTCAAGAAGTGGCTTATTTTATTATTTAAATCAAATTAAGAAATATTGTTTTTTGTAATTGGGTTTATCCCTTATTAAAGTTACCTTTGTAAAACATAGGTTTATCCCATCTATTTAATAAATAAAATCCGGTGTTTTCTAAACTCTGATATTTTTCCTAACTCACGGTCCTGATGAAATTTCCGCTGCAATATTTTTCAAAATAATCACCGGTACCACTTGGCTGTTCGCGGCTCCCGATTCCGTTCAGGGTGGGTCGGGGGTCGTGACAGAAGGTGGTATCAGAGCCACTGCTTAAAGCCAATAGGTGTTGTGATAATAATACCTAAATAAAAGAGTTAGGAGATTGCTGTTAACTGGTAGCACACAGGATAGTATTTAGACTTGAACTTAAGAAAAGATGCCTTAGTATAAGCTTCGAGATAAGCTAAAATACTTGTGTAAATAAAGTATGATGGATTTTGGTATGCCATAAGAATGGTAATTAGAATATTGCAAGATATGATAAATAAGCAATAACACTTAATTACTATTAATTCTTGCTTATTGATATTACTTGGATCTAGAATAAGATATGTTACGGGAATACAAATTTCCCTAATTCTGGAGAAAAGCCTAAATAAAAGAGGCACTTTTAAAATCTTGAAAAGATACTATTTTGGGGAAATAGAAAATTTTCTCCGGCAAGACTGGGTATGGTGTAGCAGACTCTCCAGTTTGTTCGGATATACTGAGGTTACCTCTCCGGCGCGAACCGGATAAGACGGGGTATGTAATATGTCAAACAAGTGACAAGATTTCCCTAAAATAGTATCATGACCTGATATCTGATTTGTTTTTGGAAATATGAATCTGGTAAATACATTGACCTTACTAAGGGTATGTATATTACAGCATGTGAAATATATTATTACATAGATATGTATATCTATAAGGAATTCCAAAAGCCAAATAGGAATAAAGCACAAGCATCTGTGTCTAGATTTCTTTATCAGGAATCTCTTGCATATATCTATAATTCCGATATCAAACATTATTTCGTTTGATCATCTACCTCATAACTCGTGCAATGGAAACCCTTTAAATTGGGACACCATCAAAAATATAAGAATAACCAATAAGTTATCATAGACTATTAATGCAAGTAAGAAGCATGTAAGGTAGTGCTAGTGCACAAGAAAACACATGAAACTTAAAATTATACGTCCACAGACGTCAAAGTATATCACACATGACTTTCAAGGCAAGACCTTTGGAAAATATAAACTGGGCACGATGACACCAATGCTAATTCCGTAAGTAGAAGAACTACTAAATCAAAAAGAAGCACTTTGCCACGCGATCCTACAAACGACATGAATCTCGCTGAGGTACGTTGTAACAAGATTTCACAACCATCGGTGCATAGTCTAATCAGAGTCATAATTATTATCACTGAAAATGGAGTCACATACCTTTGTAACTCCCCTATTTCATTTTATTCGACATTCCCTGGTAATGTCACTTAACAACGGTTATCACACGAAATTCCAGATAAAATTGTTATATTTCTTTTTCTGACTTCTGCATATAATAAATTGACTTTTGTGTTTCTACTTCCTCTAATGGTCATCATACCATGAGTATTTCTTTCATAGTAGCGAATATTGATCTATTTCATTTCTTGGTAAATCCACACTTTACACATGCACTGTTTGTTGCGCATGTGATTCGTTTGATTTGTGAAGACCACTGAAGGGCTTCATTCTAATTTGTTATTTTATCCAAACTCAAATATCATTTCCGCTTTTTGCACTATGAACCACATTATTGCAAAACGATGACTCTTTGATATCGAGTCAATGAATTTTGTTAAAACCATTGAGGTAAAGAATTTATATTATATATATAAAAATTATATTGAGATATACTCTCATTTAAGTTTATGTTTAACTTATTTATTATTAATAATTTTATTATTAGTAATAAATTAATAACAGTAGTGTTAGTATTATATATAAATACTAGGGTTATTATCAGAGACAGATATTGAGTAGCCTAGCCTTAGTTAGGCATGGACTGATCACCTATGCTTAAACAAGGCAGCACTAACCAATATCCAACCATGATAATGACTAGTTAATATATATAAATTAAATCATCATACTTATTTAGTAAATTTGAATTGTATATAAAAATATTTTACTTTGTACTGTAAGGAGAAGACATATTTTCATAAAACAATACAAGAATTAGAGAGACGAATAAAATTATATAAATAATTGTCTATCACATGTTTTGTGGTAACTATGTACCATAACGCTCTGGCAAGAAAATGACCATATAAGAATAATATGGTAGTCATCAACTACGTTGGATTAAGGGAACTTTGTAAAATATAAGAATAGTCCCCGTTTTCACTTATTTACAACATTTGTAAATACATTCACAACGTTATATGGTTTCAAAATGAAAATAAGTAATCACATAGAATCGACCTATTAAGTGTTATATATTTACAAAATATTTTACAAATACTTTTGTACAATAAATATTTTTACTCCTTTATTTACAACTTTCATTTAACGTTATAAATAATAGTGATTTCTTTTACAAAATAACAATACTAAAATATTTTGTAAATGTAATAAACTTCATTGCGGTGTTTTGTAATATATATTACATAGTAAATATAAGTTATTTTACATAGTATAGTAAAATACTAAAATAATATTTATTTGAAAGTGGTGACCATTTACATATAGTAAAAATGCGTAACAAATAATATATATTACATTTGCTTTACAAAATATAATATAATGGTTGGTCATGCCAAAACAACTTGGTCTTAAATATATTTCGATCTCTAGAACATAGTATGAAAAAAAAAAAAAAAAAAAAGGTCAAAATATGGTCACTAAATAGTGTACTGTCACATTGTTTCACAAATTAAAACAACTTGGAACTCTAAACAATGATACACCAACTTTATTATCTTTTGGTGTTTTTTTTCCAATTCACTCATCTCAACACTTTGATTTTCTCATATCATAAATATTTGATAAATCATTTTCCATGCTTTTATTTTATTTTGAACCTATCAATTCTAAGTTTTCCTCAGTTGCCAATCAAAGTAAACTTTCTTTTGACAAAGAATTTTATTGATTCCAAAAATCTTTTACATTCATTTTAATATCTATTGATCATATATATCTTTTGGTTTGAACCTAGTCACTTTGGAAATTATATCATCTCATTTCATTCGTTTATCATCAATTTTGAACTAATTCAGTTAAACCATTGAATCCTATTTATTGTACAACTCGTATTCACAAAATTTGATATTTTAATTTTATGTCATCTACCTTAATATTGTTTTTTTTATATGACATAAGTCTAAAAGAAATATCATAACCCAAATCTCGAGGACGAGATTTTATTAAGGTGGGGAGAATGTAACAACTCTCATTAAAAGTCCTATTTATTTTATTATTTTATCCAAATAGGAAACCCTAATTGAGACACCCAAGTGATTCTGCACAAACCCTAAAATTTTCAGAATCATCAGAATCAGGATCAGGGCCCCTAAAACTCAGGGGGGGGGGGATATTCCCCATTGACGATTATCCTCACAAATTGCTATCTAAATCGAATTTTCAAGAACTGTCGACTCAGCAAGCCTACACACACACGTGGCAAGCATATAGCGAAAATGTGTCCCTTACGGACCGTAAGGGAAAAGGCTTACGGTCCGTAAGCCAGGTCAAATTCGTGTATAAATAGCAGGCAGTGGGACTTGATTTCGGGCGATTGAACGACGATAAAATTCGATTCATACACTGAGATATCGTCCAATTACTACAAAAACACACACAATCACTAATTAAGTATAGTGGGGTGCTGCTACGATACCGAGTATTAACTCGATCGCTGCTACGATTCAATGTCCAATCGATTGAAACTATTTGATGGATGTTTTAGTACTATCCTTTGTCATTCGTCGTGATTCTGACAGGATGTTTGAGTACCACCCGAACTCGGGGAATACTCAGTCATTCGTTGTGAATCCGATGGATGTTTAAGTGATTGTACTTTGTCATTCGTTGTGAGGGTTTTAATCTCGTGAGTTATCGTAATTGATGTATTAAGTTACCTACCTAGTTCGTGTGCACTAGGTTACAAGGCTAAATCAATAGGCTAAGCTCTGCCTGTATAAATCGGCAATATATCAAGGCTTATCTGTAGACTAAACTTTGCCATATGAATCTGCATGATTATAATGTGAGTCATTATCTTTTTATCAAATTTTATTTCAAAATCATATTTATTTTCAGGGATTAAGTCTTTGTAATCACCAAATTACAGCCGGTATGTGGGGTATTGTATACATTACTTGATAATCGTCACCATTGGGGCAGCCAATGGGGGATATGACCATAGTCACAGATCCGGTCGAGTGACAAATACCGTGGGTAGTTGGTATGATATCAGAAACATTGTAATCGCTCTTAATACTGTAAATTATAAAAAAAAGAGTCGTTTTAGTAAAAAGAATGATTCACTCAGTATTTACCGCTGACAAAACCTTTTTCAAAAAAAAATTTCAAACATGTTTAAGGTAATTACAGTAGATTGGAGTAAGAAATAGATACGACACTGCACGGCTTCAAGAAGTGGCATATTTTATTAATTAAATCAAATTAAGAAATATTGTTTTATGTAATTGGGTTTATCCCTTATTAAAGCTACCTTTGTAAAACATGGGTTTATCCCATCTATTTAATAAATAAAATCCGGTGTTTTCTAAACTCTGATATTTTTCCTAACTCACGGTCCTGATGAAATTTCGGCTGCAATATTTTTCAAAATAATCACCTGTACCACTTGGCTGTTCGCGGCTCCCGATTCCGTCCAGGGTGGGTCGGGGGTCGTGACAGGGGGGTTGGTTAGATTTCAAATGTATAGTTAGGAACTAGTTAGTTTAGCTAGGGATTTAAATAGGTTATTAGTGTGTATAGTGTGTACTGTTATATAACGGGTGTTAGGGTGTTCGGGGACCCTAACTAGCTCAGAAAAATCACTTTTACACAAGTTCATCTTTAGATCTACTAGCTTAGAACTCTATTTTACAAGAAAAATCACTTTTACACAAGTTCATGTTCATGAGTGGAAGGGTTCATCATCTTACAACTTTTACACTTACCATATTACTAGTTCATGTTCCATGAACATGATCTAGCATGGTTAGATGATGATCCATCCCACTACTAGCATCAAACAACATAAAATAACCACATCTAGACAAGATTCATGAGATTTACACCACTAGTTACTCTTTATCCATCTAGTTCATCATTCTTTCAAGGCTTTTAGTTTTTATCTTGTGTGTTCTTGAGTTTTATCCGTTAAATATCTTATTAACCACTTTAAACAAGAACAAGAGGATGTTTAGAGGCACTTACTACTAGCTCGAGGCTAGGGAAGAAACGAGACGTAAACAAGGTGGATAAAAGAAATGTAGAGAGGTTCTTGAGTTTCCGAGTGCACCGGGCCTTCTTGTGTGTCACCTTGCACCTTTGTATGTATGTAATGTTGCTAGATCAAGACTTGATGATGAGTGTGTAGTGGTGATGGTGTTCGGCCGAAGACAAGCCAAGAGGGAAAGAGGAGAGAGTTTTTGAGTTGGTGATTTGTGAAATGAAGGTCTTGAACTCTTAGATTAACTTATAAACCATAACCTTATTATCCATCATACATAATGTCTACTAGATACTAAACAATGAGATTATTAAAATCAAAGAAGGACAAGGGTGTGTCCCACCCTTGTAACCGTCAACATTGGGGGGGGGGGGGGTTTGGTTAGATTTCAAATGTATAGTTAGGAACTAGTTAGTTTAGTTAGGTATTTAAATAGGTTATTAGTGTGTAGTGTAATATAACAGGTGTTAGGGTGTTCGGGGACTCTAACTAGCTCAGAAAAGTGTAAACAATGTCTTTGACAATATTTTTATGTTCCGGGTAAAGTCCGGTTGTTCGGTTGGATATTGATCCGTTAAAGTATCAAGCAAAGCTTCAAAGTGTCTTTTATAGTGTTTTTAGTGACGCAATAAATCCCCGACACTTTGGAAAGTGTCTAGTATTATTTTACCAAGTTTTTTTGCACTTTACTAGTTATGTTAAATGCTGAATTTTGGTATAAAGTGCAGAATTTTGTAATTAAAGCATGTTTTAGGCACATCTGGTCACTATAACTATCACCTAGTGACGCAGTTTTATAATCCTCACCTCCCTACACTCCCTACTAGTGTGGTAATCTATTCCCGACTCATACTGGCCTCAAAGACAATGTCTGTCTAGTGCTGGCTATGTCAGCATGTTTACTGGGTTATCCGTTTAGTGTGCTAACTGTGCTTTTGTGCATCAAGGTTGTCACTGATGTTTGTGTGTAAATAATAGAGTGACAGTATAAAAGGTGATGCATGAGTATGTAAATATCAGAAATCAAGAAGCAGTTTAACCACGGTTTTAAGCAAGCACAGTAATTAAGCATTAATCAAATATTAGTCAATTCGTACGGATACCTGGTTTGGTGAGGGTTGTCACAAGTAGATATCTCTTTCAGGAGCGAAAAATGAATAGCTAGTTCATTTTTCTCAATGGGTACTTCATCAGAAATGGAAATGAATATAGTTAACTTTTGTTTCTTGTTTAAGTTGATACATGACAAAACTTGTTGTGGTTTCTGTGCATTGAATTCCATAATTATGTATGCATCCATAATTACGTAATTCCTTGCACAGTCCGCATAGATTATTTTATAATGTGTAGGGGATAGAATCAGTTGAACACATAACACGTAAGCACATAATAGTTACACAATTGTTTACTTGGTTATTAATTCGTTATTAGCTTGTTATTAACTCGTCGTTGATTTGTACACGTGCATTCAAAGTACACTAGGAATCCAATCAATGGACTTCAACTAGCACTTTGAACATCTTCAAGAATCTATCTGTAAAGATAGGATGATCTTATAAGGATTCGATTTCGTTCTCAAAGAATCGTAACATTCGTATTTAAGCACACAAAGAATCCAATTAAGGACTTTGGTTTTGCGCTTTAAACATCCACAAGGATTTAACTATGAAGAAGATCCTATAAGGATTTCGAATTCGTATAGCAGGAAAAGTTTAGGCACCTTGTACTAAGTATGCTAAGACCACATACGAAGTATAGTGTTTATAAAATCAAGGTGCCAGATATGCTAAGATAACATATGAAGCAAATGGATCCTTGAAATTTTTGTGCTAAGCATGCTAAGTCAGCATACTAAGCAGAGTGTTCTTGAAAATAGTGTAATACGTATGTTAAGACAACATACGAGCAAAATTTTTTTGAAAGCTATGTATGGAATCGTTAAAAATATGTTTTTGAAAACCTTTTGTAATGTTTTTGAAATCATGTACTAAGTATATTGGGTAAACATTTTTATGAAATGTTTTAAAACCATGTGAGATGATTTTGAAAACATGTATGAGGTTTTTGAAAACATGCATAATCTTTTGAAATCATATGCTGTGTAAAATATCGTGAAGTCGGGAAGATATGATATGTATATTGCGTAAGACCAGTTAAGGGCTTACGGAAGTACCCTTAGGTATCCAATTAAGGATTTAAAGTGGTACTTTGGGTATTCGTCCAGAGTTGTAACTTGTACCTTGCACTTCGTTTCATAGAAGAAACGAGTACTTAGGATTTTTTTGTTGGAGATCGCGAACGGTCACAAAAATGAAAGAACTATGAGAGTAGTTTGTTTGGAAAGGAACATGGTTCCTTGGTGTCGGTATTGTAGGGGATATGTCGTTCATACATGTAACCACATTCGTTCTCGTGCATCGTAATGCATATAAATGTTTATTTATAAACCAAAATAACTGTTTCATAGACTTGGATAACAAAAGGAAATAATATATAAAGTTCGATTGTTTCTAAACAACATCGTCTTCCAGTCAGTCGAATGCTAACCCACGTGTTGGATCTGCATTAGCAAGCTTTGGGCAATTGTTTCTGAAATGGCCCATCTTGCCACAGTTGTAGCAAGAACCTGGTGGAAAACGAGCCTACGCTGGGTTGTTGTCAACTTGAAGTGCAGTTGCAGCTCGGAAAACCCTAGCTGTATGACCAGCAAGTCCACAATTTAGGCATTTGTGGCATTGCACACTAGCATGATGATGAAGGTTACATTGGTTGCACATAGGTGCAGTTCTGTTGTATGGATTTTTAGCAGGGGGTTGAGCTGGTTGGTTAGGGAGAGCTGGATCATTTTGAGCAACCACGGCGAAGTTCTGAGAAGCCTTACGCTTCTTTGACTTCTTGGAGGACTCAGTCTTCTTATCTTTTGGTTTCCTTTCATCAGTTGGTTTCTTGTCGCCTTTTCGGAAAAGTTTACCCTTCCTGATCTGAGATTCAGTCAGGGTAGTGGATAGCTCGATGGCCTGTCTAACTGTAGTAGGGTTGCTACCAGTAACAATGTCTTGAACTGAGTTAGGGAGGCTATCAATGTACTTTTCAGTTGCCTTATCCAAAGGCGTGACCATGGTTGGACATAACAGACTTAGTTCCTCATATCGGTCCGTGTAGGCTCGATGCTCACCACTATCCTGTTTAAGATCGTAGAATTCCCTATCCAATGCCCTGATTTCATGACGAGGACATAATTCCTTCATCATTAGAGCTCGAAGGTCTTCCCAGTTTTGAGCCATTGTCACATCGGTACCCCTATCCCTCATCACGCCATTCCACCATGTTAAGGCTCGTTTCTCAAAAACACTTGATGCGAATTTAACCTTTCATTCATTTGGACACCTAACATGTCTGAATGTGCTTTCTAGGCTCTCGAACCATTGTACGAGCGTAGTTACTCCTTGAGACCTAGAAAATTTCAATGGCTTAGCTGAATTGAATGTTTTGAAATCACACGGAGCATTGTTATTGTTGTTACTGTTATTCGCTTGGTTTATCTGGGTAATAAGGTTCGGAATCACAGCAGCCATCTGCTGAACGATTATGGCTGCGAGGGCAGCATTCTCGGTTTGATCGCGTCTAGGAGGAATTTTCTAAAAAGAACAAGAAAACATGAGAAACGAGTGAGATTCACATTTGGATAAATGAAGGAGGTATCAAAGATATCAACGAAACATAAGGAAGGCGATCATTCATTCGTTACCTCGAACAAACAAACGACGTACAGAGGCTGAACAAAGTAAACAGGTTCTTATAATGTATCGTGAAGACATGCTTTAGCCTGTAGGTGGACACTAACCCCAAGAGTTCCCAGGTAAGAGTGACTTGTCCGATTATGTGGATTTGTACGAACACTCTAGCCTTAGACAAAAAACTCGGGATACAGGCACCCACCCTTCCAGATTGCACGTGTTCACATTAATAAGATCCAAACTTTGACGAGATTTTGAAAACTTTGAAGGTTCAAAACCTTATAATAAATCATCTAAGAAGAGATGATTAGTTTTCAAGTCGGATTCGTAATTCGTATTCTTGTTGTGGTTGTCACCTAAAGATAGGCAACGGTATTGTTTTAAAACTAAACATAAGATAACTTGTGTTAGGGTCCTAGGAAAGTTATAGTCTAGGTCAAAGCATTACTAATAACCTAATTCCTTATAACCATGAGCTCTGATACCAACCCTTCTGTCACACTCCGATCGTGTTAAAATAACAAACCGCGGCGGAAACATCGGGGAGTGTCGTAACAGAATCATTGTTTCACAACACATGGATTGAAGCTTCGTTTTATTGAATTAAGTTTATTACATTGTATTGAAATCAAAAACAAAACATGAACAAATTGTCTTTCATTGTTATTGAGTCACTAAGGTCTCGTCCATTCCTATGTGAGCATGCATCATAATCATCATCAAACTATGGTACCTGAAACATATGTGAAAATACGTCAGCATAAAAATGCCGACGAGTACATAGGTTTTGTGAGTGTGTCAGATTCATGGCCTTGAGTTCATATTGCAATACTTCGTCCAACTACGAGAGTTGTCAAGTGTATACTTTGAAAACAAAAGAGTTTGATATTGCAGTATGTTTCTATCAACCTTTACAAGTTGATATATGTGTAAACCAAAACCATTGTAGCCATGAATCTTAACTGAACACATTTGTCTTTGTAAACCAAGTAGTAAATTGTTCTTGTAATAAAACTCATATGGTTTATATCGTTAAGAAAACCTTGTAGTGTAACTTCGTTTTGAAAACATTCGTCCAAGTGATATAGATAACGCAACGATAGGTAATGTGTTAAAAGCACTTATATATAGGAAGTACCAGCGGCGTATCCACCATGCTTTTATCACATTACACCCGCCCCGTTACCTAATCACTTACCATAACCCAATCGTTCAAATAGTTCAAATCGTTCAAATAGATCAAATAGTTCACATATATCAAATAGTTCCAATCGTTCAAATAGATCAAATAGTTCACATAGATCAAATAGTTCCAATGGTTCAATAGTTCAACTAGTTCACATAGTTCAATAGTTCCAGTGGTTCAAATAGTTCAACTAGTTCACATAGTTCAATAGTTCCAATGGTTCGTGTTTAGATTGTGAAAACTAACTTTTGGTCGTTTCATTGAATACATTCAAACCTGTGTGACTCGTCCTAATCGTTCAACTCGTATTAACAAACCACCAAAGGGTAAGTTAACAAATATCAGGTTCTGTCGTTACCCACATTACCCCCATAACCATGGTGAACGTCTGATAACGGGATTTGTCAGATCCTATGGCATCATATTATCCTATGGTACCATAACGTACTATTGGTCGGCTTAAAATAGTTAATGAATGTCATTCAATTGTCTTTCGACCAACACTCCAAAAAGTTCATTCACATTATCGAAATCGTTATGTTTAATATAGACCATAGCATTTGTTTAGAAAACTCGAAATCGTTTAGCACATATGAATCACCCCAAAACATTTGAAACCGGTAAAAGAGGGGAACTATGTACTCACATTGATTTGCAAAGTATCCTAGATCTAATGAACTTAACAAAGCTCGGGCAAACCAATGAAATCAAGTGGCACCTAGTAATCGGATCGCTAAGTTAATAAATCGACACCTAATTCGGAACATCGGGTAGAATGAGGTCTCGTAAACCAAATGAGTATTGGAACTCATGTGATATGTTTTAACAAAGCCTACATGTAACACCCTTGTCATTATTTAATGGTTTTTGTAAAGTATACGACAAACAACATGTAATTATGACTACATATACTTTGTAAAAATACGGGTTTGTTTAAACTTTACAATTTTAAGATAATACAACATAACATAATTGAGTTCGTCGTTTAAAAGTTACGACGAAACGACGTGCGGAAGCTTTTATCTTATTCGTGTTCGGTTCTCCGTTGAGCTTGATCGTCCTCCAGAAACTTTTGAAATTAACCTGTGATCGAAACCAACCTAAAAGTTAGTTTCGATACTTAATAAATAGCTTAAAACATGTACATCGCATCAAACAAAAAAAACAAAAATAATTTCTCAGATTTATGCCTCTAGCGCCACGCGAGAGGCTCAACTCATTCTTTCGCGTGTCGCGACGCCTGTCGCGTGTCGCGCCCGGTTTCAGGTGGTCCCTCGCGTGGTGCGGGGGAAGCTCTTTTCCAGCATGTCCGTATCTGGACCTGCATTTCCTGCCCAGCTCTAGTTTTGATCAAACTCTAAACTTCAAAATGCCATGCAAATCACATTATATTAGTTTTCTAATATTCAAGGTTCAAATTACGGGTTCTTATGCAAATCTTAACCCGTTTCGCATATCTACTCATTTTGACCCGTTACGGGGTATTTAACACTTTTAAGCTTAATTCACGCTTCTTTTAGCTTACACCCTATCTCCATTTTATACATATCCCAAGGACTCAATTAAACGAAATACTTATTTTTAAACAACTCTTAAAGGTTGTTTTTCCCTATTTACCCCTCAATGACTTTTTGGTCAATTTTAAATCCTTCATTTTGCGACGAAGAACTTTCGCCAATAATTGACCACGATATCGTTTCTAACTACAATACAAAATATACGTACCTGGCTCGGATCAACATATTTACCCGTTTAATACCTTGCATCCATAAAATGCTAATTCATAGCACCGCTAAATCATAACCATTTTATCTTGTGCACATAAGACTCGACAAGCACTTATTAGTCATTATTTGTCAAGTGGTATCTACATTACCATTTGACTTGTTTGTTCTAAACGATTTAAACACTTAGCTTTTATATTGGAATGGTATCTATTTACCATTTCATTAAATAACTAAATTCAGATTTCTCACCTCTTTAGCTATGTCTCTTAAACCCTTTTTCTTACGCATTTAGCCCGACATGACTTATGTCGCTTAGTGTTGTTTTATATTTCAACTTTTACCTATTTGTTCATGTCTAAATCACCGTTTCCCCTTTTTACTCGTTTAGGCTTACTTATAAAATAGCCGTTCGAAAACCCATTTTTATTTATGTCACTTCATGACCATTTTGCCTCTTTATCATAAAACATGGTTTTTCATCATTAAATATGCTCCGACCCGTATCGTTTCGTGTCGTGTCGGAGCCATATCATGAATATCATCTTAATTGTATAAGAAACTTTTAGAACAAACACATATTCTACAAAAAGTGTAAGTTTCACTTACCTTGCATCCGGTTATGTCCTTTTTCCGCGTACTTGATCCGTTTGACCCGCTTTTTTTTTCCAAGTCTTCATCTTGCTTGTCTAGAGTCAAACTATCATCATCACAATTCGTAAGACGGTTAGATTAGTCATAATCGTTTACGACTATTCCATCCTACGGGTTTTATGTCGAATTTATCATTCGACCATATCTAAATTGTCATTAGATCTAATCATTCAGTCGGTTTGACTTTTTAAAAGTCAATTGACTTATCAACATATTCAAATGTACATTTGGTTCATTGAACTCACTTAGGCATATTTCATCCGAACTCTTAATGAAATCAAATTTTACACACAACCAAGTAGACCGCGATTTCATTTAGGCATTTCATATCACTGAAAAATGGGTTGTTTTTGGTGACTAGTTTAACCTGTTTACAAGTCTTCAAAAATTATGATTTTTTTATGTGGCGTACCTCTCGGAGGGTTAGACCTTGTGTTAAAATTTCAATATCTAACTCTTTACCAAAAGTTCGTAAAAATTCATTTACTAAGCTGCAATCAGATTCGTCACTTCTGACTGCAGCTAACGAAAAAAATCATTTAAAATTCCTCGTTTATCCGATTGACGAAATTCCAATTGGAAATTCTTTTAATCACTTAAAACTTTCTACAATAAGAATTTGAGATCTTAACTCAATTCCTAAATTGAGTTATGACATTCGTAATGGGCTGCAAATTCTGTCAGAAAACGCAGCTTGAACCTTCGATACGGAAAAATTCATAAAACGCTCAATTTTCGTCGAAAAAATGCGATTCCAGTGGGGTTTTAAAGATATTTCCTGGAATTACATTTTAGAGTTAAGAAACACATGTTTTTGTCTCGTTTTGTCCAGGTTACAGCCAATACAAGTCGGCTGTAAATTCTGATCAGAAGCTGTTTGAATTCAGCTTTCAATTTGAACATGTTTATGACATTATAACACTTATTCTTAGCAATCAAAACCCCTAAAAGCATCACATACACGAATTTAGTCAAAACCCACTTAGCACATGTAAGAGTAATCATCAAATCCCTAGTCTTTAATACTAAGTCATCAAGTTTTTCAACTAGGGTTTGTTTCTAAACATGAATTCATCCAAGTTTCACCCAAACATCAATCATTCAAGCTTGAATTTCGATTTTTCATAAGTTCATCAAAATCTCAACTTCATAAATATAAAAAATTTGACATACCTTACGATCCCCAAGACTAGGTGATCGTTTCTATGTCTTCATGCATTTGATTCGAGCTAATCTTGGCCTTCAATTTGATGAATTTGGGTGAGCTAGGGTTTCACCCCTCTTTCTCCTACTCTGGTCGATCCTACGAATATACACTGTGTTTTTTTTTCTTTTTTTTTTGTGTTATTTATTTAGTTAACTTTCAAATTAACCCTTTTGGCCCCTCATGTTTATTTTGTTTCAAAAGAAGCTATAATTTATTATTCATCACTTAATCATATATTACTAACTAGGTTAATTATTCCTAGTTAACTTAATGGGTTCGGGAAGTCATAACCCGTTTTATTTTAAGTCCCGTTAACTCGGGCCTTCTATACACTTTGTTTTCTCAAAGTATTTATCCTCGTTTTATTTATTATTAAACTTATTTATTTAAATTCTAATAATTTCCGGTTTAATCTTTTCTGCTAACGGTATTATACCCGCTCTTTAGTATTAACTGGGTTTAATTACCAAACCCGTTTTCGGGGTGTTACAAGTCTACCCCCCTTAAAGAGGTTTCGTCCCCGAAACCTTATTTACGTATTTCTTTTAATTTAGACTAAACGAACCTAGTTTCGTTTTCAAACATTCACTCATTCCTTTCGATCTAATGTTTTCATTTATATTGACGCGTACGTCTTTCATGTGTAAGGCCTCGCGGGCCGTTACCTTCAGCTTATATCCTTTATCTTTATTGACCGAGTTGTCATTTGACCACTTAGTCTCATCGGTCTGTTAACAGGTTTATCCCCTTCTGTTGTCATTTCGGTAATGACTTCCCCCTTTTTGTGGTGTAACACAATTTAAATAATTGTGGATTCTTTGTCGATTTTGCCCGTTTAAATGTTTTAGTGAAATTCTTCACTTTAACCCATTCGATTAACTTAGCGAAACTCATCGCTTTTATACTAACTTTACCTCCCATTATTATTTTACGCGGGAAGTTACAACCAGTTTTCCTCGTTTTATCCAAGTGACCCGCAAGTTCTTTTACTTAGCCTCGTAAGTTTTTTTTTTTCTAGATTTTCACCTTTTTAAGGTGAGAACCCCAACCATTCGTTTCTTTCTATTTATGACCCGAAGGTCTTTTTGGTCCGGTAGACTTTAACACAATTTATAATCCCGTAGGTTAAGATGATCCCGTAGATCGTCTTTTATCCATGTCTATATTCAAATGTATATATACATATATAGCTTCAAAGCATCCCTTGTTATGTTTGGAATCATTTAATTTTGCTTTTGAACTTTAGTTGACCTTGACCGTAGTCTAAGGTTTCATTTGTTTACTTTCGGACTATCTTTCCGACTTTACGACTTCTAACGTCATTTACACGTCGGTTTGTCCTACGCTTACCGTTCCCCGGTTCATACATATACTCCTTTACAACCCATTACCCGGGTCCTTCTATCTTAATGTTTTTAGCTTTCCGGTTTCACCGGTTTGCGTTTTCCTATTATATTAAGCGTTATTCCTTAATTGACTCGTTTGACTCATTTTGGGTGAATTTTCATCACTTATGAATGTCAAACTTCATTCTTTATTTGACCCGTCCAACTTTGAAATGGTTGAACATAATTACCAAAATTTATGTTTGCGAAAATTCTTGTCATCTTTTAGTCATGACTCATATTTCGAGTCTTTTAACTTTCTATTTTGCTTTCCCGTCTCTCGGTTTACGCATTCACCCACAATCCTACCCGTCCATCGGGTATCTTTACCGTAATCATTATCAAGTAACCATTCTTATATGGTTTTAGACGTCATTTTAATTTATTTGGTCGTCTTAGCGAAATCCATCGCTTTTATTCAATTAAGTCCTTTATTCATTATTTAATTTGTTTGACTTGTCCATGTGAATTTCATCACTTATGTCAGTCAAACCTTTATCCCCATGCCTTAGCATTCTCATTAGTTGGTTTGTATTTTCATTTACTTCGATCTTTGTCCCTTCTCTCGGGCTCGTCATTTTAACGTAATACGTTTTCGTCATCCGACTTGCGTTTACGTTTACTATCAAACATCTTATTTATTTGATTCATTTGGGTACCATTTAAGTTAGTCCCATTCACCCCATCCTTACTACATCGGACGTAAATGTGTCTGCTACAAAAAGTTCATGGTATCATATGCCACTACTTACTTGGCCAGAGTAAGCGATCAGCACATGATACACATGACCTTTTTATAGCTTTCACATCACACCCTATGTAAGTAATGCCTCTATTTATTTCATATCTCTGATTTCATTTAGTAAAACTTTATTTAATTGCAAAACAACAATCATTAGTTTTACTAGTTTTACATTTGAACATATATAATGTTTTTCTTTTCTATCGAACTATTATATAATCACATTTGTTAATGTGATCGTTACTTTTCTCAATAGCATTATATTGAGAATTTTCCACTTGGATAATTACCCCCCGTCCAAGTTTCCATATGAACTAATCCTATTATTTCTTTGTTATTCATCATCGTGAATAACACATATTTCTATTAAACTTCTCTTAGAAACATCATCCTGAATAGATATCCTATTCAAGTTTTATCAGATATATGCAACCGTTATCCCTTACGTGTTTGTTGCATATTACTACTTATGCGATTAAATTTAAAAGCGTGGACCTGATAATGCTTGCCCTTAATGGGCTTTCCTTGCCTTTGACTTTGTTTGCGATCGTCACGCGATTTAGGTCCTGAATGAGTGTGCTCAGCTTGTCATACCTTGGACCGTTCCACCGTCATATCCACAATTCGTTTAACTCTCGTCATCTTCAGATGCGAGTGTCCTTCAACTAAACATTTACAAAAGTTAGTAATTTCGACACTTATAAACGCCCGTATTGTAATTCAAGGCTTTTTACTATACGTGTCAACGCACGTAATTTCGTTAACTGTATCAATCATTTTAATTGGGGTAGCGTGTATTACGCGATAACCCTATGTGTTACTTACAACACTTTAACATGTTAAACCATTAACATACATGTACTTACCGGATTTGCGATCAAGCCTCGAACCGAACACACAATATTCTTTAACCATGAGCTCTGATTACCAACTTGTAACACCCTTGTCATTATTTAATGGTTTTTGTAAAGTATACGACAAACAACATGTAATTATGACTACATATACTTTGTAAAAATACGGGTTTGTTTAAACTTTACAATTTTAAGATAATAGAACATAACATAATTGAGTTCGTCGTTTAAAAGTTACGACGAAACGACGTGCGGAAGCTTTTATCTTATTCGTGTTCGGTTCTCCGTTGAGCTTGATCGTCCTCCGGAAACTTTTGAAATTAACCTGTGATCGAAACCAACCTAAAAGTTAGTTTCGATACTTAATAAATAGCTTAAAACATGTACATCGCATCAAACAAAAAAAAACAAAAATAGTTTCTCAGATTTATGCCTCTAGCGCCACGCGAGAGGCTCAACTCATTATTTATGGTCATGAAGTGACATAAATAAAAATGGGTTTTCGAACGGCTATTTTATAAGTAAGCCTAAACGAGTAAAAGGGGGAAACGGTGATTTAGACACGAACAAATAGGTAAAAGTTGAAATATAAAACAACACTAAGCGACATAAGTCATGTCGGGCTAAATGCGTAAGAAAAAGGGTTTAAGAGACATAGCTAAAGAGGTGAGAAATCTGAATTTAGTTATTTAATGAAATGGTAAATAGATACCATTCCAATATAAGAGCTAAGTGTTTAAATCGTTTAGAACAAACGAGTCAAATGGTAATGTAGATACCACTTGACAAATAATGACTAATAAGTGTTTGTCGAGTCTTATGTGCACAAGATAAAATGGTTATGATTTAGCGGTGCTATGAATTAGCATTTTATGGACGCAAGGTATTAAACGGGTAAATATGTTGATCCGAGCCAGGTACGTATATTTTGTATTGTTGTTAGAAACGATATCGTGGTCAATTATTGGTGAAAGCTCTTCGTCGCAAAATGAAGGATTTAAAATTGACCAAAAAGTCATTGAGGGGTAAATAGGGAAAAACAACCTTTAAGTGTTGTTTAAAAATAAGTATTTCGTTTAATTGAGTCCTTGGGATATGTATAAAATGGAGATAGGGTGTAAGCTAAAAGAAGCGTGAATTAAGCTTAAAAGTGTTAAATACCCCGTAACGGGTCAAAATGAGTAGATATGCGAAACGGGTTAAGATTTGCATAAGAACCCGTAATTTGAACCTTGAATATTAGAAAACTAATATAATGTGATTTGCATGGCATTTTGAAGTTTAGAGTTTGATCAAAACTAGAGCTGGGCAGGAAATGCAGGTCCAGATATGGACATGCTGGAAAAGAGCTTCCCCCGCGCCACGCGAGGGACCACCTGAAACCGGGCGCGACACGCGACAGGCGTCGCGGCACGCGAAAGAATGAGTTGAGTCTCTCGCGTGGCGCTAGAGGCATAAATCTGAGAAATTATTTTTGTTTTTTTTTTGTTTGATGCGATGTACACATGTTTTAAGCTATTTATTAAGTATCGAAACTAACTTTTAGGTTGGTTTCGATCACAGGTTAATTTCAAAAGTTTCCGGAGGACGATCAAGCTCAACGGAGAACCGAACACGAATAAGATAAAAGCTTCCGCACGTCGTTTCGTCGTAACTTTTAAACGACGAACTCAATTATGTTATGTTGTATTATCTTAAAATTGTAAAGTTTAAACAAACCCGTATTTTTACAAAGTATATGTAGTCATAATTACGTGTTGTTTGTCGTATACTTTACAAAAACCATTAAATAATGACAAGGGTGTTACATGTAGGCTTTGTTAAAACATATCACATGAGTTCCAATACTCATTTGGTTTACGAGACCTCATTCTACCCGATGTTCCGAATTAGGTGTCGATTTATTAACTTAGCGATCTGATTACTAGGTGCCACTTGATTTCATTGGTTTGCCCGAGCTTTGTTAAGTTCATTAGATCTAGGATACTTTGCAAATCAATGTGAGTACATAGTTCCCCTCTTTTACCGTTTTCAAATGTTTTGGGGTGATTCATATGTGCTAAACGATTTCGAGTTTTCTAAACAAATGCTATGGTCTATATTAAACATAACGATTTCGATAATGTGAATGAACTTTTTGGAGTGTTGGTCGAAAGACAATTGAATGACATTCATTAACTATTTTAAGCCGACCAATAGTACGTTATGGTACCATAGGATAATATGATGCCATAGGATCTGACAAATCCCGTTATCAGACATTCACCATGGTTATGGGGGTAATGTGGGTAACGACAGAACCTGATATTTGTTAACTTACCCTTTGGTGGTTTGTTAATACGAGTTGAACGATTAGGACGAGTCACACAGGTTTGAATGTATTCAATGAAACGACCAAAAGTTAGTTTTCACAATCTAAACACGAACCATTGGAACTATTGAACTATGTGAATGTAACACCTCGGAAAATTTACGTCCATTAATGTCTTGACACGTGTCATGGGCTTTGAATATGCGAAAACATACTTTAGAGGGGCTAAAGTTGACAAACAGTGAAAACTATGGAACGTAAGGGTCCAAAGTGTCAACAATGGATAAATAGACTCTAGAATAACCCTACATAATGTTTATAACCTTAAACGGATGGATCATGGATCATACGAAGCGGAAAATGCACGAAAGTGAGGAATTACAAACTATAGGGACTAAAAGTGTCAACATGTTGAATTTATACCTCTGAGTGAACTTTTGGCAGCCCCGAAGCTTTGTAATGCTAGAATATACTCACTAGAATATGTGGTAAAAATTTCATGAAGTTTCGTTATCGTATGAGAAAGTTATGGCCAAAACCGTACTTGAGGGGTTAAAAGCGTCAACGTCAAATTTCATGGCTTTTCGGGTGAGCGCAAAGTTATCCGAGGACATTACCATGTTGGTAAATGTCCCAAGGTTCTTAAAAACCAGATTTGAGGGTTTACGAGTCAAGATTCATAGCCAAAACCTCGCGTGCAAGGACAGGGACCAAAACTGCCAATAATTAGCAAAGTTTGGCAGCTGCCAATAAACCCAGGTGCAGCAGATTGCGAGCAGGGGCTGTTTAGTCCATTTTTTTAGTTTAAAACAGCTGTGAGCACCTCCATTTCTCACCAATAGATGGCCATGCATGTCTAGGACACCTGGTGCACTCTTACAACTCCTGAATTCACAATAAATCTGATCAATTCATCACTTTTTTGAGGACTTGTGTAACCACCAAGAACACATACAATTTTGCAAGAACTCTCAAGGCATTCCAGGAGCTTTCTGGTCATCAAGGCAGCCTCCAAGTGCTTTCTAGGCTTCATTAGGACCTTTGTAAGCATTCATATCATCCTCTAATCCGTTCTAGCATAGATTATTAGTTAAAAGTCAAACCGTTGTTCATATAGTTTGACTTTTCGATTAAACGAATTTGGCTCTGTCATTTCTCAAATTGAAACCACTTATAAGTTGGTATTTATGTGGGAAACAAACCCTCAAAAGGGTATTCTCTGATTCCCACTCTAAGCATGCTATTTGTCGAGTCAAAGTTGTTCTTAAAAAGTCAACAGAAATTGTTTTTGTGAAATATAGCATAAATGGTAATGTAGATGACATGCAATCAGTTTGATCATCAAAAATAGCTTTATAATGAATGTAAGAATATGTTTTACCATGATCAACTCGACAATCTTTGGTATAAACCCGGATTGGAACCGAAAGTCTTATAAAACGACTTTTCCGTTGACTCTCGATTCGGATCCGTGCATGCATGTTTGAGATCTGTATTAGAGTTTATTTTTGACCATTTTTATTTATGTATGACTCTCTGGAATTTTTATAACTTGAGTCTATGCTTAACCGATTCGTATGCATGTTTCCGAGTTATGCTTAAAGTTGACTATTTTGCCCTTTTTGATATAAAACGTGATTTTTGGAAAAGTGAAAGAGTAGAAATATTTATTACTAATTTATAAACTTGCACCGAAAATTTGGGATCAGTTGGTGGTCCAGATTTTGAGTTATGGCCGATATCGTAAAACTATATCTTTATGTTAAATAAACGACGCATTTAGCGTATAACCTATTTAAGGCCACTTTTCGATATAAAACTTTTTACCCACTGATGTTATATAATATTCTGGGATTTTTGAAGATTTTTTATTTAATTTTTGGCTGATCGGATCATACGTCGCTAAGTCGATTCGGTTAATGCCGGTTTTGACCGTTTAAGCCATAAAATGAGTTTTATAAATCCTTTTGACCCCAAACCTTTTCTACTGATTTTATTTGTTAAATAAATTATTTTAAGCATTCTGGAAATATAAAAATCTCAGCTTTCTTATAAAAACCCGGAAACGGCTCTAAATCGCATTTTTAGCGTTTTTAGCGCATAATGAGCGTTATACTCATATTAAACATATAGGATTCATACCTACTGATGTATTTAGCATATTTTCATATAATAACAGTAAGTATAAATGTTTGAACTCAGATTTCCAGTTTTGGCATTTTTAGCCCTTGTGAAATTACTAAAATACCCCTACGGTGCATAGTTTGATTTTAAATGATAAGTTTTGTATATGGGTCATACCCTACTGTTATAACATAATAAGTTAAGTATATTTTCTGTATAAATCAGACCCATAACTCAGATTTACGAATAAACTCTTTTATAACCTTTTAAATGACCAAAATGCCCTTATGAGGCGTAAGTTGAGTTTAAATACATTCCGGGCATAATAGAAAATAACTTACTGATATTTTATCATATTTAAAGCATATCAACTCAGGAAACTTGCATAAGACTCTCATGGTCGCCCGTAACGCATTTTTCGCGTTCGGTTCGGTTTATGTAACTAGTTTACATAAATTGGCCGAAACGGGTCAAACATTATCATTTTCGTCTCAAAATCCAGAATGTGCTTAGTAAACCCATATTATACAAGTCTTCAAACTTGTCGGGTCAAATTCACATTTCATCCGGTCTTCGCTTAATCGTGCGTGAACCGTATCGTCATTTAAAACCAACCGGTCTAGGCTTAGGCTTAAATAAAGACCCGTTAGAAATCTAATAGGTTATTATAAACCTTTGTTCCAGATTAGGAGCACCAGTAAAAGATACTTGCATTTTTTCTTGATTGTGATTGATACTTATTCAGGTAAATACTTTTTGACTTATTTTCCCTATACGGGCTTGGGTTACGGTATATAGAATACCGCTTGATCGAGCGTTAAATCCTACACCCTTGGGTGTTTAGTTTGAATAATTTGTTCGGCTCGTTTAAACAGTCTTGCTTACTTAAAGCCTTTGGGGGGTTAATGACCATGTCCCGGATATCCATGGCATCATCTTACGAGATGGCCACGACCAGAGCACGGGGTGTAGGCGTACACCCGTCAGTGTATAACTCATTATGTGGTGTGTCTATTGATCTTTAACCCGGACAAGATCCGGGCTACTGAACGCACAAGTAACATGTAATTCGTTCACATGATTATATTAAAATAATTGGCCCAAGTTAATTAAAATGTTTTATGCCTTGTGCATTTAAATCAATTTTCAACCTTTTCAAAATGAGTCAGTCGAATTGTATTTACCAGTGTAAACTGACGTATTTTTCCCAAAAAGATTAAGTGCAGGTACTACACGTAATAGGCTGGCAGGCTTCTAGAGCGTCCACAATAGGTCTCGCAGCTTGGACGACAAATAAACTGTTGAACAATTATCCTATTTTATTTCGATCCGCCTGTGGATCCGTTTCAACTACTCGTGATATTTATTATTACATTTTTTTTTAAAGTTGAAATGAATCTATATTTGCTTCCGCTGTGCATTATTATATTGTGTTGTTTGTTTATGATGATACCAACGACGTCACGATACCCCCACCGGGCCCACCGGTGACACGTGGAAATTAGGGGTGTGACAGGTTGGTATCAGAGCCAACATTGAGTGAATTAAACACTAGCTTTTTGTGTTTAATCTCAATGACACAATTGCACAATCTAAACTTCTGAGTCTAGACTTAACATAGGAATAATCTTAATCCTAATATGGAAATTTTTGCTTCCAATTTTTTCGATACGTCGCCAAGCGAGGAAGCTGAACTAGGGATTCTCCACACCCGGAGCCTTGAAATGCTGAGCTTCGTACATCGACCAAGTTGAGGCGTGCAACCAAGGAGAAAGCATTCAGGAATTGAATAAAGAAGAAACTCCATTGCTAAAAATCGGTTCCTCAATAGTCCTTATAAGGACATATTTATTTTTGTCCCTTCGAGGACAACACTATTCCTTTCAAGTCCCGCTTAGGGCAACTTTATATTTTTGTTTTGATATAGTGGAATGATTAAGTTTAAACTTTCATTCTAAACAAGAATTTTTAAATAAATGTAAAATAACATTTTCTTTTATAAGATCTACCATTATAATAAAATGGCAAAGTCTAAAAAGGACAAGACCTAGCCGCGTGTCATTTTAAGACCGGGCCAAGATGGTAGTTCCATAATTAGATTTAGATCCATATGAACACCTCAATTTAAAATTGTTCTGCGTTAATTATAAATTAAGAATCTTAAGTGTGAAACCTATCCTTCGGGTCAATTATAAGACCGGGCCAAGATGGTAAGACCTGTTTAAAAGATTCAAATCCCTGTTAACATCTTAAAACATGTTAACACTCCTGGAAGATGTGATTCATTAAAATCACACACTTCATTTTTATAAAGGATTCTTCAAAAGATTCCAAACCCAGTTTAATGATCTCTGAATCCTGGGTTTACATCATTAATTAAGATGATCATATTTTAACCATACGTGGTAACATAATGCCTACGGGCCCTGCTCATTTCCATATGAGCCAAAAGACAGTGGTAGCAACGACTCCCTGTCAGATAAAGGTAATGAACTAGGTTCAAACCTCAAATGCTTTGATTCTCTGAAATCCTAGCATATAATTTATAATTGTCCTTGTGACTAGGCCTATCGTGCCAATATACTTTCATGCTTTGATTCTCTGAAATCATAGCTTAAAATTTATAAATGTCCTTGCGACTAGGCCTATTGTGCCAAGATACTGTCATGCTTTGATTCTCTGAAATCATAAGCTTATAATTTATAAATGTCCATGTGACCAGGCCATTGGGTGCCACTAATAAAACTATTAATGTTTTATAATTAGGATAAATTATAATAGAAATCCTAAATAAATATATGATTAACAAATTAACCAAATATGGTCTCTGTTTACCATGGTTAATGAATTTCCCTAAGGGGCAATTCAGTAATAAACTTCCCTTATAAGGGAAGTGCCTACGGGCTATAGTTAATGTCCTCTGAGACTGAAGCCAGTGGCAGCCTACAGCTCCCTGTCAGGAAAAGGTAACGAACTTTGATTCAAACCTTAATGCCGCGATTCTCTGAGATCATGGCTTATAAATTTAACTTGTCTACGCGACTAGGCCATTTGTGCTATTATTATTAAATTATGAATTAGGATTTATGATAAAAATCCTGAATAAAATAAACATCCTTCCTTCCCTGTTAGTATGCATTTTAACAGGAAATCTCAAAGGTGAAACCTACACAAGGGATTCAGATCCTTGTTAACATCTAAGAACGTGTTAGCACTCTTGACGAATGTGATTCGAGAAAATCACAACAGTCATCCTTATATTGAATTCTTCCAATCCCCTTATCTAACCTAGTGATTTAGGAATCATGGCTTATATCATCCTATAAGATGATCATATTTTGAACATCCGTTAGTGATGAAGTGCCTACGGGCTAAACTTGTTGTCCGATAAGACAACAATAGTGATGGTCTTTGACCTCCTGTCTAAAATATTGGACTATGTCCAAACATAATAGTCTATATGATCAATGCGATCATGACTAATATCATCTAATACGACGATAATATTATTTAACACCCTTTAGTGATGTTTTACCTACGGGCTATAATATATTGTCCATTTGAGACATTGACATTGTTATCTTTATGATTCCTTGTCTGAGGTTGTGAGCTATGCTCAAGCCAAAAAAAAAAAAAATAGTCAATATGATTAATGCAATCATGACTTATATCTTCTAATAGGATGAACCAATTATAAACATCCATGAGTGATGTTTTCGCCTATGGGCCAAATTATACTGTCCATGTGTGACAAAGACATTTTGATCTTTACGATTCCCTGTCCAAGGTGGTGAGTTATGCTCAAGCCTAATAGTTCATGTGATCAATACGATCATGACAAAAATCATCAGTATGATGATTAAAATTTTTAATATCCGTAATGATGTTTTTCCTAAGGGCTATATTATATCGTCCAACTGAGACAAGGCAATTGTAATCTTTTGTGATTCTTTGCCAAGGGGGTGAGCTATACTCAATTCCCATAGCCTATACTATCAGTGCGATCCTGACTAGTATCCTCAGTATGATGATCATAATATTAACACCCCTCGTGATGAAATGCCTACGGGCTATACTTTATTCTAGTGTCGGTAAGACAAACATAGTAGTGATCTTTATGATCCCCTGTTCAAAATAGTGTGATTATACCCAAACCTAATAGTCAATATGATCGATGTGATCATGACTAATATCATTAGATACGATGGTTATATATAAACATCCATTAGTGATGATGATTGGCTTATTTTCTGCCAAAAGAATCGTCTTTCAAGACGATGACAGTTGTAGTCTATGACTCCCTGTCCAAAGGTGAAGAACCACGTTCAAACCTGGAAGCCCTAATCTAATAAGATTGCAGCTAATAAAATAAGGTCCTTGAAAATAGACCATCAAGTTATGTTTTAAAGTCATTCAGGACAAGCCTATGTGCTATAATTGGTCAATTGTGACAAGTTAACATATTAAATGTTAACATTCCTGGTGACACGCCTTTGTACCAGATTTGATGAATGTCCTTATAACAAGGCCGTTTGTGCCATATCTAAATGTCTTTTGTGACAAGGCCTTCGTGCCGTATAATCATATATGTCCTTCATGACTGGGCTTTATGCCATATTTTCTACGTCCCTCGAGACAGGCTTCTATGCCATATATGTATATATATATATATATATATATATATATATAATAAAAGCCTTTGAGCTATTTATAATCGTCCTAGTGACAAAGACAGTTGTGACATTATGGTCCCCTGTCAAGCAGGTATTGGACTCGCTCCAAACTTTGCATGCCATTGATGGTCCCATTGTGACCTAGGCTAAATATAACGGAAATACGTTCAAATAACATTCACTATGAATGTTCGGAACAGAATAGCCCATACGGTTTATGAATACCGTGGCTAACCTAAGTCAGGTCATCAGGATGATGACTAATAATGGTTAAATCTTGGTGATTGGTACCAAGTTTCGAGTATGGAAAACTCGGATGAGGTAGACGAAAGTCGCAATGCTAATAAGGCGACGAAAGTTAATCAAACTACAAACGTAAACCTCAATATTAATGGAGTTAATCTTCAAGCTGTGGTTGACGCAGCAGTTGAAAGGACCATGGAAAGATCATGAAATAATCAAAAGAGCCGAATGCTCCTCGCTCTGAATTTCAAAAAAAAAAAAAAAAAAAAAACCATGTTCAATTACTCATGAGAAGAAGTTTTGTTCACACTTCGTATATGAAGGATGAACCAAAAGAAGGAGAATAACTCCCAGAAATCTGAGAAAGAGAGCAAGTACAGGCTTAATAAAAAGCAACGAAAGTTCGGTAAGAAGCCGGTATACCTCTGAGACTGCTTCAGCATTAATAGATGGATGTTTTTGTTACCCATTAGGAATCATTTTTTTTATGTCCTAGTTCCGTTAAAAACAAGGACTCAATTTAGTGATAAAATCAAGCCCATATTGTGGGTAATAAGAAGCAATTAATTTTCAAGACTCCTTATGAGACAACTCTCATAATTACACGTATCCGTACGATTAATTAATATTAAACATAAAAAAAATGGTGGAACTGGCCGTCCCCGGAATCGAACCTGGGTCTAGGCCGGCCGCACCCTTTCGCGCGCCTAGCCAACTGAGCTAGGTGCCTAGTTTGTGAAACTTCCATTATTGATTAAATATAAGCACTTGTGCAATAAACTTCCTTATCATTTACCAATGATAATTTCTGCTAAGTGTCCTGATTTAATACAGGCAATAATAAATCTTCATAAACCATAAGCTTAGCAAACTTTTATATTATCCACAAGGTATAACTTACCAAGGAAACCATAGTAACCGATTCTTCTAAGTATCGGCAAGGGATCCTTCTGAAAAATCTAAGAGTACTCTTTCTTCGAATAGAGTACGACAATATATATTACTTTATTTTATTATTTGTCTCATTGTTTTCTATCGACTGCGAATGCCAAACTATGTTTGATAAAAGTGCCATATGAGGATTGGCGTATCCTAGTGTGTCCCATAGATTGCTTCCATGCCTGGCCAGTATGGAGGTTTAATACATGGAACCCCTGAGATATCCCAATGATCATATTGTACTAAAGTCGACTAGTAGTATTCAAAGAAGATATCCAGAATGGAAGTTTCTAAATAAATGTTCCCGATTAAGGAATTCATGGACTTATAACATAAAAGTGTCACCTATTTGACACGGGAAATAATGGATAAACTGGAGCCAGAGATTTGGAAAATCTCTGCAACCTCCTTGTATTTTGATTATCTTCCCCTAAGATTACGCTGTTTACCCCTGGGAGGCAAGTAGAGTTAAGATTAACATCCCACCTTGGGTTGGAGTGTTGTAGAACTCCATGATGGATTATGGAATAATCGAAACCCTGATTAAGTAAACATTAAGATAAGAGGTTCGTATAGCCTAACTTAATATTCTAAGAATTCGTTATAGTTAATTGAGGAAGATGGTTCATTTTGCGTGTGCATTGATTACCGCAACCCTAATTAGGCAGCAATTAAGAATTTTCATCAGCTGCCCAGGATCGTCGATTTGTTCGACTGACTGTGAGGATTAACTATCCCTTAAGATTAGTTTAAGTAATGGTTGGAATAACCATTTCACCTTGAGATAAGTTTTTCTATAATAGTTGATATATAAGTATTAAGGCTGCTCCTTTAGAGACCTTGTATAGATGGAATGTTAAACATCTATTGTTAAATAGAGGAATTGGTACGTCCAATCATCAGGATCTGAAAGTTGCTTTGGAAACAACGAATAGGATCATACAAATCCATGTTCACCTGTAAGTGCCAGTGTTGGCAGAAAATCAAGGATTAATGAAAATAGCAAACCTCCTAAGTTCTTGTTATGAAATAAGGTTTAACAAAGATATCGCCCTGGAAGGGTGTACCAATTTGTAAATTATTAGGCGAGTTGAGCTCTAAATATGTGGAATCATTCGAAGGAATCGAATGCAACAGGATCAAATAGCTTATAAGTTAACACCAAATTAAGGAGCTTGGCAGAGCATGCAATGCAATATACACTAATGATTTGAGGATGTGTTTCACCAATAAGTCAAGAAGCATTATCACATATTGATATGCAGATTTATGATATAATGAGCAACCTATATCGAGTGAGAATCGACAAGTTAAGAAGCTCCAAAAGGATACATGTACCAAATATAAAGGTCAATATGGGAAGTTGGAGATGTCCAACTATCAGGACCAGAAATAGTTTTTGAGACGACGGATAGGATTGTCCAGATTCGCGATCATTTGAAAGCTGCCGGATAGGCAGAAAAGTTATGCGGATCCAAAGCGCAAATCGTTTCACTTCGAAGTAGATGACAAGGTGTTGCTTAAAGTATCACCCTGGAAGGGGGTGATGCGATATGGTAAGAAAGGCAAGCTAAGCCCGAGATACATAGGACCTTTCGAGGTTATCGAACGCGTCGGGTCAGTTGCTTATAAGTTAAACTTGCCTGAAGAACTAAGCGCTATCCATAATGTGTTCCACATCTGTAATTTGAAGAAGTGTTCCGCTGATGGACCACCGGTTATACCGTATACGGATGTACATATAGATGAAGGCTTGAAATTTGTGGAAAAGCCGTTATCGATTGAAGACCAAAAGGTAAAGAAGCTTCGAAGGAAACACATACCTATTGTTAAGGTCAAATGGGATGCCCGTAGAGGTCCCGAATACACGTGGGAGGTAGAATCCACGATGAAAGATAAATACCCTCATTTGTTTCAGTAAATCTCGAGGTCGAGATTTCTTTTAAGGGGGTGAGGATGTAACACCTCGGAAAATTTACGTCCATTAATGTCTTGACACGTGTCATGGGCTTTGAATATGCGAAAACATACTTTAGAGGGACTAAAGTTGACAAACAGTGAAAACTATGGAACGTAAGGGTCCAAAGTGTCAACAATGGATAAATAGACTCTAGAATAACCCTACATAATGTTTATAACCTTAAACGGATGGTTCATGGATCATACGAAGCGGAAAATGCACGAAAGTGAGGAATTACAAACTATAGGGACTAAAAGTGTCAACATGTTGAATTTATACCTCTGAGTGAACTTTTGGCAGCCCCAAAGCTTTGTAATGCTAGAATATACTCACTAGAATATGTGGTAAAAATTTCATGAAGTTTCGTTATCGTATGAGAAAGTTATGGCCAAAACCGTACTTGAGGGGTTAAAAGCGTCAACGTCAAATTTCATGGCTTTTCGGGTGAGCGCAAAGTTATCCGAGGACATTACCATGTTGGTAAATGTCCCAAGGTTCTTAAAAACCAGATTTGAGGGTTTACGAGTCAAGATTCATAGCCAAAACCTCGCGTGCAAGGACAGGGACCAAAACTGCCAATAATTAGCAAAGTTTGGCAGCTGCCAATAAACCCAGGTGCAGCAGATTGCGAGCAGGGGCTGTTTAGTCCATTTTTTTAGTGTAAAACAGCTGTGAGCACCTCCATTTCTCACCAATAGATGGCCATGCATGTCTAGGACACCTGGTGCACTCTTACAACTCCTGAATTCACAATAAATCTGATCAATTCATCACTTTTTTGAGGACTTGTGTAACCACCAAGAACACATACAATTTTGCAAGAACTCTCAAGGCATTCCAGGAGCTTTCTGGTCGTCAAGGCAGCCTCCAAGTGCTTTCTAGGCTTCATTAGGACCTTTGTAAGCATTCATATCATCCTCTAATCCGTTCTAGCATAGATTATTAGTTAAAAGTCAAACCGTTGTTCATATAGTTTGACTTTTCGATTAAACGAATTTGGCTCTGTCATTTCTCAAATTGAAACCACTTATAAGTTGGTATTTATGTGGGAAACAAACCCTCAAAAGGGTATTCTCTGATTCCCACTCTAAGCATGCTATTTGTCGAGTCAAAGTTGTTCTTAAAAAGTCAACAGAAATTGTTTTTGTGAAATATAGCATAAATGGTAATGTAGATGACATGCAATCAGTTTGATCATCAAAAATAGCTTTATAATGAATGTAAGAATATGTTTTACCATGATCAACTCGACAATCTTTGGTATAAACCCGGATTGGAACCGAAAGTCTTATAAAACGACTTTTCCGTTGACTCTCGATTCGGATCCGTGCATGCATGTTTGAGATCTGTATTAGAGTTTATTTTTGACCATTTTTATTTATGTATGACTCTCTGGAATTTTTATAACTTGAGTCTATGCTTAACCGATTCGTATGCATGTTTCCGAGTTATGCTTAAAGTTGACTATTTTGCCCTTTTTGATATAAAACGTGATTTTTGGAAAAGTGAAAGAGTAGAAATATTTATTACTAATTTATAAACTTGCACCGAAAATTTGGGATCAGTTGGTGGTCCAGATTTTGAGTTATTTATTTATGTATGACTCTCTGGAATTTTTATAACTTGAGTCTATGCTTAACCGATTCGTATGCATGTTTCCGAGTTATGCTTAAAGTTGACTATTTTGCCCTTTTTGATATAAAACGTGATTTTTGGAAAAGTGAAAGAGTAGAAATATTTATTACTAATTTATAAACTTGCACCGAAAATTTGGGATCAGTTGGTGGTCCAGATTTTGAGTTATGGCCGATATCGTAAAACTATATCTTTATGTTAAATAAACGACGCATTTAGCGTATAACCTATTTAAGGCCACTTTTCGATATAAAACTTTTTACCCACTGATGTTATATAATATTCTGGGATTTTTGAAGATTTTTTATTTAATTTTTGGCTGATCGGATCATACGTCGCTAAGTCGATTCGGTTAATGCCGGTTTTGACCGTTTAAGCCATAAAATGAGTTTTATAAATCCTTTTGACCCCAAACCTTTTCTACTGATTTTATTTGTTAAATAAATTATTTTAAGCATTCTGGAAATATAAAAATCTCAGCTTTCTTATAAAAACCCGGAAACGGCTCTAAATCGCATTTTTAGCGTTTTTAGCGCATAATGAGCGTTATACTCATATTAAACATATAGGATTCATACCTACTGATGTATTTAGCATATTTTCATATAATAACAGTAAGTATAAATGTTTGAACTCAGATTTCCAGTTTTGGCATTTTTAGCCCTTGTGAAATTACTAAAATACCCCTACGGTGCATAGTTTGATTTTAAATGATAAGTTTTGTATATGGGTCATACCCTACTGTTATAACATAATAAGTTAAGTATATTTTCTGTATAAATCAGACCCATAACTCAGATTTACGAATAAACTCTTTTATAACCTTTTAAATGACCAAAATGCCCTTATGAGGCGTAAGTTGAGTTTAAATACATTCCGGGCATAATAGAAAATAACTTACTGATATTTTATCATATTTAAAGCATATCAACTCAGGAAACTTGCATAAGACTCTCATGGTCGCCCGTAACGCATTTTTCGCGTTCGGTTCGGTTTATGTAACTAGTTTACATAAATTGGCCGAAACGGGTCAAACATTATCATTTTCGTCTCAAAATCCAGAATGTGCTTAGTAAACCCATATTATACAAGTCTTCAAACTTTTCGGGTCAAATTCACATTTCATCCGGTCTTCGCTTAATCGTGCGTGAACCGTATCGTCATTTAAAACCAACCGGTCTAGGCTTAGGCTTAAATAAAGACCCGTTAGAAATCTAATAGGTTATTATAAACCTTTGTTCCAGATTAGGAGCACCAGTAAAAGATACTTGCATTTTTTCTTGATTGTGATTGATACTTATTCAGGTAAATACTTTTTGACTTATTTTCCCTATACGGGCTTGGGTTACGGTATATAGAATACCGCTTGATCGAGCGTTAAATCCTACACCCTTGGGTGTTTAGTTTGAATAATTTGTTCGGCTCGTTTAAACAGTCTTGCTTACTTAAAGCCTTTGGGGGGTTAATGACCATGTCCCGGATATCCATGGCATCATCTTACGAGATGGCCACGACCAGAGCACGGGGTGTAGGCGTACACCCGTCAGTGTATAACTCATTATGTGGTGTGTCTATTGATCTTTAACCCGGACAAGATCCGGGCTACTGAACGCACAAGTAACATGTAATTCGTTCACATGATTATATTAAAATAATTGGCCCAAGTTAATTAAAATGTTTTATGCCTTGTGCATTTAAATCAATTTTCAACCTTTTCAAAATGAGTCAGTCGAATTGTATTTACCAGTGTAAACTGACGTATTTTTCCCAAAAAGATTAAGTGCAGGTACTACACGTAATAGGCTGGCAGGCTTCTAGAGCGTCCACAATAGGTCTCGCAGCTTGGACGACAAATAAACTGTTGAACAATTATCCTATTTTATTTCGATCCGCCTGTGGATCCGTTTCAACTACTCGTGATATTTATTATTACATTTTTTTTAAAGTTGAAATGAATCTATATTTGCTTCCGCTGTGCATTATTATATTGTGTTGTTTGTCTATGATGATACCAACGACGTCACGATACCCCCACCGGGCCCACCGGTGACACGTGGAAATTAGGGGTGTGACAGTGAACTAGTTGAACTATTTGAACCACTGGAACTATTGAACTATGTGAACTAGTTGAACTATTGAACCATTGGAACTATTTGATCTATGTGAACTATTTGATCTATTTGAACGATTGGAACTATTTGATCTATGTGAACTATTTGATCTATTTGAACGATTGGAACTATTTGAATGTTCGAGACGCCTAACAAGTCCTATGACAAGTATTATATGCCCTAACAAGTTTAAATTTTTTGCATAATCAGTTCAAATGGCAAAAGTTAAGTTACATATGCTTAAAATCAAATTATGCAAGAAAAGGGCATTTTGGTCATTTACCTAAGGCATATAAACTACCTGTCATACAACTAATTAAACTAAGTGACCATAAGGTATAACCTCGGAAGGTTATTCCCTATACAACTATGGTCACTAAATATGCTTGGTCGGATCCTAACGATCGACCAATCGGGTCGAGTTCGAAAGTCTAAGCGGTTGTTTAGACCGCTTAACTTATGACCCAAAACAAGCACTATACTAGAAGTGACGAGTTAAACATGTTAAAACATGTTTAACTAAGTTAGAAAACAAGTTTGATATAAAAAAAAAGTGTTTTGATACCCGAAAATAGCTTCGTTGCAAAATGCGCGTAAATATGCATTTTGACCAAAACTTTGACTCGTCACTTCGACTAATCGACATGGTAATCAGTAGGTATAGTCACAAGGGACAATAACCATCGGGATTACGCTCACGTTGCAAAGTTCAAACGAACTTTGTGTTGACTAATTCATGGTTAAAGCAGAAAGTCAAACACTGTTTGACTTTCATGCTTGAAAAGCATAAACAAGCATGAAAGAAGCTTACAAAGGGTCCAAGCTTGGAAGATTTGATCTAAAAATACTCAGGTATGAAGCCTTCAACAATGTGAGAGCTCCAACTTAGAGTAATTCAGATCAAATGTGCAAGGAATGAGAATGAACAGGATGGGTATTTATAGAAAGTCATGACCCATCAAGATCTTTACAAGTGCTTTTGAGCAATTCAAAGCTTAATCTCAACCATACATTTGTGCCCATAGTTTAGAATACAATGGGAGTTTCAAAACAAGTCCATTGTATGCCAAATTTGGGGTTTAAACTAGTGAAAATAGGCTGCTGGAACAAATTCAATGAATCTGATCTGATGCTATGTCGCGCCCCGCATAGCCAGACACTCAAGTCTTCGCGGCCCGCCTAGTAACTTTCAAGATTTGTCAGTTTTGGCCCCTACAAGCCTAAAACTTTGATTTTGATGTATTTCAGCCCCGCTAACCCCATTTCAAGGCTCTATATTGAAGTTAAAGCATAGGGAACATGAAATATGCTTGAAAACATCTCGTTTGTCGGTCCGTCTGGTCGTACGGTCACGTTATTCGGTTAGTTACAACGAAAACTTGAACGGACACGAAAACGATCCAAATTACGCGACGAATGGTATTTTTGCATTCCAATCACTAAAATAAATATTTTAATGATTACAACAATTTTTGGATGTCCGGATATGTTCAGAACGTAAGATATGCGCGTAAATGCAAACTTATGCAATTTTTGACGCTTTTAGTCCCTATTGATCAAATGAGCGTATTTTTGCATAACGAACCCCTCAAAGCCTATTTCTAAGCTATGTAAAGGATATTTAGAGTATGTTTTGCTTACAATCATGTTCCGAAATGTTCGTTACTATACGAATTGGCATACTTTCGCAGTTTGTCGCAAATAGTCCCTGCGATCGAATAAACTTGTTTTCGGCATACCAAACCCTCCAAAACTTATTTCTAAGTTATGTAAAGGTTATTTAAGGTATGTTAAGCCTATGTCACTGTTATGGGGTGTTTTTTGCGTTAAACTGATTACGTTTACGCACCAGTTCGCGTATAACTTTCTAGAAAGCGATTTAAAGCCCGAAATTAAACAAGAATTGATATATGCAAATGTCTCATGTATTTATACAAATCACAAGTATGAAACAAATCGACACTGAAGACTCGTCAACATTCGAGGGAGAGTCTGTTGGTACATGCGTCTGTCGACTTCGTCTTGTATAGAGTCTTGTACATAGAATGATAGATCAAAGTGAAATGTACTAGAAAGTATGAGATTTTAGGGTTTAAAAGTTGATATTTCGCTTGAATGAGGTAAGTTCGCTTGAGAGGAACTTGTGCAGTTTCAAGCGAACTCAACATATGTGGTTCGCTTGAACTGACATGTTGACACTTTCAAGCGAACTCTAACGCCTATAAATACTCTTCAAGCGAATTCAGTTGTAAGCTTCTTGTTTCCGGTAGCGAAGCTCTACCGAAGTGTTCTCAGGCTTCTAATCGATCTTAAATCAATATATGAATAGTTTAAAGGGTGAATCTTGCTGAATTGAATTTGATACTTGTGTTTCCGCCACTCGTATTGAAATAAACTCTTCTGATCGACTCGTTTGGGTCTGAAAACGATCCTACAAGTGGTATCAGAGCTTAGGAGGAAGAGTTCATACCAGTTCAGCTACAAATTCTGTCTTTCTACACCTTCTTTCAAAATCAAACAAGTTTCCACGGTTAAAAACATCTGATTTTCACATATCATGTGCGTAATACTGTTTTAGCAAACCCTAGAAAGTTTTAGAATAAAATTCGAACATTTTCTTGATCAATTGGACAATAATCAGATCGAAAGTATGACATCATGTTGAGTTCGCTTGAATAGTTCTGTTTGAGTTCGCTTGAATGTGCATTTTGTTTTTATTTCGCTTGAGAATTGGAGTCTAGTTCGCTTGAAATAGATATTCGCTTGAGAATTGGAGTTTAGTTCGCTTGAAATAGATGTTCGCTTGAAATTTGGGTTGTGTTCGCTTGAAAAGGGTTTCGCTTGAGAAAGTCTGTGAGTTCGTTTGAAAGTTCAGCTGGATATTTCGCTTCAAAAGAAAGTTTCGCTTGAAACAAAGTGTTCTTGGTATCTCGCTTGAAAGTGTAACTTGATAGTTTGTGAACTTTTGAAAAATTGAATCATGGACAATGAGTTTTATAATGCTTTTGCTGGTCCAATGAACATTACTCAGAGTACATTGCTTGAGAATGAAACGGGGACATCACAGAAACCACCTAAACTCTTGGATATTGATTGTTACAATGGTTGGTCCGAACGTTTTGGCAATTGGGTTGAAGCTTATCATTTGGTTGCTTGGGAACACACTGAAGTTTCATATGAAAGGCCCACAAGGAATGGTATTCAATTAACAATCAGAGATATAAGTGCTGAGGAGAAAAAGAAGTATAGAGATGAGAAATTGATGGTGAGTTTGTTATAGCAAGCGATCAAAGTGGACATTCTGATTTTGCTTCAACATGATGGAAGTGCTTATTCAATCTGGAATGAATTGGAAGCAAAATTTATAGGAAGTGATGATATGCTCAAGAACAAGATGTCACTCATGAAGAAAGAATTTGATCTATTCCGTGGTTTGAAATCCAAAAACACCAAGCAGATTATTGAAAGATATTGTAACTTGGTGAGAAATATGACGAAACTAGGCATAAAAAAGGATACTGATGAGCTGACTGAGAAACTTGCTGATGCATTACCACATGATACTTGGGGAACATTCCTGATGATGTTGAGAAACAATCGGAAGGAATATAAAAAGTTAACATTGGGAGAATTTATCAAACATTAGGAAGCTCAAGAGATGGAGCAAAGAAAGATTGCCAGGATGAAAAACTATGATGGAGAACAGGATATTGGTTTGTATTTCAAGAGTGGTGTTAGTGAAAAGACAAATTTTTCTCCAAAAGTTGAAACTGCTTATAACGCAAAAGGTTCTTCTGAAAGTGCATCTCAGGGATCAAGCAGCACAACAGGATTCTCTTCATTTCCAACCTATGATCCACAGTTTTCACAACAAAGAGTGGCAAAGTTCTTCAATGCAACATTGCTTTAAAGCTTGAAAATGATCAGAATTATACTGAGAAAGTTGCAAAAAGTCATATGTCTTTGTTAGTGACAGTGCTTGAATCTTATGGAGGCTTAGTTGCAGGAAGGATCGGGAATCCAATGCTCACTAAAGAGGATTACGATCAAATTGATGCCGAGGAAATGGAATTGATGGATATTAAATGATGCATGGCCAGTGTGTTGAGACGGGCTGAAAAGTTCAAGCAAATTACAGGCAGAGATGATTTTCGCGAGGCTCATGTGTCAACTTTAGGTTTTGATAAGTCTAAAGTTACTTGTTTTCGTTGCAGGGAAAAGGGGCATTTTAAGAGAGAGTGCACAAATCGTGAAGCTAGTGGAGCTCAAAACCCTTTCGGTAACAATGATTATTACAAGAAAGCAATTTATCATCAAGTCTCACAACAGCCATATCAACAACAACAAGCACCACATCAAGCACAAACTGCACATGGAAGGAATGTGATTGAAGATTCTAAGAGAGCGTGTCTGGTTAATCAGGGCAAGGATGGTGGATTTAGCTGGGACAAATACATTCCAACAGAAAGTAAAGTGTGTTTGGCAGATCAAGATGATGAAAAATTGCCAGAAGGTTTCAGTTGGGACAATTTTTGTCCAAATAAAGAATTTATGGAAAAAGAGATATTAAATGCTAAAGCTTTTGTTGCTAATGTTAGAGATGAATATTGGGCAGAAAAATACAGAAAAATGAGAGAAGCTGAAGAGGAGAAATGGAGAAAAATTGAAGAAGAGGAAGAGGAAGAAGAAAGGATAAAAGTTGAAGCTGAGAAAGAGAAAAAAAGAAGAGCTGAGATGTTTCAAGTGAGAAGAACAGTCAAAGAAGTTCCAGAATTTGAGATTAAAGCTGATACTGAAGCAGTCAAAGTTCCTGAAAAGTGTTTGAATTGTGATTCTTTGATCATGCAAAACAACGAGCTGCTACACAACATAAAAAGATTGAAAGAATCTTATGATATTTTGAACAGAGAGATTAACAAGTACACTGAGTCGAACAGTGAACAAGCTGTTGCATTGAATACACTCAAAGGAGCTTACATGAGACAACTTGATGATGTCAATTACTACACAGAGAAGTGTGTTGAGCTAGAATTGAAGTTGGCAACACAAAGAATAGAAACTGAAAGAGTTAACAATTTACTGAAAAGTTACTCATGTTCTACTTTTGTTGTTGACAGGATTTATCCAATTGTGGAAAGAATGAAGACTTTTGAAGAAGAGAAGACTTCGGAAGAAAAGAAGTCCGAGACAAAAGAAGTGGATGAAGTAGAAATTTCTGGTAAGAAACCAAGTGTTGTCTACAACAAATGTCCACCCCCGGTCAAAAATGCATATTCTCCGCGAAATGCTAATTCTGAAAGTGTCAAAAAGGCAACGAACTTACAGTGGGAGTCTAAGTCTTTAGTTAATTTGCCAGAAAATATAGATGTCACTTTCACGTCGTCCGATACTGATCATGAGTCCGAGTTATTAAAAAGGGTGGTCGATCAGCTGTTGGATAAGGATGAATCAGAGGAGTCAATGTCGGAGGCCAAATCAGAGTCCAAGTCAAAGTCCGACATGTCAAGTCAAAAAGTCAAACAGGGAAAACAGGAGTACAACAAAGAATTTCTTTTATCAAAATCTAATTTGAATGACGAAACATTCAAAGTAGCATATACTTTGAAAGATTCTGACAAATTATATTCTGATGAGATTTTTCCAATAAGAAGTGTTAAAATTGAAATGATTAACAAGGTTTTCAAAATCACAGAAATTAATATTTCTGAAATAAAAGATTTAAATCTTTCTGGAAAACCTAAACAATACACTTCAAGAGATCAACAAAGAATTAACAAGAAAATGGGTTACAATTGTGGTTATAGTTTTCAAAAGAAACCAAACCATAATAGTAATGTCAAAAAGAAAGGTCTTGGATTTAATCAATCGAAAAATCATAAAAATGAAAAAGTTTATAAACCAAAAACTGTGTTTGTTTCAGGAAAATTTTTAGAAGATGAGAAAGAGCAAGCGTTCAGAAAGCAGACAAACAAAGAATTCCTTGCCAAAAAGCAAGAAGAAGTGAAGAAAAATGGTATTCAAAAGATTACAGAGACAAGAATCTGTTTTCAGTGTAAAACAGTCGGTCATATTACAAGGAATTGTCCAAAGGCAATACAGACAAAACAGGGAGTATCTGGTAAATTAAAAGAAAAAGTTGTTGAGAAAACTGAACTTATAACCAGAAAATTTACAGGCTTTGAAAATTCAACTTTTGAATTTGGTGAATGTTCAAAGAATGTGGAAAAAACAAAAGAAAATCTGAAAAATCAAAAATGGGATGTTAAGGATTCAGGAAACAGTTCTGGTGATAAATCTGATTCCACAAAGTCAGAGGAGCCACAGGTTGAGGTAAAAGGTGAGAAATCAGTTCCGAATGTGGATGATGTGAATTTTCCACCACTGCGGGCTGAAAATTTTAAGAAGAAAATTGGAAAAGTCGAAATTTCAAATCAATTTTATTCTGACAAGAAGAAATTTGATGTTGATAAGGCTTTCAACGGAACTGTGAAACACATTTTTGGAAAAATGGTCAATGGTAAGGCCAAAGGAGTTAAAGAATTTTATGTTTCCAAAATGAATGTTCACAAGTCTGTTAAAACTAAAGATGAAGAAGAGGTTGTTACACCCAAGGAAGGTCAGGCTTGGTTGGATATATTTTTCAAACAGTAAAAATCTGACTTGCCGGAGATCCCAAGTTTGTAATTGTGGATCAGGAATCGGCATCCTTCTTGATAATTGTTTATGTGAATGAATTTTATAATGAAAATTTTGGCAAGTCATACTGCAGGAATTGCCGGAACTCCCAGGTTGATAAGTGAGGAGTAGGAATCGGCATTTTGAGAATTCAACCTACATGTGGTAGTGGTTGGTAAACCATGTAGTTGAAAAAGAGTTTGTGATACAAAGGTTAATCAAGGTCATTAGGTTGAACTTGATTGAACTAGTCTTACAAGTGGTAAATCAGGGACATTAAGTTGTATCTGATTTCCTACAAGTGGTTGAGAAACAAAATGATGAGTTTAACCCCTAACCTACAAATGGTTAAGATCAATCAACAAAACTTATTTTCTGGAAAAACCATTTGATTAAAACAAACATAAGTGTTTTGAAATCACAATGGGAAAATGTTTTGTTGTGAGGGGGAGTTCTGATTGTTTATGCCAAGTAGATGGCGATTTGAAGCGATTCGATATCAGTTGTGACATTACTTGTACAGTTTGTTTTCAAATTTCCTAATTTGTGTTTGAATTTTAGGGGGAGTAAGAAATTTCAGAAAATCCAAAAACATTTGAAAATTTGAAAATTCAAAAAACATGAAAAAATGAAAAATGAGTTTTGTTGTCTAAAAGAGGAAATGATAGTACATTAGCGGACTGTCACGACATGCTAAAGAAATGGAAAATCAAAATGTGATAAACGATCTCACTAAAGATGTGACGGTAGGCTTAGCTAGACTAGTAGATTTGCGATAACGATACAAACTTAAATGAAAAAGCCTAGTTCTAGTGGGAAACATGGTTGAAAGCATAGTACTTAGTTTTGTCCTTCTTGATTGTGTGCCTACTCAGTAATCGCTGATTGTTGAAAGACATAAAACTGGTTAAGTTTGTGAACTTTCACAACTTTGCTGAAAAGTCGCTGTGATTGTGCATTTCATTTTGCAAAGATTTAAACTTGTCTTATTTCTTTATTTTGTTTAAGCATTGGACATCCTCTGCGTATACGTGAGTATCGACCTGGATGTTGTTGCCTAAACATTCTGCTTTATTTTCTTTGGTGTTTCGTTTAAGCTTTGGAGCTCCTCTGCGTATACGGAAGTATCGACCTGGTGGTTAAAGCCTAAACAACTTCAATTTGTTTTATTTTTCTTATTTTCTTTAAACATTGGACTTTCTCTGGGTATACGGAAGTATCGACCTGATTGTTAATGTTTAAACATTCTGCTTTGTTTTCGCACAAATCACAGTTGATAAAAGTTTAAAGGCATTACTTGAGTCAGTGTATTGCATGATGAGGGGATATGCTGAGATCGTGGGGTCCATAAGAGCTTAGTGCAAAATTAATATACTTTAACGTATCGGTAAGCATTTCGAAAGTTTTTAGATTGAGTTTAAGTGGATAACAATATCGTCAATCTATGTGAATCGTTTAGAACTTAAAATGTTTAAAGCTTAACGGTGTTGGTGTTTTGTCTCATAAACTGATATGATCCTCTTACACGAACTCACAAAAATAGTGTCTGTAACTATTTCTTTACTGCATTCTTTTGTTATAAAAAATTCAAAAAGATTTTTAGTATGTTTTAGCATAAAGTTTTGGAAAATACAAAAAGATTTCGACAACTGATGTTGGATAGCTGATTTTCAAAATTCCGAGTGCTACACATGATGAATAAATTGTTTGAGAGAAAACATTTGAGATGTTGTTGAAATGAAATGAGATGTTGTTCAAAATTCCGAGTGCTACAAAAAGACTTACTACAGAGGTTTTAATTGAAAAATCATTTATTGAATAAATAATTTTTGCAAGTGGTATATTAGATTTTAAAATCTTATCCACAAGTGGTTATCAGAAAACTTATTTTTGGGTAGAGATTTGTGCAGGTTAGACAGGTTCTGATATCTGAGATAGATGTATACCAGACTGCGATCCCAGTTTAGTGAGAGGGGGAGTCTGAGGACATCAAGAAAGAGCTCAGAATTAGGTTGTAATTCTGAAAGAAAAAGAAAGATATTGATTGTGGATGCTTATTATGGAGAATCTTTGGAGAGAGCGAGCAGACTGATAAAGACTGAAGGTTTGACAACAGAAGACTCGACACAGAAGACTCGTCAACATTCGAGGGGGAGTCTGTTGGTACATGCGTCTGTCGACTTCGTCTTGTATCGAGTCTTGTACATAGAATGATACATCAGAGTGAAATGTACTAGAAAGTATGAGATTTTAGGGTTTAAAAGTTGATATTTCACTTGAATGAGGTAAGTTCGCTTGAGAGGAACTTGTGCAGTTTCAAGCGAACTCAACATATGCTGGTTCGCTTGAACTGACATGTTGACACTTTCAAGCGAACTCAAACGCCTACAAATACTCTTCAAGCGAATTCAGTTGTAAGCTTCTTGTTTCCGGTAGCGAAGCTCTGCCGAAGTGTTCTCAGGCTTGTAATCGATCTTAAATCAATATACGATCAGTTTAAAGGGTGAATCTTGCTTAATTGAATTTGATACTTGTGTTTCCGCCACTCGTATTGAAATAAACTCTTCTGATCGACTCGTTTGGGTGTGAAAACGATTCTACGATGATGGTCGTAGAGGCACATATGTCACATGAATCGATTCTCCACATAAGCCAGATAGATTTTATCATCAGTCGAGTCGAGTGTGGAGTGTCTCATCTGATTGCAATGCTAATGGAATTCTTCATAAACATGAGACATGTGGTTACACCTCTCCCACGTTTCACCTAATTTCTGCTCAGCAGTAGTACTTTTGTCATGAAGTGGCGGAGGTTGATCCTCTATTAGTGTGAAGTCGAAACCTTTCAAATTTTCGAAGTAATAATATATTGGATTTGGTATATTGTGATGTGTGGGGACCAGCCCCTTCTATTTCTTTTAATGGCTGTCGATTTTTCTTGTTATGTGTTGATCATCACACCCGATATATGTGGTTTTATCCTTTAGCAAACAAATATGATGTCTTTTCTACTTTTAAATTATTTGTTCAAATGATTGAAAGACAATTCAACACTAAACTTAAACGCGTACAATCTGATTGGGGGGTGAATTTCGCAACCTTTCAATATTTTTCTCCTCCTTTGGCATCATTCACCAGCGCTCGTACCCTCACACGAGCGAACAAAATGGTGTTGTTGAAAGACGACATCAACATGTCATTGAAACTGGTTTTGGCTCTCCTCGCCCAATCTAACGCTCCCCAACGTTTTTGGGAGTTTGCGTTTGAGACAGCCGTTTATTTAATAAATCGGTTGCCTTCCCGAACCTGTTCTAACATCTCTCTTTTGAACGCATATTTCACAGACCACCTGACTATTCTTTCCTTCAAGTTTTCGGATGTGAATGCTTTCCTTACCTGCGTCCCTATAACCGTCATAAAATGGATTTTCGATCCACTCCTTGTGTCTTCTTGGGATACAGATCCATCCATCATCGGTATCGTTGTCTGGACATAAAAACTGATCGTGTATACATTGCACGCCATGTCCGTTTTAACGAACACCTTTTTCCCTTTTTACCATCTCCTACACCTAATCCTCCTAACCATGAACCTACCTATTACTCTTCCTACCAGACTCCCTTCACTATACCAGCTCAACAATCAACACCCACTACCACCTCCACGGTACCCAACCCACCAACACATCCCTCACCTCCGGCTCCCAATCACCCACCACCCGCGGTCACCCCTCAACCCACCCAAGAACCTACTGTCCCATCCTCAAGCAATTCTCCCTCATCATCCAACACCACAACTCCCTCTCCACCAGCTCGTGCTCGTCCATCTTACCTTCGCTAACATCCTAAGCCCCCCATTCGTTTTGACCCTTCTGCTTATACTACCTCTTCTGGTTCTTCTAATCTTACTGAACCTACCTCGTTTACCGTAGCTAACAGATATCCGGAATGGCGCCAAGCCAAGCCATGGCCGAAGAGTTTGAAGCTCTCGTTCGGAATGGGACATGGTCTCTTGTTCCTCGTGTTGAAAATACTAATGTTATTGATTCTAAGTGGGTTTACAGGAATAAAAAGGATGCTAACGGTGTGGTCACCCGGTACAAGGCTCGACTTGTTGCAAAAGGTTTCAATCAGAAACCTGGTATTGATTTCCAGGAAACTTTTAGTCCCGTTGTCAAAGCCACAACAATATGAGTTCTTTTATCTCTTGCAGTGACAAATCAAAGGAATCTTCGCCAGCTAGATGTTCAAAACGCCTTTCTTCATGGTGACTTGAAAGAAACCGTTTACTTACGTCAACCACCGGGGTTTGTTGACGAATCCAGCCCCGATCATGTTTATTTACAGGACAAGTCACTTTATGGTCTAAAACAGGCACCACGGGCATGGTTTGAACGTCTCAGCAAAACTTTGCAAAATCTCGGGTTTCTTGGCTCAAAAACAGATCCATCCTTGTTCATCCTATAGGATCGTGGTACTTTACTTTATCTTTTGGTCTATGTGGATGATATAATTGTTACAGGTAATAATGTTGATGCCATTAATCATGTCATTGCACAATTGAGCACTTCTTTTGCGGTAAAAGATCTGGGAACTTTGCACTATTTTCTGGGTATTAAAGTTATTCAACATGGCAAGAACCTAATTCTCTCTCAGCGCAAATACATCTCTGATCTGATTGATAGAGCAGGTTTATCTGAATGCAAAACTATTCCCTCTCCTATGAGCACCTCCCAGATTCTCACACTTGGTGACAGCCCACTCATTACCGACCCTACGAAATATCGTCAAGTAGTGGGTGCCCTTCAATATGCATCTTTATCCAGACCCGACATTACTTTTGCTGTTAACAAGGTGTGTCAGTTTATGCAAAATCCCATAGAAAATCATTGGTTCGCTGTAAAACGCATCCTGCGTTATCTCAAAGGTACTTCTCACTTTGGTCTCTTCATCCGTCATGATTCAGGTTCTACACTTCATTCTTTTACCAATGTTAACTGGAGAACTACGTTACGAGCATACTCTGATGCAGATTGGGCCGGCTGTCCAGATGACCGCCGGTCCACGGGGGGGTTTGCAATATACTTAGGCTCAAATCTTATTTCATGGAATGCTCGGAAACAACGTACAGTATCTCGTTCGACCACTGAATCTGAATATAAAGCATTGGCAGATACTGTTGCAGAACTAACATGGCTGGAGGCACTGTTATTTGAACTCGGCATTAAACCAAAGATCAAACCGACACTTTGGTGTGGTAATTTAGGTGCTACGTATCTCTCTGTGAATCCTGTTTTCCATGCTCGCACAAAGCACGTTGAGTATGATTATCATTTTATTCGTGAGAAAGTTGCTCAAGGGAGATTACATGTTCAGTTTATTTCAATACATGACCAAATAGCCGATGTGTTTACCAAACCTCTACCATCTCAAAGATTTCTTATGCTAAGGTCCATGCTGCAGGTCGTTCCCCGCCCTCAACTTGCGGGGGGGGGGGGGGGGTGATAGACAATATAAATAGTTATTTACTATATCTTTATATTGTTCATTATTGTGGTGCTTAAGTGTAATATCTTGCTCTATATATAGGACCCCTATGTAATCTCTTATTATTCAATCAATAATATCATAATCTTTGAGAGTTAATACGCATCAAAAAAGATTAACAAAAGGCTTTTTTTTTTGTGAAGTCCAGATATGTTGCATCGGAGGCGACAGCGACAGAGGATAAGGACAATGGGTATTGCTGATGTTGTTGAGACCAGACGGTATGAGGGTCGGTTTAGGCCCGGCCTGGCCCGTCGCCGGTCCCCTACACCGCCCCCTAGGCCTGGCGCGTCACAATCGGCTCCCACTCGACGTTCTTCACGGCCCTCCATTTCAAATATATAGCTGTTACAACGGCTATATTATTAAATAAAAAAAACTTTTTAACTTTAAATAAATACTCCTCATTTCATCCATTTTTATACCATTTTCTCAATACTTCTCCCATTCTCATCCACTTTTATAAAAAAAACTCTCCATCTTTTTTATACAATCATGAATCCATTCAACCCGAACAACCCCAACCCGAACAATCCCAACCCGAACCAACCTAACTTTTTTTCGAGTCCCGCTTACACTCCGACTATGGATCCTTCATGGGTGTCTCCACAATTTACGTTTTCGGGTTTTCAACAATCACCCAACGTCTTCACACAAATGTCCCAAGTTCAACAAATGCAACAATACCAAGCACTCCAATAATTCATGCAACGCAACTCGGTTGAACAATTCCAATCGCAACCGCCAACTTCCCAACCGCAACCCCCGGTTCAACTTGACGATGATGATGAAGAAGTCGTCCCCGAATCGCCACCTAAAGAACTCAAGCACAAAAAAAAACACGGGGAAAGGGAAGGCGGTTGAAAACCGTGTCGGCCGACTATGCTCGAGCGGAGGATTTTAGGATTATGAGGTCCGGAGGATGAACGCGAGGTTTATCGGAGGATGAAAGAGGAGGTTAAGAAAAAATGGACGTCGTAGGTTGTTTATTTTTTTAGATCTGTTATCGAGATCTAATTTGTATATGAGTTTTTAAATTTCTTCTTGTACCGGACCATCGTCTCTAGAGTCTGGGAATTCTGTATATATATTATTACACATCATATTCACCTGAATTCTTATTTTCGTCTCTATAATTTATGCAATTTTATATGATTTATTCTGGAATAAACCTAATTGATCATTTCATTTTTATTGTTGTTGTTGTAATTTGCTAAATCAGGTCCAGAATAAACCTAATTGATCATTTCTATATTTGAAATAAGAAAAATGAGAAGTGTGTGTTCTTTCATTTATCAATCGCACATATATATACAATGATGTAGTCAAATGTAACTGAAACATTATGTAGTCAAATGTAACTGAAACTTATATAGTCAAATGTAACTGAAACCATGATAACTTAGGAGGAGAATTAGGAGGGATTATATCTGTATTTATAACAGGATATTAATTATTTGTAAGCAATTAATTTAGTGGAAAAATTTATGTCATCTAAACATTTAAACAAGAAATAATTTATTATATAGATAATAAATTAAAAGGTTATTTTATTGGATTATAAAATAAAATCAAAATGGTTTTTGACTAGTGGTTATTATTAGCATAGATAAATTGTTATTCCACGAAAACACGAGGAACAGATATTATTAGATAATAATTAAAGAGAGTTTTTTTATTATTGGATAATGAGTTAATTGTCAAAATCGTCCCTGAGGTTTGGGCATGTTTGTCATTTTCGTCCAAAATGACACTTTTGTACCAAATTGCCCCTAACGTTTGTAACTTTTTGCCATTTTCATCCAAACCACTAACTTAGTTTATTTTTTCTATTAAGTTAAGGATATTTGGATGAAACTGGCAAATATAATACCACAGGGACGATTTTGGCAATTTACTCAAACTCTTTTAAATTTCTTTTATTTAATTAATTTTGTTACATATATAATAAGAAATAATAGCTTTGTCACATAATTTTTATAAATTTTCATCCAACCACTAACTAAGTTAATTTTTCTATTAAAGCGAAGGATGTTTATAAACTAAGACATAAATTAATTTCTAATTTTTTATATAGATCAGTTTTATAAAAATAAAATCTACTTAAACCTCTAATAAAGAGTTAATTACATAGTTAGTCTCTGTGGTTTGCACAAATTAACATACTTAGGAACTAATAGTTTAAAATCACATTCTAGGGTATTAACTTTTCATTTTGTAACGTTTGGAGGTATTAACGTTATTTATTTGTTTAAAAACACATTCTATTAGTACCTAAGTATGTTATTTTACGCAAACCACATGGACTAAGTATGTTAATACCCTAGAAGTTAATACCTCCATACGTTACAAAATGAAAAGTTAATACCCTAGAAGGTGATTTTAAACTATTAGTACCTAAGTATGTTATTTTGTGTAAACCACAGTGACTAACTATGTAATTAACTCTTTTATAAAACTAAAATGCTGGTGACCTTATTGAAAAATGTCAAATAAAAAAATCTTATCATATGTACCAAGTTTGAAATTCATCTCCTACTCTTTTAATTCGCTCCTAAGTAAAAACAGAAGCCAGTCCCCCCCCCCCCCCTCTATCAAACAACGTATCGTTAACAAACCTTAAAATTACCCACCAAATTGTAATTATAATGTTATGAACCAAAGTTTCTTTACTCAAGCCACTCAGAATAAGTATTAGTTAGTTATCCTCATAATCTTAATTAAATACATATTTTATTTCTACCAACATATTTCCTATGTGCTCAACACATTTAAAAAATATGTAACGTTTTACAATTTTTTCTATCTCTACAACTGTTAAATACTAAAAGTTGTAATCGATTGTTATGTGTTGCACACCAATGACGTTTTCTCTTTATAAAACTGATTTATATAAAGAAGTTGTAAATTAATTTCTGTCTTAATTTATAAAATGTAAAATATCCTTCAACTTAACAGAAAAAATAAACTGAGTTAGTGATTTGGATGAAAATTTATAAAAATTATGTGACAAAACTATTAATTTTTTTTCTAAAAACTCCATGTATATTCTTTTTTATTATATATGTAACAAAAGTAATTAAATAAAAGAAATTAAAAAAGGTTTGAGTAAATTGACAAAATCATCCATGTGGTTTTATATTTGCCAGTTTCATCCAAATATCTCAACTTAACAGAAAAATAAACTAAGTTAGTGGTTTGGATGAAAATGGCAAAAAATTACAAATGTTGGGGGCAATTTGATACAAAAGTGTCATTTTGGACGAAAATGGCAAACGTGCCCAAACCTCAGGGACGATTTTGGCAATTAACTCTTGGATAATAAAACAAAAGTCAAAGTGCTAGCTCACTTGGTAGAGACATTGCCTCTTAAAGAAGATGTATCAGGTTCAAACCTGGGCATAAGGGATTAATTTAGGATTATTGGTGTAATAGAGTAGTAGCAAACGTTGATATTAAAAAAAACAAGTAATTAGTCTTAGATTAATTTATTTGGAGATAAAACAAATAATTAATGTACTAGAGCTTAATTTAGGGATCTATATATAGAACCTTAATTACAAACCCTAATTTCAACAGAACAAGAGACAAAAGATAAGTTGAAAACCCTAGCCCACTTGTAGAGACATTGCCTCTTAAAGAAGATGTCTCAAGTTCAAACCTGGGCATATGGGATTAATTTAGGATTATTGGTGTAATAGAGTAGGAGTAAAAGTTGCTATTAAAAAACAAGTAATTAGTCTTAGATTAATTTATTTGGAGATAAAACAAATAATTAATGTACTAGAGCGTAATTAAAGGATCTATATATAAAACCTTAATCACAAACCCTAATTTCAACAAAACAAGAGACAAAAGATAAGTTGAAAACCCTAGCCCCTCTCTATCCTCAATTTGTCACCGGCCGGCTAGCCCGTCGTCCATCGCCTCCATTGCTGGCCACCTCCACTGCCCGGCCACCGCGGCACACCGTTTCCTCCTTTTGGAGATTCGGATTTGATCCATCTCACATGTGTTCTTGAAAATTTTGTGATCCGGTTTACTAGCGGAGCTTTTCGTTGCATACATCGTGCGAGTCTTCGGTTTTCGCTAAGGTATAACCCTAAACTTGCTAAGGTTGTTATTATTAATATATAAAATTGGATTTTTGTAGGTCCCGTGAGTCGTATGGATTGTAACAGAATCGTCGATCCAACCTAGAGTGCGGAATCCTCTAGATCAGATTTAACAGAAAACGTGTAGAAAACCGAAATCACTTTAAACCCGATCTTTATTGATTATCTTCCAACGATTACAATCAATCAAGATCCTAATTTGTCCAAGCCTTTGTCTTTCACGAATTCTCTCCAAGAGTGATTAGAAGATTAACCTAAACCCTAATGCTAAGCTTTGTTTATATAGGACAAAGCTTTGCACATGGGCTAGGTCATGGGCTAGGCCCATTTCGCCTACCATCCCCCTATGTGGGTTTGGTTTGGCCCAATCACTCTTAATTAACTATTACAAAGCTAAACCCGCTAACTATTTATCGTTTTACTAATTACAAGATATCCAAAGACCAAATCTAAGCTGTTGTCACAAATATGCACCAACAAACTCCCCCTTGACAATAGCTCGCAAAGGTAACTTCAGTCTTCAGAATCTCACAGTCTTTTGGTCTTTGGATAGCTTCAGCTTTAACAGCTTCTGTCAGCAACAGACTCCCCCTAAGCTGATGCATCCAATCACCAAATCTTCAAAACTTTAGCGTTTGAGTAAACTCCAGTTCAGCTTTTGTATAGCACTCTTCAATGCTTCAACTTTGTCTGCAATGTAGAAAGGAGGGTCTACCATGCATCCAATCAAACTCTCATCTTCACAGCAACTTCTCAGCAACACAACAACTATTCAGCAACACAGCAACTTCTCAGCAACACACTGCTTCAATCTGTATACTATAAAACAAACATCTCGAGAAACCATAAGAATTTTTCAACAAAAGTTAAACAAATTATTATTATTCAAGAGATTAGTTAAACTGTATAACAGATTAAGCACTTTCCAACTCAACACCAACACACACAAATTTTAAACAAACACCCCATAACCTGCATCATTTCAAAATTTTGAACCCACTTACTAACACCGTCTCCCCCTATCAGTAACAATTCCTCCAAGAATAACAGTTTCCCGTACATTAAGAATTTTTAAACAGAAAAAGACACTATTTTTGTATTTTTGTATTTTCTGAAAGCAAATAAATACGAAAAGCAATAAACACTCTATTTTTGTGAGAATCACCGGTAAGAAGATCATATCAGCACAATCAAATTGTTTCACACTATTAGATAATTCTTTATTTAATATTTCGTGAAAAGCAGTTCAAGACGATTACCAGTATGTTTGTCCACTTAAACAAATGCATGAACATTTCAAGTACCATTACCGTATGATACGTTAAGGTAATTTTATATCTGATATATTAGTGTGTCCCACTTCAGGATATACCCCCGCGATCAAGGTATGCACAAAGATTCATCGTAGTAGGTGAGTATACTGAATTCATCCATTTTGTTTTTCAACGATAGATAATTGGTGAACAGGTCAGTACTTCCGTACAGCAGAGAGACCAAAATATCTTATCGAGGGCTAAGACAGATACCATTTTTGGTACGATTTGTGCATTTTGCACTTATTTTGAATGACTCTCTATGAGAGCTTCTTCATTTTCAGGGTTTTGGCATTTTTTGCTCTTTTAAGATATCCGGGGTGTGTCTAGGTCAGCATGTATCTGGATGCAGCAGAAGGACACCCCTGATATCCCAAGATGAAATAACAGTATAAAGACCCAAAACTTCAGATTTTGGCAATCTATCAACGCAAGATTTAAGGTCATTAAACCATACACCACTGATGTGTTCCCCACTCATACTCAGTACATTTAGGTTTATATCACATTGGTAAGTTGATTATTTCATGCTTTTGCCTACTGGTACATCATATGATGAAGCTGCTATCACACTTAAGCATGTTAATTCAGTTCGAGTGTGACAGTCTAACTTGCTGATGTACTATCATTTCTTCTCTTTCACACAGTGAAAACTCATTTTTAATTTTCTATTTTTTTTTATGTTTTTGATTTTTCAATGTTTTTGTATTTTTGATTTTTGAAAAAGCAGTAAACTATTTACAAAATTCTTATGAAAAACCAGTTATTCAGGATTCCTCATCCCGTTGAGTTCGACTAAGTGTTCAAAGCGAGCTCGATCAAAAGCTTTAGTGTAAAGATCAGCAAGGTTATCTTCTGTGTCGACTCGATGTAATTCAATTAGTCGTTTTTCAGCACAATCCCGTATAAAATGATGACGTATGTCAATATGTTTAGTTCTACTGTGCTTTACGGGATTGTTTGTGATTGATATAGTGGCATTATTATCTATCATAATAGGAGTACGAGTGAAATCCAAACCGTAATCGCGCATCTGCTGTTGAATCCAGAGGACCTGAGAGCAACAGCTACCCGCAGCAATATATTCAGCTTCACACGTAGATGTAGACACACAGGATTGCTTCTTGCATTGCCAAGACACGATCCTGCCTCCTAAGAACTGACAACCACCTGTAGTAGACTTCCTGTTTGATTTGCATCCTCCAAAGTCTGAATCAGTGTAAGCAATGAACCTCAAATCACTATCAGCTGGATACCACAACCCAAGTTTAGGTTTCCCCTTCAAGTAACGAAGAATGCGCTTCACTGCTTTCATGTGTGACTCTTTTGGATTCGCTTGATATCTAGCACACAAGCATACGGCAAACATTATGTCAGGTCTTGAAGCAGTCAAGTACATTAGAGAACCAATCATCGCCCTGTATTGAGTAGGATCAACATCTTCAGTGCTTTCATGATCTGGGCCAAGATTGTGATTTTCGCAAATGGGTGTGTTGAAAGTAGAGCAATCATTCATTTTGAACCGATCCAAAATGTCATACACATACTTCGTTTGATGAATAAACATCCCATCCTCCTTCTGTTCAACTTGTAATCCCAGAAAGTAAGACAGCTCACCCATAGCGCTCATTTCAAACTTACTCTTCATCACCTGTTCAAACTCTTTACACATGTTCACATCAGATGACCCAAAGATAATGTCATCCACGTATACCTGTACCAGCAGAAAATCTTCCTTTTTCCTCTTTATGAACAGTGTACTGTCTATCTGACCCCTTTCAAAACCATTCTTGAGCAGATGTGTAGACAGTGTCTCGTACCACGCCCTGGGAGCTTGATGTAACCCATACAAAGCCTTATCAAGTTTGTACACTCGATCTGGATAGTCTGGATCAACGAACCCATCTGGTTGTGAGACATACACCGCTTCTTGGACTTGCCCGTAAAGAAATGCACTCTTCACGTCTAGTTGGTACACTTTAAAGCCCTTGAATGAAGCAAAAGCTAGAAACAAACGAATTGCCTCCAACCTTGCCACTGGTGCAAACACCTCATTGTAATCTATCCCTTCTTGCTGATTAAACCCTTTGACAACCAACCGAGCCTTATTGCGCGTGACAATTCCTATTTCATCTTTCTTGCACCTAAATACCCATTTAGTGCCAATCTCTCTCTCACCTTTAGGAAGGTCCACTAACTCCCATACCTTCAACTTTGCAAACTGGGCCAATTCTTCTTGCATAGCTTCAACCCATGAATTGTCTTTAAGAGCCATATGAATGTTCTTCGGCTCCTCTTGGGAAATAAAGCAACTATACAAGCACTCGTTCACTATCCCAGTCTTCTCAATCGAAACAAATAACCCAGAATTTGCTGCTATGCTTCTTCTCGTCTGAACACCTGCAGTAGGATCTCCAAGTATCATGTCAACTGGATGATCTCTATTTGCTCGTGTAGAAGCAACTGCATCAACTTCAAGATTATTACCCAGGTTTGATCCAACCTCCCCCTGAATATTCTGATTTGCAAACGGATTTACAAACTCCTCCCCTGGAATAGGTTCAGAGTCACTATCGCTTTAATCAGGATTAGTAGCACCATGGGAAGTTTCCGGAGCATCTGACATATCAACATTCGATCTAGGCATAAACTCGCCTTCATCGTCTTCACCAATCACTGTTTGAATCAGCTAAGAATCATCTGCATCAGAAACCTCAGGAATATTAAATGATTTAAACACACTTTCATAATCATATAATATAGCAGGACCACTCGTTGATTGTTGAGGTTTGTAGGAAGTAATTTCCACATTAAAAACAACCTCAATTTTACCAGTTTTGAGATTAAAAACCCTTTTATTCAGTGTGCCAGGCACGTAACCTAGAAAGTAGCCTTCATCAGCCACCTCACCGAATTTTTGTTTATCTTTGTTTCGCACAATGGTGCAGGGTAATCCAAATGGTTCAAAGCCTGTTAAGTTTGGTTTTTCGTTAAACATAAGTTCATGACAAGTTTTGTTAAAACGTTTAACGGTTAAAACTTTGTTTAGGACGTAGCAAGCTGTATTCACAGCTTCTCCCCAGAAAAGAACTGGTAGCTTTGAATCTGAAAGCATAGTCCTAGCGGCTTCAATCAACGTCCTGTTTTTCCTCTCAGCGACTCCATTCTGTTGAGGAGTATAAGGAGCAGAATATTGATGTTCGATTCCCTTTCGAAGACAGTAGAGATCCAGAACCCGATTCTTGAACTCCGTGCCATTATCACTCCTTATCCTCTTAATCCTTGCATCATGGACGTTTTCCAATTTTGTAAAAAGATCTATCAGCATCTCCGCTGTCTCATCTTTTGTACCTAAAAAGAAAACCCATGAATAACGTGAGTAATCATCAGTGACAACCAGACAGTAGTACTTTCCACCTATGCTCCTCACGTTCACTGGACCGAATAAATCCATGTGAAGTAATTCATAAGGGGCATTAATGGAATTTACTGTTTTAGATTTATGAGGTTTCTTGTGTTGTTTTCCCTTTTTACATGGAAGACATTTATCTTCCACTTGAAACCTCAGCAATGGAACCCCTTTCACTAGCTCATTCTTTATGATATAATTCATTTTGCGGTAGTGAATGTGGGCCATGCGTCTGTGCCACAACATAGATTCAGCTTCAGATGCTTTTGACAGTAAACACGCCACCGCTGCAGTTGGATCCTTGGCACCCATGTCCATGACATAAGTATCATTTTTCCTTGGTGCACGCATAACTATCCAATCGTCCGGAATGACCAAACCCGGTTTCAAAACCAATGCCTCAGTTTTGGTAAAATGGACCGAGTGACCCTTGTCGCAGACTTGAGACACGCTCATCAGATTGTGTTTAAGCTGCTCAACATAGTTCACTTTGTCCAATGTGATCTTCCCATTCGTCACTTTTCCTCGTCCAGTTATCCTACCACCTTTAGCACCAGCAAAATTTACATGTCCACCATCATATTCTTCAAATTCAGAAAACAACCTCGCATCCCCCGTCATGTGCCTAGAGCAGCCACTATCAACATACCATAAGTTGATAATCCTCCTTAGCAGCTCCTGCACACACCAACCAAAGGATTAGTTAGATTGGGGGACCCAAGCCTTAATGGTCTTGGGTCTTCCAGATTCATCAACTACAGGAACATCCATCCAGTATCCATCACTCCTAGCTGGAGTCTTGGATCTTGGGCCTGTTGATGGAAATGGGGCATGATTTCCATAAGGTCTCTGGTCCTGAGGGTACCTATTTGTGTTTGGACTATGTGACCTTTGAAAATTTTGATTTTGATTCCAAGAACCTTGATTGTAATTTCTAAAGCCATTGTTATAAAAAGTTCGACCACCATTATTTTGGTATCGATTTTGATATTGACCTTGACTTCTGAAATTATTTGAATTTTGATTTTTCATTCTTGGTGAGTTACTTCTAGGTCTTTCATATCTGCCTGATGTAGATTCAGGCTGAAATCTTGGTTGATTTCTTTGAAAACGAGGAACTTGTGGAGTTCCTTTTTCAGCCTTATCTACACCACCAGCAACACCCGGTTGTTGCTTTGGAGCAGATTTCTTTGGAGAATTTGAAACTTTCTCCTCATTATTACCTTGCTTCTCAGGTGATTTCCCTCTTTGTTTCTCACTAACTTGTGCTTCAACCTTTTTGTTAGGACAGCAGCTCGCTACATGTCCCTTTGTGTGACATTTGAAGCACGATCTCTTTTTCGAAGACTTCTCAGCTGAAGCCTTTGAACTAGATTCTGGTGTTGATGATGATGCCTTAGAAGGATTTGGTTCAGTTTGCTTAGTTTCAAGATTTTCTATGTTCTTATTTTTTGCAAACTTTAAATTTGATTCGTTTTCAATAACAACTGTTTCGTTTTTCATGTCATTTCCTTGAACAAAATTAACCTTTTTAACAAAAGTTGGATTTGTATTCCTAGGATTTGAGTTTTTCTTTTTCAAAACAGGTTTGCTGTTATTTTCCTTCTTAGCATCATTATCTTCAGACACATCACCTTGACTAGATGTGAAACTACTTGGTGATGTTGACAGAAAGTCTGTGAACTCATCTTCATCAGGTAAGAAAGAATAGTCATGACTAAGAGGAGGTGGGACTTCATTGAAGCCCTTGAATCCCACACTGGTCTTGTCATTACTCTTCTTTAACCCACCCATCATGTGTTTCATAACAAAAGTAGAATCCCTGAATTGACCTAATTTCTTTTCAAGTTCAACAATTTTGAGTTGTGCATCTGACAACTCTTTGCATTTTTCAGAAATCTCTTTTGTTTTCTCAGCCATCATGTCATGAGCTAAGTCTATGACTTGAAGTTTTTCGTTTAGTTTGTTGGTTAAAACTTCAATTTCAGCCTCATAGCCTTTTATCTTTTTCAAATATGATGACTCGTTTCGTTTAGCAAAGAAATTTGATTCTTTTACGTTAGATATTTCGCTCACCAGACTTTTGTTTTGAGTTGACAACCTGTCAACTTCACCCTGTAATTCACGACACTTTAAACAAACAGAAGTAGCAGAATTACTTACCTCTCCTGTCGATTTGTCTGAGTTGGCCATAAAGGCAGCAAGTTGAGCTTCCATTCTTTTGATGATCTCATCTTTAGCTTCGTCTTCCTTTTCATGCTCAGACTTTGGCTTTTCTTTTTCAGCATCAGTTGTCTGATCAGCCTTATCTACCTCAGCTTCACTTTTCTTTTCAACTTCAGCATTCACGTTAGCTTCAGCATCATCAACGGGTACAATTTCTGCCATGAAAGCTTGAGTGATATTCTCATCATTTTCCAAGTGAATACTCCAGTCGTATGAACCTTCTCGAGCAGTAGAGATCAATGCCCTTGTGTTAGAGTTGTTGGAAGCATTCCTGTTGTTTGAATTCTGACTCGACGTCTCTTGCTTTTGTTTTTTACATTCTCTAGCGAAATGTCCATAACTTTGACAGTTAAAGCACCTTACTTTGGTCTTGTCAAAACCAACAGTTTTCCCCACAAACTTCCTTCCAGTTCTGTTCATGAACCTCTTCACACGTCTGGTAATCATGGCCATTTGCCATTGCAAATCCATATCTTCAAGATCATCAGGGTCAATCTGATCGTAATCTTCATCTAAAACGGCAGGATCAGATATCTTCCCCTGAATGTAGTTTTCATAAGAAGCAACAAACGATGCAAGTAGAGCAAGATGTTCTTCAGCAGACTTCACACTCATTGGCATCGATTTTGAACTACTACTTTGCTTAGCAGTTGATGTTCTCTTAGCTCCAGTTGATCCTCCCGATGCAGCCACAAAACACACATCACCATCCTCATTCACTATGACCTGCTCATTTTCACGCGAGAGAAAAGCAGTGGCAGAGTCGCTAGAAGCATCGTGAGATGAAGAAGATGTAAGCCCATTGTAAATCCCTGGATCTTGAACCTGATCATATCCAGTGTCCTTCTTCTTCATGCTGAGCTCATAAGCTCTTAGCTTTCCAACTACTTCTTCCAGCTCTTTTGTTTCATAATCAGCTTCTCCCTTTATCATGAGAGTGTAAATATCCCATTTAGCAGGTAGGGCATCAAGCAGCTTGTCATTTTTCTCTATGTCAGTATAGCAATCTATATCATAATTGTCCAATTCTGACATCAGATGGTAGTATCGAGTGATGACGTCCTCAAGTGACTCATTTTTCATGTATTTGAACACAGCAAACTGCTTCTTCAATAGATCAACTTTGTTCTTCTTTACATCAGGATTTCCCTCATATCTCTTCTCTAGTGCATCCCACATTTCCTTTGAAGTAGTGTACTTCTTAAAGGTATGTTTGATGCCATCAGGTAAAGACATTTTAATGGCAGCCAAGGCTCTCTTTTCAGCCTCATACATTTTCTTTTGTTCGGCCTCCATATCAACATAAGCAGTTATACGTTGTCTTCCCTCAAACTCATGAGTTGGGTTCACATACCCATCATCTATACATATCCACATACGAGTGTCCTGGTACTCAACAAAGGATTGAAACCTATCCTTCCATGTCAAGTAGTTCTCCACCTTCATCATCTTAGGTGGTTTGTTCGTTGTGCCTACCTCATGTTCCATCCTTAAGAGTTCGTTCAATTTAGACATGTTCGACATTTTAACTTAAGCAGACTGGTAAAACCGTACAATTTTAGTCCGAAATCTGTTTTTACCAAGTTATACCATTAGATTCGTCTCGAGATGACGATTCCAATGATGTATAATGTCGAAAACCGTTTTCGGGATTTTCCAGAGTCGAAAACCGTTTTCGGGATTTTCCAGAGTCTTTTTTTTTTACCCTAAAAATCCAACGATTCCAACGGTGCGAACGTTTTCCTAAGATGAGTTACGGATAATTTTCTATACGTGAGACTGTTAAATTCTTCTTACGCAAGCCCAGAAAAATTCCACCTTTGTCCGAAATGAACCACACTTGTCCGAAATGGGACAGTCTGGTCCGAAATCAACCTTAACCTGTCCGAAATGGATTCTTTAGATCCGAAATGAGACTTTTAGATCCGTAATGAAGTTGTCTGATCCGAAATGCAAGTATTTTGTCCGAAATGGATCCGTAATGCAGTATTCCTGATCCGAAATCGTCCGTATTGCTTGCTGTTTATCCGAAATGAAACTGATCAGGTCCGAAATGGAAGTTATCAATCCGAAATAGATCCGTAATCCCTTTGACTGATCCGAAATCAAGTCTATCTGGTCCGAAATCAACTCAAACTGATCCGTAATGCTTGTTTCTGGTCCGGAATTGATGTTGTTTATCCGTAATGACTGATTTCCTGTCCGAAATCAATCCGAAATGCAGCAGATCTGGTCCGAAATGCTGGTATTTGATCCGAAATCAGCAGCAGAACTCCGAAACAGCCTTCAAACACGTCCAAAAACTCCAATTTTCTGCAGAAACGATTCTGAACCAAGCCAATCGAGAGCAAAATGCTCTGATACCAATTGTAGGTCCCGTGAGTCGTATGGATCGTAACAGAATCGTCGATCCAACCTAGAGTGCGGAATCCTCTAGATCAGATTTAACAGAAAACGTGTAGAAAACCGAAATCACTTTAAACCCGATCTTTATTGATTATCTTCCAACGATTACAATCAATCAAGATCCTAATTCGTCCAAGCCTTTGTCTTTCACGAATTCTCTCCAAGAGTGATTAGATGATTAACCTAAACCCTAATGCTAAGCTTTGTTTATATAGGACAAAGCTTTGCACATGGGCTAGGTCATGGGCTAGGCCCATTTCGCCTACCATCCCCCTATGTGGGTTTGGTTTGGCCCAATCACTCTTAATTAACTATTACAAAGCTAAACCCGCTAACTATTTATCGTTTTACTAATTACAAGATATCCAAAGACCAAATCTAAGCTGTTGTCACAAATATGCACCAACAATTTTATAAAATAAAACGGATACCCAGGATACTCTTACAAATGCATCGATCGAGTATTTACTATTTAATGATATATGGGTAATTAAGTTAATAAAATAAATGATGATAATGATGACAATGAATATATATTTCAATGGTGCGTGGTTTTCTCGGCCTCGTGCCTTGAGATTACCACTCCCCCTATCCATTTTAATCCGATTCCATTCGCCTTCTAGGGTTCGTCTCTCCCCCATTGACCCTTGGTTTTCTTCTTCTCCTCCGACGGCTGTCTTGCCATACTCTGGTCCTTGATTGCTTAGTAGGTCTGTTAATGGTCACGGCTATATTTATAGTTTAGTTAGATCGTTACGAATCCTATTAACCTTTTAAAGTATCGTGAGTCCAGCAGACAGTCCCATTTTTTCCAACATCTGTGGTTTCAAGTCCTCCATTTTACTGTAATGGATCCTGGTCATTATTACGATAACGGCTGGAACTATGAAGACAGGCAAGACGAACCATGGCGAGTGGCCAAATATAAAGGTAAACGGTTAATTAGTACAGAAGAAAAAAGTTACAGTAAAACACATGTGATGGAGACTACGTTTTACATCGGCAATCTACCGGATGATTGCTCTAGTTACTTGCTATGGGATATGTTCAAAGGTTTCGGGGTAATGTCTGATGCATACGTTCCAAAAAAGAAAGATAAGCGAGGTAACAAATTTGGATTTATAAGATTCGAGAACGTAAGAGATATTCATAGCATGGCTGCAGATCTTTGTATGGTAAGGATTGATCACAAAAAACTGTTCGTAAGAGCAGCCAAGTTTGCTAAGGAAGTGGTAAGAAAAGGGACTAACTACCCTCGGACGAAACAAATGAAATCCATAAACCACCCACCAGGTGTGGTAAGTGGTAGAACAAATAATATAAAGGGTGCACATAATCATACTAATGACGGGAGATCATATGCAGAGGTAATCACGGGAATCAGACATGCAGTGGTACAAGAAAATGATGTAAACATAAAGGTGGTAGAAAGTGAAGCGTCAAAAAGATGGAAGAATAAGTCACTGGTGGTAGAATTGAGAAATCCGTATGATCTTAAATGTTTTCAACAACTACTCGAGGAAGATGGTCTGAATGGTTTCACATCTCGTTACATGGGAGGTTTAAGAGTATTATTAACATTTGATAACCAGACGGAGGCAACGGTCTTTTTAGAACATAAGAAAGATAGCTGGGAAAAATGGTTCAAACTTCTTTGTTTGGGATGGTCGGCACATTCCGTTTCAACATTTAGCAAAATTATTCATTAGGGGGGTTCCATTGCAATTTTGGGGACCAGAAATCTTTGATCAAATTGGTGGGCTGTTAGGAACGGTGGTTTTTCGCTCAACGGCCAACGATGAGGATGAGGATCTCTCAGTCAGTACCGTAGGGATTATTACAGCAAATGTTGCTCGTTTAAACAGTAAATTAACTATTGCATGGCATGGGCAACCACATGATATACTAATCACGGAGGATATTAGTGCGAGATTTCCCTTTTCTCCGATCACGTCCGATCAGTATGACGTTGAAGAAAGAACAGAACCAGTAAAGGCTGATTCAAACAATTCTGTCAAGGAAGTTAGAGGGTCGATCTTGAAAAGTGGAGAAATTGGGAAGTGTGGTAGCAACCAAAGGTCAGATGATATAGTTAATTCCCCTACTTCAAAAAAGGTGGCTGATTTTGGTTCCCCAAATAATTCCCAATCAAGTAATATCAATTCCAAAGAGGGGTCCATAACCGTATCGAAATCGGGAAATTCAACTTTGGGCCCATATGACACCCCTCCACCTCCACCACGTATTAGGCCTGTAGACTTGTGGGCCAACAACTCTTCAATTGGGCTTAATAATCTTTTTGATGATGATATGCCCATAATTGAAATGCCACCTGTTGGGCCTATTAATGAAAATATATCGGACCAGCCCAATAAGCAAGTCAGTAGTGATCAAGCTTCTCTGTCCCCTGATCCATTCAACCTAAGGGAACTCTTACAACAGGTCAAAGATAAGAAACATACTCTCGACCTAAACAATCCTCCCGTTCAACCTGTGGTCTCACAACAAAACTCCCCATCTACAAGTCGGCCAGGCAATACCAGGAAAGGGAAATACAGGTCCCCCTCATTGAAAATTAAAGATACACTGTGGGCTACAAAAAATGGTGAAGGTTCGAAATGCAAATCTAAATCGATGGTGTCTAAAACCGATGACGGAAAGACATCCTCTCAAGTTTCAGATATGCGACAAGTGGATTTGGAGGTTGATGATGAAGTTCAACGTACTAAGGAAGTTGGAGAATTTTTGGGTTTCAATTTAAATGGAAAGGAAGGTGACCTCAGAAAACAGGCCATGGATGAATAGGTGACAAGCAAGATCCAATGAATTACTTATCTGCAAACATTAGAGGGGCGGGTGATCCTATGAAAGCGGATCATATAAAAGAGTTGAAAACGAAAAACAATATATGTCACATCCCGACCACATAAAACAACAAATCGTGGCGGAAACGTCGGGGAGTGTTGTAACAGAATCATTGTTTTATAACACATGGAAATTTAAATTTGTTTTATTGATTAAAAGATGTTACAATGTCTTAACAAACGAAGAAAACATAACATAATTAACTAGTCTTGCATCTTTTATTGTAACTAAGGCCCAAGTCCGCCTAAGTGTATCTTGATCAATCCTATGCATCATTTCCTGAAACACATGTGAAAATAGGTACGTCAGCATAAAAATGCCTGTGAGATACATAGGTTTTATTAAAATAGGATTCATGACTTATAAGTTTAAAGAAGATGTTTAACAAAAGTTAGTCATGAACCTTGTAAAATGTTATCTTTTATAAAACATATAAACAGTGACAAGAAATCGAATGATATAAAATAAAGATGCACAGATAAACAAATGAACAAGCAAAATGAGTTTGTATAAAATATGTTGATTGTAAAACAATGTTTCATGAAGATATGATATAAGTGTAAAATGTTTTATGTCTAATTTGAAATGGTTTAAATAACGCTACGATATGTAATACCATAAAAGCACTTATATATAGGAAGTACCAGCGGCGTATCCACCATGCTCTTATCATATTACACACGCCTCGTTACTTAAATCACTTACCCAAACAAACCATCAAAATATAATGTTTAAACCAATGTTAAAATGTTATTGTGTAAACAAATGTAATGTATAGTGAATAAAATCATTTATTGATTAAAAGCATTTACTCAACCCTATAAGAAAGAAATGTACAAAACAATGCATTTGATAAATCAAAAGTTATGTTTTGTAAAATAATGCATGCTTTACTGATACAAACATCTATGCGGTAATATTAAACGTCTACATCCAAGCCTTGAGACAGTAGGATAAACCCTAGAACAAAGTCAAAGGTCTACCAAAAATGTTTTCGGATTCGGTCATTTCTTCCACCCAAACAAACCTAGGATTTCAGAAATGGGAGTTGTCAAGTCCTATGGTACCACTACCTACTACCGAGCGGCATGATCGGTGTTAATGAATGTATTAGTTTCGTTAAACAAACCAAATGTTATACCAAATGTAAGCATGTTTTATGAAAACAATGTACTTTAATATGCTAAATGAACATACAAAGTAGAAATGTGATGTAAAATAATGTACTAAGTATGCAACAATGAACATACATAGCATAAAATGAAATGTAAAACAATGCACTAAGTATGCACTAAATGGACATACATAGTGTGAAATGTAATGTAAAACAATGTACTACGTATGCACAAAATGAACATACATATCACAAAATGTAATGTAAAACAATGTGCTAGCATGCTACGTGAACATACATAGCAAAACATGCATGAAATCATATACTATATGTGTACTAATGAACATAACAAGCATATGATATGAAAACATGGAAAGCACGAAATTAACAAGTAGGCACATGTGTTCCACCGCCAAAACAGTTTGAAAACAGTAAAAGAGGGGTCTATGTACTCACTTGAGGGTGCTTAGAAGTCTTGAACAACAACCAAGCAAAGCTAGATGGGTCACGGAAATCAAACGACACCTAATATAGATAACTATGTTAATAAACCGGACCTAAATCGGAAGATCGGATAGGATGAGGTTTCCTTAACCAAATGAGTGTTGGAACTCATATGATATGGTTTAACAAAGCCTACATACTAAAACGGAACCTATCCTAAGTGCTTACGACCCATTACGACCCGTTTAGGTAGCTTATGCTACTTTAACGCGTCGTTCGTGTAAAACATGTTCGGACCACCTAACTAGTCCTATGACAGGTAAAATATGCCTTAACATGTCTAATTATGTTACCTAATCAGTTTAGATGTCAAAATTTGGGTTACATATGCTTAAAATGAATTTATGTGCAAAAAGGGCATTTTGGTAATTTTCCTAAGGCATATAGACTACCTATCATACAACTAACTAAACGTAGTGACCATAAGGTATAACCTCGGAAGGTTATTCCCTATACAACTATGGTCACCTAATGTGTTTGGTCGGATCCTAATGATCGACCAAACGGGTCGGGTTCGAAAGTCTAAGCAGTTGTTTAGACCGCTTACCTTTACGACCCTATATAAGCACTAAACCTAAAGTGACGAGCTAAACATGTTAAAACATGTTTAACGAGATTTTAAAACAAGTTTGGTATCAAAACAAAGGGTTTTGATACGCAAGAGTAGATTGGATACAAAATACGCGGTAAAGCGTATTTTGACCGAAACTACGACTCGTCACTACACCTAATCAACGTGGTAATCAGTAGGTATAGTCACTAGGGACTATAACCATCGTGATTACGCTCACATTGCGAAGTTCAAATAAACTTCGTGTTGACCATTGACTTGTCAAAGCAGAAAGTCAAACACTGGTTTGACTTTCATGCTAAAAACGCATAAAAGAACGAAAGAGGACTTACAACGGGTCCAAGCAATGGAGTCTTGATCCGATTATTCTCAGGTATGAAGTGAAAGCACCTCAACTTAGATAACCATCAGATCAAGTGTGAGTTACAACAATGAAGGGCCTTGCTATTTATAGGAAAATCAAGACCGTTAGGATCGTTCCTCATAAACCGAGCTTCAATCTCAACCATACACTTGCACCCACTGAATTAGAATACCATGGGCATCCAAAACAAGCCCCTAGATTTGTAAAAACCATGTCCAAAAGCCTGGATACCAGCTGCTATTTCAGAAAACAAGTTTCCGATCTGGGCATGTTGTCGCGGCCCGCGTAAGGGAGAAGCCCAGTCTACGCGGCCCGCCTAAGGATTGTTTCCAGAATGTGCAGAAATGGTCCCTGCACATGTTTAAGCCTCATTTTGACCCATTAAAGACCCGTTAAACCATTTTCAAGGCTCTACAATGATGCCTAAGCATAGGGGACATGAAACATGTTCAAAAACATCTCGAATGTCAGTTCGTTTGATCGTACGGTCGCGTTATTCAGTTAATTACGACGAAACACGAACAGACGCGAATAAAGATCCAAATTACACGACGAATGGAATTTTATCATGCCAATCACTAAAATAAAATATTTTAATGATTACATAAATTTTTGGATGTCCGGATATATTCAGAACGTAAGATATGCGCGAAAATGCAAACTTGTACACTTTTTGACGCTTTTAGTCCCTATTGATCAAGAAAGTTTATTTTTGCACATTAAACACCTCAAAGCCTATTTCTAAGCTATGTAAAGGATATTTAGGGCATGTTTTACTTATGATCAAGTTCCGGAATGTTTGATACCATTCGATTCGGTATACTTTTGCAGTTTGACGCAAATAGTCCATGTGATCGAATAAACTTGATTTCGCCGCACCAAACCCTCCAAAACTTATTTCTAAGTTATGTAAAGGTTATTTAAGGTATTTTAAGCCCATTTCACTATCCTAGAGTGTTTTTCGCGTTAAACTGATTACATTTACGCATCAGTTCGCGTATAACCTTCTAGAAAGCGATTTAAAGCTCGAAATCGAACAAGAATTGATATGTGCAAACGATACACATATTTATACAAATCCCAAGTATGAAATACAATATTTCATTGATTTGGTATTTGTTTGACGGCCGTGGAGGCACAGGTGTCACAGTCTCCCTTACTTCAGGAAATTTCGTCCCAAAATTTATTTAGAGGAAACTTGTGAGAGCTTGAAACATGAAGTTGAAAAGATCAAACAACACTGGTTAGAGTCCTGAACTTCTAGTAACTTTAAATAACATCATGCTTGCAATGTAAGAGGGACACTTATATACAAGTATATGAAGCGTTATTGGTGCGTCCACCGTACCTTCATTACATTGTTTACATTTTGTTATTTTTGCTACTATAGGTTCTTACACATGATAAATCTTACTGTGGTTTCCGTGCACTGAATTTTATAATTATGTATGCGTCCATAATTACATAATTCCTTGCATAGTTCATGTAGGTCCCTCTTCGGATGAGGTCAAACCTTATCCTTGTTATATTAACACACTAGCGAGTGCGGAATCCAAGCTAGCATGCAACCGAGTTAGAACACGCAAAAACACGACACACAAAGTTCACCGATTAACACCACTTGTATTAATACGAATGAAGGTTCCAGTTACAAGCTCAATGTTTACAGATGTATTCCGTAAACTCTCTCTCGAAGGTGTGTGTGTGTTTTCAGCAGAATGCTGCTAAGTGTTCTCCTTTGGTGTCTCTCTCTGTCTCTTGTGTCTCTAAGTGCTTCACAGTGCCTCTACTGAAATGAACACGACACATGGGTATTTATACCCGACACAGCAGCTATGGTCGAAGGATACGGTAATCTGGTCGAAGGATCATCTATCGACCAGAATTCTACCGAAAGATCCATACATACCTCGAAGGATGATATCCTTCGAGGTCCATCTGTATCTATCGAAGACATTATCTTTCGAGGTCATCGAAGGATACAATCCATCCTTCGATGACATCCTTCGACACAAGCATGTTTCAATCAATGTGCTAACTGTTTGGCCAAGTCAAACCGGAGGATGGTTGACCTGGTCAAACTTACATCGAACGCACATAGCAACAAATCTAACATAAGACATCGTTTTGTATCATGACACATTACAGACAAAGTACACACACAAGCAGCTTTGTCTTGATCTTCGTGTCTTCAAGTCGAAACCAAGTCGAACTGAGCTGAGTTGAACCGAGCCGAGTCGTGTCCACAAAATATGCATCAACAAACTCCCCCTTGGACGCTACTCGTGAGGTTCAACGCTATTCGAGAGATTCAACTTCGATGTCTTCCACGTCGGAGGATCTTCAAAGTCTTCACGTGTCGTAAGTAGAAAGTGTATCAACAAACTCCCCTTTTTGTTTAGGTAGTGTGTCAATAAACTCCCCCTTAGATTGAGCTCTCCATTGAGTCATGCTCGTGAATCTTTAGACTTGACAATGCTTCAGATCCTTGTGGTGTTGATGAAGGGTCAGCGGCAACTCGATCACTTTATCCTTTGAGTGCCTCCACTTCGTGTCTTCATTCCGAAGCTTGTTATCGACCATGTTCTCCTCGCCTTTAGCATCTGCACATGCAAGAAAGCTAAACGCATAATGAGAACAACCGCTTGGAATATAGTTATCATTTAAACAAACGACACATATGAGATCAAATCTCAATCAAACACCATCCGACAACAGTTTGAAAGTTTAGAAAAATATTCAATTTTAATCCTTTAACTTTCAAAACTTGTTAACTTCGACAGATTATGAAGATGCAATTGTTTTTCGGCTTACGATCAGGATTTTGGGTAGGATAGACTCGAGTTCCAACATCAGTCAATCAAAAATAAACTAGAAGCAAAATCTTTTTGGATTTTATAAAGTTTATATTAAAACACACCTAAAATCTTTTTGGAATTTTTCATTTTTCAAACGTAAAGACGGAAAACAATAAATAAATATATACAAAGATACATAAACTGAAAACAGTAAACAAATATCTACAGACATTCTTTTTGCGAGTTTCGAGGGTAAGAGAATCATATCAGTGTACGGTCATGCCAAAACGCTCTTGTTGTTCAATTAGTTAACATTTTAGATAAGCATCCTATAACAATTATCGGTATTGTTGTCCACATAAACTCAACTAATCATTTGTAATCATGGCGAGGGGATACGTTAAGGTATGATTTATACTTACCGACCGGTGTTCATCCACATCACGACACATTCCCGTATCAAGGTATGCACGAGAGTTCATCTTACCGGTGAGTATACTGATTATCATCTGTTTGACCGTATATGATGTGAGATTCTCACTTATTTTGATTGAAAACAAGCCCTATGTGATATAATCACTTATTGATGAGGAACTTGATTTTCGATGCATGAGGGCACAGGAGCAAGTCCGTGAACAGGTCAGTACTTTCGTACAGCAGAGAGACGAACTTGACTCCCGGATAAATGTGATATTTTATCACTTATTTTGAGGGACATGTGATTATTGATCACTTATTGAGGTCGAATGCAGTATGAGATATGTACACGTAAGTATGGTATCATGGAAGATCTAGACTTGCGTCCCCGTTATTTTTCGGAAAAAAGATACAACCATGATACCCAGATGATAAGCAGCATAAAGACCGAATATCTCAGAACCTCGGCAATCTCTCAAACGAAATTTCGGTACTAAGACCATATGCCAATGAATGGTTCCCACCCAGTCTTCAGTCAGATTTAAGTTTATATCACCCTGCACACTTTAAAATGATTGTGAGCCTACCGATACATCTTATATAGAGCTGCTTATCGCTTTTTCATTTAAGGTTTGAAGAGGTTTAGACAGACCACTGATTGTACTATCATTTTCTCTTTTTCTCGCCAGGAAACTCATTTTTGCTTTTCTATTGTTTTTGTGTTTTTGAAATTTTTCGATGTTTTTGGATTTTTCAAATTTGGATTTACTCCCCCTAAAATCAACAAACTAAGATAAAATTTTAAAACACAAAGGTATTTACAAAAACGATTTCCCGATGTCGGATAACTCATGTTTTACCTCAATGCCTTTTACCAAAATTAATTTTTTTAATCTGAAAAGATTTATCGAATTTTGGAAAAATCAGTTGGCATGTCGGTTTGCAGTGCGGGCCATGACAGCATTGTCTGGCCAAAGAGTGCTGTACGAGAGGACAACAATTTATAAAGTAGCTTAAATATCGACAAGTAAAGGAGAGATTAGAAATTTTAAAACCGTATCCTGCAACTGCTTCATGCATTGCAAGGAATCTGAGTGCTCTCCCAAACTGGATATCCACCCGTTGTGGATTTCAAAGTCGATTCTTTGAAGCTACTGAGAAGTCTCTTGACAGCAACAAGATCAGGGTCCGGCTGGTCTTCCACATTTCACCAGCGAAGGTTTTTGTCTTTCTCTTTCAGAAGTAGTGTGCGGTAGTTCAACCCATGCCAAGGCATCCGCACACCCAGATGGTTTGTTCAACAAACACTTTTTCTTCAATCACACCGCGAAGAAATGTACACTGCACGTTCATCTTGTTGAATATGAACTTCAGACGTGCTGCAGGTGCGTACATTTTACGTGAATCTATCCTGGGGACCCGATCAAAGCTTGATTGTAAAAGGCTTTGCATTTTTGTCGAAGCTTTTCAAACTCTTTTAACAGACAATTCTGTTTCTCTTTTCCTTTTCTTTTCTTCTCTCCATCAAAGGCAACAATTTCTTCTGTCGCCTATTTTGTGCATGGACACTCCACTATCAACAATCTTACGACTATTGAAAGTTCCTCCTGGAATATCCTACACACTCATTCAAAGATTAGACGGAGAGGGGGACCCAAGCCTTTGTGGACTTGGGTCGTCCTTGATCATCAAGGAAAGTGATTTCAATCTCCTGATGATTAGGAAAAAGAATCTGCGGTGCTCCCCCTGATTGAATTACCTGTTTTGGTCTCCAAGCTGTTTGTTCTTTACCAGTATTTGAATTTGTTTTTGCATTTACTGGTTTTACCGTTTTAGGTTTTGTTTGAACAGGTTTTTCTTCTTTGACCTCTGACTTTAAGGCCTTCTCAATTACCTTTTGATTCTTTTGTTTCAACTTCTTTTCCCTTTCTTTCAAGACACGCGGGTCTTGTTTCGGGAAAACTGATCGTTTTTGGTAATTGGTTTCTTGGGGAGCCTTCAACTTTTGCAGGTATGGGCAGTATCTTACAATATGCCCAATTGTGCCACACTCAAAACACATTCTCCGCTCTACAAACCTCGGAGAAACATGTTGATGACCAGACGGAGAACCAGACAATGAACTTTGTGATCTAGATGTACTTGGACCTAAATCACATCCGTTGGAGTGTTGGGTGTAATTATTCTGATCATTTCGTTTTAAAATTCTAACTTGTTTTATAAAATCAATGTTAGATTTATCCTGAAATGTTTCAAGTTTATCCGTACCCTTGGATCCAACAAAGTTCACTTTCGGTTCTCTTTTCTTAACAGGAGCTCTTTTGTTTTGCACCTTTGGCTGTTGAACCTTAGGTGCTTGAACATTCTTGTTCTGAGCCTTCTTTCCCTGTGCTTTACCCTTTCCGGAGTTGACTTGTTGTTTTCGCTCAATTGGTTGTTTTTGGTTTCCGTATTGTTTTCTAATTTGTTCACACGGAATTGGATCACATTGAGTGACGGTAACTTTGTCACTTTTGTTTCCCAAAAACTTATCAATACATCCTTCAAAAATTTGTTCAATTAAATCTTGATTTACATTTTTAATTGGAAAATCTTTGTTAGAGTAGATTTTGTCATCTCCTTTGAGCGTGTACAACAAGTTATTCCCTTCACAACTAGATACAAGGGACTCCATTCCTTTTGACATTTCAGTCTTAGTCGGTTCCACTGGTGGATCACACAAGATGTGATTCTCGATTGGAATATCTGTTGTAACCGAGTTAGACTGTTGATTCACAATTTCTTCAGATTCATCGTCCGTAGAATCAGCATCCTCAACAATGAGAGGATTCTGTTCCTTAACACACGATGAATCTGTCACATTCTCAGACTCAGATTCTGATTGACCCGAGGATGATGTACCAGTTGTGAACCCGAGGCCTGCTGCAAAGTCATCTAGACCGAGTGGCACAGTAGGTTCAAAACGGGGCATATACTCGTCATCAGGCAATTTGGAGTAATTGTGATTCATTGGGGGAGGACATGATTTGAATCCATTACACTTCCTATCCCCTTTTTTTCTTTTGAACATCAATAATGTGATCCAAAACATAGCGGGAATTGGAATAGCTTTCCAATTTCTGCTTAATTGTCTCACATTCACATCTAGCTGTTGCTAACTCTACCATTTGCTTTTCAATTGTGTCAATTAAATCATTGTTAGCATGTTGTTTTCTCAAAACAGCCCTTTGTAATTCAGAAACATCATGTTTTAATGACGCAATTGTAGCTTTAAATTCCTTTTCATTTCTGGTTAAAAACAAGTTAGCTTCAGTTGCTTTAGAGAGATCAACAATCAATTCTTGATTGTGTTTGTTTGTGACTTCAAACTGCTTTTCCTGTTCAGCATATTTAACCTTTAAACTATCACAATTTTCACAGCTAACTACAGTGGGTTCATCGATACTTACCTGACCTGATGAACTGTCGACATTAGCCGTAAAGGCTGAATGGAAAGAAAAAGATCCATCTTCAGAGAAGAACTTAGCAAGCTTCTCGGAAGTTCCAGCAGATTTCTGGCAAAGAATAGATCTCCTCTTGCATAATACTTCAGCTTCAGCCAGAAGTTCATCAACCTTCAAATTCAAATCTAAAGTATCACTTGATAAATCACCAACATCAAGTGATTCCCCATCCATGCTCCCACTATAACCCGAACTATCTTCATCTTCTGACGATTCACCAGTAGACACGGGTTCTACTATCTTCTCAGTCACTTTAGCATAACATGCTGTTCCACCATTTCCTCCTTCTCCAAGCTGAAGCGACCAATCACAACCTTCATCTATTTGAACCACGAGTCCCCGGTTGACATTTGATGACCCTGGTTGGCTTTGGTTGTTGACAGGTATCAACGTACGGACATTGTTCCTGTTCTGGTTCTGCTGGTTGCCTTGATTTCTGAAGGGATTTTGGTTTCCATGCTGAGCTGGTCTTGTGCATTCCCTTTTGAAATGACCTCGTTCACCACAGTTAAAGCATGTTACAGCTTGCTTGTCGAACCCATACTTGGTGTCTTTCTTTCTTTCCAAGTTGTTTATCCCGGTCCTTTCCATAAACTCCTTTGCCCTTCGAATTGCACTAGCAAGAGCCCATTTGATATCCATCATTTCAAACTCATCTCTGTCCACTTGCTGATAATCTTCATTGGTTAGATTGATATTCCTAATCTGACCTGCGATCAATCCACAGTAAGCACTAACCAAGGTATTCAACATCTCCATATGCTCCTTGGCTATTTCGACACTGACTTTGGAAAAGTTGGAAGTGTCTAATCTGACAGTGTTTGGATTGGAAGTGGCTTGAAAGTTTGAAGTGTTTCCATAAAACCCTTGCTGTTGCGGTTGTTGCTGCTGAGGAGCTGTCGGTTTCACATCTGATCTTGGATACATCAAGTATGCTGAAGGATCAAACTGATCTGTTGTTGATGGTCCAGTGTTTGAGATGAAAGCTGTTTGAAGCTTCGCGTGTTGAGAAGCTGGTTTTTCTCCACCAATACCTCCAGCAATCCCAAAATACATCTCTGGACTTTGAGGAGTGAGTGTTCTTTTTGCCTTAAGTTTTTCTTCCACATCCTTGTTCTCCAATTTTTGAATTAAATCATAAATGGTGATTGTGTCTAAAGCACCAGTTTCTTTGAGAATTTCAAGATAACTGCTCCACTTTGCTGGTAAGCTATCAGCAAATCTCTTCACTATTTCTTGTTGAGCGGCAGTGATTTTAAAAGCAAACATCTCACTCAACAAGTGATGGAACCTTGTAGATAAATCTGCCAAAGTCTCATTCTCCATACACGTGAAACCTTCAAACTCTTTCTTCAGTAAATCTTGCTTAATCTTTCTAGATTGAGCATTACCTTCACATCGTAACGTGAGCATATCCCACAAGCTTTTAGTTGTCGTGCAGTAAACAAACTGGTGGTAAATGTCTCTGTGAAGAGCTTGTGTGAGAATCATGAATGCTTTCTTTTCTAACTCAATTTTCTTCTTATCATCATCAGACAGAGTGCTGTAAGTTTGTGGATTAGATCCTGCAACTTCCAAATCATTTTCAAATGGAGTGAAGAAACACATCCATAGATCTTGACCTTGCCCCTGAACATAAGTTCTCAGCCTTTCTTTCCACCATCCCCAATCATTTATGTGATTTAACTTTGGCGGTTTTGTGCTTGTACCAGTTTCACTGTCGTTCTGCATCATAGATTGAATGCTGCTGCTTTGATTTGTGACCAATGCCCATTGATTTGCAGTTATCATTGCAGCTTGAGTTGGGGCAATAGCTCGCAAGAATGCATTTTTGTCGAACTCTGGCTCAGATTGTGTAGCTGATGATTGTGAAGTCGAAATCAATTGATTCCACCACTCACCGTTTGTTCCCATTTTAAAAATTAATATGTTAAGTGAAAATTGATTTTTTTTAAAAAAAATTAATTTTCACAAACTATATTAAAATGTTGAAGAGAAACAAAACAGCCGAAAGATCTCTGATCGAAAGACCTGAAAACACAAACTGTTAATCTTACACAATTTAGGATCGAAAGATCAACACTAGTTCGAAAGATAGACACTTGTTCGAAGGATCAACAGTGTTCGAAAGATCACTGTTGAGTTTCGAACAAAGACTTCGAAAGATTCTCCAAGACGAAGGATCCTTATCTTTCGAAATGCAACAGAAGCTCGAACAATATATCCTTCGAAAAGATTCCTTGGCTCGAAAGATAACTCACTGACTTCGAAAGATGTTCGAAGGATGGGTATCTGTCGAACCTCCTTGATCGAAAGATGATCTTTCGACTTCGAAGGATATCTTTCGATGAGCTCTGACACAGTTGACAAATGTGACAGGTTGGTGAGAAAGGTGACGGGTTGGTGCGCAACTTTCGGCAGAAGGTATGTGCAGGCCTTACTTTCTGCCAAAACCAGATTTGGTTTGAATATTTTAACCAATTGTCCTTTCCCAATGCACAAACAACTTTCAACAATAATAAAACAAGATCAAAATATGGAACACTTTGAAGAACACTTGAATATAAGTTGAAGATATCAAGAACAAACCCAGAAAACTTTGAATTTTCCAGAAAACCGACACTCCCGAACACGATTTTTGGCAGAAACTTCAATAAAAACCAACCTTTAACAATAGACAATGAAAAATAACAAGGTTTTTATAAGAACTTCTAGCAAAACATGCAGATTTTCGAAGTTTTAAAGCGATTTTTCAGAAAAAATAAGAACTTCAAAAATCTGAAACACACTCTAAAACACTCGGTTTTAACAAGAAGAAGAGCCAAGGCTCTGATACCACTTGTAGGTCCCTCTTCGGATGAGGTCAAACCTTATCCTTGTTATATTAACACACTAGCGAGTGCGGAATCCAAGCTAGCATGCAACCGAGTTAGAACACGCAAAAACACGACACACAAAGTTCACCGATTAACACCACTTGTATTAATACGAATGAAGGTTCCAGTTACAAGCTCAATGTTTACAGATGTATTCCGTAAACTCTCTCTCGAAGGTGTGTGTGTGTTTTCAGCAGAATGCTGCTAAGTGTTCTCCTTTGGTGTCTCTCTCTGTCTCTTGTGTCTCTAAGTGCTTCACAGTGCCTCTACTGAAATGAACACGACACATGGGTATTTATACCCGACACAGCAGCTATGGTCGAAGGATACGGTAATCTGGTCGAAGGATCATCTATCGACCAGAATTCTACCGAAAGATCCATACATACCTCGAAGGATGATATCCTTCGAGGTCCATCTGTATCTATCGAAGACATTATCTTTCGAGGTCATCGAAGGATACAATCCATCCTTCGATGACATCCTTCGACACAAGCATGTTTCAATCAATGTGCTAACTGTTTGGCCAAGTCAAACCGGAGGATGGTTGACCTGGTCAAACTTACATCGAACGCACATAGCAACAAATCTAACATAAGACATCGTTTTGTATCATGACACATTACAGACAAAGTACACACACAAGCAGCTTTGTCTTGATCTTCGTGTCTTCAAGTCGAAACCAAGTCGAACTGAGCTGAGTTGAACCGAGCCGAGTCGTGTCCACAAAATATGCATCAACAGTTCACACAGTGTATTTCATAATGTGTAGGGGAAGAAAAACAATGAACGAACCTGTGATGAGTGTGACTAGACCACCATTGGGTCCTTTTAATATAAATAAATGAATGATCTAATTAGTCCACCAAGGAGTCTTTTCAGCTATAGCATTACATGCCATTCTTAACCAGATTCTGAATCAATCTTTTGACTAGACCATTCAAAGGGTCTCTTTCGAGTCTTGGAATGGTACTATATAACTATTACGTAGATGCCCATTAAGGATTTAAGGTAGTACCTTTTGAATATCCTACTATGAATCCCTCATATGAAGATATGGAGGATTCTACGAGGATTTGGATAACGAATATCCAGATTACTCAAAACACAAAAATGCATAAAAGAAAACCCATAAACACAAAATCACATAATTGTTTAACTTGATTTTCAATTTGTTATCATTTTGTTAATTTGTTTGTTAATTGTGCACATGTATTCAAAGTACACCAGGAATCCAATTTGTGGATTTCATTTGGCACTTTAAACATTTTCAAGAATCTAACTATTAGAATAGGAAAATATTAAAAAGAAAATTCGATTTCGATTACAAGGAGTCGTATCATTTGAATTAAGGTACACAAGGTATCCAATTAAGGATTCCTGATCTGAACGATAATTGTCCTCAATGATCTCATTGTGAAGATAAGAAGATCCCATATGGATTTTAGAAGTTAAAGATGTTTTGAAACCTTGCACTGGACGTGCTTAAGTTAAAACATGAGGTAAAAATGCTCATGAAGTCGAGATGCTAGATATGCCAAGGCGACATATGAAGCAGAATTTGAAGGTTAAGTCAATGTATGAGAAAAGAAATGTTTTTTTGAAAACTATGCATGGGGTTTCTTTTAGAAATGTGTTTAATGTTTTTGGAAACCTTACATAATACTTTCGAAATCATAAAGTAGGTGTATTAGGTAAGTATATTTATAAAAATGTTTTAAAATCATGCGAGATGAAATTTTGAAATTATGTATAAGATTTTTTTAAATATGAATGATGCTTTTGAAATCATGCACTTGACATGTTAGGTAAATATACTATGTTAAAAATGTTTCTAAACTACATATAGAATGTTTTTGAAATCATGAAGGTTGTTCTGAAAACTTATACTATGTATATTGTTATGAAACCAGAATGAAATGATATGGGTATGAGATTGAAAAGAAATTACCCTTAGTTATCTAACCAAGGATTTGAAGATACAGATGTGCAAAAAGCACGATTACTCATAATGTCACTTTATGTACTTCATTTCTTAGAATGAAACGAGTACTTAGAACTTTCGAGGAAATCATGAGCGATCACTTGAAAGGGAGAATCACAAGAGTAGTTTGTAAAGAACATAGTTCCTTGATGTAGGTATCATAGGGAAATGCCATACACATATGTAACTACACTTGTACATCAGAATTGTGAACAACAATTTATTTATAAACTAAACACATTGTTTCAGAGTTCAACAATAGAAAACAAAAGCAGTAGATTCAAATTATTTAAAGCAGCAGCTTCTTCTAATCAGCCAAATGCTCATCCCTGGGTTGGATTTGCATTGACAATCTTTGGGCATTTGTTCACGAAATGACCCATCTCGCCACAGTTGTAGCACGATCCAGGTGGAAAACGAGCTTGAGCAGGGTTGGCTTGGGGTTGAGTAGCAGCAAGATTTGCAACAGCTTTGTTTTGGATAGCAAAGCGGCACATGTCAACCAAATGTCCCCATCGTCCACGGTAGGTACATTTGAAACAAGGTAGGTGATTCAGATGATGACGGTTGCATTGCTTACACTATGGAGCAGTTCCCTTGTACAACTTCTTGGCTGGTGGTGCTGCCACCTGGCTAGGTCCTGCTGGAGTTGGCGCAACTGCTGCGGGTTTCTTTGAAGCCTTACACTTCTTTGATTTTGGTGCAGGCTTGACTTCTGCTTCCTTCGGTGACTCTTGAGTGGCTTCATTGTTGAGATGAGACATGGCGACACCTAAATCAACAGACTTTAGGATTACTTCGCCTATTCACTGGGCAAATTTGGCAGTTTGCTCGGACATTTGAGTGTCGCTGCGATGAAGAGACATTCTGGAGAAAATACGAGGAAACAAGTGAAATGTTATCAGATAATCAAAACAGAATAGCAATGCATAAAAATTGCGATCGTTTGTTTGTTACCTAAGGCAAACAAATGAGACGGTGACTAATCAAAGTAAGTGGGTCATATTAATGTATCACTGAAGACATGCTCGCCTATAAGTGAACACTCACCCCAAGAGTTCCCAGGTAAGAGTGACTGGTCTGATACTGCAGATTTGTACGAACACTCTAGCCTTAGACAGAAAACTCAAGGTACAGGCATTCACCCTTCCAGTTTGCATGTGTTCACATTATAAGACCCAAACTTTGACGAGATTTTGAAAACTTTGAAGGTTCAAAACCTTATAATAAATCATCCTAGAACAGATGATTGGTTTTCAAAGCGGAATTGAAATTCATGTTCTTGTTGTGGTTGTCACCTAAGGATAAGTGACGGTATTGTTTTAAGATCTAAACACAAGAATCTTGTGTTAGGGTCCTAGGAAGGTTATAGACTAGGTCAAAGCATTACTAATAACCTAATTCCCTATAACCATGAGCTCTGATACCAACTTTTCTGTCACACCCCGACCACATAAAACAACAAATCGTGGCGGAAACGTCGGGGAGTGTTGTAACAGAATCATTGTTTCATAACACATGGAAATTTAAATTTGTTTTATTGATTAAAAGATTTTACAATGTCTTAACAAACGAAGAAAACATAACATAATTAACTAGTCTTGCATCTTTTTTTGTAACTAAGGCCCAAGTCCGCCTAAGCGTATCTTGATCAATCCTATGCATCTTTTCCTGAAACACATGTGAAAATAGGTACGTCAGCATAAAAATGCCTGTGAGATACATAGGTTTTATTAAAATAGGATTCATGACTTATAAGTTTAAAGAAGATGTTAACAAAAGTTAGTCATGAACCTTGTAAAATGTTTTCTTTTATAAATCATATAAACAGTGACAAGAAATCGAATGATACAAAAGAAAGATGCACAGATAAACAAATGAACAAGCAAAATGAGTTTGTATAAAATATGTTGATTGTAAAACAATGTTTCATGAAGATATGATATAAGTGTAAAATGTTTTATGTCTAATTTGAAATGGTTTAAATAACGCTACGATATGTAATACCATAAAAGCACTTATATATAGGAAGTACCAGCGGCGTATCCACCATGCTCTTATCATATTACACACGCCTCGTTACATAAATCACTTACCCAAACAAACCATCAAAATGTAATGTTTAAACCAATGTTAAAATGTTATTGTGTAAACAAATGTAATGTATAGTGAATAAAAGCATTTATTGATTAAAAGCATTTACTCAACCCTATAAGAAAGAAATGTACAAAACAATGCATTTGATAAATCAAAAGATATGTTTTGTAAAATAATGCATGCTTTATTGATACAAACATCTATGCGGTAATGTTAAACGTCTACATCCAAGCCTTGAGACAGTAGGATAAACCCTAGAACAAAGTCAAAGGTCTACCAAAAATGTTTTCGGATTCGGTCATTTCTTCCACCCAAACAAACCTAGGATTTCAGAAATTGGAGTTGTCAAGTCCTATGGTACCACTACCTACTACCGAGTGGCATGATTGGTGTTAATGAATGTATTAGTTTCGTTAAACAAACCAAATGTTATACCAAATGTAAGCATGTTTTATGAAAACAATGTACTTTAATATGCTAAATGAACATACAAAGTAGAAATGTGATGTAAAATAATGTACTAAGTATGCAACAAATGAACATACATAGCATGAATGTAATGTGAAATAATGTACTAAGTATGCAACAATGAACATACATAGCATAAAATGAAATGTAAAACAATGCACTAAGTATGCACTAAATGGACATACATAGTGTGAAATGTAATGTAAAACAATATACTAAGTATGCACAAAATGAACATACATAGCATAAAATGTAATGTAAAACAATGTGCTAACATGCTAAGTGAACATACATAGCAAAACATGCATGAAATCATGTACTATATGTGTACTAATGAACATAACAAGCATATGATATGAAAACGTGGAGAGCACGAAAGTAACAAGTAGGCACATGTACTCACTTGAGGGTTCTTAGAAGTCTTGAACAACAACCATGCAAAGCTAGATGGGTCACGGAAATCAAACGGCACCTAATATAGATAACTATGTTAATAAACCGGACCTAAATCGGAAGATTGGATAGGATGAGGTTTCGTAAACCAAATGAGTGTTGGAACTCATATGATATGGTTTAACAAAGCCTATACACTAAAACGGAACCTATCCTAAGTGCTTACGACCCATTACGACCAGTTTAGGCAGCTTATGCTACTTTAACGCGTCGTTCGCGTAAAACGTGTTCGGACCGCCTAACTAGTCCTATGACAGGTAAAATATGCCTTAACACGTCTAATTAGGTTACCTAATCAGTTTAGATGTCAAAATTTAGGTTACATATGCTTAAAATTAATTTATGTGCAAAAAGGGCATTTTGGTAATTTTCCTAAGGCATATAGACTACCTATCATACAACTAACTAAACGTAGTGACCATAAGGTATAACCTCGGAAGGTTATTCCCTATACAACTATGGTCACCTAATGTGTTTGGTCGGATCCTAATGATCGACCAAACGGGTCGGGTTCGAAAGTCTAAGCGGTTGTTTAGACCGCTTACCTTTACGTCCCTATATAAGCACTAAACCTAAAGTGACGAGCTAAACATGTTAAAACATGTTTAACGAGATTTGAAAACAAGTTTGGTATAAAAAAGGATTTTGATACCCAAGAGTAGTTTGGTTACAAAATACGCGCTAAAGCGTATTTTGACCGAAACTACGACTCGTCACTACACCTAATCAACGTGGTAATCAGTAGGTATAGTCACTAGGGACTATAACCATCGTGATTACGCTCACGTTGCGAAGTTCAAACGAACTTCGTGTTGACCATTGACTGGTCAAAGCAGAAAGTCAAACACTGGTTTGACTTTCATGCTAAAAACGCATAAAAGAATGAAAGAGGACTTACAACGGGTCCAAGCAATGGAGTCTTGATCCGATTATTCTAAGGTATGAAGTGAAAGCACCTCAACTTAGAGAACCATCAGATCAAGTGTGAGTTGCAACAATGAAGGGCCTTGCTATTTATAGGAAAATCAAGACCGTTAGGATCGATCCTCGTAAAACGAGCTTCAATCTCAACCATACACTTGCACCCACTGAATTAGAATACCATGGGCATCCAAAACAAGCCCCTAGATTGGTAAAAACCATGTCCAAAAGCCTGGATACCAGCTGCTGTTTCAGAAAACAAGTTTCTGATCTGGGCATGTTGTCGCGGCCCGCGTAAGTGAGAAGCCCAATCTACGCAGCCCGCCTAAGGATTGTTTCCAGAATGTGCAGAAATGGTCCCTGCACATGTTTAAGCCTCATTTTGACCCATTAAAGGCCCGTTAAACCATTTTCAAGGCTTTACAATGATTCCTAAGCATAGGGGACATGAAACATGTTCAAAAACATCTCGGATGTCGCTTCGTTTGATCGTACGGTCGCGTTATTCGGTTAATTACGACGAAACACGAACGGACGCGAATAAAGATCCAAATTACAAGACGAATGGAATTTTATCATGCCAATCACTAAAATTAAATATTTTAATGATTTCATAAATTTTTGGATGTCCGGATATATTCAGAACGTAAGATATGCGCGAAAATGCAAACTTGTGCACTTTTTGATGCTTTTAGTCCCTATTGATCAAGAAAGTTTATTTTTGCGCATTAAACACCTCAAAGCCTATTTCTAAGCTATGTAAAGGATATTTAGGGCATGTTTAACTTATGATCAAGTTCCGGAATGTTTGATACCATTCGATTCGGTATACTTTTGCAGTTTGACACAAATAGTCCCTGTGATCGAATAAACTTGATTTCGCCACACCAAACCCTCCAAACCTTATTTCTAAGTTATGTAAAGGTTATTTAAGGTATGTTAAGCCTATGTCACTATCCCGAAGTGTTTTTCTCGTTAAACTGATTACGTTTACGCATTATTTCGCGTATAACCTTCCAGAAAGCGATTTAAAGCTCGAAATCGAACAAGAATTGATATGTGCAAACGATACACATATTTATACAAATCCCAAGTATGAAATACAATATTTCATTGATTTGGTATTTTTTGACGGCCATGGAGGCACAGGTGTCACAATATAAATTTCATTGCAATTCAGGAGACCCAGTTCACAGACTCATCCAAACTTAAGGTAAACACTTTCTGGGATAATTCTAATTTTGAATCCGAGTCGGTGGCGGCTATCGGTAGATCTGGTGGTTTGCTAAATATTTGGGACCCAACGGTTTTTACTCGGAAATCCTCGATTTCTAACAGGTTCTATCTGGCCACAATTGGGGAACTAATAAATGGGGTGGGGAAATTAAAGTTGTGAATGTTTATGCACCGCATGATATTAATCTCAAAAAAGACTTGTGGGTGGAATTAACCAATATTATGGCTACCTCCAATGGGGCATAAATTCTCATGGTTGATTTTAATTGTGTACGGGAACCTTGTGAAAGAAAAAACTCAAAATTCAACCCCCAAATGGCTGAATCATTCAATCACTATATTTGCTCAGTAGCCTTATCAAAATACACTATGTTGGGCTGCTCTTTCACTCACAGATCCGACGATGGCAAACGGTTTAGTAAAATCGATAGGATGCTGGTCTGTACTTCGTTTCTATCCAAATGGTTGTCTGCAGTTCTAACTGGTCTACCGAGATACAGGTCTGATCATCGACCCCTTTTATTAAAATGAAATGATGTAAAATTTGGTATTCCTCCATTTTGGTTCTTCAATTCCTGGCTTAATGAAGACAGTCTGCAGAAGTTAGTCACAGATTCGTATGCAGTTTTCCAACAGCCTAATACGCCGGATGAGTTGTTGGCTCAGCGATTGAAAGAAGTAAAAAAGGTAATCAAATCGTGGAGTAAAAACCTAAAAATTCATGACGGAAAGATCATTAATGATCTCACAAAGAAAATTGAAAGATTAGATCTTAAAGCTGAGTCCACATCCCTTTCGGAGGAGGAGAGTTCAAACAGGGAACTATGGGTCAAAACGCTGGCTGAAATTGAAGAAAATAATCTCGAAGATCTCAAGCAAAGGGCGAAGGTAAAGTGGATTACTGAAGGAGATGAAAACTCCTCCTTTTTTCATGGCATTATCAAAAGTCACCAAAACCATAATAGAATAAATGGTCTCATTTTTAATAATATTTGGGTCTCGGAACCATGCTCTCTTAAGGAGGAAATAAAGACATACTTCGAGAAGTTATTCAAAGAAGTAAATCAAGATAGGCCGTGTTTCGTCAATGACGGGTTTAAGGTACTTTCTTTGGATCAATCAGCCATGTTAGTTAAACGCTTTTCCAAAGAAGAAATCAGGGCAGCCGTGTGGGAATGTGGTGGCGATAAAACTCCGGGTCCGGACGGGTTCACTTTCAGTTTCATTAAGCACTTTTGGAACATTCTTGAAACTGATTTTGTTTCCCTTTTCGATTACTTTTATGTACATGGTAAGCTAAATCGTGGTTGTAATTCGAGCTTTATTACGTTGGTGCCAAAATCTGCTAACCCACAACGCATCAATGAGTTCAGACCCATTAATCTCATTGGTCGTATATCGAAGCTAATCTCAAAAGTCTTGGCTAGTAGATTGAAGCATATCATTGGGTTTCTTGTAAGTGAATCTCAGACAGCCTACATTGAGGGGCGTAGTATACTTGATGGACCTCTGATAATCAATGAGCTAATATCCTAGGGTAAGAAATCAAAAAACAAAATGATGTTGTTCAAAGTTGATTTTGAAAAGGCCTTTGATTCTATCAGCTGGAAATTCTTGGATACAATACTTTTACAAATGGGGATCCATGTATTGTGGAGGAAATGGATTATGGGTATATTATCATCTTCTAGATCCTCCGTTCTAGTAAATGGCTCGCCATCACAAGAGTTTAATATTGAACAAGGAGTCCGGCAAGGTGACCCGCTATCACCATTGTTATTCATTCTTGCAATGGAAGCACTACACGTCGCTACGGTCACGGCAAACGCTCATGGAATCTTCAATGGTTGTAAAACGCCGGATAACGGACCTACCATCTCCCACCTACTATATGCGGACGATGTCCTATTTGTAGGTGAATGGTCGGATTCAAATCTTCATAATCTGTCTAGATTGCTCAGATGTTTTCATTTGTCATCCGGTCTTAAAGTTCATTTCAATAAGAGTCAACTATTCGAAGTGGGTGTTCCTATCGAAACAGTTGAATTAAAAGCCTCGATACTTCAATGCAAAATGGGAGTATTTCCTTTTACTTATCTAGGGCTCCCGGTTGGCGCTAACATGGGCTTTGTTAGAAGTTGGAAACCGATAATTCAAAGGTTTGAAGAGAAACTTACATTGTGACAACCCGAGATTTCAAGGTCTATCTTTTACACATCACTGAGTGCACAACTTTGTTTTATAATTTGGTTTATTTAAATGATTGGTGGTTATGTGAATGGTTAACAGTTATGTGTTTGCCTAGTGGTTGTATGAGTAGTGTTTATTATGATTAAGCATAGTTTACTAAGGTTTAATATAAAGTTTCCTTGTCACCTTTGGCCCTGACGAAACAAGGGAGTTTCGCCACCCTCGAGCTCGACGAAACAAGGAAGTTTCGCCGGGATATGTTTCGCCGGGAAGGCCTTAGGCCCAAACTCATTCGCGGCCCAACGTGTTTTGTATAATAACCTACTTGTAACCTATCACTGTAAAAACAAACACTAAGGCTCCTTTTTCAGAAATTTTGTGCGACGGCAATCAGTAGATCACGAAGTATTCTGTCTCGATTAACCTAGATCTTTCTATACACGGTTAGTGTCCTCTCATCATTGGTGTGTTATGATTTTGTGTTTGTTGCTATGATTCTATGATTGTGTGTGATTGGGGTCTGTTGATGATTGTGTTTAACTTGGTAATGATAATCTGATTGACATAAGAATGTTATTGATTATATTGAAATCGTGACCGAATATACTCATGATGACTTAGGGATTAGCGATGGAAACTGGTGATTCCGATTAGTTAATCGGCCTTAATCAACGTCTAATATCATGTGTAGATCCATATTGATGTATATCATTGTCATCAGTGTTAATATTTGGGTTTATTGATTGTGATGATGGACATGGACAATGATCAAGATTGTTACGAAACTGTCAATGATTAAGATTGCTGTGAACTTGGTAATGAAACTGTCATTTGATCCTGTAAACATGCTGTAACTGATGTTTCTGTGGCCACGAAACTGTGCTAGAGTTTCGTCTTAATAGTCCCCGACGAAAGTCAGATGTTTTGTCAACTGGGGTGTTGACGAAAGTGAGGAGTTTTGCCACAGTATATCTTGACGAAACATATGTATTTTCGTCACATGATAACTCGATGAAACCCTTAGAGTTTCGTCGCATGGGGTATTACGCCAGGGAAAGTTTGCATGTACAGTAGGTTGTGATGGTTGTATAAACTGCATGTATAATAGCGAATGAACATGTTATGGTATCTACTGTTAATGACGTTGATTATGATCAGGTGGCATGATTTGGCTCATACACCTAGTACACTTAACTGTTAAGTATTATTACAGAGCATACACGTGAAATGTGGATTTGAATGAGTATGTAACTATTATGTGTCATTTGGGAATCACTGTGTGAAACGCATATTGTCAATTATATGTGAACATGATGAATGTAAACTAACATTGCATACGTGAATACCATAGGCTGTGACTATTTGAGTGTGAACAAGTAGTTAATCTTACCGAGCAAACCAAGGTGAGTTCACTGCTCTTTTTCCAAGCATGCATCCCGGGGAGGGATATCTGGTAGTTGTTCCGGGGAGGAACGTCGGGTTATTGGGATGTTTGTTATTACTCATTTCTATCATATAAGACCCCTTACATCTACCGATACATGTCGGGGAAGCAACGAGGTTATTAGTTGATAGTGATGGGTGTCAAGTGTTATATATATTAGGTGTATATTTTAAGCCCCTTTAACACTTTTTTTAGTCAAGTTTTAAATTTATAAAACACGATATTCACTAACACTAGACACTCATATGGGCAAGTGCACCCATCGTGAGCGTAGTATAGTGTTGGTAAGATACTGAGGTCGTCCAAGGACACAAGAGCTTTTAGTACCGGTTTTTCCTCAACGTCTAATCAAAATCAAAAAGTTTAGAAAAATGTTTTAAACTAAGAAAAATAAAAACTAACTAAAAATGCTGAAAATAAAAAAAAATAAAAATAAAAACAGATAGACAAGATGAATCACTTGGTTCCGACTCGTATCTAGTGTAACCTTTGATTATTTCCGCACTTTTGCACTATTTTAAGAGATTATCTTAGTTATTGTAGTAGGCCCCTCTTTTGAAGGTGACGTTACCCTCACCCCAGTAGTTTGAGTCAGCAAGGATACAATCCTAAAAGGGTGGATTATTGGAAGATAATTAATTAAGTTATTAATGCAAATTATGGTAGGCCCCTCTTTTGGAGGTGACGTTACCCTCGACTAAGTAGTCTGAGTCAGCAGGGATACAGTCCTAAGTAGCCGGGTGATAGTATTAATAGTAGTTAACTTATGAGGGGATCAAAGAGTTTGGACCCCCGCCATCCAATACCGTTAAGTATTGAAGGAGGTCCTACTAAATTTGACCCAGGTCCATTGCAGGACCTCTAAACGCTGAACAATGGCAAGACCTTTACCAAACCGTTCCCTTAACCCCCGACCAGGTAGCCAACATACGTCCATATAGACCGTGGAGATATGAATGGTGAAAATCTTTTATTTTATATAGACAGTAAAATAATGCCAAGACACCACGGACAAACGATAAGGAAAGATCACCTTCAACATAAGCAACTAGTTATTAAAGTCATTAATACAAAACCAAATAAAAAGTGCGAAAAGATTAGAAATAAAAAGTATTACACTAGACACTTTGTCTTCACCAAGTGATGTAAGAGACTTAGGCAAACATGGCCTTGATTGTCAAGAACTCTTACGATCAATCTTGGATCCCGAGATGACTCACACACTCTACGATGGACAATGGATGATGGTGGTGGATGATGGTGTTATGGTGGTGGTGGGTGGTGGGTGAAGTGTGAGAGAGGTGGTGTGCCAAGGGATGGTTTGAGCTTGAGCCAAGCACTCCTATTTATAGGCTGAACAGAAGCTCGGGCACGGCCCCGTGTCCACATCCTCTCTTTCTTCATTTAATGCAGCTTTGTCTTATTAGTTGACCACGCCCCCGTGTCCGCTGAGCACGGCCCCGTGTGCAGACGAATTTTTGTACTATGAAGATTTGCCTGGATTGTGCGAATCTTATAGTTGACCACGGCCCCGTGTCCGCTGAGCACGGCCCCGTGGTGGGCAATAGAAGCTTCTACCACTTTGTCTTTTCTGCTGACACTTGGGCACGCCCCCGTGCTGGCTGAGCACGGGGCGTGTTCAGTCTTCTGACCTCTTGTTTTGCTTGGGAAGATGCTGTCGTGGGGTCGGGCATGTCACGTCTTGTTCCTTTTCTTGTATTTATGTTAGATTTTGATGTCTTTTTGCTTCTTTTGTTGATTTGAGCTCATTTAATCCTGAAAATACAAAAGGAGGACAAAAGCACACTTTTTCCAACATTAGTACTAAAAAAGGTTAGTTTTATGCCACAATTGACGAAATTTATATGTTGCATTTTGAACACATCAAATACCCCCACACTTGAATCTTTGCTTGTCCTCAAGCAAAACTCTTTAATAAGTGGCTATTACACTCCCAAATGGAATGGGTAGAAAAGAAGGTTTTTGGGCTTATCATAGAGTGTCGGGATTTCCAAGATTCTTTGTTTAGTTTTATTTTTATTTATTTACAATCCTATTCGTCATGATTTATTTAAAACTTTTCATAAGATAAATTACTTATTAGGGCATAACATGCCTTTGTAAAATTCTATTTATATACAAGTTCACATACCTCACGGGGATCACTCAACACTCGGCCGAAAATGTATTTTTGTAGATCACTCGAGAGCGGCATGGAACTTATTCCTACCATAGGCTTGCCAAGCAATCAATCCTCCTCCTTTTTAACTTATATACCTTTGTAAATATCAAGAGGACTTTGTGGGTGAAGGGTTAGGCTTGGGTTAACGGTAGGTGGTTGGGTTAGTGGTTAGTAGAAAAAGGGCGAAAAGCGTAACAAGCGTCGGTTTTCGTAAGACTTTCTATTTTTCCATTCTTTATTTTTATGAAGATATTTTTCAAACAAAGTCATTTTTGATAAACTTGTTTGTTTATTTGCTTTTGCTTCATAATTAACTTTTTCTCTCTTTTTTTTTTTTTTTTTTTTTGAAAAGTCATACGAAAAACCGAACTTGTTACTAAAACAAAGGGTTAAAACTGAAAAAGGTTTTGGTGGGTAAAAGGGTGTTTGGTTTGGGTTATTAAATGAAAAGGTTTAGGCTCAAAAGGGCTAACTAGGGGGATTTTGGGTAGGTGGTAAAAAAAAAAAAGAAAAATAATGATGTAGAAATAAAAAGGGTTAGTCCTAATGCCTCCATCATTTACTTACTCGGGTTTAAGTTGGTAAGGACCGGGAATGTATCGTCATGGCAAGTTCTAGAGTCGTAAGAACCAAGTGGCTATTCACACAAGAAACGAAAAATGAGCATTTAGTCTAATGATATGTAATTGTATGCTCAATAAAGGCTCAAAACTCACTTTTGTGGGAATGGGTTTTTATGTGATCAAGTATATAAAATCAAATTTTAACTAAGTTTGCTATGCCTTTTCATAATTTTCTTATGTTGGTTCTTTTTATCACGACGCTATCGGTTGTAAATTCGTAAAAATATAACCTTTTTGAGAACTTGAATTTCCCGAGTTAAACCTAGACAAGTAAAAAAAATTTAAAATTTTTGAAAAAAATTTGGGGTGATTAGCGGTTCCAATAGAGTTTTGTGTAAGGCTTGTATTTAGGACTTGCAAGATTCAAGGTTTTAGCATCCCCCCACACTTAAATTACACATTGTCCTCAATGTGTCCCAAAATTAAGTTTTTAGGTTGATTGAATGTGTAAAAAGGTGTAAAAAGCAAAAAATTTTGTGTTACTGGGCGCTGAACACGGCCCCGTGTTCTCCGGGCACGGCCCCGTGTTCAAGTGCCAGTAACAAAAATAAACAAGAGAAACAGAAGCCTAGACACGGGGGCGTGTTGGGTGAACACGGCCCGTGTCCAGTTACCTGAACTGGGTCTTTTTCTGCAGACTGTGCAGCACGGGGCCGTGTTGGGCGGACACGGCCCGTGCCGAACTTACTGTAAGCGAAGAATTTTGTCGGACGGTATTGTTTTCCTGCATGGGGTGCTGGTTCAAGTTTCCCTTGTATCCTTTGCCATCTCAAGTGTGTTTTATTCATTTCATCACCATCCAAACACCAAATGAACTAAAAACCATCATTCATTGAATCTTAGAGAATTACATAATAGTCCTAAGCAGAAAATAAAAAGTCCTAAAATTAGATAGTTAAGTCAATGAAACACAAGAAATCTTAATCCAAGAAGTTCTAGCCTACTATTTATTCTACTAGCAAAATTTCCGAAAAGATAGATCTCTCTGTTAAAAGTGGCTTGACAAACTTCTTCCCCCGGGTATGGGTTCCTCACACGTCGGCGAGCCACTCTTCGATCTCCCTAGGGAGAAGAAAAGCGGGCTCGTGAGCATTAGGTTGAGGAGGTGCAACTTCCACCGGGATTTCTTGGAGTTCTTCAAGAGGAGGTTCCGCCGGAATGTCGTCCCAACCGGTAGGATTTTGGATTCCAAGTGCTAGGTTCCAATCCTCTTGAGGGAGGATTAGTTCCATGGGAGATGATACAAGAATGTTTAACCTCTGGTGCAAGAGGTTTATTTCTTGAAAACTGTTTTCCAGCCCCACCGAGAGATAATTTATACGGTCTATGAGGACCTCCTCCACTGAAGTCATCTCGTCTAGGGCTTCACGTAGCGCCATTACGTATCTTACGAGATTTGCTTCAATCGATGGCCTCCTTTCCCGTCGACTGTTCCTTGAGTGCGCAGAAGAGGTTCCACTGTTTTGGCTAGACATTCTACGAAAACATACCAAAAATAGTGTGTTTTAATGAAACAGTACTACGGACACGGCCCCGTGCTCAATGAGCACAGCCCCGTGTTCAACTTTCTGCAGATTTTTAGAACAAGGAATCTTGGAGTTTCAAATTATTTTCTTAACTTATGAAGCTTTTCTGAGCAGAAATAACTTAAAACAATGTTGTGTAACTTATTTTTAACAAGATTCCTTGAACAAAAATTCAATAAACATCACAATAAAGCTTTAAATCAAGCTTTAATGGAGTTGTTGGTGCAACAAAGATCAAGAAGAAGGTAATGGATAAAAGAGGAAAGGACAAGATGTTTGTTAGAATCTTCTTTTAGAACATACCTAGGATGGAATGTTAGAAAATCCTCTCAAATCTCTGTCCCTGGATGGTCCAAATGTGCAGGATTCTTGGCTGCATTTATAGAAAACGACAGCATGCTGGACACGGCCCCGTGTCGGCTGGACACGGCCCCGTGTGCAGGCAAGATCCTGACACGTTTTGTCCGTATTCTGACAAAAGTCAGAAGGGAATCTTTCGGCGGACACGGGGGCGTGTTGACCTGGGCACGGCCCCGTGTCGGAAGGCTGTTTTTATGAAGTGTGTCTATTTTCAAGGAACTTTTCCGGATCGGGTGGTTCCTTACTGGATGGAACAACCCCAAAGTGCCTAAGATACCTTAATTGTTCTAGATTAAGATGAGAACGCAAGAGGTTGTCGGTGAGGGTGATTCCTATGCTATATGTAGGTGGACAAGTCCAACCCTTTTCCGGGCTCTCGTTAAAGAAGGTGTATGTCGAATCGCTCAGGTCTATCTATGCATCAAACGAAGTTGATGGGGAGTCCTTCACGGCACAATCGACACAGGGATGACTATCGCTCAAGTCCTCACTAGAGTTAGAAGTATCATTGGAAACAATGAAGTTGTTTGAATGCGGTTCCAACCCTTCTTGGTTATCATCTTGGAAAAGATTTTTGAAATCTTTCCTAAGTTCTTTTAACCAATTAATAATTAGATCTTCTACTTGAAATAATTCATCGAGAAGCATTTCTCCTAGAATATCCGGTTGGGAGCATTCGAGGGAGAGATAAGGATTATTTTTACTTTCGCCTCTCTTAAGGATACTAGGAAACGATGGGTCTATATAGTGGGATTTATAAGTTAGAAAATAACATTCTAATTCTTTATGGTTACCACCACATAATTGACACCACATAGTACCATAAGAGTGCCGAAAGTAAAAAGTATCATTATCACTCATGTTTGTGTCAGAAATTACCAACCGTCGGGATCTTACGGTTCTATTTCCAGTAACTGAAACTTGGGCACGGGGGCGTGTTGAGTGGGCACGGCCCCGTGTTCAGCTTACTGTCTGACTTAAAACAGGATTGCCAGTTCCAATGATTGGGCACGGGGCGTGTTCAGCGGGCACGGCCCGATCTGAGTTCTGCAGAAGCTGAAAAATTAAGAAAAATCCTAAAAAAATGAAAAATAAGAAAAACGATTAGGCCGTTGATTCCTAACTTTCTTAAAATCCTTGTGTCCCCGGCAACGGCGCCAAAAACTTGATGGGTGTCAAGTGTTATATATATATTAGGTGTATATTTTAAGCCCCTTTAACACTTTTTTTAGTCGAGTTTTAAATTTATAAAACACGATATTCACTAACACTAGACACTCATATGGGCAAGTGCACCCATCGTGAGCGTAGTATAGTGTTGGTAAGATACCGAGGTCGTCCAAGGACACAAGAGCTTTTAGTACCGGTTTATCCTCAACGTCTAATCAAAATCAAAAAGTTTAGAAAAATGTTTTAAACTAAGAAAAATAAAAACAAACTAAAAATGCTGAAAATAAAAAAAATAAAAATAAAAACAGATAGACAAGATGAATCACTTGGTTCCGACTCGTATCTAGTGTAACCTTTGATTATTTCCGCACTTTTGCACTATTTTAAGAGATTATCTTAGTTATTGTAGTAGGCCCCTCTTTTGAAGGTGACGTTACCCTCACCCCAGTAGTTTGAGTCAGCAAGGATACAATCCTAAAAGGGTGGATTATTAGAAGATAATTAATTAAGTTATTAATGCAAATTATGGTAGGCCCCTCTTTTGGAGGTGACGTTACCCTCGACTAAGTAGTCTGAGTCAGCAGGGATACAGTCCTAAGTAGCCGGGTGATAGTATTAATAGTAGTTAACTTATGAGGGGATCCAAGAGTTTGGACCCCCGCCATCCAATACCGTTAAGTATTGAAGGAGGTCCTACTAAATTTGACCCAGGTCCATTGCAGGACCTCTAAACGCTGAACAATGGCAAGACCTTTACCAAACCGTTCCCTTAACCCCCGACCAGGTAGCCAACATACGTCCATATAGACCATGGAGATATGAATGGTGAAAATCTTTTATTTTATATAGACAGTAAAATAATGCCAAGACACCACGGACAAACGATAAGGAAAGATCACCTTCAACATAAGCAACTAGTTATTAAAGTCATTAATACAAAACCAAATAAAAAGTGCGAAAAGATTAGAAATAAAAAGTATTACACTAGACACTTTGTCTTCACCAAGTGATGTAAGAGACTTAGGCAAACATGGCCTTGATTGTCAAAAACTCTTACGATCAATCTTGGATCCCGAGACGACTCACACACTCTACGATGGACAATGGATGATGGTGGTGGATGATGGTGTTATGGTGGTGGTGGGTGGTGGGTGAAGAGTGATAGAGGTGGTGTGCCAAGGGATGGTTTGAGCTTGAGCCAAGCACTCCTATTTATAGGCTGAACAGAAGCTCGGGCACGGCCCCGTGTCTAGTGGGCACGGCCCCGTGTCCACATCCTCTCTTTCTTCATTTAATGCAGCTTTGTCATATTAGTTGACCACGCCCCCGTGTCCGCTGAGCACGACCCCGTGTGCAGAAGAATCTTTGTACTATGAAGATTTGCCTGGATTGTGCGAATCTTATAGTTGACCACGGCCCCGTGTCCGCTGAGCACGGCCCCGTGGTGGGCAATAGAAGCTTCTACCACTTTGTCTTTTCTGCTGACACTTGGGCACGCCCCCGTGCTGGCTGAGCACGGGGCGTGTTCAGTCTTCTGACCTCTTGTTTTGCTTGGGAAGATGCTGTCGTGGGGTCGGGCATGTCACGTCTTGTTCCTTTTCTTGTATTTATGTTAGATTTTGATGTCTTTTTACTTCTTTTGTTGATTTTAGCTCATTTAATCGTGAAAATACAAAAGGAAGACAAAAGCACACTTTTTCCAACTTTAGTACTAAAAAAGGGTTAGTTTTATGCCACAATTGATGAAATTTATATGTTGCATTTTGAACACATCAATAGCGTTATTAGGTTTGGCACCCTCACACCGTACCGGGGAGGACGATCGTGAACTAATTACCTTAACCACTTGACCAATGTTTTGATAGAGGCATTGGGGTTTGGGCAAATAAATCTTGTAGCCATCTGCGATAATCGAGTTAATAACAACATCAAATCAAATCAGTAAACTGTTGAACTATTTTATACACATATCTGGTAACTAAACACGTTAATAAAACTTTGAACTCACCAGCGTCGTCTGACACACTTGTCTGCATGCTTGCAGGTCGTTAGATTCTTGGTATGGACTTGCATATCTGGGAGTGCTGAAGTGGTCATGGATCGAGACTCTTGGATACTTGCTTTATTGATTATGAACTCATGTTTTGAACAATTAACTTACAGTTTTCATTATGCTTCCGCTGAATACTTACTTATGAATTGGATTTATATTTCGAAATGAATGGAATGTTTTATTTAAATACTATGCGTAGTTCAATGCGATTGGTGGCTTGGATCCTGGTACGTCACACGTCCCGCGGTGTTTCTGCATGTGGTATTTTGGGGGAGTGACAGTTTGATATCAAAGCCACTGGTTATAGTGAACTAGGTTTTAAAACGTTTTTATAAAACCAGACTATAACCGAACAACTTCGAAAATCGACCATGACACTCAGCTCCAGATTGCAAGGTTCGTCTTCTGTTTACTTTATGCATTACTTGTTTAGTAGTCACGCACTCACAACTTGCATGACACGACATATTAGATACTATGGTGATTTGATAGTGTGACACTACTCTTCGACTCTTGTGATTCGTAATCCTGTAATACCATCTGTTTTGCTACTTGGATGCGGGGGAAACTTTTAGCGCAAGTTAAGAAGCACTGAGATGAGCATGCAAATTGCCTTATTATTATTATGGGTGCACACATAATAATAGCGTGAGGTGCATGTAAGTCCTAGTGAGGCTTAACGAGTGTGAGAAGGGTTCTGCTGTTAGTGCAGTATGTCTATCGCCTCCGTCAATCTTAACCGTAGCAGAAATAGAAGAGATATAGACTTTATGTTAAATGTTGTAGTTAAAAGGGCAAGGTGGCAATCTTGTAAATAAGGGAAAATCCCTTATAACCTTGTGCCTATAAATAGGAGCTTTAGGCTTTAGTTTGAAGACTTTTGCTCATTTGGTGGTTTAGGGAGATAATCTTAGAGAGAGAAAGTTCTCTCACGTGGTTCTCGGTGCTTGTATACGTCATCATAATCAATTGAATCACGGTTATTGTACATTCTTGTGTGTTCGGTCACACACGTTCGCGGATTCCGCACGCTGAACGTGTTGTTACGCAATCGAAACGGAGACGAATCCGGACCTACAACTGGTATCAGAGTAGGAGATCGATTGCTCAGATCATTCACACGATTTCGCACAGGATTTCATCATTTTCAGATCCAAAATCGCATCAGAATTGAGCAATTTCTTCATCTTTCATCTCTGTCATGTTTTAAACAGAAAAACGCAAAATTAACCAGGATTTTACGGTTCAAAATTAATGATTTTTGGATATGATATGCGAAATCAGTTAATCTAAAAGCCTATAAAATTTTAGACTTTAATTTAAAGTATTTTGTGAGAAAATTAGATTTTTGTGGTGCGTAAATGATAAAAGTTGCTGCTGTTGTTATTGATGTTCACCCGCACGGATGACTTCTCCGTGCGGATAGCATATCCAGGTTGACTTGTTGACTAGCTCACCCGCACGGATAACATTTCATTAATCCGTGTTGACTTGTTGACTCTGTCACACGCACGGATAGCATATCCAGGTTGACTTGTTGACTCTGCCACCCGCACGGATAGCATCTTCGTGCGCACAAGTTATCCGGGTTGACCGTAGTTGACCTCTTAATCCGTGTCACAATAATTCACTTAAGCTTGCCACGTGAACCCAATATTTTGTTGTTTAGTCAACATTAATCAGAATTGCCAGCACATTAAATGCAATCGGTGTGAAGTAACATAAGCACATGACATTTAATTGAATTTTCAGTATTGCACGTGATCATTCTGCATTCGGTGAACATGTGAAATTGTGTAAATCAAGAGTACATGTGATTGTTTCAGAGCTTAAAAGTCAAGAGCATGTGATATTGTTTGTTGGTCGAATAGGAGTTGTGTCACACGTGCGTATAACATCATCTGGATCATCACCCGTATGGATAGCACCCACCAGTGCGTATAGCATCATTTCCCACACGCACGGATTACTTTGAGCCATCCGTGTTGACTTGTTGACTTGCCATACGCACGGACAACTTGTCCGCGTGGATAACATCATCACCCGTGCGGATAACATCATCCGGATCCCCATCCGCACGGATAACAATCCGTGTTGACTATTCGTTGACCTATCCGCACGGATAACTTGTCCGCGCGGATAACAATACGCGTCATAACAATCCGTGTTTGTCATTTTAGTCAACATATTCAGGTGTGTTAGTCAACCTTGTCAGCAGCACATGTGAATCATTAATAGCAATCGGTGTGAACTATAAAGACCAATATCCATGTGTTTGTTTTGAACGGCCATGTTCTTATTATTTTAATCTAGATTGCATGTGATAACATCAAGATTGTCGGCCATTATCATATTGCAAGAAACCATCATTGATTTGTGCATGTTTTGTGAAAAGATAAAGATGGCAGTTTACATGTGAGAATTTTGTGAATATCAAAGCTCATCGTTGAAGTTTATCCGATCGGTCAAACAGTTTTGTCTTTTTGTGCCATCAAACGAGAAAGTAATCCAGTCGGATAACTCACCCGAACAACATTTATTCGCAAATCTTCGACACGAGTCTTAGATTGATTTCATCAACGCACACTGTTACGTATTCAGTTCGTTTAAACTGATTGTTTGATTGTTTGTTTGCAGGTGATTCGAGGTGATTTACAAGGCACAAATATCAAGAAGTTGAAATTTTGTGGATTCTAAGCTTAAAAACAATTTTTTTAATCAAGTCACTTAACAAAGAATTTGTGGTTAAAATGTTTGACGAGAAGGAAAACGTTAAATTTGAAAGACTAAACAATTGGTATAGTGGTTGTTATCTTAAGAAAAAGGAGATTGTGGTTGAAAGATTTAAATATTTTATGTGTAGGAAATATGAGAACTTTAATGATATGGAAAAGAGATATGATGATTTAGTTAAAGGTTTGAGAATGAATGAGATAAAGATATCAAATGCTAAACAGATATCCAAATTTGCAGATGCATTACCTTCAGAATGGGATGAATTTTTGTGTAAGCTGAAAAAGGATTCTAGGTTCTCAAAATTTAGTCCAGGTGACGTCATCAGAGAGCTTAGAACATACAATTGTGAAATTGAGAAGAAAAAGAAAGAGTTGATAGAGGAATTAGAAAGAAGCTCAAAATATATAAGTTTGGATGTGATTCTTGAAATAATCAAAAGAATTAGAAATGGTCTTAGTGCAAGAAGTAGGATGAAATATGATTTCAAGAGAGGTTGTTTTTTAAATGAAGATTTGAATCCTGCTGATATGGTTAAAAATTTTCTTGCAGGAACGTCAAAGATTGAAGAATCCAAGAAAAATGAAACTTCAAAATGTGAAGTTGTGTGCTCAAAATGCGAAAAATGCGAAGCAGACAATGTCAAACTCTTGAAGGATGTGGAGAGTTTAACATTCGAAATCAATCATTTGAAGGATGAGAAAAGATCTGATGATAAACAGATACTTGAAATGAGAGAAAATTGTGAGAAATTGGAATCTGAAAATGTCAAACTGTTGAGTAGTTTGGACAGTTTGACATTGGAAATAAAAAATTTAAAAGAAAATGAAAGGGATTTTGAAAATAGAAAATTAAAAATTGAAAAAGATTTTAAAAGTCAAATAAAGATTCTTGAAGATGGGAGATCTATTTTTAGCAAGAACAATATTGAAAAGCAAAAGGTAATAAATTCCCATCGTCAGACGATTATTCAACTTGAAAAAGAAGTTGAAGGTGATAGAAAGAAAATAAAAAATTTAGAGAATAAATTGAAAAGTTTTGTGACTTCTGCATCATATGTTTGTCCAAAACCGATCAATTCAGTTCCAATAAGTGACAATGTCACAAATTTTGACAAAGTCAAAATTGAAGATTGTGATGATAAATCTGATGATGAAAAAGAAAAAGAAGAAAAAAGAAAAACATTTTTGAAATTAAATGAAATGTTTAAAAATACTGTTTTACATTCTACTGAGAAAGGTGAATGCTCAACGCAAAAACCTGTAAAGAAGAATGTGGAACAGAAACAAAACGATAAAAAATCGAAAAATTTTCAAAAAGAAAATAAAAGCTCATCAGATCAATCATCCAATCACAATAAAAAATCACAAAAATTTGAAAATCAAAACTCAAAAATAGTTGATAATCAGTGGTGCAGGTTAGACCACAGTGCTCAAATGCCAAATCAAGGATACAAGAGGAGACATGAGTACCACAAGGCAAATCAATGCTATGATCTAAGTGTGTGGTATGAAGATGGTGTTTGGTATGAAGGTAGTGATAGGTATGATAACAGAGTGTGTTACACTTATGGCTATCAAGGACACATTGTTGTTAACTGCCAAAGTCAGAGAATCGAAATGAGAAGGTGCTATGAATGCCAAATCAGAGGTCATATTGCCAGAGATTGCCCAATGAGATCAAAGGGAAGATTGAGGGCTGAATCTCAGAAAATGGCAAAGAAACCAGTCAATGTCAAGCCCAAAGAACAGAAAGTTCAAGAACCAAAAGTTCAAGAACAGAAAGTTCAAGAAAAGAAAGTAAAACTTTCACAAGGGCAGAAAGACAAACTGAGGAAGAAAAGAAAGAAGGCGAGAGAATATCTCGAGAGGATTTTGTCCTCGGATACAACTGGAAAATCAGATAAAAGTTCTGATAAATCGTATTGCTCTCCAAAGAATGACAAATCAAGCAAAACGAATTCATCAGATACAAATCTGAGGACAGAAGAGAGAATGAAGAAAAAGAAAGTTGATGGCAATGAATTTGTTTCTGAGAAAACAAAAGAGCCATCTTCTGGCAAGGAATTTGTTTCTTCGGAAACAAAGGAGCCACGTGTTGGCGATGAATCTGACTCTTCAAAGTCAGACAAGCCACATTCAGGCAATGATTCTGGTTCGTCAAAACCAGAAGACCCATCTGTTGAGGTAAAGACTGTCAAACCCAAGAATCGTCAGGCTTGGGTAGATCTTTTTAAATGAAAAACCTGACTTGCCGGAGTTCCCAGGTTGGTAAGTGTGGAACAGGTATCGGCATATTTCTTGAGAAATTCACAGGTTGGTAACTGTGATATTTCGAATCACAAAAGACTAATCAAGGACATTAAGTTGTACTTGATTTATCTTTCCAATAAGTGGATAAAGGTAAACAATGTGATGAAACCCCGAATTTGTGAAATGACACATAAAACTAATTTTCCGGTAAAACCATTTTGATTAAAACAAACTTAAGTGTTTTGAAATCTAAATGGGAAAATAGTTTGTTGTCAAGGGGAGTTCTGATTGTTTATGCCGAGTGAATGGTGAATTGAAGAGATTCGATGTCAGTTTGTCACTTTACTTTGTACAATTTGTTTTCAAATTTTCCCAGAAAATCAAAATCGAGACATATTTTGATTTTAGGGGGAGAAAAATTTTTAAAAAATGAGAAAATTTGAAATCGACAAAAACATTGAAAAATTCAAAATGAGTTTGTTGTGAAAAAGAGGAAATGATAGTAAATCAGTGGACTATCACAGCATGCTAAAGAAATGTAATGTCAAATGTGATAAACGATCTCACTAAAGATGTGACGATAGGCTCAGCTAGACTAGTAGATTTCCGAGAACGATACAAACTTAAATGAAAAAGCCTAGTTCTAGTGGGAAATATGGTCGAAAGCATAGTACTTAGTTTTGTCCTTCTTGACTGTGTGCCTGCTCGGTAATCGCTGATTGTCGAAAGACATAAAACCGGTTAAGTCTGTGAGCTTTCACAACTTTGCTGAAAAGTCACTGTGATTGTGCATTTCATTTTGCAAAGATTTAAACTTGTTTGATTTCTTTATTTTGTTTAAGCATTGGACATCCTCTGCGTATACGTGAGTATCGACCTGGATGTTATTGCCTAAACATTCTGCTTTATTTTCTTTGGTGTTTCGTTTAAGCTTTGGACCTCCTCTGCGTATACGGAAGTATCGACCTGGTGGTTAAAGCCTAAACAACTTCAACTTCTTTTATTTTCTTATTTTGTTTAAACATTGGACTTTCTCTGCGTATACGAAAGTATCGACCTGATTGTTAATGTTTAAACATTCTGCATTATTTTCGCTCATATCACAGTTGATGAAAGTTTAAAGGCATTACTTGAGTCAGTGTATTGCATGATGAGGAGATATGCTGAGATCGTGGGGTCCATAAGAATTTAGTGCAAAATTAATATACCTTAACGTATCGGTAAGCATTTCAAAAGTTTTTAGATTGAGTTTAAGAGGACAACCATATCGTCAATCTATGTGAATCGTTTAGAACTTAAAATGATTAAAGCTTAACGGTGCTAGTGATTGGTCTCAAAAACTGATATGATCCTCTTACACAAACTCACAAAAATATTGATTGTATATATTTCTTTACTGCATTCTCTAAAAACAAAAATCCAAAAATATTGTGTTTGAGTTTTAAATTTTGAAAAATTCAAAAAGATTTTCGACAACTGATGTTGGAAAGCAGATTTTCAAAATTCCGAGTGCTAAACATGATGAATCACATTGGGTTGGGAGAATATGTTAAAAACTTTGAATGTTATATACAAATGTTTTGAAAGATTGTGGGTTTAGTTAATCAAGGTCTTTCACTTGAACTTGATGTAACTATTTTTATTGTTGAAAGAATGATTTCTACCAGTAAGTTTCTTAAATCTAAGTGTTATAAATTTGTGAAACTTATGTTGAGGTAGAGGATGTGCAGGTTAACCAGGTTTCAAATCCTGAGCATATGCAGAACAGAGCCAGGAATTAATCCTGAACTTGTGAACATGTGAAAGCCAAACTACGATCCCGACAGCTGAGTCAAAGGGGGAGTCTGAAGACGAGCTCAACGCAAGAGGAAGCGTGGATTCAAGAAGCCAGATAACTATCCTGAAGGAGCTTGTATACGGAAAGCCAGGTGTCGATCCCAAAGCACGGAAGCTTGACGAAAGGGGGAGCCTGAAGAAAGAGTTTGCTGAAAGGGGGAGCTGAAGCTCAAGACAGATTCACCGGGATTCTGTTCAAGAAAGAGAGAGAAAGAAAGTCGCTACGAGATTGACTACGGATTGACTGCGGCAATATCCAAGGGGGAGTCTGTTAGTGCAGTATGTCTATCGCCTCCGTCAATCTTAACCGTAGCAGAAATAGAAGAGATATAGACTTTATGTTAAATGTTGTAGTTAAAAGGGCAAGGTGGCAATCTTGTAAATAAGGGAAAATCCCTTATAACCTTGTGCCTATAAATAGGAGCTTTAGGCTTTAGTTTGAAGACTTTTGCTCATTTGGTGGTTTAGGGAGATAATCTTAGAGAGAGAAAGTTCTCTCACGTGGTTCTCGGTGCTTGTATACGTCATCATAATCAATTGAATCACGGTTATTGTACATTCTTGTGTGTTCGGTCACACACGTTCGCAGATTCCGCACGCTGAACGTGTTGTTACGCAATCGAAACGGAGACGAATCCGGACCTACATCTGCCCTATTGTGTGTAAACTTGGTAGTTTGTAGATTTCAACGTGATGCTTGAAATTTACCTCATTTCGACTCTTAAATTTGTTCCCTCTCCTTGTACAGAATCATGAGTAGACGAGGTCATGGACGTGGTCACATCGCGATGACCCAAGCTGAGCTGACGAACTTAATCAACACACGTGTGGCTGAGGCTTTGGCCACCTACCAAGCTGGTACGAAATGTACCAAATACTCTTTAATCTCATGTCGCGTACACAACTCTTACTCCTGTAATGTATTTTCTTTCGTTCATTAGGTCAGCCAGCGCATCAGAACAATCCGCCTGCCTGCACATTCAAGACATTCATGGATTGTAAGCCACAGACCTTCAGTGGGACTGAAGGGGCTGTGGGGCTACTTCGATGGTTCGAAAAAGCTGAGTCTGTGTTCGCTATGTGTAATTGTACCGTGGGGGATAGTGTGAAGTATGCTACAAGCACTCTGGAGGATGGTACCTTAACCTGGTGGAATGCCCAGGTGCAAATGTTGGGTATCGAGATGGCTAAAGCCACTACTTGGGATGAGTTCAAGGAGCTGATGCGGGAGGAGTACTGTCCTCGTGATGAGATTCAAAAGCTCGAGAACGAGTACTACGATTTAAAGATGGAAGGATCTGAGATCGAGGCTTACACGAAATGATCTCATGAACTAGCAATTTTGTGCCCTAACCTGTCTCGACCTGCATCGCGAAGAATTGAGTTGTACCTCAAGGGCCTAGCACCAGCCGTAAAGGGGTATGTCACCGCTGTGAACCATAATAATCTACCCCAGATCATCCGTTTGGCACACAAGATTACTGACCAAGAGGTCGAGCATGGCTCATTACCGCCTCGTAAATCTGCTACTACCTCTACTGCTACAGCTACCACACCTGCCAGTGATAGCAAGCGTAAGTGGAATGATGCTGACAAAGCCACCAGTGCCAGTCAATCTCAGAAAAGGCCTGACAACAGCAATAACGTAGTTTCAGTCAGTCGTCCTCAGTTAACCAAGGCCAGGGCAGCAATCAGAATCAAGGCTCCTACGTTGGTAAGAAGCCGAAGTGCAAACAGTGTGGTTTTCATCATTATGGACCGTGTGTCCGGGCTTGTCGTAGGTGTGAGAAGGTGGGACATGAAGCCAAAGACTGTAGAGCCCCGCAGCCAAAGCAGCAGCAAAATCAGCAGCATCAGCGACAGCAAAGGCAACAACCCCATCAGAACCAGGGCTTTAAGAAGAGGTGTTTCCAGTGTGGGGATGAGGGCCACATTAAGCGAGACTGCCCTCAGTTGAATCAGGACGCTAACGACAACAACAACCGTCAGAACAACAACAACAATGCTGGGAACAACAACAATGGCAACAACGGGGGCAATGGTGCTCGTGGTAGGGTGTTTACGATCGGTGTCGGTGATGCTAGGAACGACGGCAATGTTGTGACTGGTACATTTCCTATGAACAATCTTATTGCTTCTGTGTTGTTTGATTCTGGTGCCGATTGGAGTTATGTGTCCCTAGAGTTCAGTCAGCGATTAGGGTTGACACCAACGCCTTTAGAAGTTAAGCACGTAGTAGAACTAACAAATGGCAAAATGATTGAAGCTTCACATGTCCTTTTTGGGTGTAAACTAGATCTCGTGGGTCAAGTGTTTGATATTGACCTCCTTCCTGTTACCCTCGGTAGTTTTGATATAGTGGTTGGCATGGACTGGTTGTCCAAACATCAAGCTGAAATTCTCTGTAAAGAGAAGATTGTGCGTATTCCTCTCCCCAGGGGAGAATCTTTATCGGTCCAAGGGCATCGCAGTGGTGCGATGGTTGGTATCATATCAGCAATGCAAGCGCAGATATGTCTACGAAAGGGGTATCCTGCTATTCTAACACTTGTTACTGATACTCCATCAGAAGAAAGAAGGATCGAAGACATGCCAATTGTTTGTGAGTTTCGTGATGTATTTCCTGAGGAACTTCCTGGTTTACCTCCTCACCGTCAAGTGGAATTTCAGATTGATCTTGCGCCAGGAGCAGCCCCGATAGCTCGCGCTCCTTACCGTTTAGCACCTGGAGAGTTGCAGGAGCTGTTTAATCAACTACAAGAGTTACTGGGTAGGGGCTTTATTCGACCCAGTTCTTCACCTTGGGGAGCCCCAGTTCTGTTTATGAAGAAGAAAGACGGGTCCTTTCGCATGTGCATTGATTATCGGGAACTCAACAAGGTGACTATCAAGAACCGTTATCCATTGCCACACATCGATGACTTGTTTGACCAGTTGCAAGGGTCAAGTTTTTATTCGAAGATCGACTTAAGATCGGGCTATCATCAGATGAGAGTCCGAGAGGAAGATGTTCCTAAAACGGCTTTTTGAACACGGTATGGGAATTATGAGTTTCTGGTTATGCCGTTTGGGTTGACGAACGCGCCAACGGTTTTCATGGATCTTATGAACCGTGTATGCAAACCGTATCTCGACAACTTCGTTATAGTGTTTATTGATGACATTCTGATCTACTAGAAGAACAAGGAAGATCACGAGCGGCACTAACGACTTATCTTAGAGCTCCTGAGGAAGGAGCAACTCTACGTGAAATTCTCTAAGTGTGACTTCTGGATTCGGGAGGTACACTTCCTTGGGCACATTGTTAATGAATTGGGGATACACGTGGATCCTGCAAAGGTTGATGCTGTTAAGAATTGGGCAGTACCAAAGACTCCTTTTGAGGTGCGACAATTTCTTGGCCTCGCTGGGTATTATCGGAGATTTATTAATGAGTTTTTGAAGATCGCGCAACCTCTTACTTCATTGACACAGAAAGGCATTGTATACTCGTGGGGAACAAAACAAGAAGAGGCTTTCCAGTTGTTAAAACAAAAACTTTGCAGTGCACCGATCCTGTCTCTACCTGAAGGTACCAAAGACTTCGTGGTATATTGTGATGCGTCCGTTCAAGGTCTTGGATGCGTACTGATGCAACGCAACAATGTGATAGCTTATGCGTCCCGGCAGTTGAAGATTCATGAGAAGAATTACACGACTCACGACTTGGAATTGGGGGCCGTGGTGTTCGCGTTGAAGATCTGGAGGCACTATCTGTACGGTACCAAATGCACCATCTACAACGATCACAGAAGCCTTCAACATATCTTCGACCAGAAGGAATTGAATATGCGGCAGCGTCGCTGGGTAGAGTTGTTGAACGACTACGATTGCGCCATCAAGTATCACCCGGGCAAGGCTAACATGGTAGCTGATGCCCTCAATCGAAAGGAATCGAAAACCAAACGAATTCACTCTTTACAGCTCACCATCCATTCTAATCTACCTGATCAGATCCGTGATGCTCAAACCGAAGCGTTGAAAGAAGAAAACTATGAAGCTGAGTATCTACGGATTATGGAAAAGCGATTGGTAGAGAGATCTGATGGTATTCTCTACTGCATGGAACGGATATAGATTCTCAAGTTTGGTAACCTTAGAGAACTTGTGTTGGACGAAGCACACAAGTCTCGATACTCTGTTCATCCAGGTTCGGATAAGATGTATCAGGATCTCAAAGTCATGTATTGGTGGCCGAAGATGAAAGCTCACATCGCAACTTACGTGAGTAAGTGTTTGACCTGCTCGAAAGTTAAAGTGGAATATCAGAAACTGTCTAGATTGCTGCAACAACCAAAAATACCCATGTGGAAATGGGAACAAATCGCAATGGATTTTGTCACTGGGCTACCCAGAATGCAAAGGGGGAATGACACAATTTGGGTGATCGTTGATCGCCTCACGAAGTCAGCGCACTTTCTAGTAATCAAGGAAACGGATAAGTTCTCACAATTATTAGCTGTCTATCTTAAGGAAGTGGTTTCTAGGCATGGGGTGCCGACGTCTATTATTTCTGACCGTGACCCATGTTTCATTTCAGATTTGTGGCAGTCGATGCATAAATCATTCGGCTCGCGTCTCGATATGAGCACTGCCTATCACCCGCAGACGGATGGTCAAAGTGGGCGAACCATCCAGACACTTGAGGATATGTTACGAGCATGCGTGATTGATTTTGGCAAGGGTTGGGAGAAACACTTGCCGCTGATAGAGTTTTCTTACAACAACAGCTACCATACTAGCATTCAGGCAGCTCCATTCGAGGCATTACACGGACGAAAATGTCGTTCACCTCTCTGTTGGGCTGAGGTGGGTGACAGCCAGGTTACAGGCCCAGAACTTGTACTCGAAACCTCCGAGAAGATTGTTCAGATCAGGAGTCACATGGCGGAAGCGCGTGATCGTCAGAAAAGCTACGCCGATAAGCGTAGAAAACCTTTAGAGTTCGAAGTCAATGATCGCGTTTTGTTGAAGGTCTCACCGTGGAAGGGTGTGGTGCGTTTTGGAAAACGCGGCAAGCTAAACCCTTGTTATGTTGGGCCATTCAAAATTCTGGAGCGAATTTGTAAAGTAGCCTACAAGCTGGAGTTACCTACTGAGTTAGGTAACGTCCATGATGTCTTCCATGTATCGCAGCTGAAGAAGTGTTTGTCTGACGAGACACTTGTGGTACCGTTTCAAGAGCTGAAAATCGATGACAAGTTGCAATTTGTCGAGGAACCTATAGAAATTATGGACCGGGAGGTCAAGGTCCGTAAGCATAGCCGTATTCCGATCGTGAGAGTTCATTGGAACTCAAGACGTGGACCGGAGTTCACGTGGGAACGCGAGGATCAGATAAAGCTTAAGTACCCACATTTATTCCCTGATGACAAGTCTAAGTCTGGCAAACCTAAGTCTGGCATAACTAGTGAATTTCGGGACGAAATTCCCATTCAAGTTGGGGATGATGTGGCACCCGCGGAAAATCCACAGTCATCCTGAGTTAACGTCTTGCTGTTTGGATTGCTTATCAAATTTCGGGACGAAATTTCTTTCAAGTTGGGGATGATGTGACAACCCGAGATTTCAAGGTCTATCTTTTACACATCACTGAGTGCACAACTTTGTTTTATAATTTGGTTTATTTAAATGATTGGTGGTTATGTGAATGGTTAACAGTTATGTGTTTGCTTGGTGGTTGTATGAGTAGTGTTTATTATGAAGCATAGTTAACTGAGGTTTAATATAAAGTTTCCTTGTCACCTTTGGCCCTAACGAAACAAGGGAGTTTCGCCACCCTCGAGCTCGACGAAACAAGGGAGTTTCGCCGGGATATGTTTCGCCGGGAAGGCCTTAGGCCCAAACTCATTCGCGGCCCAATGTGTTTTGTATAGTAACCTACTTGTAACCTATCGCTGTAAAAACAAACCCTAAGGCTCCTTTTCAGAAATTTTGTGTGACGGCAATCAGTAGATCACGAAGTATTCTGTCTCGATTAACCTAGATCTTTCGGTACACGGTTAGTGTCCTCTCATCATTGGTGTGTTATGATTTTGTGTTTGTTGCTATGATTCTATGATTCTGTGTGATTGGGGTCTGTTGATGATTGTGTTTAACTTGGTAATGATAATCTGATTGACATAAGAATGTTATTGATTATATTGAAATCTTGACCGAATATACTCATGATGACTTAGGGATTAGCGATGGAAACTGGTGATTCCGATTAGGTAATCAGCCTTAATCAACGTCTGATATCATGTGTAGATCCATATTGATGTATATCATTGTCATCAGTGTTAATATTTGGGTTTATTGATTGTGATGATGGACAATGATCAAGATTGTTACGAAACTGTCAATGATTAAGATTGTTGTTAACTTGGTAATGAAACTGTCATTTGATCCTGTAAACATGTTGTAACTGATGTTTCTGTGGCCACGAAACTGTGCTAGAGTTTCGTCATAATAGTCCCCGACGAAAGTCAGATGTTTCGTCAACTGGGGTGTTGACGAAAGTTTGGAGTTTCGCCACACTATATCTCGACGAAACATATGTATTTTCGTCACATGATAACTCAACGAAACCCTTAGAGTTTCATCGCATGGGGTATTATGGCGGGGAAAGTTTGCATGTACAGTAGGTTGTGATGGTTGTATAAACTGCATGTATAATAGAGAATGAACATGTTATGGTATCTACTGTTAATGTTGTTGATTATGATCAAGTGGCATGATTTGGCTCATACACCTAGTACACTTAACTGTTAAGTATTATTACAGATCATACACGTGAAATGTGGATTTGAATGAGTATGTAACTATTATGTGTCATTCGGGAATCACTGTGTGAAACGCATATTGTCAATTATATGTGAACATGATGAATGTAAACTGACATTGCATACGTGAATACCATAGGCTGTGACTGTTTGAGTGTGAACAAGTAGTTAATCTTACCGAGCAAACCAATGTGAGTTCACTGCTCTTTTTCCAAGCATGCATCCCGGTGAGGGATATCTGGTAGTTGTTCCGGGGAGGAACGTCGGGTTATTGGGATGTTTGTTATTACTCATTTCTATCATATAAGACCCCTTACATCTACAGATAGTTGCCGGGGAGGCAACGAGGTTATTAGTTGATAGCGTTATTAGGTTTGGCACCCTCACACCGTACAGGGGAGGACGGTCGTCAACTAATTACCTTAACTACTTGACCAATGTTTTGATAGAGGCATTAGGGTTTGGGCAAATAAATCTTGTAGCCATCTGCGGTAATCGAGTTAATAACAACATCAAATCAAATCATTGAAATGTTGAACTATTTTATACACATACCTGGTAACTAAACACATTAACAAAACTTTAAACTCACCAGCGTCGTCTGACACACTTGTCTGCATGCTTGCAGGTCGTTAGATTCTTGGTATGGACTTGCATATCTGGGAGTGCTGGAGTGGTCATGGATCGAGACTCTTGGATACTTGCTTTATTGATTATGAACTCATGTTTTGAACAATTAACTTACAGTTTTCATTATGCTTCCGCTGAATACTTACTTATGAATTGGATTTATATTTCGAAATGAATGGAATGTTTTATTTAAATACTATGCGTAGTTCAAGGCGATTGGTGGCTTGGATCCTGGTACGTCACACGTCCCGCGGTGTTTCCGCATGTGGTATTTTGGGGGTGTGACATACATTATAGAAAGCACGAACATTATCTTTTGGTGGCAGGGTGACACTCATTGAAGCGGTCCTAGGTAATCTCCCATCTTTTTACTTATCACTTTTTAATGCACCTATTCAGGTTATAAAACAACTAGAAAGAATTCGTCGCAAATTCATGTGGGGTGTGTGTTTAGAAAAAAATAAAATAAGCTGGGTCCCATGGTTTAAAGTAGTAACACCAAAAAATGATGGGGGATTGGGGATAGGCAGTCTTGCCTCTACTAAGAAAGCTCTCATGGTCAAATGGTGTGTGCGATACAAAAATGAGAATTCTTCGCTATGGGCAAGAATTATCACAGCCATTCACGGGGGGACTAGATGTCAATACTTTATTCCGTTGAAAAGTTCACTTGGTGGAATATGGAAGTCCATTGTCAACATGGGTCGGCTAACCCAAACCAACCATTCAATGTTCAAGATAGGCTAATTCCGAAGGTGGGTAGAGGGGACAAGATCTTATTTTGGCTGGATAATTGGGTGGGAAACAGACCACTTCGTGAAAGATTCCCCAACATTTATGCTCTGGAAAGTGAGAAAAGGTGTAAAGTCTCAGATCGGTATAAAGTTAGTCAACACGCGATCGAGTGGTTCTGGGGCAGCAATAATGTACTGACAAATGAAGATCAGCTATGTGAATGGGCCGATTGTATTTCAGCTTTGAAAGAAGTTAACATTCAAGAGACATTTGATGTTTGGCTTTGGAAGACAGGTTCGGTGACATAAGATTTCACGTTAAAAACAATTAGAGAAGAGTTGGACCATATCAACGTCTTAAATGAAACGAAGGTTCTCAAATGGCTTCACTGGATTCCAAAAAAGGTCAACTGTTTTCTTTGGCGGGTGGTCCTTGACAGAATTGCTACTAAAGAAGCGCTTCAAATCCGAAGAATCAACTTATCTTCTCTGCAATGTGTTCTTTGTAATAATGCGGTGGAATCAGTCAATCATCTCCTCATGACCTGTGAATCGGCTCAATTGGTGTGCTCATTAATCTTTCAATGGATGAACATTCCTCTTCCAGGTTACATCTTGAGTGTGGTCCAATTATTGGAAATTATTGACTCTCACAGTTGGCAAAAGAAAATCAAAAGGGCGGTTTACGCAGTTGTGGCGGCTACTTGTTGGAATCTATGGCTAATGAGAAACGAGTTTATCTTTAAGAATAAATCCCCTAATATTACAAATCCGATTGGAGACATAAAAGCAAACTCGTACACGTGGATCAAAAATCGGGCGGGGCTACAGGAGATTATATGGGAGAAATGGGGGAGCTTTAGTTTCTAATCTTTACTTTTTTACTGCTTTAAATCATGTATTTCTCGTATCGTTTCTTTTTTCGTTGTACTGTTTCTTAAGCATCTTGCTTAAGTTTATAAAATTTTCCGCCCTTTTCAAAATATATATATATATATATATATATTTCAAATGTATATTCTTACAATTCGTTCTGTAATTCTCTTTGAATAAACTTACACACACAATGATTCACGTGTAGTGTAGCGTGGGCGAGTAGCATGTTGACATTCAAACCTATTCATGGCTAGTAGAATATCTTTGATTACGTCTACGTGAGAGGGATCTTCCAATGGAGACAATCCTAACCATTCACACCAGCATGAGTGGCTATCGGGTGTGAGCCCCACTCAAATTTATAGCTACATTAAATCTCGATGTAATTTCATTTTATCATAATAAATTTGGCCTCTCAACAGTATCATATTCACTCCCAACTTCGAACTCTTATTCACTCCCAAATAATGATGTTTAAAGTCTCAAATTAGTAATGATCTTTGATAAGCCCATAAAGAAACCTGAACCTAAATGCCCACCCTATATAAGCACCCAACAAATGCGCAATCCAACTATCAACTACAAAACTAAGTGCCCTAACAATGTAAGCATAAAGTTTTAAGATGTCATCATCATGATCATTATCATAATTAAAAAGTTTATATAACAGACTTGCAAACTAATACATTGAAATAGAATGCAAACGGGCAGCAAGTTGTGCCGCTATACCTTTTTGAATAACAGAACTAAGTATTTTAAAAACTATATTCATAGATCTTGGTGTCATAATATTACTATGCATGACCTATTGGACTCTAGTGAGTAGCTCCACCACCTTAGACACAAGGAAACCAAAAGTATCAAATACAATGGTATAAACACGTGTTGGTTGTCAATGCACGTTTTCTCGTGTTTTGGTTACTTTTCATGAAGCATCTTTTAAAACAGTCTGACCCACCATGAAAACGTTGGTCCCCAAACTCACAAGAGGAGAGACCGCTCTTAGATCCACACACGCATGTTTCCCTCTCATCCATTCAAAGACGAAAATGTCAGCTAGTCTGAGATTTGATTTTCCTTCCAACGGGCCGGTAAAAAAAATTCACAGCAGCTTCTTTCTTAGAGGATTGAAACATTGTTTCCAGGAAGACCCGACTCTGTAGATATAGTTTATGTATATAGAATATATTGTGAATAAAACTCCATCCACAATGGACTTCTAGGTACACAAAGACAGCCATAGATGAATTGAGATTTTTCTTTTATCTATTGTGTTTTTAAAATAATAATAATTAAACTAATCTACTTCAAATATGTTTTCTGAAAATATAGCGACCTTGGTTGTTAACATCGGATTCACTCGGAGTTAGAAATATGTTATTAAAAGTTCTGATTCAATAATGTGTGAGATCTTAATATCTCATGTCCACGTATCATGATAACGTAAACCTAAGGTTTAAAATCCCGAATTATTGAGCCAATTTTTTTACCATAACTTCTAGAGCAAGTATGTGGCTGTGAGTGAATGTGGCCATATATGGTAGTTAAGAGAACGGACAGCGATATTCTGTTCCTTTTATAGTAATAATATATTTTTCTTTTATTCTTTTTGAATTTTCGGTTGTTATGCTGTCTGGCTTAAGAATACGGGCTCGACTTCACATTATATGACACTTGGATATGGGATAATAACATCTAACTTCTCATTTAACACAAATCTATAGGATTAATGGTTTAGTCACGCATGTAACTAATACACCACAAAGAATCGGAGCTTTATGGGCGACATATGCCGCCCCTATTGATGCAAGAAATCGCCTCTAATGGTTCGCCACTATTGACCTTTAGAGGCGACAATTATCGTCGGTAATGATGTTGAATCTTCAGGGGCGACATGTCACCTGAAGTTCTAATCCGTCACATCCTAAAGTACGAGGCTTGTTTAGTAATTAGTTATTAGATAGTTTATGTTTTAAGTAGATAAGTTATACAAGTGCGGGGACTAGATGTGACTAGATGAAAGTTGATAACCAAAACCCTTAAAGGATACAACTCCTCCTGGAGTCGCACCTATTGATCGACGGCAGCAAGGGAGAAATAAGGAGACACACCTCTTCAAGATTGATTACATCCACAAGATCGAGTCACAACTATTCGCGAAGAGACACGTCTATTGATTCGCACCTGTTCGTTTAGTATACATAGGATTTGTATGTTTCAATTGTAATCATCGGAATCACTTATACTTTCACATTCAATATAGTTATTCGTTCTATTATTCGTAGTTTATCATTGCGTTCGTGTTCGTAAGGGTTTTGACCAACGGTGGTATCAGAGAACATGTTTCAAATCTAAGTCGTTTGGAACATCATAACCAGACCTATGTGGCAAAGCAACAAAAAAAGACCATTGTGGCAATTAAAAACCTGTGTGGTGCAAGCAAAAAGAAAGATTGAAGTAAAGCAATGAAGATAGGAAAGAAAAAGTCTAAGAAAATAAATCAGAAAGGAAGTATATCAGGAAGAGATGACAAAGAAAGCACGTCAACGTCAATTTGCGAGCAAGGAAATATATCCCTTCAATGCCCAAAGTTGACTGAATCGAATAATACTCAGTGGGCAATCCTAACGGAAACGATCTTGAAGACATATAGTCTTTGGGATACTGTTGTTTCAAATGAAGGGGTAGATGAGAAAAAGGTGCATACAACGAAAGCAATGATCTTCCAAACGTTACTGGGAGATATTCTAATGCAAGTTGCGCAATACGAAAGTGCTAAGAAAGTTTGGGATGCAATCAAAGTTCGATATCTTGAAGCTGATATGGTTCAAAAAGCACGTCTGCAAACTTTGGGAAGTGAATTAGAAGCCTTAAAGATGGGAGAAAACAAAATAATAAGTGGTTTCGCAAGCAAGTTCGGTGGTATAAAATCCAAGTTTAAAAGTGTCGGTACCACCAGATAAGAAGATTGTAAGGAAATTGCTTATCTTTGTTCCAAAGAAGTTTCTACCGATTGTGGCATCAATCAAGCAGTATTCATAAATAGATAAAATGACGTTTGAAGAAGCAGTAGGTAGGATTACAGCATTTAAAGAACGCCTCAAGAGCCCAAACGAACCGGAGAACAATAATCTCTTAATGGCAAGTTCAAACAATCAGTCCGGAAATTGGCATCATGGAAAAGGACGTAGCAATCAAAATCATGGTAGAGGACGTGTATGAAGTTCGTTTAGAAGAAATAGAGAAAAGCAAGTTCAAGTGTTACGAATGCGGTGAATTCGGTCATTTTGCATACGAGTGTAGCAAACAAAAAGAGAAGGACAAAGAGGCTCATCTTGCTTTGGAAGAAGAACCAATGCTATTGCAAGTCAAGCAAGTTAAAGACCTACAACAACTCAAGGATGTTCGTGATCAGGGGGTGAACGAAGTTCTAATCCCTCACATCCTAAAGTACGAGGGTTGTTTAGTAATTAGTTATTAGATAGTTTATGTTTTAAGTAGATAAGTAATACTAGTGCGGGGACTAGATGTGACAAGATGAAAGTTGATAACCAACACCCTTAAAGGATACGATTCCTCCTGGGGTCGCACCTATTGATCGACGGCATCAAGAGAGAAACAAGGAGACACCTCTTCAAGATTGATTACATCCACAAGATCAAGAGTCACAACTATTCGCGAAGAGACACGTCTATTTATTCGCACATGTTCGTTTAGTATAAATAGGGTTCGTATGTTTCAATTGTAATCATCAGAATCACTTATACTTTCACATTCAATATAGTTATTCGTTCGTAATTTATCATTGTGTTCGTATTCGTAAGCGTTCTGACCAAAATCGCCTCTAAAAGGTCATTGATAAGGGCAGGCGGGGCGGTCCGTGATGGATCCCCCGTCACGCGTTAATCCACCACGAACACCGCCGCCACTATATATATCACGCGTTAAGTTTAAAACGCGTTGAAATGTTCACGCGTTGAAAAGTTGAAAAAATTCGAACGTTTGGCGACGAACCTTCATTCTGTTTGACGAACCCTTTCACATTGTTTGACGAACCCTTCTTGTTTGACGAACCCTTTCAATTGTTTTTTTTTTTTTTTTGAAAAGAACCCTTTCACTTATTTGAGGAACCTTTAAATTGGTTTTAATTTAATTGAAATTTATAATTTTAGTGTTTTATTGTTAATTTCTAATTTAAAATAAAAAAATTTAAAAATTTGTGAGTGATAGAATTCTATCACTAGTGACCACCCCCTACATTTCTATCACTAGTGATAGAATAGTGGGTGATGACATGGTATGAGTTCATTGGATATTGTGAGTGATAGAATTTTATCACTAGTGACCCCCTAACATCAGCAGGTGACGTCATTATTACACATTTAAGTGTGGCATGTGTCATCACTAAAAGCTCATTGATGACACCATCATTATACTTTTAGGGGGACATAAAAGTCCATTCTAGGTAAAACTATTTTTTCTTGGTTTCCAACTTTTTTCCATTTTCTCAGATACCATAAACTGATAACATTAAATTCAAAATGATTTATGTAAAAGATGGACGCCGACTAAAAATAATATTGGCAGTAAGGGGACTTGAGGTGGTGGGGATTTTAACGCGTGATGGAAGTTCAACGCGTGGAAGTTGGGTGAAATTCCACCGCCACCATCATATTCAACGCATGATGGAAGTAGTTTGTGATATATTTCACGCGTAATGGGGTATTATGTGATAATTGGATGTGAGGGGGTGTGATGGTTTATTGTTAGGTGTTGTGAGTGATGACCATTGCTACTAAAAAAGGTTGTGAGTGATGGAATAATGGTTGATGACATGGCGGAACTTGATTGGATGTTGTGAGTGATGGAATTTTTACAAGTGATAACCACCCCCTCCCCTAATGTATTTCAAGATTAATTGGGTTGTGCGAAACTTCCTACTATTTTCACTAAATGTACCTCATTCCCCTGCGTACATGGGATACACGTTTAGCCTCACTTGCTTAATATGTTTACCATAATAAGCTACAAGATGATATCCATCACTATCATCAACCAAATATCTTTGCATGGACAGGGTTGATTAGTTGATATATCTCGACTATAAATATATGTCAAGTGTTGATCATGTTAGCACCTCAACATAATAAAACCATATCAACATGGAATTCTTTCCACAATTTCTACAATTTTTAGGGCTTTTGCTTTCTGTTCTGATCTTTCGTTACAAAACAACAAATAAAAGAAAAACTATCAAACTAGCAGCTCCAGAACCATCAGGAGCATTGCCTTTTGTGGGTCACCTTCACCGTCTTCACGCTCCAGAGCCTGTCGCAAGGATACTAGCAAAAATGGCAGATGACTACGGCCCGATTTACTCTTTAAGGCTCGGTAGTCAACGAGCCATGGTTGTGAGCAGTTGGCAGATGGTCAAGGAGTGCTTCACCACCAATGACAGATGTTTTGCATCACGGCCTACTATGGCAGTTAGCCGTTACATGGGCTATAATAGTGCGGTTTTTGCACTCGCGCCATATGGACCATACTGGCGAGAGATAAGAAAGATGGTCATTTTAGAGCTTTTAACGAGCCAACGGATTGAAAAGCACAAGAGTGTTCGTAATTCCGAGGTGAAATACTTGGTTAACGAGTTCTACTCGTTAATCCTGAAGAATGGACCCCGAAAAACGGTAGTGAACATGACCAAGTGGTTCGAGCATGCAACGTTTAATATCATTGTACGAATGTTAGCTGGAAAAAGGTTTTCTAGTGGTTGTAGTGACGGGGGTAATAATGAAGACTTAAAGGTGAAAGAAGCCATAAAGAAAGGGTTGTATTTAAGTGGAGTTTTTGTTGTGTCCGATGTTATTCCAAGTCTTGAATGGATGGACATTGGAGGGCATGTGAAAGCTATGAAGCAAGCAGCAAAAGAGCTTGATGTTGTCTTTGGAAAGTGGGTTGATGAACATGTTGAGAAGCGAAAAGAGTGCGATAGCGATAAAGATTCAGATTTCATGGATGTGATGCTATCGACGCTTTCGAAAGATGTTGAATTGTTCGAGCATGGTCGTGATACCATCATCAAGGCAACAACACTGGTTAGTAACTAGCGTTTGCTCTCTTTACTTTATTATCTATTTTTTAGTCGGGTCCTATATGGAGCCATTCTTTATCTCTTGCGATAGAGGATAGAGGTAAGGTTTGTCCTTATCCGACCCTCCTTGGAACATACTTTATTAGTAGGATATAAGGATATCACTAGGGTAGTTTGTTTATTATAAGATTTTCTTCTAATAAATTTTTGAGTTTTTCTTCCTTGAAAAACTAAAAATTCATAAATTTTAAAATGAAACGCAACAAACATCCATGAAAACAGTTAGATTACGATGTTTAAGTTTTTCTTTTCTTTGATAACAATAGCATATGGAATATCAACTCATGATAGGTAGGTAATGTGTCAAAACGGGTTCAATTCGCTAACGCATTAAATATGGTTGTCGAAATATCATTTCATAAAAGATAGCTAAAACTTTAGAAAACGACTTAGATAGCTTTACACATTCAAATCTGTTTCGGACGACTTTAATTTATTTTACATGTTTAGTTTTCTTGGTTTGGTCAAAATAACCTTTTTAGTCAATTAGTCTTTTCCATTGTCATTTCAATCCATGGCAATAACAAGCTAATTTACTCAAAATACTAAGGGTGTAAGGAGTGGTTAAACACTTTGGAGTGGTAAACTAAAAAACCGACCAACCAGAGCGCGCCATGTCAATCAGGCAAAAGTGTTTAAACTTTGCTGAAAAGTGTTGGCAATGGTTTAAACACTTGCTAAAGTGGTAAACTTTTGTTTTTATTTTTTTATTTTTTTAACTTAACCACCACCGTGATCCACCTCCGCCACCTCCGCCACCACCGATCACCACCTCCAACAACCTGCAACTGCCATCTCCATCATCTCTGATAACTTTCATCGTCGCCAACCACCGCAGTCTTCTCCGTTCAACTGCCATCACGGTCATCACCTCATAATAACCACCACCGTGATCCACCTCCGCCTTACCGATCATCATTCCAACCACCCTCACTCGAAACCGATCACCTCCGTCTTTCTCTATAATCACCACCGTACATCGATCACCATCTCCAAACCACCATGTCGACCACCATTCACCGTTCCTCATCACCGCACATTCATCGTGATCCTCCTCTCCGGTCATCTTCTCCAAGACCATCTCAAAACCACCACGTCGACCATCTCCAAACCACCACGTCGATCACCATTCATCGTCATCCTCCTCTCCGGTCATCTTCTCCACGACCACCATAAAACTTTTTTTTTATAATAAACGGCTTTATAGCCGTTGAGAATGCACAAACCTCGAACAAACCAACTTCCCCGCTTCGGTGAACCTTCGCCGATGTTTAAACTTTGCCGATCGGTAAAGGGGTCGGCGGCGGTGTTCCCGCTCGGCAAACCGAGTTTGCCGCACCCCTTTACCGCCCACTCTGGACACCCTAATATAATTAATAGTCTTACTTACATGTAAATGATATAAAATAATTTAACTTTTTCCAACTTGTGATCACATTATACATTTTATTTTTGTAGATTCTCATCTTAACTGGCTCAGAAAGCACAGCTGAGACACTCACATGGGCACTCTCATTGTTACTAAACCACCCTCACATCCTAAAGGCTGCCCAGCAAGAGCTTGACATCCATGTAGGAAGAAACAAATGGGTGGAAGAATCAGATACCAAAAACCTAACCTATCTACAAGCTATAGTAAAAGAAACACTCAGAATGTACCCACCCGGTCCATTAGCCGGACCACATCAAGCCAGCGAGGACTGCAATATCGGTGGATACCACACGCCCAAAGGGACTCGTTTAATAGTGAACTTATGGAAGCTACATCGCGATCCACAAGTGTGGTCGGATCCAAATGAGTTTAAACCCGAGAGGTTTCTTGAGGAACACGCAAACATAAATTATTCGGGTCAGAATTTTGAATACATTCCATTCAGTTCTGGAAGGAGAATGTGTCCTGCAAGTTCATTCGCTTTGGAAGTGATCCACTTGACACTTGCTCGGTTGCTTCAAGGGTTTGACTTGTCAACGCCAATGGGGAAGCCTGTGGATATGAGTGAAGGGTTAGGAATTGCATTGCCGAAAGTGAAACCACTTGATGTGATCATCACTCCAAGGCTTTCTCAAGATCTCTATTAAAACATAGAGTTGTATGAAAAAACAAAATCCTAGCCAGTTACTTGTGCTATATATGGATTTGTTCCTAATATATAATTGTTGAAAGTTATATTATAAATAGAAACAACACCCGCGCGCGTTGCTGCACGGTTATATCGCAATCATCGAATGCATTAGTCCAAACGTTATATGATGCATTAACCATATGAAAACACGTGTTTCGACGTATCTGGTTGAACTCAATGTAACCTATACAAGCACTGCGATTGGATCAAAACATAAAGTAAATCAAATTTATACCGTACAATCATAACATATTATAAGTGACCCCGAGTCATACATAGAAAACCTAACGGGTATAACGGAAAAGCTGACACGTATATTTAAAAGAGATTAATTAGAGCTTTTAAGAAAAGGAAACAATAAACCACAATTTGACTCCACTCAAATCGAAACAAAATTTACAAAACATTCATAAAATAATTACGAAAACATGTTATATTTGACCTGACTCGTTTCCCAAAAAAGTTTACGTCGAAACATACACCAACTCGAATTTATACCGAAACGTACATAAAAATATTCACGTAAAAAATGTTTTTTTAAAAGAAAACGTATTATATTTAACCTGGCTCGTTTACGTCTAAATGTAGAGCAAATCAAATTTATACAATCACGTACATAAAAATATGCACGTCACCTAATAGTTTTTCTTAAGTAAATGAGGTATAGCAGTAAACTCGAAACAAATTATTAGTAAAAAAACCTAATAGGTTAAATACGTTTGTAAAATCGTACCAAGTAGCATTAATGTCACACCACTGCCAGCGACCAACATCAGAAGAGTTCGTACAAATAAAATAAATAAAAAAGTAAAAAATAACACCGAAAGAAAAACAGACGTAAAATCGTTGAATCTTGCACACATGTTGCAGCGTGTTAATGTGAAGAAGTTAGATATAAACGTAAAACGTGGAAAAATAACTAAATTGATTTAGGATCCGCGCGTTGCGACGAACTTGTCAAACGGAGAAAAATAGACGCGTTGCAATTGCCCTGTTAAACGGGAAAAAACAGACGAGAAAACGTTGAACCCCACATCCACGTTGCGGCGTGTTGACTCACAAAATTTAGAACGAAATGTAAATCGAAAAAACTCGTGAAAGATGAAAACTATGGGGGTACAATGTTGAAAATAAAAAACTGTTGGGGTTAAATTGTAAAAAATGAAAAGTTTTGGGTTAAAAGTTAAGGGGATTAAAATGCAAAATATAAAAACTTTCAGGTTAAAAGTGCAAAATGCAATTTTATTTTTTTCTGAACCCCCCCCCCCCCCCCCCCCATGCACATGTTACCACAACATAAAGCAAGAACATGTTGGTCATTTATAGCTTGGAAATAATCTTTAAAAATTGAGTAAATTACAAGTTTTTTCCTTTATGTTTGTCTCAAATTTCAGGCGATGTTCTTTACCTTTAAAATTGACGAGTCTTGTACTTAATGTTTCAAAATCCTGCACGTTATGTCCTTTAGGGCAAACCCAGTTATTTTTTTCTGTTAAATCAGATCATGTGCGAGGCACATTAGGGTATACTTGTCTTTTTCACCTATTATTTAAAAAAATTAAAGAAAAAAAATAAAATACTAAGTATCAATTTCATCTCTTTCTCACTCTCTAAACACACTTCCCTTCTCTCTCTACTCTCTCTCATCTCTGTCACCCACAGACCTACCCTTTTCCCCCAAACAACCAATCACCCCCGATTCCCAATCCAAAAAACCCCAATTTCCCAATCAAATCCATGTAGTGTGTTATCGATCGATTAATCATGTGTGTTTTGTACGTTGGCTCTTCGAATCTAGATCTAGAAGCGTTGAGGCGGTTACAGTGGTTGATGATCGGTTGTTTGAAAGAGATATGTTTGATGGTTGAAGTCGCGGTATGGCGGTTGACAGTGGTGGAGTTTGATGGTTGAAGTCTCGGTTCCGATATCGATATGGGTTTGACGGTGGTGGAGATTCGTTGCAAGTAGAGATCCGGATCTGGTTTTTCTCTATGTTACTCTCTTTCTCTCTCTTCTTGTAGAGCTTGAATGCACAATTTGAATGACTAGATGAAGATTTAAAGAGACACACAGATGAATCTGATATGTTGTTGTTCAAAGTGTTTGTTGTAGATTTTGATTTTAAATGGTAACTGGTTCGAGTATTAATCTTGATAAAGTCTAAATTTGTATCAATTGTTTGTTAAACTGAATATAGATTGACATTGTTGCTCCGTTCCGGTGTTCTTCGTCAATCCAACGCTATTGTTCTCTCACATCCTGCTCCTGGATCTCCTAAAGAGGATTTGAGTTTGTTTATTCAAGATGTGTTTACACAGTTGCAAATCGGATGTAGATGGGTATAGATAGAGAGATAGAGTGGGGTGCTGGATGGTGGTTGCAGGGGTGGCCGGTGGGGATGATGGTTGCAATGGTGGATAGTGGCTGAGGCGGTGGTTGATGATGGTAGAGATAGAGAGAGAAGCTAAGAGCTAGACCTTGCAGAGAGAGAGAGATATGGGAGAATCAGATATTCATATGTATGATTTATATATATAAATAATAGTAATAATAACTAGTAAGAATCCCTTCGCGCTTCGCGGCGAGAGTTCGGTCAGTATCTGTTCGTTTCGTTTCGTTTCGTTACGTTACAGTACTTGTACTCACAATAGCCTATAGTGATCAAAAGAGAAAACCTTACATGGTTCGAAAACAGAAAACAAAAAATGAATATCGATACCAGGACCTATGTTATTCAGTTAATATCGATTCGATTGGTTTGCGTTCTATGTTTATTTTTTTTCAACATTGCGATATAAATTTTTTTGATAACGAATATTGTGCCACAATCATACCAAACCGAATCGGAACCGACTAAACAACATCTGTATCAGTACCAACATTTTTTTATTTTCATTTTCTTTCCGATTAATTGACACCGTATTGCTACAATATTGTACCCAACCGAAGAACATCATTTCCGGTTTAGGAGTTTATTTATATATTTTTTTTCTTTCTATAAACTGACACCGTATTGCTACCCTACCATGCCGAACGTCAATAACGTTACCAGTACCGTGACACTCTAAACCGATCGGTGTCGTACGAACAACATAGATGCTAGTACCGGTGTTTGTTTTTATCGTTTTCGGCCATGTAAAACATGTATTGATTTCGATACGAAGTGTAAGTATCGTTTTGGTACAGTAACGAACCGAACCGAACCGAACCGATTTCGATCTAATGCACCCGGTAACATACCATCATAACGCGTGGGCAAATAACTTGAAATGTTAAAAAAATAAATAAACATACATACGAAATTTCTTTTTAAACTTAACACTAAAAAGAAAACTAAATAATCAATAAAATATTACTAATAAAAAATAAAAATACTTAAAACTTATCGATTACTATTTATTATTAAAAATAGCACATAAATATTTAAAAATTGTTATTTACTGTTCATCACAAGTTTAGTTTAATATGTATAATATAATAATAATAGTATTAATATCTATTATATATTATATATATATATATTAATAATAGAAGGCAAATGAATAGTGTTTTAAGGTGGTGGTATGTTATGATCGGGTGTTTGGGCGGTTCTTACACCTTGCAAGTGGTGTCATTAAATGGTTAAGGCATGTGTCAAACCACGTATCACCAAATTCCAGAAGAGAGAAAGAAGATTAAATATAGGTAAAAAGACAAAAATACCCTTGGATGATCAGATTTAACAAAAAAAAAAAATTAACTAGGTTTGTCCTAAAGGACATAACGTGCAGGATTTTAAGACATTAAGTAGAAAACTGATTAATTTTAAAGATAAAGGACAGCACCTGAAATTTGGGACAAACATAAAAGACAAAACTTGTAATTTACTAGAGTAATTACAAAAATCATCATTTATGTATATCACTTATTGCAAACTGTGTCCTTTGTCTTCAATAATTAAAGAAAACGTACTCGATGTTTGCAAACTCTTGCAAGTTATGTCATTTAGCCTTAACTCAGTTAATTTTTTGTAGTTAAATCTAACCAAATGGACCCCACGTGAGGGTATTTTGGTCATTTTACTCTCATGTGAGGTCCATTTGGTCGGATTTAACCACAAAAATACCCTCATGTGGGGTCCATTTAGTAAGATTTAACACAAAAATTAACTGAGTTAGGGCTAAAGGACATAACTTGCAAGGGTTTGCAAACATCGAGTACGTTTTCTGTAATTATTGAAGACAAAGGACACAGTTTGACATACATAAAGGACGTTTTTTGTAATTTACTCTAAAAATTATAATTGTATAAGTAGACGTATAACAAAATTAGCTAGCTAGTGTGTATGTACTAATGTATAATTATTGGTTATGGTATAATTGTATGACTAATTAAACTAGTTCGACTCCTACTTGTGGCGAAAGGGTTTGGGACCGACCCAATGATGGTTCGTTCCTACCGAGGCATGGTTCGATCCTGAGTGCAACCCGGTTTTACCCGGCTGTTATCCCAGCGAGTCTCTTGTGTGGGGGCAGTATGGTTTCCGGGCGAAGGTCAACTTACGAGACGGCCGGGGCCAGATAGGACATCGCGTCCGGAGGGCGGGGCTGACGGGGGATTGTCTTTGACAAGAACCCGGTGACCACTAAGGTCCTGTACATAGAAAGTCACTCTTCAAAAAATGTAAACACTATGCAACAGGTCTTCAGTTATATTTACATCTTTCTCAATGACGGAACTCGAATTTAAAACGAGAAAACTTTAACTTAAAGAAAAAAAGAAAAACGGAATTTACACATCTAAAAATTAAGAAACTTAAGGGACTGAAAATTTAAACCACAATAAAATTAAATTAAAAAGTAAATACAACACAAAATCAAAAATTGCAAAAAAAAAAAGACAAAAAACCACCATCCTCGCTACATGTTCCGATTCACTATAAATGAAAATATCCTCACTACGTTCACCGTTCCAATTCACTGTAGATGAAAAATATAGGAAGGGTAAATTACATTTTTCGTCCTTTATGTTTGTATTGGATTACAATTGATAACCTTTAACTTCGATTATTAAATTCACAATCCTTTATTTGAAAAACTCATTACACTTTACGTCCTTTAGCAATAACTAAGTTAACATTTTCAGTTAGGTCTATACATTTAAGGGCAGTTTAGTATTTTTCATTAATTATTTATAGTATTTAATAAGATTAAAATACAAAGAGATTTTAGAGTTAATAGCCAAAATGGTCCCTGAAATTTGCTCACTTTTGCCACTTTAGTTTAAAATCCAAAATTTTTAAATCTGGGTCCCTGAGATTTGCATTTTGTTGTCATTTTAGTCCAAATTTCAAAACCCCCCTTTTTTTTTACTGTTGCAACCAGCCTATTTTGTCCTTTTGCGCCGGGGTATTTTGGTCATTTTTATGAGTTATTATAACAAACACAGATCAAGAACCCAGATCATCTCTCTCAAAGCAGATCAAGAACCCAAATCAACTCTCTCTCTTCTCTCTCTCTATAGCACCACCACCACCGCCACCTCCACAGCCTTCTGACTACCGCCACTGCCACCATCAACACCCACCCCACAAGCACCACCTCTTCAGAGCACAACCACCCCCGTTCTCCCCCCCCCCCCCCCTCTCTAAAACCCTAGCTTTTACCCTCTCTTCTTTGAGAGATGATTTGGGTTCTTGATCTGGGTTTGAGAGAGATGATCTGGATTCTTGATCTGGGTTTGTTATAATAACTCATAAAAATGACCAAAATACCCATGCGCAAAAGGACAAAATAGGCTGGTTGCAACAGTCAAAAAAGGGGGTTTTTGAAATTTGGGCTAAAATGGCAACAAAATGCAAACCTCAGGGACCCAGATTTAAAAATTTTGGATTTTGAACTAAAGTGAGCAAACCTCAGGGACCATTTTTTGTCACACCCCCAAAATACCACATACGGAAACACCGCGGGACGTGTGACGTACCGGATCCAAGCCACTAATCACATTGAACTTTAATAAATACTTAAGTAAAACATTCCATTCATTTCAAAATGTAATTCCAAGACATAAGTTAAAACCCACGTAAACGTTCAGCGGAAGCATAAGATTATTCATTGTTCAAGTGTTTCAAAACAATGTACTAAACCAAGAATAAATATCCAAGAGTTGTGACCCATGACCACTCCAGTACTCCTAGATAGCAAGTTCCATGTCCAAGAATCTAACAACCTGCAAGCATGCAGACAAGTGTGTCGGACGACGCTGGTGAGTTCAAAGTTTGTTAACATGTTTAGTTATCAGTTACCGGATTAGAACGTTTCACAGATTCAATGTTGTTAATCACACGCTTACCGCCGATGGCTCCAGATTATTTGCCCTAAACCCCAATGCCTCTATCAAAGCAATGGTCAAGATGGGGGTCATTAGTTCACTCCCGACCTCCTCGGTGCGGTGTGAGGGTGCCAAACCTAAATAGCGCTATTAACTAATACCCCGTTGCCCTACAAGCAACAATCGGTAGGAGGGACTTGAGTGATAGATATACGTGTATTAACCAACAACCCAGGTTTAACATTCCAGTCAAACCCATTACCCGACATTCCTCCCCGGAACGTTTATCAGATGTCCTACCCCGGGACGCATGCTTGGAAAAAGAGCAGTGAACTCACATTGGTTTGCTCGGTGTATAATGTTACCCGTTCCCGTTAGTCCAACAAACCCTATCGTGATTATCAATTATATCAGTTTCATAAACAACTAGGTTACACATTTTCACAGTTTGAATGCGTCACAAGAACATCGTATAACACATAACAAATGCTCAGTTTCCATGCTAGCCCACATTCCACATGCTTATCATGCGATATCATTCAACAGTTAAATTGATTATTTACATTTATGCATACAAGTTTCCTAGTTTCCAACTAATGGTGTCATCATGCACAGACTAGATTGTGTAGCCAAATATTCACATCAAACACTTTATATACTACACCAACAGTTCGGATACTTTGTTCTCAGATGGCACCCCGACGAAATACATATTTCGTCATCCACTATGTTGATGAAAGATCCCCGACGAATGACTATGTTTCGTCGACAACTCCTGTGACGAAAGATCTTCCAACGAATGACCATGTTTCGTCATGAATGACTATGTTTCTTCGTCGACCTGAACCCTAACAGTTTCCCTGTTTCATCACATAGTGGTTCTAGTCTCTAAAACGGATCAATCCTACTTCTCAGTCAATTACCGTTGATGATCATACGATTCCTACTAACAGTTACCAATGAATACATATTCTTACGCACGTATAACAATCCGTAACAACAACTATTCTTAAACAACGAGTCATTAGTTACTTCTATGATTTGCAATAACTCCTACTGATCAAACAATCTTTAATCTAAACATCGACTGACCACACATACGATCCGGTGATTATTTAACAAGGAATCAATTCTTCAACAAGTATCAATCTCAGACTATGAACGCACACATACCACTGACCCACATCATGCAAACCCTAGGCTACGATAATATAAACAGAATCCTAAAGCCACACAAGATCAATTCATCAGGAATATAATACACTAACAATAAAAGGCTGCTAACCGTGATTTGAATTGGTTTGATCGTAGAGCCGGAGACTTCGAACTAATGATGAACAGTCGTCGGTTACACGAAAGTGGAGAATAGTGTTTTAGGGTTTGCCGAAAAGTGTAACTGAGTTTATATTAACACATTAGGCCTCACTAGGCCATAAAACTGCTTGACGAAACACCCTGCTCGACGAAAGATGTGTTTCGTCGAGATCCCACACGGCGAAAAACCCCAGTTTCGTCACAGGGTCACACCAGGTTCTTTGATGACTTAACTTATTATTAAGCATTTACATTTAACCTTAAACCACCAACATAACCATCCTATCAACATTCAAACAAAACAGTGTAATGATACAATGCAACGACTTATAAAACAGGATTCTAAAACAAGCGACACATAAAGGAAAGGTCTTAAGATTTCAGGTTGTCACATCATCCCCAACTTGAAAGAAATTTCGCCCCGAAATTTGACAAGTAATCCAAAACGGCAACGTGTTAGATCAGGATGACTGTGGATTTTCCGCAGGTGTCACATCATCCCCAACTTGGAAGAAATTTCGCCCCGAAATTTGACAAGTAATCCAAAACGGCAACGTGTTAGATCAGGATGACTGTAGATTTTCCGCAAGTGCCACATCATCCACAACTTGAAAGGGAATTTCGTCCCGAAATTCACTAGTTGTATCAGATTTAGATTTGTCAGCTGGAAACAAGTGAGGGTACTTGAGCTTCATCTGATCCTCGCGTTCCCATGTGAACTCCGGTCCACGTCTTGAGTTCCAACGAACTCTCAAACTCGGGATTCGGCTATGCTTGCGGACTTTGACCTCCCGGTCCATAATTTCTATTGGTTCTTCGACAAACTGCAATTTGTCGTCGATCTTCAATTCTTGAAACGGTACCACTAGTGTTTCATCAGATAAACACTTCTTTAGTTGAGAGACATGGAGCACATCATGGATGTTACCCAACTCAGCAGGTAACTCTAACTTGTAGGCCACTTTACCAATTCGCTCCAGAATTTTGAATAGCCCTACATAACGAGGGTTAAGCTTGCCGCGTTTTCCAAAACGCACCACCCCCTTCCAGGGTGAGACCTTCAACATAACACGATCATTAACTGCGAACTCCAACGGTTTTTTACGCTTATCGGCGTAGCTTTTCTGACGATCACGCACTGCCGCCATACGATTCTTTGTCTGAACAATTTTCTCGGAGGTTTCAAGTACAAGTTCCGGGCCTGTAACCTGGCTGTCACCCACCTCAGCCCAACAGAGAGGTGAACGACATTTTCGTCCGTACAATGCTTCGAATAGAGCTTCCTGAATGCTGGTATGGTAACTGTTGTTGTAAGAAAACTCTATCAGCGGCAAGTGTTTCTCCCAACCTGTCACACCCCGATATTTCCACGTATTACCGGTGGGGAGTATCGTGACGTAGTTGATATCATCATAGTTAAACAACACAATATATAAATGCACAGCAGAAGCAAAGATAGATTCATTTCAACTTTAATAATTTGTAATATTAAATATCACGAAATAGTTTAAACGGATCCACAGGCGGATCAAAATAAAAAGGAGATATTGTTCAACAGTTTTATTGACATCCAAGCTTGCGAGACTTATTGTGGACGCTAGGAGACAGCCAGCCTACCTGCACTTAACCTTTTGGAAAATACGTCAATTTACACTGGTAAATACAATTTAACTGACTCATTTTGAAAAGGTTTAAAAATTGATTTGAATGCACGTGGCACAAAACATTTTATAACTTGGGATAATTATTTGAATATAATCTTGTAAAAGAATTACATGTTTCTTATGCGTTCAGTAGCCCGATCCGTAGAACGGGTTAAAAATCAATAGACACACCACATTATTTGGTTAGGCACTGACGGGTGAACGCCTACACCCCGTGCTTAGGTCGTGGTCATTTCGTAAAATGATGTCAAGGATATCCGGGACATGGTCATTAACCCCCCAAAGGCTTTAAGCAAACAAAACATTTCCAAACGGAGCATATCAATGATTTAACCTCTATCCGATTAAAGATTCAATGCCCGACCAAGCGGTATTTTATATACCATACCCCAAGCCCGTATAGGGAAAATAAGTTAAAAGTATTTACCTTTGCAAGTATAAATAACAATTAGCAAGTGCGTGTAGCTTTTACTGGTTCTCCTATTCTGGAACAAAGGTTTATAATAACCTATTAGATTTCTAACGGGTCTTTATTTAAGCTTAAGCTTAGACCGGTTAGTTTTAGAGGAAGATACGGTTCAAGCGCACGATTAAGCGAAGACCGGAATGGAATGTGATTTAGACCCGACAAGTTGAAGACTTGTATAATATGGGCAAACTGAACACATTCTGGATTTTGAGACAAAAATGGTAAGGTTTGACCCGTTTCGGTCAATTTGTGCAAACTAGTTACATAAACCGAACCGAACGCGAAAAGGGCGTAACGGGTAACCATAAGAGTCATATACAAGTTTCCTAAGTTAATATGCTTTAAATATGTTGAGACATCGGTAAGATATCTCCTATTATGCCCGAAATGGATTTAAACTCAAACTATGCCTCGTAAGGGCATTTTGGTCATTTAAAAGGTTATAAAAGAGTTTAATTAGTAATCTGAGTTACAGGTCTGATGTATTCAGTAAATGTACTTAATTCAATAAGTTATAACAGTAGGGTACTAGATGTATATGAAATTTATCATTTAAAACCAAACTATGCACCTTAGGGCATTTTGGTAATTTCACATAGGCTTAAAAGGCCAAAACTGGAAATCTGAGTTTAAAACTTTTGCTTACTATTAAAATATAAAAATTTACTAAAATTATCAGTAGGCATCAAACCTTATATGTTTAAAATGGTTTTAATATATATTATGCTTTAAAAACACCTAAAAATGCGATTTTGAGCTATTTCCGGGTTTTTAAAGGAAAGCTGAAAATTTTAATATTCCAGAAGGCTCAAAATATTTTATTTATCATAACAAATCAGTAGCAAAAGGTTTGGTATCAAAATAATTTGTAAAACTCATTTTATAGCCCAAAAGGGCAAAACCGACAATTACCGAATCAAGCTTAAAGGCCTATGTTATGCTCAGCCAAAAATTAAATAAAAATCTTTAAAAATCTCAAAATATTATTTTAGAGTAAACTGCCATTTTGGTCCCTGTGGTTTGGCCAGTTTTGCCACTTTAGTCCAAATCTCAAACTTATTACATCTGGGTCCCTGTGGTTTGGTTTTTGTTGCCATTTTAGTCCAAAATCCAAAAATCCTCCTTTTTGACTGTTTTAAGGTCCCTTTTTTGTCCTTTAATGCAGGGGTAGTTTGGTCATTTAAATTTATTCTTTTAATTAATTAAAACAAAATTAATTATATATATTATATATATATATATACATATACAGACATTCACAAAGGAGGATGGCCTCATCTACAAAACCGACACCCACAACCACTCATCTCCTCCCTCATCTACACCATGACCACTCACCTCTCTCTCTGCAAACCGACGTTCGACGTCGATTCTCCGACGAAACCGACACCCACAACCACCCTTTTATCTCTCCACAAACACACCTGAAACAGAGAGAGAGAATCGGAGAAAGGAGGATGGCCGACACCCAGTTTACAGCAACAGTGCCAGCGACGCCTCCGCTCACGGCGGCGGTAGTGGTAGATGGGGGTGGTGGTGGTAGATGGGGGCAGTTAACGGTGAAAAATTTGGAAAAAAAGGGAAAATCTGTTAGGGTTTTGAGATGGCGGCGCAGGTTAGTCAAGCTTAGGCAGTTAACGGTGGTGGTGGTGCTCAGCAGGTTGTGACGATGGGAGAAGGAGGAGCCGATTTGATTTAGTGGCGGTGGTCAGGTGGCGGTGATCAGGTACGAGGAGAGAGAGAGCGGTGGGAGAAGGGGGAGCCGATTTGATTTAGTGGCGGTGAGAGATTAACGAAGAGAGAGAGCAGCGGCGGTGGTCAGGTGGCGGCAGGTGAACTTTTCATTTTTTTTCTTTTGTTTTGAAATCGGTATTGATAGTTGATCTGATTTTGATTTGATTTAGTGGGCTTGTTTGTAATTTGGATACGGTTATTGGGTTTTGATCAAGATTTGATTTTGTTTGTGGGTTTGTTTTTTAAGTTTGTGGGTGGTGTTGGAATCTGGGTTTTAATGATGTTCCTTGATCAGGGTTTTATTGATCTGGGTTTTTATGATGTTCTGATGATGGTTTTGATTATGTCTGGGTTTTGATGATGTTTTGATGATGTTCTTGATCTGGGTTTTGATGATGATGTTTGGAGTGGCGGTGGTGGTGGTGCTATAAAGAGAGAGAAGAGAGAGAGAGGGAGGAGGTGGCGGTGGTGGTGGTGCTAGAGAGAGAGAGAAGAGAGAGAGGGAAGAGAAAGATGATTATTTTGATCTGGGTTTTATTGAAAAAAAAATGAAATTTAAAAAATGACCAAAATGCCCCTGCACTAAAGGACAAAATAGACAGCTTTTAACAGTCAAAAAGGAGGATTTTTGGATTTTGGACTAAAATGGCAACAAAAACAAAACCACAGGGACCCAGATGTAATAAGTTTGAGATTTGGACTAAAGTGGCAAAACTGGCCAAACCACAGGGACCAAAATGGCAGTTTACTCATTATTTTATAACAGTGGGTAAAAAAAAAGTTTGGTATAAAAAATCGGGTTTAGATAGGCTATATGCTAATTACGCCGTTTATTTAATAAAAAGCTTTCTAATTACGCTAATGAGCATAACTCTTAATCTAGACCTCAAACTGATGTTAAATTTTAGGTGCAAGTTTATAAATCAGTAACTAAGGTTTCTACTCTTTCACTTTTTCAAAAATCTCATCTTAAGGTGAAAAGGGCATAATAGTCAACATATAAGCAATTAACGGAATCATGCATATTAATTGGATATCTAATGAACCAGGATGTATAATCACAGAGGGTTATACTAACATGTAACTAGGTTCAAAAGAAGCTCTAAGGCAATCCTAAACTAGGCTTAAACGGGTCAGAACTGAAAGTCAAAGTCAAAGCAAAAGTCAAATTATGCGACTTTCGGTTCCGAACCGGGTCTCTACTGAAAATTTTCGGGTTGTACATGTTTAGAAATGTTCTTACATTAATTACTAAGTTATATTAATGATAAAACAGGTTACATGCATCCTACATTGCTAATTATGTGTTAATTTGAAAATAAGTATTCTGTTGACTTTTTAAAGTTAGCTTTGACCCGACAATTGACATAGTTAGAGTGGGAATCAGAGAGTACCCTTTTAAGCGTTTATTACCCACATAATTACCTACTTATAGGTACTTTTAATTCGAGATTTGACTGAACAAATATTAATTAATATCGAAGTCAAACCTTAATTACGACGGTTTGACTTTTAGCTAATTAACTAAGCTAAACTGAATTAGGAAAGGTTAAGGACACTTACAAATGTCCTAAGTATGATTAGGGATCCTAAGAGAAGTTGGTTGCTGTCCAGAGAGCTCCAGAAATCAGTTGAAGTGGGTCTTGAATGAAGTGAACAAATGGTTGCAACTCCATCTTCTTATATAGTGAGCTAAATTCCATAGGATCATCACACATAGGTCTAGGAAGGTTGCAAGATGTTCCCAGGTGTCCTATGATGCTAAAAACCGGATATAGGAGCCCCTGAATTCGAAAACCACTCAAATAAGGCGGTGCAACCGTTTTAACAGGCAGATGTCCAAAAATTAGCCCAGATGCAGGCCTTAGGGACCGTAAGACTCGGAACTTAAGGTCCGTAACCGACTCCCTTACGGACCATAAGGTTAGACCTTTACGGTCTGTAAGATTTCGCCAGAGGACAAAAATTTGTTTTCTTTCAGGCAGTGACCATGCAACTATGACATCTCGGACTCTTGTGCTTTTTAATCAGTATGGGGACCATGAAGTCAGCCATTGCATGCCTAGCCATGCACTTTCACAACTTGTATTCTTGTAGGAGGTTTTTAATGTCGGAAATACCAAGAAATTCATATTGGATCCATGTCTAAGGTTGTAACCAATTTATAATTTAGGATAGCCAGATTTATATACATAATTCAGATGTTGTTTAATTATATCCTGGTTAGGGATTTATTAATAGGTCGCTCAGAGGTATAAATTAACATGTCGACGTTTTTAAATCCTACCGTACATCTTTATCTGGATCCGTTTTTATAACACGTTTGCATAACATGACACGTGTCTTTATTTTACTGGACATGAATTTTCGAGGTGTTACATCCTCACCCCCTTAAAAGAAATCTCGACCTCGAGATTTATTGGAACAAATGAGGGTATTTTTCCTTCATGGTAGACTCTACCTCCCAAGTATATTCGGGACCTCTGCGGGCATCCTATTTGACCTTTACGATAGGTACATGCTTCCTCCTAAGCTTCTTAACCTGTCGATCCTCGATCGACAAAGGTTTTTCCACAAATTTTAAGCTCTCGTCTATATGTACATATGTATGTGGTATGACTAGCGATTCATCAGCTAGACATTTCTTTAGATTACAGACGTGGAATACATTGTGAATACCACTGAGCTCTTCTGGCAAGTTCAACTTATAAGCCACTGACCCAACACATTCGATAATCTCGAATGGTCCTATATACCTTGGGCTTAACTTACCTTTCTTACCAAATCGCATCACTCCCTTCCAGGGTGATACTTTAAGCAAAACTTTATCACCAACCTCGAACTTTAGAGGTTTACGCTTTGGATCTGCGTAGCTTTTCTGCCTATCTCTGGCAGCTTTCAGGCGATCGCGAATCTGGACAATCTTGTCCGTCGTTTCAAAGACAATTTCAGGTCCTGATAATTGAACTTCTCCTACTTCCGCCCAACAAATAGGCGTTCTGCATTTTCTACCATATAATGCCTCAAAAGGCGCAGCCTTAATGCTTGTGTGGTAGCTATTGTTGTAGGAGAATTCGATCAAAGGTAGATGGTTATCCCAACTACCACTTAAATCAATTACACATGCACGAAGCATGTCTTCCAAAGTTTGGATTGTACGCTCACTCTGTCCATCCGTCTGAGGATGGTAAGCCGTACTAAAATTTAAGCGCGTGCCCAAGGACTGTTGGAAACTTTTCCAAAAGTGTGATGTATATCTGGTATCTCTGTTAGAGATAATTGACACTGGTACGCCATGCAGAGATACAATCTTATCTACGTACAATTGGGCTAACATGTCGGAGCTAAAAGTCTCTTAATGGGTAGGAAATGTGCCGACTTAGTCAGTCTATCTACTATCACCCATATAGTATCATTTCCCTCCCTAGTCTTTGGCAACTTAGTGATGAAATCCATCGTCACCATCTCCCACTTCCATGTGGGAAGTTCAGGCTGTTGTAGCAAACCTGACGGCTTCTGATGTTCAGCTTTGACTTGCGCACACGTCAAACATTTAGCTACATAGGCAGCTACAGACTTTTTCAAGCCTATCCACCAGTAGTTTGCCTTTAGATCCTGGTACATCTTATCAGCTCCAGGATGAATGGAATATTTAGAACTGTGGGCTTCCTGGAGGATAACATCTTGAAGTCCTCCATAAACTGGAACCCATATTCGTCCATTTAACCTCAGGATTCCGTCCTTGTCATAGGATAACGACTCTTCAGTTACTCCTAGCTTTTCATCAGGATAGTTAGCTTCCAACACAGCTTATCTCTGTGCAGCTAACAACCTTTCGTTCAAACTATTCTTTATCTCAATGCTCTTGGCATTGATTCTTATAGGCTTCACTCTTTCCTTCCTGCTTAAGGCATCAGCAACCACATTTGCCTTGCCTGGATGGTATCTTATCTCACAATCATAATCATTTAAAGTTTCCATCCATCGTCGTTGCCTCATCTTTAAATCCTTCTGATTAAACAAGTGTTGAAGGCTCTTATGGTCTGAATAGATCACACACTTGGTTCCATGCAAGTAATGCCTCCATAGTTTTAGTGCAAATACAACGGCACCCAACTCCAAATCATGGGTGGTGTAATTCTTCTCGTGTACCTTTAACTGTCGTGAAGCATAGGCAATGACTTTGCCTTTCTGCATGAGCACACAGCCCATTCCGGTGTATGATGCATCACAATATACTACAAATTCATCAATTCCATCAGGTAACGTCAATACAGGATCATTGCTCAACTTTTGCTTCAGAATATCAAAAGACTCTTGCTGCTTAGGCCCCCAGTCAAACTTACTTTTCTTGCGGGTGAGTAAAGTCAGGGGTGCTGCAATTCTTGAGAAGTTTTCAATAAATCGCCTATAGTATCCTGCTAAACCTAGGAAGCTACGAATCTCTGTAGGCGTCTTCGGCTCTTGCCAATTCATAACAGCTTCCACCTTAGCGGGATCCACTTAGATACCACGCTCACTAACCACATGTCCAAGGAATTGGACCTCTCAAAGCCAAAATTCACACTTCGAAAATTTGGCGTAGAGTTTCTCACGATGCAGAAGTTTAAGAATACAGCGAAGGTGTTTCTCATGGTCAGCTTGGTTCTTCGAGTAGATGAGGATGTCGTCAATGAAGACGATGACAAATTTATCCAGGTAGGGCTTGCAGACGCGATTCATGAGATCCATGAATGCGACAAGTGCATTAGTGAGCCCAAAAGGCATCACTAGGAACTCGTAATGACCATAAGGAGTCCTAAATGCAGTCTTGTGTACATCTTCATCTTTAACCTTCAATTGGTGATAGTCTGACCTCAAATCGATCTTAGAGAAGTAGCTTGCCCCTTGTAATTAATCGAACAGATCGTCGATCCTGGGCAAAGGATACCTATTCTTGATAGTGACCTTATTAAGCTCACGGTAATCGGTGCATAGGCGCATCGATCCATCCTTCTTCTTGACAAACAAGATCGGCGCTCCCCAAGGGGATGAACTAGGTCTAATGAAACCTTTGTCTAGCAGATCATCTAACTGCGTCCTCAATTCCTTCATTTCTGTTGGTGCCAACCTATAAGGTGCCCTAGCAACAGGTGCTGCTCCAGGGATGATGTCGATTCTGAATTCCACTTGCCTATCTGGCGGTAGACCAGGTAGCTCTTCAGGAAAAACTTCAGGATATTCAGAGATGACGGGGATGTCTTCCATCTTAGGTTTCGGCTCATCCATCGTAACCTGTGCCATATAAATGACACAACCTTTCTTCAGGCATTTAGATGCCTTGAGCATAGACACCTGCTCAGGCAGTCCATACTGGGTATCCCCCTGAATGGTAAGTGGCTCACCAGACGGGGTTTTGACTACCACTTGCTTTTTGTTGCACATAATATGGGCTTGGTTATGCGATAACCAATCAATACCTATCACTATATCAAAACCGGCTAGCTTAAAGGGAAGTAAGGACAAAGGAAAAGAGTGGTTCCTAATGGATATAACACATCCATCTAAAACAGTTGAGGCGGTTTCTATGGTTCCATCAGCTAATTCCACCTCATACTTCACACTTAAGGCTTTTACAGGCAATTTCAACAATTCACAAAACTTGTTATCCACAAAAGACTTATCCGCTCCAGAATCAAACAACACTCTAGCATAAACATCATTTATGAGAAAAGTACATGTGATCACGTTGTCGTTCTGAACAGCTTCCTTTGCATCCATCTTAAAGACCCTAGCATTGGTCTTTTTCCCATCCTCGGTTTTCTTGGTGATCTTTGGGCAATTGGACTTAATGTGCCCTTTTTCATTGCAACTGTAACACGTTGCATCCTTCAGCTTCTTGCACTCTAGGGTCTTATGTTCCGAAGATTTGCAAATCCCACATGGCCTCGGCTGAGACTGGGATTTCGACTCAAGTCGGCACCTCCCAAAATGGTGCTTCTTACAAACCTTACACTTGGGCTAATCTCCAGATTGATGCCCATCCTTCCTAGATCCAGGCCCCTTCTTGTGGTCATTGTTTCCCTTGTGCTTCTTGTCAGACCGCCGTGAATTGTCATATTCACGCTTCCTTTTCTCGGCATCTGTATTCCTCAGCGATCTCTGCCTGACCGCGTCCAGTGTGAGGGACAAGGATATATTAGCCACAGACCTGAATGTAGTTGGCCGAGAGGCTTTTACACTTGCCTTAATTTCTGGGGCTAAACCCCCGATGAAACGAGCTATTCTTTTGGGTTCCGGGGTCACAAGATAAGGAACCAACCTTGACATTGTATTAAAGCTCGTAAGGTAAGCTTGGAAATCCAGATTTTTCATTACCAACGACAGAAAATCTGACTCAATCCTTTCAACCTCATGCTGAGGACAGTAGTTCTCCTTGATGAGGGTAACAAATTGTTCCCATGTCATATTATACAGTAGAATCTTCCCTGTAGCTTGAATCAACGATTTCCACCAGGCTAAGGCCTCACCTTTGAACGATTGAGACACAAACTTTGCTACATCCTTATCAGTTCACCCGCTGATGTCAACCACGGTATCCATTTCATCCAACCATGTCATGCAGTCAATCGCTCCTTTCTCCCCAGTAAAGTCTCTGGGTTTGCATGAGACGAAGTATTTATACGTACAGGACTTGCCACACAGTTCCTGTTTTTGCTGGTTCGAGGAGTGATGATCGTCATCATCCTTCTTTGGCTTATCTAGCTTAGAGGGTGGCTTACTATGAGCCTCAGAATGTGTTTTTGACTTACAATGGGGTGCTGATTGGGTCCTGCTTCGAGTACTACTCGATTCACTATACTGCCTCTCTATGGCTTTAGTGACGGCGTTGTCAATCAATGTTTGGAGTTCTGCACCAGTTATATTGATCCTGGTGGCGTCATGATTTTCCTTTGGCCGACTGTTGACCTCGTTAGACTCAACCATGTAGTTGAACTGCTACATAAGATGATGACAATGATTCATTTAAGGAATTATAATAGGTCTGTCATCTTGATAATTTATTAACCATGGTAATTAAAGAGCCATACTAGTTAATTTGTTAAGTAATTTCATTAGGGACTTTTTACTAGTAACCCTTAGTTCTAGAATGAAATATAATATTGGCACAACAGGCCTAGTCACGTGGACAATTCTAAATAATAGATTTAGATCTTATAGGATCTAGTTATTAAGGTTTGAATTAAAATTCATTACCTTTCTTGACAGGGAGTCTATAAGCTACGGCTGCCTTTTGTCTTATATGACATTAGTTATAGCCCGTAGGCATTACATCACAATCGGGTGTTTAATTAATAATAGATGATTTGGTTAATTTAACGTAAGGGCGGCTTGTGTGATTTTGCGGATCACATTAGCCAAGAATGTTAACATGTTTGCAGATGTTAACAAAGATTTGAATCTTTTTAAAACAGGTTTTACCATATTGGCCAGGTCTTATAATGACATACAAGCTAGGTTTTACCTTTTTAAGATTTTTTTTAACATTAACGCAGAACAATTTATAAATTGAGGTGTTAATATGGATCTTAATCTAATTGTGGAGACTATCATCTTGGCCCTGTCTTAAGGTGACACATGGCTAGGTCTTGTCCTTTTAGATTTTATCATTTTAATATAATGATTGATCTTGTATAATTAATGTTATTATTTATTTTATATTTTTGTTCATGCATATAACTAAAATTAGAAATTTAAATCTAACCATTTCACCACATGAATTTAAAATACTAATATGCCCTGAACGGGACTTCAAACTGAACTAACATGCCCACGCAGGGGCTTAACCAAACAAACATACCCATGCAGGGGTCAAAAATAAAAGACTTGCCCACGCAGGGGCTCAACTGAAAACAGAAACAAATGTCCTCGCAGGGACATGATTACAATACTGAAATAAACAAACAAACAAGGATTTAATGATCCTTCTTGCTTTTTCCCTTGATCAAATCCACCATTTTCTTGAACATCCCTCGGTTATGCCTACGGTCTTCCCGCACCTCCTGCCGCACCTCATTTATCCCTTGAAGGATTTCTTGATATTGTGGTGGTGACTACACCGGCGGCTGCGGGGGTTGCTGATAAAGTGGAGGTTGAGGAGGCGGTGGTTGCTGATACCCATATGGTGGGTATCCATAAGCCGGGTATCCCGTAGTCCAGGGGCCTCCATAGGGACCTTCTGGATGGAGAGCGTTGTAGTTTGCAGCTACCAAGTAAGGATCGGCCTCAGCATAGTTGTAATTGGTGTGGATCGGCTGCTCGAAGGGATTATACGCCGCCGCACCAGTGTATGTAGGAATTGGGTCTCCAAAACCCAGTGGTGGTGGCGCGACTGGCGCAGAGTTTACTTCCGAGACGGGGTGTGAAGATTTTCCCATCTCCGGTTCTTCATGAAGTGGCGAGTATCGGCTGCCACTTGAAAGTGGAGGGGTGTTGATACGCACTCCTCCTCGCGCAGATATCTGTGCGTTCGATCTTCTTCGCCTCGGGGGCTCCGGAGGCTGTTGCTGGGCTGGTGGTGGCGGCGGAGTGACCGCGACAAATCGAGAATCCTCGGAAGGATCCAGCTGCTGCTGCTGGTGCTGGGGAAAGTTGTGGTAACTGGGAGTAAATACCCAGTCAAGGTGTCTGAACCTCTCCTCATAACTGTCGAAACCATTATAAGGTGATCCCACAAAAGGTGACCCATCTGAAATTTCGATGGGGTGGTTAGGGGTTCCGGATGGTGGCTCTGCAGGATCGGTGTCCTCATCTATATCCATCGCATTGCCACCGGAAAAATGATCTTCAGGTCCTAGTGGGTTAAAACCCACTGGTTCTCCATGGTAATCTGCCGGGTTGAACTGGCCCTGGAAGATAGGTGACAGGTGGTCGAAAGGTGAGTTATGACCTTGGAGAGGGATGTAGGATTGGTGGGAGTTGTGGGGCTCATTTTCAGAATGAGGCCCAAAAGAGTGTGGAAAAAAGGGGAAGTACTCAGTGAAACCGAGCGCCTCGCTGGTTCAATGTAGGTCCTCCGGGGATCTTGAGAACCCGGGTTATGGGAATCTGACGGTGTTCGCCGGTGCAAAGGCCCGGCCTCATGGTCATTTGGGGCGACGAGTGGCCCTTTTCCTCTTCCTCTTCCTCTCATCCTTGGTGACATTTTGTCAACCTGTCAAAAATAAACAAGTGATACAACAAGAAAAATATATAAAAGATAAAGTTAGAAATAAAACAAATTTGGATAATTCCTAAGTTCTTTGTCTAGACTCGAGAATCGAGGAATGTGCAATTGTGTAACTGAGATTAAACACAAAAGGCTAGTGTTTAATTCACTCAGCGTTGGCTCTGATACCAACCTGTCACACACCGATATTTCCACGTATTACCGGTGGGCCCGGTGGGGAGTATCATGACGTAGTTGATATCATCATAGTCAAACAACACAATATATAAATGCACAGTGGAAGCAAAGATAGATTCATTTCAACTTTAATAATTTGTAATATTAAATATCACGAAATAGTTGAAACGGATCCACAGGCGGATCAAAATAAAAAGGAGATATTGTTCAACAGTTTTATTGACATCCAAGCTTGCGAGACTTATTGTGGACGCTAGGAGACAGCCAGCCTATTACGAGTAGTACCTGCACTTAACCTTTTGGAAAATACGTCAGTTTACACTGCTAAATACAATTTAACTGACTCATTTTGAAAAGGTTTAAAAATTGATTTGAATGCACGTGGCACAAAACATTTTATAACTTGGGAAAATTATTTGAATATAATCTTGTAAAAGAATTACATGTTTCTTATGCGTTCAGTAGCCCGATCCGTAGACCGGGTTAAAGATCAATAGACACACCACATTATTTCGTTAGGCACTAACGGGTGTACGCCTACACCCCGTGCTTAGGTCGTGGCCATTTCATAAAATGATGCCAAGGATATCCGGGACATGGTCATTAACCCCCCAAAGGCTTTAAGCAAACAAAACATTTCCAAACGGAGCATATCAATGATTTAACCTCTATCCGATTAAAGATTCAATGCCCGACCAAGCGGTATTTTATATACCATACCCCAAGCCCGTATAGGGAAAATAAGTTAAAAGTATTTACCTTTGCAAGTATAAATAACAATTAGCAAGTGCGTGTAGCTTTTACTGGTTCTCCTATTCTGGAACAAAGGTTTATAATAACCTATTAGATTTCTAACGGGTCTTTATTTAAGCTTAAGCTTAGACCGGTTAGTTTTAGAGGAAGATACGGTTCAAACGCACGATTAAGCGAAGACCGGAATGGAATGTGATTTAGACCCGACAAGTTGAAGACTTGTATAATATGGGTAAACTGAACACATTCTGGATTTTGAGACAAAAATGGTAAGGTTTGACCCGTTTCGGTCAATTTGTGCAAACTAGTTACATAAACCGAACCGAACGCGAAAAGGGCGTAACGGGTAACCATAAGAGTCATATACAAGTTTCCTAAGTTAATATGCTTTAAATATGTTGAGAAATCAGTAAGATATCTCCTATTATGCCCGAAATGGATTTAAACTCAAACTATGTCTCGTAAGGGCATTTTGGTCATTTAAAAGGTTATAAAAGAGTTTAATTAGTAATCTGAGTTACAAGTCTGATTTATTCAGTAAATGTACTTAATTTAATAAGTTATAACAGTAGGGTACTAGATATATGTGAAATTTATCATTTAAAACCAAACTATGCACCTTAGGGGCATTTTGGTAATTTCACATAGGCTTAAAAGGCCAAAACTGGAAATCTGAGTTTAAAACTTTTGCTTACTGTTAAAATATAAAAATTTACTAAAATTATCAGTAGGCATCAAACCTTATATGTTTAAAATGGTTTTAATATATACTATGCGTTAAAAACGCCTAAAAAGGCGATTTTGAGCTACTTCCGGGTTTTAAAGGAAAGCTGAAAATTTTAATATTCCAGAAGGCTCAAAATATTTATTTATCCTAACAAATCAGTAGCAAAAGGTTTGGTATCAAAATAATTTGTAAAACTCATTTTATAGCCCAAAAGGGCAAAACCGACAATTACCGAATCAAGCTTAGAGACCTATGTTATGCTCAGCCAAAAATTAAATAAAAATCTTTAAAAATCTCAAAATATTATTTTATAACAGTGGGTAAAAAAAAGTTTGGTATAAAAAATCGGGTTTAGATAGGCTATATGCTAATTACGCCGTTTATTTAATAAAAAGCTTTCTAATTACGCTAATGAGCATAACTCTTAATCTAGACCTCAAACTGATGTTAAATTTTAGGTGCAAGTTTATAAATCAGTAACTAAGGTTTCTACTCTTTCACTTTTTCAAAAATCTCATCTTAAGGTGAAAAGGGCATAATAGTCAACATATAAGCAATTAACGGAATCATGCATATTAATTGGATATCTAATGAACCAGGGTGTATAATCACAGAGGGTTATACTAACATGTAACTAGGTTCAAAAGAAGCTCTAAGGCAATCCTAAACTAGGCTTAAACGGGTCAGAACTGAAAGTCAAAGCAAAAGTCAAATTATGCGACTTTCGGTTCCGAACCGGGTCTCTACTGAAAATTGTCGGGTTGTACATGTTTAGACATGTTCTTACATTAATTACCAAGTTATATTAATGATAAAACAGGTTACATGGATCCTACATTGCTAATTATGTGCTAATTTGAAAATAAGTATTCTGTTGACTTTTTAAAGTTAGCTTTAACCCGACAATTGACATAGTTAGAGTGGGAATCAGAGAGTACCCTTTTAAGGGTTTATTACCCACATAATTACCTACATATAGGTACTTTTAATTCGAGATTTGACTTAACAAATATTAATTAATCTCGAAGTCAAACCTTAATTACGACGGTTTGACTTTTAGCTAAATAACTAAGCTAAACTGAATTAGGAAAGGTTAAGGACACTTACAAATGTCCTAAGTATGATTAGGGATCCTAAGAGAAGTTGGTTGCTGTCCAGAGAGCTCCAGAAATCAGTTGAAGTGGGTCTTGAGTGAAGTGAACAAATGGTTGCAACTCCATCTTCTTATATAGTGAGCTAAATTCCATAGGATCATCACACATAGGTCTAGGAAGGTTGCAAGATGTTCCCAGGTGTCCTATGATGCTAAAAACCGGATATAGGAGCCCCTGAATTCGAAAACCACTCAAATATGGCGGTGCAACCATTTTAACAGGCAGCTGTCCAAAAATTCGCCCCAGATGCAGGCCTTACGGACCGTAAGACTCGGAACTTATGGTCCGTAACCGACTCCCTTACGGACCGTAAGATTAGACCTTTACGGTCCGTAAGACTTCGCCAGAGGAAAAAAAATTGTTTTCTTTCAGGCTGTGACCATGCAACTATGACATCTCCGACTCTTGTGCTTTTTAATCAGTATGGGGACCATGAAGTCAGCCATTGCATGCCTAGCCATGCACTTTCACAACTTATATTCTTGTGGGAGGTTTTTAATGTCGGAAATACCAAGAAATTCATATTGGATCCATGTCTAAGGTTGTAACCAATTTATAATTTAGGATAGCCAGATTTATATACATAATTCAGATGTTGATTAATTATATCCTGGTTAGGGATTTATTAATAGGTCGCTCAGAGGTATAAATTAACATGTCGACGTTTTTAAATCCTACCGTACATCTTTATCTGGATCTGTTTTTATAACATGTTTGCATAACATGACACGTGACTTTATTTTACTGGACATGAATTTTCGAGGTGTTACACCCTCACCCCCTTAAAAGAAATCTCGACCTCGAGATTTTTTGGAACAAATGAGGGTATTTTTCCTTCATGGTAGACTCTACCTCCCAAGTATATTCGGGACCTCTGCGGGCATCCCATTTGACCTTTACGATAGGTACATGCTTCCTCCGAAGCGTCTTAACCTGTCGATCCTCGATCGACAAAGGTTTTTCCACAAATTTTAAGCTCTCGACTATATGTGCATCTCGTCTATTTATGCATCGACTGCCACAAATCTGAGATGAAATGCGGGTCACCATCCGAGATAATAGAAGTCGGCACCCCGTGCCTAGAAACCACCTCCTTGAGGTAAACAGCAGCTAGTTATGAGAACTTATCCGTTTCCTTGATTGCAAGAAAATGCGCTGACTTCGTGAGACGATCAACGATCACCCAAATGGTATCGTTCCCGTTTTGAGTTCTCGTCAAACCTGTGACAAAATCAATTGCTATTTGTTCCCATTTCCACATGGGTGTCTCTGGTTGTTGCAGCAATCCAGATGGTTTCTGGTATTCCACCTTGACCTTTGAGCACGTCAAGCATTTACTTACATACGTTGCGATGTGAGCTTTCATCTTCGGCCACCAATACATGACTTTGAGATCCTGATACATCTTATCCGAACTTGGATGAACAGAGTATCGAGACTTGTGTGCTTCGTCCATCATAAGCTCTCTAAGGTTACCAAACAAAGGGATCCATACGCGCTCCATGAAGTAGAGAATACCATCAGATCTCTCTACAAGTCGTTTTTCCATGCCCCGCAAGTATTCTGCTTCAATGTTTCCTTCCTTCAATGCTTCTGCCTGAGCCGAACGGATCTGATCAGGAAGATTTGAGTGAATAGTGAGCTGTAAGGCTCGCACACGCTTTGGTTTCGTTTCCTTCCGACTAAGGGCATCAGCTACCACGTTTGCCTTACCCGGATGATACTTGATGGCACAATCATAGTCGTTTAAAAGTTCCACCCAGCGACGCTGTCGCATATTCAATTCCTTCTGGTCAAATATATGCTGAAGGCTCCTGTGGTCGGTATAAATAGTGCATTTAGTACCGTACAGGTAATGCCTCCAGATTTTGAGCGCAAACACCACGGCTCCTAACTCCAAGTCGTGCGTCGTGTAATTCTTCTCGTGAACCTTCAACTTTCGCGAGGCGTAAGCTATCACCTTCTCTTGTTGCATCAGCACACAACCGAGACCCTGAATCGAAGCATCACAATATCCCACAAAATATTATGTACCTTCAGGTAGAGACAAGATCGGTGCACTGCAGAGTTTCTGTTTTAACAACTGGAAAGCATCTTCTTGCTTCGTTCCCCACGAGTATACAATGACCTTCTGTGTTAACGAGGTGAGAGGTTGTGCGATCATCGAAAAGTCCTTAATAAATCTGCGATAGTACCCAGTGAGACCAAGAAATTATCGCACCTCTGAAGGAGTCTTCGGTGCCGCCCAATTTCTTATAGCGTCAATCTTTGCAGGATCCACGTGTATTCCCGATTCATTCACTATGTGGCCAAGGAAGTGTACCTCTCGAATCCAGAAGTCACACTTAGAAAATTTTGCGTAGAGCTGCTCCTTCCTCATAAGCTCAAAAATAAGACACAGGTGTCGCTCGTGATCTTCCTTGCTCTTTGAATAGATCAGAATGTCGTTGATAAACACGATAACGAAGTCGTCGAGATATGGTTTGCATACACGGTTCATGAGATCCATGAAAACCGCTGGCGCGTTCGTTAACCCAAACGGCATAACTAAAAACTCATAGTGCCCATACCGTGTACGAAAAGCCGTTTTAGGAACATCCTCCTCTCAGACTCTCATCTGGTGATAGCCCGATCTTAAGTCAATCTTCGAGTAAAAACTGGACCCTTGCAACTAGTCAAATAAGTCGTCGATACGTCGTAGAGGATAACGATTCTTAACTGTCACACCCCCAAAATACCACATACGGAAACATCGCGGGACGTGTGACGTACCAGGATCCAAGCCACTAATCACATTGAACTTTAATAAATACTTAAGTAAAACATTCCATTCATTTCAAAATGTAATTCCAAGACATAAGTTAAAACCCACGTAAACGTTCAGCGGAAGCATAAGATTATTCATTGTTCAAGTGTTTCAAAACAATGTACTAAACCAAGAATAAATATCCAAGAGTTGTGACCCATGACCACTCCAGCACTCCCAGATAGCAAGTTCCATGTCCAAGAATCTAACGACCTGCAAGCATGCAGACAAGTGTGTCAGACGACGCTGGTGAGTTCAAAGTTTGTTAACGTGTTTAGTTATCAGTTACCGGATTAAAACGTTTCACAGATTCAATGTTGTTAATCACACGCTTACCGCCGATGGCTCCAGATTATTTGCCCTAAACCCCAATGCCTCTATCAAAGCAATGGTCAAGATGGGGGTCATTAGTTCACTCCCGACCTCCTCGGTGCGATGTGAGGGTGCCAAACCTAAATAGCGCTATTAACTAATACACCGTTGCCCTACAAGCAACAATCGGTAGGAGGGACTTGAGTGATAGATATACGTGTATTAACCAACAACCCAGGTTTAACATTCCAGTCAAACCCATTACCCGACATTCCTCCCCGGAACGTTTATCAGATGTCCCACCCCGGGACGCATACTTGGAAAAAGAGCAGTGAACTCACCTTGGTTTGCTCGGTGTATAATGTTACTCGTTCCCGTTAGTCTAACAAACCCTATCGTGATTATCAATGATATCAGTTTCATAAACAACTAGGTTACGCATTTTCACAGTTTGAATGCGTCACAAGAACATCGTATAACACATAACAAATGCTCAGTTTCCATGCTAGCCCACATTCCACATGCTTATCATGCGATATCATTCAACAGTTAAATTGATTATTTACATTTATGCATACAGGTTTCCTAGTTTCCAACTAATGATGTCATCATGCACAGACTAGATTGTGTAGCCAAATATTCACATCAAACACTTTATATACTACACCAACTGTTCGGATACTTTGTTCTCAGATGGCACCCCGACGAAATACATATTTCGTCGTCCACTATGTTGAAGAAAGATCCCCGACGAATGACTATGTTTCGTCGACAACTCCTGTGACGAAAGATCTTCCGACGAATGACCATGTTTCGTCATGAATGACTATGTTTCTTTGTAGACCTGAACCCTAACAGTTTTCCTGTTATTTTGGGGGTGTGACAAGTTTTGCTATTAACTTGAGATTTTAATACAATTCTATCACTCCTTACCTATCTCTCTCTCTTTCTCTCTCCATCGTCTGCACACAAAAAAAACTCAATTCTCAAATCACAAAGTTCATCATCTACATTCTCAAACGTTAATGATATTCTCAAACATTAGCATCTATGGTCATAAATTTCATTTTGAAGCTGAAGATGGAAAGCAAAACACGATTCAGATCCTGTTTCAGATCCATTCCTATATTCGCTTGCATCTATGGCATACAACCCCACCTTATGTTTGTCTGCTTTGAACTTCTTATCCTCGTCAACACTCCCACATCTATGGCAAAACACGATTTAACCAGCCAACGCTCACAACCAGCCACCCCCGCACCATGGAATCACCAGCCAGCGTGGTTGCGACTGCCACAACGGCTTACCACCGGCCACTATCGTACCATGGAATCACCAGCTCCGGGACTAGAGAGAGACATGGGAGAGGAGAGGAAACCTATCGGTTTTATAGCACCGACAACGAAGAAACAGTGATGGAACCTTTGGCTCTAGAAATTCGGTGGCCTTTCAGATCTGAAACTTGTTTTAGAAATTTGTTGATTACCTTCATCTTCTCCAAACAAACAATCGATGGTGAACGCTTCAGAAATGTGGATTACCTACATAAGTTTGTAAGCTGGAGGTTGGGGAGATTTGGAGGGGAGATATGCAGGTGGTGGTAGGTGGGTGTCGGACGTTTTCTAGAGAGAGAGAAAGGGGATAAGGCTGATGTATGGTTAGAGAAAGGATAAAGTGGACAATTTAAATAGATTTTGGTAAAAATACGTAAATGCCCTCATGTGTAAGGCACATGTAATATTTAACTGAAAATTTTAACCTGGTAGGTGCTAAAGGACGTAGAGTGTAATGAGTTTTTCTAATAAAGGAATGTGACTGTAATTATTGAAGTTAAAGATCATCCATTGCAATCCGATACAAACATAAAGAACGGAAAGTGTTATTTACCCATATAGGAATGACATTTTGGTAATTAATTTTAAAGCTGGGTCACTTTTAGCACTGTAGAGAAGAAACGACCCTAAGGCTACCTGTAGTTTAGCCTTATATCACGCCCTTGACCACCATCAAGCCCCATAGCGGCGGGGTACCACCCCCCCCCCCCCCCGGGGGGCGCTATGGGCAAACAACTTTTCCCTTCATGACAAGGGCGTAGCTTTCAAGGGGTCGGGCGCCCGAACTTTTCGCTCAGCAGTGTTATGTATGTGCGTTTCGTGTAGAATTTTTTAGGTATATACATTTTCGACCCCTCGGTTTTATAATTTTTTTTTACTTATATAGAATTTTTAGGTTTGGTGACTTTCTACCCCCCGGTGGAAATTTTCAAGCTTCGCCACTGCTTCATGATATGTATAGTGGCGTGCATGTCATGGTGTTTATCTCTCTCACACATATATATACATACATATATGTGTATAATTAAAGGGGTATAACCCCACTATACACTCAAGTTATATAACCTTCATAAACCTCATTTCTTACACATTTGTCACATGTCGTATAACTCCATGGTCTAATTAATGATATATAGTAATTCAAAAGCATGACTTTACTTTTATATTAAAACTTTACTTTGAAATGGAAGGAAATATCTACAGGTTTTTTGGAACCACGTTAATTAATAGCTATGTTGTCCTTGAGTTATTTACTTGCAACAAGAACCAACTATGGTGGTACGTTCATGATAACGGGTGGCTAAGGGTCACTCAACCGCGCCCCTGGCCACATCATCACTTTTAGCGCTCCTTACCCATCCCCTGCTCACCAAAGGGGTGAGTCATTGATCCTCCACCAGCCCAGTAACGAGCTCTAATGGCAAGTGTAGGTGGGACTCATTGTTTTAGCCAATCGATTTTTTCTCTTTATTTTTTCTTTTTTGTATTTTGTTTTTTGTTTAATAGAGGGCTTTAAAGGGGCTTTAAACCATACCGTGCAAGTTAACGATAAAGACCCTCGCTTACGTGGTGCATACGTGGCTCTGACGTAGCACTATAAAGCCCCTAGGGGCATTAAACTACACCCCAGCCTTATTAATTGTAGGGTAGATTTTAATACCGGAAAATCTCTAAAATGTCCTTTTTAATATTTGTTTTTTTTTTTCTTTTTTGTCCCTTTCGAAACTTGTTTTGTTGCGGCGAACTTCTTTTGTTATTTAGTATGTGTTTACATTTGTTTTAAAATCACTACGAGCGCGTTGCACACGGAACCACTAACAAGAATAAAAAGAAAATGTAAAAAATAATCGAAAGAAAATCAACCAAAAAAGTTGTATGTTAATGATGTTGTTCGTATGAAACTCGTGGTCAGAGATGAGCATATAATATTGGGTACCGGTACCGAATTTCCCGAACAGAAGGATCCTAAGTACCAATTCGGTACCGACTTTTGGCGTTTCTAGTACCGGTTCGCTACCGATTTTTACCTTACCGTAACCGGTATTTTCGGTATCGGTTGCCACGGAACTCTGATCAGGGATGAGCAAATGGTACCGTTTAGCAGTACCGAATTTCCCGAACTAGAAGATTTTCAAACTCAATCCGGTACCGACTTTTGGCGTTTTCTGTATCAGGTTGGTACCGATTTTTACCTTCACGTACCGATAATGAACCGGACCGTACCGATAATGAACCGGACCGTACCGGTATTTTCGATACCAGTATTGATTGACACCAAGCTTATCCAACTTATAAAGCAAAGAAAATAATAATAATTATTAATAAATTAATATATGATTATAATATATTATAGTAACTGTTCATTTCATTTGCTTTTTAAATTTAATTAATTAATAATTTAATTTAATTAATTATTAATAATGTTTATAGTGTGGCATTGGTGCTATTTGTTACGGTTTTACACCCCGTCGCAACGCGGGAAGCTTAATACAATAGGTTATTTATATGGATACAAGTCATGTAACGTAGTAATTATGATACCATTAATTGTATTGAGATTATTTGGTGAATTACTTATTTGTATAAGATAGTAATACAGACTTAACCGACAAAAACATATTTAACACATTGTAAATGTGAATCTGATCAACAACATGTCAATTTCGTTGGCCGCGGCGCAACGCGCGCGGGTCAATATTCTAGTTTATATTTAATTTTTTAGAACAATTTAAAAAAAAATAACAATTCTAGTTTATATTTAATTTTTAAGAACAATTTAAAAAAATAAATAACAATTTTCTAAAAATAACAATAACAATTTTATGTATAAAACTTTTTGTTAATTTAAACACTATTGTTATGTTATATAAATATAAGTTTTTTAAATAAAAGTAAAATTACCTGAAGACCCAAAAAAATAACAGTAGGTCAAATCACTATTCATTCAACTTACTTTTTATCATATATATATAGATTTTTGGTGAAATTGATCTTTCCAAATAAAGTAAGAAAATGACTTTTCCTAAAGTTTGGAGAAAAATATCTACATGCGACTAAAGTTAATACATGAATTTCTATATAGATTTGTGTTTTTGTTCTATCATGTTGTGAGAGATTTGCAATGAATCAAACTTTGTTAAAAAAAAAAACAGAGTAAGATAATAAGATATCGATACTCAAAAGTTGATGTCTAAAGTTCTTAAAGCTACGAATTTTAAATTGGCAAAGGAATAAGAAAGTAATAACTTATCCCACATAAGAGGGGAGACAAAACTTGAGGTGATATATAAGTGAGAGCTCTCATTCTTTATTGTTTCTATGGAAGTACACACTAGTGAAGTCACAAGGTAACTCGCACTTGCATACGCGCGTTTGGGGTTGGCAATGTGCGAAATGTGACGTGTTGATGGTGCACTTTGCATTTCGCACAGTCACATTGTCTCGAGCCACTTAAGAGCATGCATGGAATAAGCGGCGGGTCCGCATGTATGGTGGATTACGTGGAGTGGCACGAATGGTGGGTCACAGACGTCCCCGCCGGTGTTTGCCACTTTGGATTCCAATTACACTTACCTTGGGGTTAAAAAACAATATGGGGAAATCAAATTTATATGGCATTGGGGTTCATACAAGGGAGGTGACTAATATGGCGGCAAGGGTTAATTGTAAGGCGGGGTCTCTTCCGTTCAAACACTTTGGTATTTTGGTCGGGCTAACATGAATAGTGAGGCTAATTGGAATTTCATCTTTGACACCGGCTAGATTATCCCGGTGGAAGGCGACTTGTTTGTCGATTGGAGGTCAGGTGACTCTTATTAAGGCGGTTATGGAGAGTCTTCCTACGTATTACATTTCCATTTTCAAGGCTCCGGTCAAGGTCATTGAGGGGTTTGAATTCATAATCAGGAGGTTTTGTGGGGAGGTTTGGCTAGTGTTAATAAAATGCATTGGGTGTCGTGGGACCATGTGGCTTCGCCTATTAAGGTAGGCGGGCTTGGGCTTTGTAAGTTTAGGGAGACTAAAATTGCATTACTTACAAAGTGGACGTGAAGATATCAGAACATGACAGACAATATGTGGAGGATGGTCATTTAAAGCCTTGCATAAAGTTAAGATTTACCATTTACACAATTTGAATTACAGATAATTTGAAATTAAAAGATACACATAGGAAATCTTCTATTGCTAAATTTTAAACATTACGTTCAAACCGTTCAACCTGTAGACATCTGGCCCAGAGCCCGATCCCCCGCGCAATCCCACATCGCTCGTTCAATCTCAAGGTCAGAAAAAGGGGCAATTAAACCTATACAATCTGCCTCAAACAGACTAGAATATCCTCACACGCTAAGACTGGAAAAACCAGACACGACTCACAGAACATGGTCTCGAAAAAACTTCTTACATTCTCTTTAAGGATAACCGGATCAGAAATCCAATCGTCCCCAAACATCAGCCCATCAACTTTGTTAGGCGAGAGATTCAATTTTAAAACCGAGTGAAAAAATGAAGAATTCTCTTCAGCGTCAACCGCCCAATTTATACGCGCTTTTTCTTTGGCATCCATGGCCTTTAATCCTTCAATCTCCAAAAGACTTTTTCTCGCGTCCGCACGTTCAACACATTCGGCTTCGGAAAGACCTATGGACTTTGCTGCCTCTTCTAATGCATTGACAATAGTGTGAAGGTTTCAAGTGATTTCCTCCCTACGTCTGTTATCCGCTTCAACCCAAACCTTAATTCGATTCTTTAGCCATCAGAGTTTCATAGCTAAAGACAAATATACCCCCCCTAGAAAACAAAAGACTCACATAACCGGTTAACATGTCGCAGCCCCCGACCCCTGCCCCGGGAGCGAGCGGCCGCGGGAGACTCAGAGCGAGTGGTATCGGTGTTTATTAATATGGCAGCGAAAAACTTTCATCAGGACCGTAGTTAGGAAATATTTTTTCAGAGTTAAAACACCAAACTTTTGCATAATAAAAAAATGGGATAAAACCCAAGTTTTTCATTACAATATCTTTCTAGGGATAACCCTAGTTTATCGAAAGACAAAACTTCTTTTTATTTAGGTAACTTTTATAGCCATTTTTCCAAGCCTTCAGTGCTATCCAGCTGGATTCTATTGGCTTTCACATTTTGTTACCTGAAATGTGTTTTAAAAAGGTTTTATCAGCAAGAAATACTGGCGAGTGCATCCCAGTTTAATCAAAGCAGTTTTACAACTTTACAGTATTGAGGGAATCCGCAATTACATTTGTTTATATATACTCAATTACTCATTCAGTATTGTCAACGCCTGACTTGTGGGTCATATTACTCATTGGCTAACTCTTTGTCCAATGGTATCGTCTTCCACATTTTGTATACAAAACCCCAACATCCGGCAGTAATTGTAGAATCACAAATACTCAATTACTGTTAATTGTAATTTAATACATTTTGAGGTTTTGGTAAAACATTTTGACTCACGAAAGTAACTTACAAAAAGGTGATAAAAAGAGAGTGTACTCACATTGTTTACTTAGGTAAGACTAAAGCTTCCTGGTGTATCTCCTGGTTATTATCTATTAAATTTAAACAATGCACACGTGTTGAGACAGAACTCCAATGACTGAGTCAGGCAAAGCCTTAACATGCATTATGTAGATCAATCGGGTGTAACACGAGACAGAACTCAAACGACTGAGTCAGGCAAAGCCTTGACATGCGTTACGGAGCCCTAGATCGATCGTGTAGGGTAACTAATACGTAACTGTGGGTTATCATACTTACAACGAGGCAGAGCTTCGATTTTAGAGGGGTATTATGCCCCAGTATAATAATTGCCTACAGAAAGTTTGAGAGAGATTTTGGAAATGAACGCCAAACAAATGGGACGATCACCCTCTATTTATAGGCTAATCATAGGCGGCTCGCGCCCCGCGAGAGAGACAGGACAGGCTTTCGCGGCCCGCGAGGGACTGCGTGTCGTTTATAGCTTTATTGAGTCAGCGTGTAGGGTCGCCAAGTCACCTGCCACGTGGCGGTATGCCTTGACCGGCAATCCAAACCAGTCGCGGCCCGCGACAAGCGTAGCTAAGGGGGTCGCGCCCCGCGAGCGACTCCTAACCTTTGTTTCTCTTGATTTTAATAAGTATAAGGGTATTCTAGGTCCGTTTCTCGCATACGGGGTACATTTTAAAACATTTAGGGTCACGTTAAGGGTTATAGGATGGTTGTTATATCCTCCCCACCTTGTTTTAGATCTCGTCCTCGAGGTCTACTGGAACAGGTGTGGGTATTTCTTCTACATCTCTGAATCGAGTTCCCAAGTGTGCTCTGGTCCTCTCTTGGAATACCATTTCACTTTGACCAGAAATAGTCTCTTATGTTTGAGATTCTTGATCTTTCTATCTTCAATCTGAATGGGTTTCTAGATAAACTTAAGTTTCTCATTTACCTCAATGTACTTAAGAGGTATCACTAATGATTCGTCTGCTAAACACTTCTTGTGATTACATACATGAAACACATCATGTATTCCTTCCATTTCCTCTAGTAGTTTGAGCTGATAGGCTATGGGTCCTATTCTTCTAATAATATCAAAATGTCCAACATACCTTGGGCTTGGCTTTCCTCTTTTAACGAATCTGACTATTGCTTTCCATGGAGAAACTTTTAACAATACCTTATCTCCAACTTGAAATTCCAAAGGTTTTCGTCTGTTATCTGCATAACTCTTTTGATGATCTCGTGCTGCTTTTAGTCTTTCCTTGACTTGAATTATCTTGTTCGTTGTTTCTTGTACTATCTCTGGTCCAGATAACTGCTTTTCTCCAATTTCTGCCCAACAGACTGGAGTTTGGCACTTTCTTCCGTAAAGTGCTTCAAAAGGTGCTGCATTGATGCTGGTATGATAGCTGTTATTGTAGGAAAATTCTATCAATGGTAAGTGATCATCTCAATTTCCTCCGAAATCAATTACACAGGCTCTAAGCATATCTTCCATTGTCTGAATTGTCCTTTCGCTTTGTCCGTCCGTTTGTGGATGATAAGCTGTGCTTACATTTAACCTGGTTCCCATTGCTTTTTGGAAACTTGTCAAAAAAATGAGAAGTAAAACGTCTATCTCTATCAGATACAATAGATAATGGAATTCCATGTAATGAAACTATTTCATTTACATATAACTTGGCTAACTGTTCCATACTGAAAGTTTCCTTCATTGGTAAGAAATGAGCAGATTTAGTTAATCTGTCAACAATCACCCAGATTATATCATTTCTTTTTCTCGTCTTGGGTAATTTGGTAACAAAGTCCACTGTTATTAATTCTCATTTCCATATTGGCATTTCTAATTGTTGTAATAACCCTGAAGTTTTCTCATGTTCAGCTTTAACCTGACAACAAGTTAGACATTTAGCAACATAGTTTGCTATATCCTTTTTAATTCCTATCCACCAGAAATTCTTTCTTAGATCTTGATACATCTTATCACTTCCGGGTTGTATCGTATATTTAGACTTATGAGCTTCTTCGAGAATTCTGTGTCTTAGATTTCCTTGTTTAGGTATCCACATTCTTTTCTTATGGAATCTCCAAATTCGATCTGTTCCTTGTTCTAATTCCTTAATCATTCCTTTTAAACCTTCAGCATCGTCCTTGATTACTGTTTCCTGTACCTCTCTAATTTGCTTATTTAAATCTATCTGCAGATTTAGTGTCGCAACCCCCGTCCCCTAATTACCCTGGGAACGACCGGTCACGGCTAGTCTTGGTGGTATCACGTTTTTCATTATTTTGCAGCGGAATTTACATCAGGATCGTAGTTAGTAAATATTTTATAAGAGTAAAACCACCATATTTTATATTAATAATAACATGGGTAAAACCCAAGTTTCATTACACATATTTTCATAGGGATAAACCGTATTTTATTTCAATAAAACATTTCTTTATTTAGGTAACTTTTATAGCCACTTTTCCAAGCCTTCAGTGCTGTCCCAGCTGGCTTCTATTTGGCTTTCACATTTTGTTACCTGAAACGCATTTTAAAAAAAAACATTTTGTCAGTGGGAAATACTGGTGAGTGAATCCCATTTTAATCAAAAACAATTTTATCATTCGCAGTATTGAGGGCGATCTCGCAATTATATTTGTTTCCAATTCATACTTTAATTACCACCCACGGTATTGTCGTCCCGACTTATGGTCATGTTACTACTCACAGTGTAGTAACAAATTTTGTATATAAAACCCCAAATATACCGACGATAATTGTATCATTACAAATACTCAATCACTGGTAATATAATGTAAACCATTGAGGTTTTGTAAAAACAGTTGACACAAAAAGGAGATTACTCACATTGTTGTCTTAGATTTTCTGTAAGGGTTTCCTGGTGATTATCTATAATTTACACAAATGCACACGCGTTAGTATAATAACCCATTTTAACATTAGTAATACCCTCCCCGAGACGGCATTCCAACGACTACGTCGGGCAGAACCACGACAGCCGTTACGGAACCCTAGATCAATCGCTCAGCGTATCTAATACGTATCCAAGGGTTATGATACTTACAGCGGAGCAGAACTTCATTATTTAGGGGGATATTATACCCGAGTATAATGCCTATTATGTAAAAAGTCGAGAGAGAAAAGAAATATGAACGATTTGAATGAACTGTCGTTGCCTGCTATTTATAGGGCTGATTTGGAGTTTCCTCACAGCCCGCGTAAGGTTAGACCTCGGGCTACGCGGCCCGCGTAGCAGGGGTCTATGGCTTAGCTCTGATTGGTCATCACTACTAGACTCGACACGATAGTGACACATGGCAGCACCGGGTGTCGCCCCGCCTTGAAGTTGTCGCGGCCCGCTTAGGCAGTAGCCAAAGGCTACGCGCCCCGCAAGATCCTTATTTTTCTTGTTTTTGTTTATTTTTTGTAAAAATAAAGGTATTCAGGGTCCGTTTTCATATACGGGGTATATTTTAGGACATATTGGGGTATTTAAAATATATTAGGGGTGTCGGAAAATATTTTGGAGGGTTGTTACATCCTCCCCACCTTGTTTTAGAACTCGTCCTCGAGGTCTACTGGAACAAGTGTGGATATTTTCTTTGCATTTCTGATTCAAGCTCCCATGTGTATTCTGGTCCTCTTTTGGAGTCCCACTTCACTTTGACCAGAACTAATCTCTTGTGCTTGAGGTTCTTAACTTTCCTATCTTCAATCTGTAGAGGCCTCTCTACAAATTTTAACTGCTCATTTACCTCTATATCCTTAAGAGGTACTATTAGTTATTCATCAGCTAAGCATTTCTTGAGATTAGATACATGACATACATCATGTATTCCTGCCATTTCCTCTGGCAGTTGTAGCTGATAGGCTATAGGTCCTATTCTTCTAATAATCTCAAAAGGTCCAATATACCTGGGATTTAGCTTTCCCCTTTTGATGAATCTGACTACTCCTTTCCAAGGAGATACTTTTAATAACACTTTGTCACCTACCTGAAATTCCAATGGCTTTCTCCTGCTATCAGCGTAACTCTTTTGTCGATCACGTGCTGCTTTCAGTCGTTCCTTGACTTGAAAGATCTTGTCGGTTGTTTCTTGCACTATCTCAGGTCCAGATAGTTGCTTTTCCCCAATTTCTGCCTAACAGACTGGGTTTCGGCACTTTCATCCATAAAATGCTTCGAATGGTGCAGCATGTATATTTGTGTGATAACTATTATTATAAGAAAATTCTATTAAGGGTAAGTGGTCGTCCCAATTACCTCCGAAATCAATTACACAAGCTCTAAGCATATCTTCCATTGTCTGAATTGTCCTTTCACTTTGTCCGCTCGTTTGTGGATGATAAGTTGTGCTTAGATTTTACTTGGTTCCCATTGCTTTTTGGAAACTTGTCCAAAAATGAGAGGTAAAACGGCTATCTCTGTCAGAAACAATTGATAAAGGAATGCCATGTAATGAAACTATTTCCTTTACATACAATTTAGCTAATTGTTCCGTACTGAAAGTTTCCTTCATTGGTAGGAAATGAGCTGACTTGGTTAGCCTGTCTATAATCACCCAGATTGTATCATTACCTTTTCTTGTTTTGGGTAATTTGGTAACAAAATCCATTGTTATCAATTCCCATTTCCATACTGGCATTTCTAATTGTTGCAGCAATCCTAAGGGTTTCTGATGTTCGGTTTTAACTTGTGAACATGTTAAACACTTGGCAACATAAGTTGCTATATCCTTTTTCATTCCTATCCACCAAAAATTCCTTCTTAAATCCTGGTACATCTTATCACTTCCAGGATGCATCGTATACTTAGACTTATGGGCTTCTTCTAATATATGGTGACGTAGGTTTCCTAATTTAGGTATCCACATCCTTGTTTTATGGAATCTCCATATTCCATATGTTCCTTGTTCTAATTCCTTAATCCTTCCTTTTAACTTTTCAGTATCATCCTTGATTACTGATCCTTGTGCTTTTCTAATCTGCTCGTTTAAATCTACTTGTAGATTTAATTTAAGAGCTCGTACCCTTTCGTGATACTTTCGACTTAAAGCATCAGCCACAACATTGGCTTTTCCTGCATGATACTGGATATTACAATCATAATCACTAAGTAATTCCATCCAGCATCTTTGCCTCATATTTAACTCTTTTTGCCGAAAAACATACCTTAAACGCTTATGATCTGTGAAAACGGTAAACTTACTACCATAAAGGTAATGTCTCCAAATCTTAAGGGCAAAAATTATAGCTCCTAGTTCTAAATCATGGGTTGAATAATTCTCTTCATGATTCTTAAGTTGTCTAGAGGCATATGCTATAACCTTTTGACGTTACATCAACACACATCCATAACCTAACTTAGAAGCATCACAATAGACTGTAAAGTCTTTGGTTCCTTCTGGTAATGCTAGTATGGGTGCGTTGTTTAGTCTTTGCTTAAGAATTATAAAGGCTTCTTCTTGTTTTGATCCCCATTCAAACTTAACAGATTTACAGGTTAACTTAGTTAAACGAATGGCTATTCTAGAAAAATTTCGAATAAATCTTCTATAATAACCAGCCAGGCCTAAGAAACTTCTAACCTCGGTTGGTGACTCAGGGGTTTTCCATTTAGTAATTGCCTCGAACTTGGTGGGATCTACATGAATTCCTTCATGATTGACTAAGTGTTCAAGAAACTGAACTTGTTCTAACCAAAACTCGCACTTTGAAAACTTAGCATAAAGCTTTTCCTTTCTTAATAAACTTAGAAGTGCGTGCAAATGCTTTGCATGTTCCTCTTTACTCTTAGAGTAAATGAGAATATCATCTATAAAAACAATTATGAATTTATCCAAATATGGCTTACATATTCGGTTCATCATGTCCATAAATGCAGCTGGGGCATTGGTTAAACCAAATGGCATGACAGTAAATTCATAATGGCCATACCTTGTTCTAAATGTGGTCTTAGGAATGTCCTCTTCCTGTACCTTTAATTAATAATATCCTGAGCGTAAGTCGATTTTTGAGAAAAATCGAGCTCCTTGCAATTGATCGAATAGATCATCGATCCTTGGTAATGGATACCGATTCTTAATCATGACCTTGTTCAATTCATGGTAATCAATGCACATATGCATTGATCCGTCCTTCTTTTTAACGAATAAGATTGGTGCTCCCCATGGCGATGAACTTGGCTGTATGAATCCTTTCTCCAACAATTCGTCTAATTGTTTCTTCAGTTCCTGCATTTCTGCGGGTGCCAAACGGTAAGGTGCTTTGGCAATCGGTGCTGTTCCTGGTAACAGGTGAATTCTGAATTCAACTTCCCTGTTAGGCGGTAGTCCTGGTAATTCTTCAGGAAATACATCTGAAAACTGAGATACTACTGGAATATCTTTCAGTTCTGTTCCTTTAGTGTTAGTGATTATAGAAATCAAATACACTAATGACCCTTTTCTTATATAACTTGTTGTTTTCATCACAGAGATGAATTTTGTGGATCTAGATGGTTTATCTCCTTTAATTGTGATCTTTTCACCATTTGGTGAATTTGCTTGGATTGACTTTTGATCACATAAAATACTGGCTTTATTGGTTATTAACCAATCCATTCCTAATAAGACATCAAATCCTGCCAGATTCATTGGGTATAGGTTTGCAATAAACTTATGGTTTGAAATTTTTATTCTTGCTCCCTGCAAGATTTCAAAAATCCTAACGGTTTCTCCATTTGCTGTCTCTACTAGACATTCTTGTGGTAGTTTAGTTAATGATTGATTCAGAAGTTTGCAAAACGAAGTATTAATAAAACTTTGGTTCGCACCAGAGTCAAATAATACTTTAGTAAAAATGTCATTAACTAAAAACGTACCGGCTATCACGTCTGGAATCATCTTAGCTTCATCTGCCGTTAAAACAAATGCTCTAGCATTTTTAGTGTTCTTGTTGTTCATGGCTGGAGCTAGTTTCGGACAGTTTGGCCTGATGTGACATTTTTCTCCGCAGTTAAAGCATATTCCATTGCTAGGTTTCTTCCTGCAGTCTTCCTCCTTGTGTCCTGGTATCTTGCAGAAATTGCAGTAAACGAAGCATCTTCCTGAATGCTTCTTCTTACATGCCTTACAGTAAGGTGTAGATGTAGAACCTACATTTTTCCCACGATTGGAATTTCCATAATGAAATTCTTGGGTAAGCTTTTGGGTTAGGTTCCTCCTCTGATCCTCTTCTCGTGTTCGGACTAATTCATCAGTCAAGGTATTTTCTAGTTCTACAGCTTCTTCTATGGTTTGAGGTCTAGCTGCCTTGACTACATGTCTAATCTCACTAATTAATCCCCAGATGTAACGGGAGATTAAGACTGGTTCAGGTGTTGCAAGGGTTGGCACTATTCTAGCATCTTCAAAGAATAACTTAGTGTACCCCTTACTATCCACTTCTGTCATCCTAAGGTTTAAGAACTTATTTGCTATCTGTTCTTTTTCATTGAGAGGGCAGAATTTCCTTTCCACCTTATCCTTAAATTCCTCCCATTCCATATTATAAACCCTGTCACTTCCTCTAGACTGGAGGATAGTTTTCCACCATTCTAAGGCTGATTTCTTAAACAGATTAGAAGCAAACATTATCTTATCTTCTTCTGCGCACTTGCTTATTTTCAAGACTGCTTCAGTCTTTTCTATCCAGCGTAGAGTTTCAATGGCCCCTTCATTGCCCGAGAATTCCATTGGTTTACAAGACCAGAATTCTTTATTAGAACAACCATAAGGCATGGTCCTTCTTCTTTTGGGAATGGGCACTTGAAGTATAGGTCCATTGTTCACGCTTTGTTCAGGTTCAGTTGGTCGCTTACTGCTATGTTTACTTTTATTAATAGCTTCCCTAACATTTTGGATAATTAATGGCATCGCATCTATTAATCCTTGTGCTACTATATGTTGAATAGCATTGTTATCCACTTGATTTCCATTGTTATTATTATCCGAATTATCATTATTCAGATTATCGTCATTCTGGTTTTCCGGGTTATTATCCAGATTTTCCTAATTCACTGGATCAGCCATCTGAATTTTTCAAATATTCACCACGTATTAATAAAACAGTATTTAATATAACCAATCACATAATACGTATTTTGGTCAAAAGCGTCGATCATTGCGACTTACTCTAATTTTATAATATGCATCTAATATAAACCAACACTGGAAATTAAAATTACAATACCAACTAAAATTAAAGTTACACTACTAGTAGTAGGCATTCGTAGTTTTATTTTAGTCTAGCTAGGTTATAAGAATATTATGCTTAACATCTTTTTATGTAAGGTTTATTCTATCTCTTTCCTCTACTAAGTTGTTATCTCGAAGTTCCTTTAAAGTTTCTGGCTGATAGGTGGCATGGGTGCTGGTACTGGTTTGGCGTTTCAACTATTTAATATAAGTTAGCATTTACTGCTATAGTGGCTAACATATGGAGATTTACCCATTGTTTATCTAATTCATTTTCCCATGGTGGGTTATTGTCTGTTTCCTGAGTTTATGCATTTATTTCCCTATTGATTATCACTCTCTTTATTTTCTTTATTTTCTCTTGACTTTTTCTAATAATCCAATTCCTCTTCTTAGTGGTAAATGATTTCCCAGACTGTGCCTTATGAATAAATATTCCTTCCTCAGTATCTGCTGAGTATCCTGAGGGATTTGGTTGAAATGAGGTTCCCTTATCTTTTGGTGAATTATCTAATTGACGATAGATGTCCGAAATTTTTTGCTTACCCATACTGTAAACTAACATAAAACACATAATCACATAAGTTATTTCCTAACACAGAATTTAAAATTTAAGTGTCAGCAGAACATTTCTGTGGCTAAATCAGTGGCTTAGCTCTGATACCACCGTCTGTCGCAACCCCCATCCCCTAATTACCCTGGGAACGAGCGGCCGCGGCCAGTCTTGGTGGTATCACATTTTTCATTATTTTGGCAACGGAATTTACATCAGGATCGTAGTTAGGAAATATTTTATCAGAGTAAAACCACCATATTTTATATTAATAATAACATGGGTAAAACCCAACTTTCATTACACATATTTTCATAGGGATAAACCCTATTTTATTTCAATAAAACATTTATTTATTTAGGTAACTTTTATAGCCACTTTTCCAAGCCTTCGGTGCTATCCCAGCTGGCTTCTATTTGGCTTTCACATTTTGTTACCTGAAACGCGTTTTAAAAAAAAACATTTTGTCAGTGGGAAATACTGGTGAGTGAATCCCAGTTTAATCAAAAACAATTTTATCATTCACAGTATTGAGGGCGATCTCGCAATTATATTTGTTTCCAATTCATACTTTAATTACCACCCACGGTACTGTCGTCCCGGCTTATGGTCATGTTACTACTCACAGTGTGTAGTAACAAATTTTGTATACAAAACCCCAAATATACCGACGATAATTGTATCATTACAAATACTCAATCACTGGCAATATAATGTAAACCATTGAGGTTTTGTAAAAACAGTTGACACAAAAAGGAGATTACTCACATTGCTGTCTTAGATTTTCTGTAAGGGTTTCCTAGTGATTATCTATAATTTACACAAATGCACACGCGTTAGTATAATAACCCATTTTAACATTAGTAATACCCTCCCCGAGATGGCATTCCAACGACTACGTCGGGTAGAACCACGACAGCCGTTACGGAACCCTAGATCAATCGGGCAGCGTATCTAATACGTATTGTTATGGGTCATTTTCTGAGTATACATATCCTGACTAATATCCCGCTTTTAATTGTTTATTTGTGACCAGGATACTGGACGGGGATATTGCTAACATCCTGGGCGATATCCTAATCTTGAGTGAATTAAACACGTGCAGGTTAATGGCTGTAAGTTACTAACGGTCATCAGGACTTCTTCTCCTCAAGACTCGGGCGTATTTGTTATGAGGAAGACGTCGAACCCGAAAGACTTGGTCCTCAACGTTCGAGTGGGAATATTCGCTGGATCCCGGAAGTTTAGGATAGTTTGTTGCATTATCTTTACTATAAATAGATGGGGGCAGATCAGTTTAAGGCACACAAATTACACTTACACTCTCGAACACTTTCACTCTCTAGCTCATTGCAAACACCACACTTGTATTCAAATTTCATTGTAACACATAGTCGATCCGCACCATATCCAGCACTGTATCCTGATATTTGAAGTAATAGAAGAACAAGGCAGCTGCGATTGTCAGCTCCCGAGGTTTTATGCCGGTGATCTAGATTGATCAAGGGCTTTCCTCGTACATCACGTGTCCACCTTTACATTTTTGCTCATTGTTTGATCATAGATACAGCTCTATATCCTGAGCCGTATCCTGAAACCGTTTTCATATCTAATTTTGTTAACACATTTTCCATACATATTTCTAGCACACTACCTCACTTAACTAATTTGATCACTTAATTGCTTAGGTAATTTTTGACCAAAACAATTTGGCGCCCACCGTGGGGCAATTGGTGCTACTTTTACTAAAAATCTTTGCAAAAACATTAATCGGTTTTCTATTTTCTAAACTTTTTACCACATTGTTTACAATGGCCTCAAGATCAAACATGAGCTCTTCCACTATGTCTGCTACAACCTCTGCTACCACTGGTTCGATGCTTCCACCACCTCCTCCAAGGATGCCGTTTTCTTCACAACCTCAAGATGTTATCCCTACTCGAAGTGTTCAGGGATCTGCTCCCGTTTTAGCCTCTAATGATGAAATTCTGACTTTATTTGGAAGTGTGCAGGAACAAATGAGGCAGTAACAGGAGACTAACCAAATGCTGTTAAGAGAAATACAACTCTTAAAAGCTAGCTCGAGCAGACCTGTTGAGGAAACTGTCACTCCTATACAGCCCAGGGCTTTGAACTTCAGTTTTGCGGTTTACACTGAGGATAATAGGGGGAATATCATCCCAAGCCATTCTCAGAATCATACCCCTGAGATACCCTCTTCGGTCAGGATGTCGACTGTGAGGAGTTTAGGATATGCTTCAGGATATGGCCAAAATCCTCAGAACGGTAATGTGTCGAATAATAATATTCTTGCTACTAACAACAATGGTTCTTTGCAGGATGCAGGTATGACGTCAACATTTACCAGGGAGCTCCAGAAATTGAAGGACATGATATCCAGTGAACCTGGAGTAGTCCTGCCAATTTCGGAAGTATCCCAAGACAGCCACAGGATATCCCGCTTTGCATATCCTATCTGTGATGCTGAAATCCCAAAAAGATTTCAGACTCCCAACATGAAGCTGTATGATGGGACTACGGATCCTGAAGAGCATATTGCTCAGTATAGGGAAAGAATGGAGATTAACCCTATCCCTCCGGAGCTCAAGGAAGCATGCTTGTGCAAGGGATTTGGTTCTACTCTAACAGGATCAGCCTTAAAATGGCTGTTAAACGTTCCTCCTTACTCAATTACTTCGTTTGCTCATTTGGTTAATTTATTTAACAGTCAATTTTCTTGTAGTCGGAGTTTTGAGAAACTAACCAGTGATCTTTACAGGATAACTCAAGGGCCTCAGGAATCCTTGAGGGATTATGTGAACAAATTCAGTCGAGAATCCTTGGATATCCCACATCTTGATGTTGCAACAGTTGTGCAAGCTTTTAAGATGGGATTACAAAAGGATTCTCAGTTTTATCAGGATCTTGTAATGAATCCCTGGAGGAATCTCGACGAAGCTCGTAACAGGGCTTTGAGATATATCCGTCTGGAAGATGACAAGAAGATGCAGGAGAGGATGAACTCTACCTCAACCTATGAATCAACTAACAGGAAATCGGAGACCTCGTATAAGCCATATCGCTCCAGGCCATACGGCAGAAATGATAACAAGAAAGTGAATGCTGTTGAAGACGAGGATCCTGAAGAATATCCTGACTTATCTGAATACTGCTTTTCTGTTAATATACCCGAATTAATGTATGCTATGCAGGGCTTAGGGGACAAAGCTAGGTGGCCTCGAAAGAACCATCAGAAAGCTGATTGGAAGGATAAATCCAAATGGTGTGCCTTCCACGAAGACTTCGAACATATGACCGAGGATTGCATTGCTTTAAGGAAAGAGATAAGTTACCTGTTAAGCAAGGGGTATTTGAAGGACTTGCTGGGAAAAAAGAAGAATAAAGGGCAGGATCCCGAGAAGGATCCTGAACGAGCAGCATCACCCCAGCAGATGCCAAGATAATTAACTTTATTTCAGGAGGATCCGACATTTGTGGGATTTCGTATTCGGCGGCCAAGAGACATGCAAAGGAAGCTAAGAGCGAGAGGGGAGACAGACCAGTCAGAATGACTACCCTCACAACTGATAAAGTGAACACTTTCGATAGTGATGACAGGGATACTGTCCAGGATCCTCACCATGATGCTTTAGTAATAACATTATATGTGGCTAACCATTTTGTATGCAGGATACTGGTAGACAACGGTAGTTCTGTCAATATAATTCAGCTGGAAACGTTGAAGAGGATGAATGTATCTCCGATGGACATCACTTCGAAGTCCACTGTGCTTGTTGGTTTCAGTGGAGAAGCTAGAAATACCGTAGGGGAGATAAAGTTACCAGTATATGTTGAAGGGGTCAATTCAATACAACGTTTCTGTGTGATGGACTCCTTATCCTGCTATAGCATCATACTGGGAAGACCATGGATTCACGATATGAAGGCTGTGCCATCAACATATCACCAATGCATCAAAATCCCTACCCCTTGGGGAGTTGTCAAGGTTGAAAGTGATCAGCAGGAAGCGAAGGAATGCTACTCATCCTCAATGAAATCCTCAACTAAGCCTAGTACAGCATAGCAATTAAAGACGCGGGCCCAGGATATCGTGGAGGATTCGGAGATGGATGTGAAGAAAATCATCCTGGATCAGGATAAGCCTGATATCTCGGTGCTCGTAGGAACCAATATCCCTCAGGATATTGAAGAACAGTTAACTTACTTTTTGAAATGCAGGATGTCAACATTTGCATGGAAGCATGAGGATATGACAGGCATATCCAAAGACATTATCACTCACAAGCTTGGAATTGACAAATCATTCAAGCCTGTTCAACAAAAAAGAAGAAAATTTGCTCCTGGGCGGAATGCGATTATCAAAGAGGAAGTTGAAAGATTGTTGAAGTCCAGGATGATCAGAGAAGTCAAGTTTCCAAGATGGCTAGCAAATGTAGTTGTGGTACAGAAGAAGAACGGGAAATGGAGAGTCTGTGTAGACTACACGGACTTGAACAAGGCTTGTCCTAAAGATCCATTTCCTCTCCCTCATATCGATGCAATGGTAGATGCTACTGCTGGACATGAGATGTTAACGTTCATGGACGCATCCTCAGGATTTCAGCAGATTCAAATGGAGCCTTCGGATCAGGAGGATACTGCTTTCATGACACCAACAGGTATATATTGCTATACTGCTATGCCTTTCGGTTTGAAAAATGCAGGTGCAACATACCAGAGATTGGTAAACATGATGTTCAAGGATAATCTGGGGGACACCATGGAGGTATATATCGACGATATGGTGGTGAAATCTAAAAAGGCTGAGGATCACCTCCAGGATATCAAGGGAGCATTTGATATCCTGGATCGATACAACATGAAGCTGAATCCTGCTAAATGCCATTTCGGAGTAGGGGCAGGAAAGTTTCTTGGATATATGGTGACAAAAAGGGGGATAGAAGCAAGCCCAGAGCAGATCAAAGCTATCCTGGATATAAAATCACCCTCAAATATGAAGGACGTACAAAGGTTGACAGGCCGAGTAGCAGCTTTGAATAGATTTATTTCAAGATCCTCAGAAAAATGCAAGGAATTCTATGATATCCTCAAGAAGAATAAGAAATTTGAATGGGGAGCAAAGCATGAAGCAGCCTTGCAGGACTTGAAGCGATATCTCTCAACCGCACCTCTATTGATGAAGCCTGAAAATGGTGAACCACTATCCCTATACCTCGCTGTATCAGGGAATGCTGTAAGTGCCGTTCTTATAAAAGACCATGAAGGTCAGCAATATCCTGTTTATTATGTTAGTAAAAGTTTGTTAGACGCTGAAACTAGGTATTCTCATTTAGAAAAATTGATATTAGCTCTAGTTATGGCATCGACAAAGCTTAGACATTATTTTGAAACACATAGGATCCATGTTAAAACGAATTATTCTATCAAAAATGTGCTTAGGAAACCAGAGATGTCAGGCAGGATGGCCAAGTGGTCAGTAAAGTTGAGTGCTTATGATTTAGTATATGAACCTAGAAATGCCATAAAGTCTCAGGCTTTAGCTGACTTTGTGGCTGATTTCAGTAGTGACATTCAAGACGAGGCAGATCTGGAAGTTCAGCAGTTAGTAGAATCTTCAGGATCCTGGACGTTGTATACTGATGGTGCATCTAATATAAGAGGTGTAGGTTTGGGTATACTACTAAAATCGCCACAGGGGGACATATTACCCCAGGCCATTAGGTGTGAATTTCCTGCTACTAATAATGAGGCAGAATATGAAGCTTTAATTGCAGGATTAGAATTGGCTAAGAGTATGAGTATCAAGAATTTGCAAGTATATGTTGACTCCTTGTTAATTACTAACCATTTTAATGGATCCTATGCAGTTAAGGGTGAGAAATTAATCGAATACCTTGATATTCTAAAAAAATTAGCAGGATATTTCGATGTTTTTACACTTGAACAGGTACCAAGGGAGGATAATGCTGAAGCGGATGCCTTAGCAAATTTGGGATCATCGATCAGGATACCTGAAGGGACCCAAATACCAATATTACATGTCTTATATCCTGCAACGAATCCTCAGGATAAAGAAGTAGCGGGTATTCGGGATCCCGGAGCGGAATATCCTAAACAGGATCCTAAATCCTGGACGGCTCCAATTGTGAGATATCTCAAAGAAGGACATATCCTCGGAAATGAAAATCCTAAGGCATTTAGGATGAAGGTATCACGATTCACTATTATAAATAATGTTTTATACAAGAAATCTCTTGCAGGACCATATTTGAGGTGCTTGGAGGATCCTGAAGCCAAAGAAGTACTTCAAGATATACATGAAGGGGATTGTGGTAACCATACTGGGGGCAGGTCATTATTCTCAAAAGTATTAAGGACAGGATATTATTGGCCAACAATGAGAAAAGATGCCGCAGAATATGCTCGAAGATGTGACGCATGTCAAAGACATAGTAACTGTTAGGGGTGGATTTCTAAATGACCCGTGATCCTCAGTTATTATCCTCTTTAGTGATCCTTACTTCTGTGACAGATAGTGATCCTCAGAAGAGCTTCAGGATCAGGATCATGGATCACCTTAAGGATCCTCATACTAACAATTGTTCACTTGTGTTTCGTATCGTTTTGCAGGAGTAACAAGTCGGACTTAGTCTTGGCGACATTCCTGGAGAATATTCCCAAACTATCCCGCACGTGCTTGGCCAAAAGTGGACGTTGTGGAGAACGTGGGAGCTTGGCACAAAAGTCGGATAGTTAGTTTAGGTAGTTTATTTCTATTTTAAAAGGAGTAACGAGCTAGTAGAAAAACACTTAGCCATTTTCAGCTACACACACTCGTATACTCGCACACTTGAAGCTCTCGACGAACATACATTCGTTTTCACTCACTTACACACATTTCACGATAGTGATCCTTGTACCTAGCTCGTTACTATCCGAAGTTGTAAACATTTTTCATATATTTGAGCTTGGTGATCGGTAGTTTCCATCACCCGGGGTTTTTTGTGCCGGAGATCAACTCTTGAACAAGGGCTTTTTCCCCGTATACATCCTTGTGTCATTTGTGCAATCTACATTGAAGTGATCCTTGTTATTGATATACATAATTAGCATCATACCCCGTAACAAAGAGTTTGGTTGCAATATCCTCAACAGATTTTTTGACCAAAACAGTAACATATTGCATCAACCTGCTGAACCACTGTATCCTATTGTTTCCCCTTGGCCGTTTATGAAGTGGGGTATGGATATAGTGGGAAAGCTCCCGAAAGCTCCAGGAGGAAAGGTTTTCATGTTGGCAATGACGGATTATTTCTCCAAATGGGTTGAAGCAGAAGCATTTGTTCAAGTTAGAGATCAAGAAGTAGTATCCTTCATAAAGAGGAATATCCTGACCAGATTCGGAGTACCAGCCGAGATAATCTGTGACAATGGTTCTCAGTTTATAAGCAAGAAAACTACTGACTTTTGCAAGAGTTGGGGAATCAAAATAATCACATCTACTCTGGTACATCCTTAAGCAAATGGACAAGCAGAATCCTCAAACAAGATAATTGTCAATAACTTAAAGAAGAGACTTGGAGCCAAAAAAGGAAGATGGGCAGAAGAATTACCCTTTGTTTTGTGGGCTGATAGGACAACGGTAAAGAATGCAACAGGCCAAACCCCATTTTCCTTGGTATTTTGAGCAGAAGCAATGATTCCAACGGATATGACAATACCCACTGCAAGATCTACCCTAAGTGATCCTGAGCAGAATCCTGAAGCCCTGAGTCAGGATTTAGACACTATAGATGAGAAGAGAGATGCGGCAGGGCTAAGGATGGCAGCATATCAACAGAGAATATCCAGGGCATATAACAAGAATATCAGGACCAGAAGATTTAAGGTTGGAGATTGGGTGTTGAGAAAGGCTTTTCAGAATACTACTAATCCTGCCGATGGCAAATTAGCTCCAAAATGGGAAGGACCATATGAAGTTGAATCAGAAGCAGGGAAAGGAGCATATAGACTCAAGAATATGGAAGGGGATATGCTACCGAGATCTTGGAATGCTATACACCTTAAGCTTTATTTTAAGTGAGTTTAGAATTTAATTTCTAACTCAGGATGGTATGAATTCTATCTTTTTTAAATATGTTTTGGTTTAATTTATTCTTTGAAACCCAATACTAACTTAAGCATCAGAGGGGTGTTAGCCAAGCTAACACCCACCTTAGTTTAAGGATATTTTGCAGTATCTTCAACAGATTTTTTGACCAAAACAGTTTGGCGCCCACCGTGGGGCCATTGGTGCTTCGTCCTTAGAAAATTTCGCATTTCTGTGCTTGTTTCAGTTCACTACGACCGAGCAAATGGCTTCCTCAGCGAAGAATGCTTCAAATTTGATGCCCTCATTCACTTCTTCTCAAGGCGTTCCCCCTTTGCCTCCACCACCTTCTGGATCCCAGAAGAATGCTGAGAATGCTGCGAAGAAACCAACTCCCATTTTCTCAAAACCTCCAACGTCTTCTGCTTCTTACACTCCCACTACTAGTGACATGTTTACTTTGATTTTGCAGATGAAGGATCAGATACGGCAACAGGATAAGACTAATGAGAGGATTCTCAAGGAAATCGGAGATCTCAAGAAACAAAAGACAACGGCAGAGGATCATTCCCCACTGGTGCCAAAATCCTTGAATTTTGATACTCCGGTGATTACTTCTCAGCCATCAGTGGTTCCAGACGTTCAATATGTGGGTGGACCAAAAGGAGTGCACTACGGAACAACAATAATGACCCAGGCATCAGGTTCATATTTTGAGCCAGCAGGATCCTATCCTCAGCATATGGGGTCCCTCACAAATTCAGGAGGATATTCAGGAATGCAGCAGGTTCAAGGATCCTCCTTTGTTCCAGGATCATCCCAGGTTCAAGGATCCTCCTTCGTTCCAGGATCATCCCAGGTCCAAGGATCCTCCTTTGTTCCAGGATCATCCCAGGTTCAAGGATCCTCCTTCGTTCCAGGATCGTCCCAGTTTCAGGGATCCTTCCAGAAGCCAGGATCCTTGAGGAGTTTGCAAACAGGAAGTTCAGATGTCCATCAGGGAGATTTTATTCCAATGCAGACCAATGCTTCTACTGGTCCCTCGATCATTCCAGAGTCTCAACAATATGGATTAACATCCAATCTTCCTAATCTGAATCCAATGGGAGGTAACACTTTTAATAATTCTTATACTACTAACCATGGTCATATGCAGGATCCAGGTATCAATCATGCCATGGCCAGAGAATTGCAAAAGCTAAAGGATATGATATCAAGTGTCCCAGGAGTGGTCAAACCTATCCCAGAAATTGCAGATGGGAGCCACAAGATATCTCACTTTGCACCACCAATCTGTGATGCCGAGATACCCAAGAGGTTCCATGTGCCAACAATGAAGTTGTATGATGGTTCAACGGATCCTGAAGAACACATAGCACAATACAGGGAGAGGATGGAGATCAATCCAATTCCAGAAAGTTTAAAGGAAGCATGCATGTGCAAGGGATTCGGATCCACTCTTACTGGATCAGCTCTCAAATGGCTGCTAAGTCTTCCTCCCTATTCTGTTACCTCATTTGCTAACCTAGTTAACTTGTTTAATAATCAGTTTTCTTGTAGTAGAAAATTTGAACGATTAACTAGTGATCTATATAGGATAACCCAGGGTCATAATGAATCATTAAGGGATTACATTACCAAATTCAGTAAAGAAGCCTTAGACATTCCCAACTTAGATATAGCCACGGCTGTTGAGGCCTTTAAAATGGGATTACTTAGGGATTCGTCTTTCTATGATGATCTTGTTATGACACCATGCAGGAACTTAGATGAGGTAAGAACCCGAGCACTTAGGTTCATTCGGCTAGAGGATGACAAGAGGATCCAGGAGAGGTTAGCAGGATCCTCAAAGCAGGATAAGCAAGGATCCTCATTCAGGAACAACAAGTTCAGATCCTACAACAGATCTGATAACCAGAACGTGCATTCTGTTGATCAAGAAGAGGATGATGAGGATTATCCTCCAATTTCTGAATATTGTTTTTGTGTTGATAACAATGAACTAATCCTTGCTATGCAGAACCTAGGTGATAAAGCTAGATGGCCGAGAAAAAACGATAGGCCAGTTGCAACTAAGGATAAATCAAAGTGGTGTGCATACCATGAAGATTTTGGGCATCTCACAGAAGAATGCATTGCACTAAGAAAGGAAATTGGATACTTGTTGAGCAAGGGGCATCTAAAAGAATTGTTGGGAAGAAAAAAGTCAAGGGCTCAGGATCCTGAAAGGATCCCTGAGAAGGCTCCAGCCCCTCCAGCAGATGCACAAGTGATAAACTTTATTTCTGGAGGATCAGACATTTGCGGCACATCCTTCTCAGCGGCTAAAAGGCATGCAAAGGAAACTAAAATGGATAATGGAGAAAGACCTGTTCGAACATCAAGTGTCTCCGAAGGAAAAGTCATAACCTTTGATGAGGATGATCGTGTTGATATCCAGGATCCTCATCACGATGGTTTAGTTATCACTCTTTTCATATCTAACCATTTTGTCCGCAGGATCCTTATAGACGGAGGGAGTTCAGTGAATATTATCCAGCTTGATGTCCTAAAGAAGATGGGTATCCCTGAATCAGATATCATACCAAGATCCTCCGTGCTCGTGGGATTTAGTGGCGAAACTAAGAATACCCTGGGGGACATTAAACTCCCAATATACATCGAAGGCCTACACTCTTATCAAAAATTTTGTGTTATTGACTGTTTATCTTGTTGTAATGTTATCCATGGCAGGCCTTGGATACACGATATGAAAGCAGTTCCATCTACTTACCATCAATGTGTGAAGCTCCCTAGTCCTTGGGGAATAGTGAAGATTGATAGTGATCAGCAGGAGGCTAAGAATTGCTACACTTCATCGATGAAACCAGCCTCGAAGTCAAGGGAGCAATAGCAATCAAGGTATCCTCCAAGGGATGTCTTGGAGGCAAGAGAGCAGGATGTGGTAGAAATCCTCATGGATCCTAATGATCCTGAATCCAAAATCTATATCGGGTCAGGGATCCTTGGCGAAATGAAAGAAGACCTCGTATCCTTCCTCAAAAGGAGAAAGACTACCTTTGCATGGAAACACGAAGATATGACTGGTATATCCAAAGATGTAATCACTCACAAACTCGGCATTGACAGATCCTTCAAACCAATCCATCAAAGGAGAAGAAAGTTTGCACCGGAAAGGAATGCCATTATCCAGGAAGAGGTAGAGAAATTGCTCCGGGCAGGTATGATTAGGGAGGTCAAGTATCCAAGATGGTTGGCCAATGTGGTTGTTGTTCAAAAGAAAAACGGAAAGTGGAGGGTATGTGTCGATTTTACCGATTTAAATAAGGCATGTCCCAAGGATCCTTTCCCTTTACCCCACATTGACTCCATGGTGGATGCAACTGCGGGTCATGAACTGTTAACTTTTGTGGATGCTTCATCTGGATTTCAACAAATCCAAATGGAACCATCCGACCAAGAGGATACAGCCTTCATGACTCCAACTGGTATATACTGCTATATTGCTATGCCGTTCGGATTAAGAAATGCAGGTGCAACATATCAAAGGCTGGTGAATATGATGTTCAAGGATCAGATTGGACAAACTATGGAGGTTTACATAGATGATATGGTGGTAAAATCCTTAAAAGCTGAGGATCACCTAAGAGACTTGGAGGAAGCATTCGATATCCTTGACAAATATAACATGAAACTTAATCCTTCAAAATGTCACTTTGGTGTTAAAGCAGGTAAATTCTTAGGATATATGGTGACAAAGAGAGGCATTGAAGCTAGCCCGGAACAAATCAAAGCGATAGTGAACATCAAATCTCCGGCCAATGCTAAGGATGTTCAAAGGCTAACAGGCAGGATAGCAGCTTTGAACAGATTCATATCCAAATCCTCAGAGAAGTGCAAAGAATTCTATGATATCCTAAGGAAGAACAAGAAATTTGAGTGGACTGAGAAGCATGAAAATGCTTTAAGAGCCCTCAAGGATTACCTATCCTCAGCCCCAGCCTTGATGAAGCCAGAAAAAGGCGATGTGCTATCCTTGTATCTTGCAGTATCCTCAAAAGCAGTAAGTGTTGTCCTTGTTAAGGATCATGAAGGTACACAACATCTTGTCTATTATGTAAGTAAAAGTTTACTTGATGCCGAATCCAGGTATTCACACCTTGAAAAACTTATTCTTGCATTAATTATGGCATCTACTAAGTTAAGACATTATTTTGAAACTCATGTTATCATTGTTAAAACTAATTTTCCAATTAAGAATGTCCTCAGGAAACAAGAAATGTCAGGAAGGATGGCTAAGTGGGCGGTGAAGCTAAGTGCATATGATATAAGATATGAGCCTAGGACAGCCATCAAATCCCAAGCATTAGCTGACTTTGTGGCTGATTTCAGTAGTGATTTACAAGAAGAAGCTGAGTTAGAAGTCCAGCAGCTAGAAGAGACCAAGGATCCTTGGATACTCTATACTGATGGATCCTCAAATGTCAAAGGCACAGGGCTTGGAATACTACTAAAATCGCCACAGGGGGACATAATACCCCATTCTATAGCTTGTGAGTTCCAAACTACTAACAATGAGGCTGAATATGAAGCCTTAATTGCTGGTTTGCAAATTGCAAAGCATATGGGGATCAGGTATCTTGAGGTACATGTAGATTCATTGTTAATTACAAACCACTTTAATGGATCCTACGCTGTTAAAGGTGAAAAGCTAACCAAATATTTAGAGATAGTCAAAAGTTTGGCACTCTCTTTTGTTTCCTTTAGTTTGACACAGGTACCAAGGGAAGAAAATACAGAGGCTGATGCATTGGCTAACTTAGGATCATCCTTGAAGATCCCGGAGGATATCAAGATCCCTATTATCCATATCCTGACCCCGGCTATCGAGGATCACGAGGCTATGGAGATAGGAAATGATTCTGCAATTATCCCTTGTGAGGATACTCAATCCCATTCAGGATCAGGATCATGGATCTCACCAATTATGAGATACTTACAACATGGAGAGATTCCTACAGGAGAAAACCCTAGGGCTTTCAAATCTAAGGTATCTCAATTCATAATCTTAAATAATATGTTGTATAGACGATCTCTTGCAGGACCATACTTGAGATGCATTGAGGATCCTGAAATCCAAGAAGTTTTGAAAGACTTCCACGAAGGAGATTGTGGAAACCACACTGGGGGCAGGGCATTATTCTCAAGGATCCTAAGGACAGGATACTACTGGCCAACCATGAAGAAAGATGCTGTGGAGTATGCTAAGAGATGTGATCCTTGTCAGAGACACAGCAATATCCTTCATCAACCAGCTGAATTATTGCATCCTATATCCTCCTCTTGGCCATTTGTGAGATGGGGTATGGATATAGTTGGTAAGCTCCCTAAGGCACCTGGTGGAAAAGTATTCATGCTAGCTATGACTGATTACTTCTCCAAGTGGATAGAGGCTGAAGCTTTTGCCCAAGTCAGAGAAAAGGAAGTTATATCCTTCATTAAAAGAAATATTATAACTAGATTTGGAATTCCTTCTGAGATTATATGTGATAATGGTTCCCAATTTATTGGGGGCAGAACCACTAACTTCTGTGACAACTGGGGGATTAAGATGATAACATCAACACCAGTCCACCCACAAGCTAATGGTCAGGTAGAATCATCCAACAAGATCATCATCAACAATTTGAAGAAGAAGCTTGGATCCAAGAAAGGGAAATGGGCAGAAGAACTACCTTATGTGCTTTGGGCTGACAGGACAACCCCTAAGAATGCAACTGGTCAAACACCATTCTCTTTGGTGTTTGGGGCAGAATCAGTGATCCCAATAGAAATGGTGGTTCCAACTGCTAGAACAAGTACTCGTGATCCTGAGGAAAATAATGAAAACTTGGCTCAAGACCTGGATACTATTGAAGAAATCAGGGATATGGCTAGGATAAGGATGGCCAGTTATCAACAAAGAATGGCTGGTGCTTACAACAAAAATGTCAGGATCAGGAGGTTTCAAGTTGGAGATATGGTATTAAGGAAAGCATTTCAGAATACCACCAATCCTGCTGATGGAAAATTGGCTCCAAAATGGGAAGGCCCTTATTTGATTGAAGCTGAAGCAGGAAAGGGGGCATATAGATTGCTAACCATGGAAGGTGATTTGCTACCAAGGGCTTGGAATGCTGTCCACTTGAAGAAATATTTCATGTGAGCAGGATCCTCATGACACAGATGATCCTCAAAGGATCCTCAAAGTATCGGTGATCCTAACTTAGGTAATATCCTAAACTTGAACTATTTCATTTCTTTATTTTCTCATATAAGGATAAGGATCATGTATCCTTTATCCATCTCTCACTTGAGTTTAAGTTTTGAAAGTTCAGGTATCCTTTGCATAACATTGGTTATCTGCAGAAGCAATCCGTTCCTTGGGTTTAACCCCAGTTATCCTTGGGCTTGACCCCAGTTCCGCCTGTAGCGCATGATGATCCTGGTATAGTTCAAGGCAGTGGGACCAGTACTCGTTTTAGGGGCTGATAATTCCATTGTACTGGCTATGTCTAGGATCCTACGTATAATGGTAGACGTACCATACATCCGTTCACAAGGTTTCTAACGTTTTCACGTTAGCTAAGGTTTCTAACGTTTTCACGTTAGCTAAGGTTTTGGCATTTTCATGCCACTAAGTTTGGATAGTCGCCAGTTAGGGCCATACTCTAGTTTACATACGATCCTTGGGCTTGTCCCCAGTTATCCTTGGGCTTGTCCCCAGTTGCTAACTCTTATCTTATATTGGCTTAGTCCCAAGTTATGCTCTATTTCAGGTTCTTGAAGATAGGCAACTAGGGATCCTTGATCCTTACTTTATTCTAAGGTTTATCTTATAGTTATCCTTATTATGGTTAGGATCCTAACTTGGATCCTCAGGTATGATCCTTAACTATTTTTAATTCCATTCATTATTTATTTGAATAACCCTTAAAGTTTGACAACTAGACTTGTGATCCTTAAAACATATTGCTTTCTAAGATTCCTTAACTAAAGGATATCTGATCATGGATCATATCCTAAGTATTTTCAATTTGACTTATTCAAAATTATTTGTTCAATGAATATGCATCAAAACAAAGGAAAATCAAAGAAACACAAGGATAACAACACAAGATAAGCGACAAAAGGTTAAGATTTTATTTATTAACAAAAGACTAACCCTTAAAGGTTGTCAAAATTACCTACCCGAGCATCTACCAGCAAAACGTGGCCCGTCCGCTGGGGTAGGTAAAGGGTGTCCATGATAATAAGTTCGAAAGTAGTGCAGGAATATAAAGGCGGCAGGATCACAATGGCTTCATCCCCCAAACAGAGGATCCCTCCACCAATTGCAATCCTGCCTATTGTCCAAAGGATCATACATGATCCTTAATCCTAAAACCTATTGTTCAAGTACAACCCATCATTGTTCAGCAAAAAACACCATAACCAAAACAAACTATCAAACTTAAAAAATGGGCTCCGGCTACGTCTAGAAATGTCCTTCATCGCCCATCCATGCAGCCTATGCCTTCGCTGCATCCTCTTCCCCTCCAGCTGCGGTATCCTTTATCAGATCCTTTCCACTGCCACTTGCCTCAATCGCCAAGACCTTAGTAGCCTCCTCCTCATCATCCTCAAGATCAGCCAACCTTGCCTTCCAGCCCTCAACATCCCAGCTGCTTTTGTTAAAACTAGGATCTTGAGCTTCCTGGGCCATCTTCAATTTTGTCTGATACATCGTGATGGCGGCAGAGACCTTAGCATTTTCTATGAGGTCATGCTTTTCATAGTCAAGGTCGATCAGAAGTTTAGCCGTCTTAGTCTTCTCATCTTGGAGTTCCTTCCGAAGATCAGCAAGTGCAAGGTCCTTGAGCACGGCAACCTATTGGAGGTCAGCAATTTTCTTGTCCTGCTCCTCAACATTCCCCACGTAATCCTCAATCTCAGCAAATTTCTGCAAAGAAAAGGATAAAGCAGTTCAAGATCAAGTGATCCTCATACGAGTAGGATAACTAGGCAGAATTAAGGATCCTTACATCATTGAAGTATTCAAGGAACTGGTGGCGGATCAGTGGTAGGCCTTGAAGATCCTCGGCATCAGAAGTTTTCCTCTTCTTGACACCCTTTCCTTTAGTGGGTGCCTTTGGAATGGAGATGCTAGGACTGGTAGTGGACCTCTTCATCCTGGATCGTACGACATCAAGGTCAGCCGTGTTGAACTGGGATACAGGCTTGGCAGATTTTCCAGCGCCTACACATTCAAAGCAAGATGAGTATCCGTATCCTATTTCAATTTATTTATTTATTTTAATATTCAAACTATGTAAAAGGCAGGATACTTACTTGACATGGTAATGGAACCTGAGGATACTTCTTGTGAGTCTTGGGTGTCTATCTTGAATGTCCTTGTTTCAGGATCAAGCTTCCAAAAAGCAGCAAGCCTATCCTTGGTTTCAGGTGATGTGATGATGTGTGAGACAGAAATAGCTGCATAACACAAGACAAAAAAAAGGGTCAGTAATCCTTAAACAAAAATAAGACTACCTGGTGATCCTTCTCAGGATCCTCCGGACTACCATGGGTGGACCATGTTCTTGGTAAATGCTTTCCGTCTGAAATGGTATCCCTTCTTACAAAGAAGAAGCGACGTTTCCAATCTTTGTCATTCTTGGTGACTTTAAGAAGGGGATGTTCTGCACCGGGTTTTCGTTTGAACAAATAACGGTGGGATCCAAAGGTGGTAACGTCATACAATTGTGTCAGCTCTGACATGCCTAAATCAATGCCCTCCTGCTCGATGATCCTCTCCAGGGTATACAAAACCCTCCAAATCATCGGCATGGCTTGTATGTAAGAGATGCCGGTAAGGGAAAAGAAGGATTGTGTAAATTCTGGGAAAGGATAGGTGTATCCTATGGCAAATGGAGTAACTGGAAAGGCAACCCATGTTTCTGAAACATAGTCGCTCAGGACAGTAGGATCGAAGGGTTTGAAAAAGGCATTCGCTGGAAAACGGTGACGGATGTTATCTACTTGTGCATCGTTAAAGCAACACCTCTCGTTCACTGAGTCTTTGATGATCTTTTGACTCTTCAAAGGGCTATCCTTTTTGTGATCCTTGCCCGGTGAGCTTCAGAGCAACATTCTCAAAGCGGTGGTGATAAAGAAAGAAAAACAGAGTAAGAAAGGGAGAAAGAGGAGAAAGAAATACCTGGTTGATCGTCGACTAAGAATTTAAAGGGAGTTTCTTTCGAATTTGAATGCATAATGATCCTATCTATATCTCTATTTATAATTATGATTCTGCAGGGTAGTCACTTCTGTGATGTCATGATCGCAACGGCTAGTTCTATTTTAACGGCTATATATCCGTTAGTTAGTTGCGGATAAGATCAAGAAAATATAACTCACATATTTACAATTTAACTCCTTATATTTTGGGGGCAATTGTTAGGGGTGGATTTCTAAATGACCCGTGATCCTCAGTTATTATCCTCTTTAGTGATCCTTACTTCTGTGACAGATAGTGATCCTCAGAAGAGCTTCAGGATCAGGATCATGGATCACCTTAAGGATCCTCATACTAACAATTGTTCACTTGTGTTTCGTATCGTTTTGCAGGAGTAACAAGTCGGACTTAGTCTTGGCGACATTCCTGGAGAATATTCCCAAACTATCCCGCACGTGCTTGGCCAAAAGTGGACGTTGTGGAGAACGTGGGAGCTTGGCACAAAAGTCGGATAGTTAGTTTAGGTAGTTAATTTCTATTTTAAAAGGAGTAACGAGCTAGTAGAAAAACACTTAGCCATTTTCAGCTACACACACTCGTATACTCGCACACTTGAAGCTCTCGACGAACATACATTCGTTTTCACTCACTTACACACATTTCACGATAGTGATCCTTGTACCTAGCTCGTTACTATCCGAAGTTGTAAACATTTTTCATATATTTGAGCTTGGTGATCGGTAGTTTCCATCACCCGGGGTTTTTTGTGCCGGAGATCAACTCTTGATCAAGGGCTTTTTCCCCGTATACATCCTTGTGTCATTTGTGCAATCTACATTGAAGTGATCCTTGTTATTGATATACATAATTAGCATCATACCCCGTAACAAAGAGTTTGGTTGCAATATCCTCAACAGATTTTTTGACCAAAACAGTAACATATTGCATCAACCTGCTGAACCACTGTATCCTATTGTTTCCCCTTGGCCGTTTATGAAGTGGGGTATGGATATAGTGGGAAAGCTCCCGAAAGCTCCAGGAGGAAAGGTTTTCATGTTGGCAATGACGGATTATTTCTCCAAATGGGTTGAAGCAGAAGCATTTGTTCAAGTTAGAGATCAAGAAGTAGTATCCTTCATAAAGAGGAATATCCTGACCAGATTCGGAGTACCAGCCGAGATAATCTGTGACAATGGTTCTCAGTTTATAAGCAAGAGAACTACTGACTTTTGCAAGAGTTGGGGAATCAAAATGATCACATCTACTCCGGTACATCCTCAAGCAAATGGACAAGCAGAATCCTCAAACAAGATAATTGTCAATAACTTAAAGAAGAGACTTGGAGCCAAAAAAGGAAGATGGGCAGAAGAATTACCCTTTGTTTTGTGGGCTGATAGGACAACGGTAAAGAATGCAACAGGCCAAACCCCATTTTCCTTGGTATTTTGAGCAGAAGCAATGATTCCAACGGATATGACAATACCCACTGCAAGATCTACCCTAAGTGATCCTGAGCAGAATCCTGAAGCCCTGAGTCAGGATTTAGACACTATAGATGAGAAGAGAGATGCGGCAGGGCTAAGGATGGCAGCATATCAACAGAGAATATCCAGGGCATATAACAAGAATATCAGGACCAGAAGATTTAAGGTTGGAGATTGGGTGTTGAGAAAGGCTTTTCAGAATACTACTAATCCTGCCGATGGCAAATTAGCTCCAAAATGGGAAGGACCGTATGAAGTTGAATCAGAAGCAGGGAAAGGAGCATATAGACTCAAGAATACGGAAGGGGATATGCTACCGAGATCTTGGAATGCTATACACCTTAAGCTTTATTTTAAGTGAGTTTAGAATTTAATTTCTAACTCAGGATGGTATGAATTCTATCTTTTTTAAATATGTTTTGGTTTAATTTATTCTTTGAAACCCAATACTAACTTAAGCATCAGAGGGGTGTTAGCCAAGCTAACACCCACTTTAGTTTAAGGATGTTTTGCAGTATGTGCTCCGGGATATAGCTCCAGGATGCTCACTCAAGATACTTCGGAAGATTAGAGGATTGGCCCCCTCTCTCACGTATAAGGGATCCTGATCCCTTCACAGGTTTAAAGGTATTCACCTTTCTTCTGAATTGGGTTTAGACACCCCGCCTGGAGCGCAAGTTATTCAGGGATAGTTCAAGGTGGCGGGACCAGTCCATGTAAAACTGGCTGACAATTTCGTTACTGTTGGCTATATCCTGAATCCTAAAGGTATATGAGGATTGATCACCCTCTCTCACGAAAGGGTATTTTCATACTCTCTAAGGTTTAAAGGTTTTCACCTTTCTAAGTCTTGGAGTTTATACACTCCCTCCTGTAGCGCATGAAAATTTGGGATTTTCCCTAGGATACAAGGGATTTATCTCCAGTACATCCTTGGGTTTTACCCTTGGGACATAAAAAATTGCCTATACAATGGAAACTAACATTCAGAAGATTTCTAAGTATTTGAAGACATTGTACACAGGGGACATTCCTACCAAGGCAGTGATGTAAAACTCAAAGGCTAAAGCTCGGAACTAGTATGCTAAGTATCTCACACAGGGGACATCTTCATTGGAAAAGTTGCAAGGAGATTGAGGTTTGATAATAGGGTTATATCCTACTCCGGGTATGATCTTTCCTTTGTAAACATCGTTTAAGTTTTTAATAACACTATGTTAAATATCCTGATATATTCTCAAAATCCTTTTTAGGATATTTGGTTAAGGTGTTTGAAACTAATACTAGTATGGAACTTCGACCATTTAAGTATTATCAAAACAGGTTTTGGAAAAATGGATCGTTTTTCAAAAGCTTTCTACAAAGTTGAACGAACATTTGGAAGTCCTATCTAATAAAAAATTTTTGCTGAGTATATTGATCAGGATATAACAATTTTTGCAAAGCTAAGACTTATACTTAGGAAAGACGGAAGATGATTGCAAGAAAAATAAAAAGATGAAATTATTCTTGAAGCAATTAATACTGGTTGATAACCGAAGGTTTCATCCTGAAACCCAGGACCCATCCACCTTCGGATATCAAATTGTTTCGACATAGAAATAAAAATTGTTCATAAAAACATAAAATTGTTCGAATGATTTAAAAGAAATAAGCTCTAGGGGGTAGTGCCTTCTTCATCTATAGTGGTTTCAGCAACATCCGTCTTGGGATCCGCCTCAGCATCCTTCTCAGCATCGGTTGCTTTTTCAACTGCTTTGGAAGATTCTTCGACAGCTGATTTAGAAGAGGTGCCGACAAGGTTCTTTAGCTTGGTCTCCCAAGCACCAACATCCCAAGAAGGGCATTCAAAGCCTAATGTTTTGGCTTCATGGGCCATCTTCAATCTGGCTTGGAGGAGAGAAATGACGACGGAACTTTTGAGGCTTTCTCGGTAGCTGACCATATCCTGTTCGTGTTGCACATGGGCGGCTTCCAGATCGGCCTGGGCTTGAAGAGTAGCTTTGTTGAGAGCAATTTGGTGTTCCTGGATCATAGCTTTGAATTTCTCCTCGTAATGACGAGATTTGGCGGCTGCGATCATGCCTTGGTCGGAGATTGTGATTTCTGCTTCCTTTAGCTTAGATTCAAGCGTCTTGTTAAGCTTGCAGGATTCTTGATATAGGTGAACCAAACGCTCAAGACCCTACAAAGGTAAGAGGACAGGTATTAATATTGATAAATCTTTGAAAATAATGTAAATCGCAGGATATGATATGAGAATACTAACCTGGTTAAGAAAAGAAGTCATAAACCCGCTAGCTTCAATGAACCCGTGCTTCTCATAAGGAAATGTGTCAGAAATGACAGGGGAATCAGGCTCTTTCCTTTTGCGGGAACTTGAACTCCGGGGCTTGGTAGCCGGTGAAGGTTTGGGAATAATGATGGCTTTGGAACTGCTAGGTTTGGATATGGCTGTGGTCTTGGGGCTAGGTTCTTTCTTGACCTGGATCTGATCAGAATAACTGTCCAATTCGTCGAGGTCAAAGACTTCAGGAATCTTGGCCGGTGCTGCATAAAGGGAAAAAGTTTTACTCTTCATTTTATTATTATACTGTTTTGACTAATTATTTTGAAAGTAATCCTTACCAGACATTTCAGATGATGAGTATTGACTGGAACTCGGGACGTGTGTGGTGAAAGTCCTGTCTATTGCAGGTAACTGGTAAACAGTATTGATTCTTTCTTCTGACTCAGCGGTAGGGGGAGCGACTTCCTTGAAGTTCACTGCATAAAGATCAAAAAGAAGGATATTAATAGAAGATAAAAATCAAATGGTCTATGAGAATATTTATGACCCTACCGGTGGTTAAACACTCCACCGGAAGGTTGGCACCCTCAGCAATGGAGTTTCGTTTGACAAAGAAAAATTTGCGTTGCCATCCGTCTTCGTTTTTGGTGGCTTTAAGAATCAGGGGTTTACTGGAGGTCGAGAAGAGCAAGAACCGGCTAGAGCCATGGGATCGGAGGCGATAAGCAATAGGCAAATCCTCGATGCGGAGGTCGGAGCAATGGAGGTTTTTTATTTGGTTAAGTACAATTAGTACTCTCTAAACCATGGGCATGGTTTGAGCAAAAGAGATGCTGGTGGTTCGAAAGAATTGCATCATGAATTCAGGAAAAGGGTATCGAAGACCTAGCGAAAAAGGATATGCTGGAAAACAAACCCATTCAGTGGAAGAAACATCCGATCGGATTGACCGATCGAATGGTCTAAAGACCGTGTTCTCAGGGAAAGCGCCGGAGGCTCTTAAAGCTGCAATGTCTGCGTTGTCAAAAGCACAGATCTCCTTTTCGGGATTTTTAAGGAGATTCTGCTGGGTGAAGGTCTCGGCATCCAATGCGAGTAAGGCGATGTAAATTGATAGAAAGTAAATCAGAAATGGAGAATTACCTGAAGGTTTTGTTGAAGATATCGGCTTTTCAAACAAGAAAAGAGAAGATATAGGGGCATTGTGGATCTCCATTGAGCAAAAAGCGCGTTGGAAGTTACGATGTGATCTTGACCGTCGCTTCGTTTTAAATGCCTTGAGTTATGGGATAAGATTTTTGAAATATATCCGTTGGATTGGTATACCAACCGATATATTTGGGGACAATTGTTATGGGTCATTTTCTGAGTATACATATCCTGACTAATATCCCGCTTTTAATTGTTTATTTGTGACCAGGATACTGGACGGGGATATTGCTAACATCCTGGGCGATATCCTAATCTTGAGTGAATTAAACACGTGCAGGTTAATGGCTGTAAGTTACTAACGGTCATCAGGACTTCTTCTCCTCAAGACTCGGGCGTATTTGTTATGAGGAAGACGTTGAACCCGAAAGACTTGGTCCTCAACGTTCGAGTGGGAATATTCGCTGGATCCCGGAAGTTTAGGATAGTTTGTTGCATTATCTTTACTATAAATAGATGGGGGCGGATCAGTTTAAGGCACACAATTTACACTTACACTCTCGAACACTTTCACTCTCTAGCTCATTGCAAACACCACACTTGTATTCAAATTTCATTGTAACACATAGTCGATCCGCACCATATCCTGCACTGTATCCTGATATTTGAAGTAATAGAAGAACAAGGCAGCTGCGATTGTCAGCTCCCGAGGTTTTATGCCGGCGATCTAGATTGATCAAGGGCTTTCCTCGTACATCACGTATCCACCTTTACATTTTTGCTCATTGTTTGATCATAGATACAGCTCTATATCCTGAGCCGTATCCTGAAACCGTTTTCATATCTAATTTTGTTAACACATTTTCCATACATATTTCTAGCACACTACCTCACTTAACTAATTTGATCACTTAATTGCTTAGGTAATTTTTGACCAAAACACGTATCCAGGGGCTATGATACTTACAACGGAGCAGAACTTCGTTATTTAGGGGGATATTATACCCGAGTAAAATGCCTATTATGTAAAAAGTCGAGAGAGAAAAGAAATATGAACGATTTGAATGAACTGCCGTTGCCTGCTATTTATAGGGCTGATTTCGAGTTTCCTCGCGGCCCGCGTAAGGTTAGACCTCGGGCTACGCGGCCCGCGTAGTTGGGGTCTATGGCTTAGCTCTAATTGGTCATCACTACTAGACTCGACACGATAGTGACACGTGGCAGTACCGGGTGTCACCCCGCCTTGGAGCTGTCGCGGCCCGCGTAGGCAGTAGCCAAAGGCTACGCGCCCCGCGAGATCCTTATTTTTCTTGTTTTTGTTTAATTTTTATAAAAATAAAGGTATTCAGGGTCCGTTTTCATATACGGGGTATATTTTAGGACATATTGGGGTATTTAAAATATATTAGGGGTGTCGGAAAATATTTTGGAGGGTTGTTACATTTAGTTTGAGAGAGCGTACTCGTTTCAGCTTTTCATGATACTTCCGACTTAAAGAATCAGCTACTACGTTAGCTTTTCCAGCATGATACTGGATATCACAATCATAATCACTAAGAATTTCCATCCAGCGTCTCTGTCTCATATTTAATTCCTTTTGCCCAAAAATATACCTTAAACTCTTATGATCTGTGAAGACTACAAATTTACTTCCATATAAATAGTGTCTCCAAATCTTAAAGGCAAAAACTATGGCTCCTAACTCTAGATCATGGGTTGTGGAATTCTCTTCATGTTTCTTAAGTTTTCTAGAGACATAAGCTATAACATTTTGACGTTGCATCAACACACATCCATATCCTAACTTAGATGCATCACAATAGACTATAAAGTCTTCAGTTGCTTCTGGTAATGTGAGTATGGGTACGTTGGTTAACCTTTGCTTAAGAATCCTAAAGGCTTCTTCCTATTTTCATTCTCATTCAAACTTAACTGATTTGCTGGTCAGTTTGGTTAATGGAATGGCTATCCTAGAGAAATCTTGGATAAATCGTGTATAATATCCTGCCAGTCTAAGAAAACTTCTTACTTCCGTTGGCGATTCAGGGATTTTCCATTTGGTAATCACCTCGATCTTTGTGGGATCCACATGAATTCCTTCAAGATTGACCAAATGTCCAAGGAATTGCACTTCTTGTAACCAGAATTCACATTTTGAGAATTTAGCATAAAGCTTCTCTTTTCTCAATAATGTCAAAAGTGTATGTAGATGCGCTGCATGTTCCTCTTTACTTTTAGAGTAAATGAGAATATCATCTATAAAAACAATTATGAATTTATCCTGGTATGGTTTACATATCCTGTTCATCATGTCCATAAATGCGGCTGGGGCATTGGTTAAACCGAATGGCATGACGATAAATTGATAATGACTGTACCTTGTTTTGAAAGCAGTTTTAGGAATGTCTTCTTCCTGTACCTTCAATTGATGATATCCTGGGCGTAAATCGATCTTAGAAGAGAATCGAGCTCCTTGAAGTTGATCGAACAAATCATCGATTCTCGGTAGTGGGTACCGATTCTTAATCGTAACCTTGTTCAATTCTCTGTAATCAATGCACATACACATTGATCCGTCCTTCTTTTTGACAAATAACATCGGTGCTCCCCACGGTGATGAACTAGGTTGTATAAAACCTTTGTTGAGTAGTTTGTCCAATTGTTTCTTCAGTTCCTGCATCTCCGTTGGAGCTAAACGGTATGGTGCTTTGGCAATCGGTGCTGTCCCTGGTATTAAGTGAATTCTAAATTCAACCTCTCTATCAGGCGTTAATCCAGGTAACTCTTCTGGGAAAACGTCTGAGAATTTAGATACTACAAGAATATCTTTTAATTCTTTTCTTTTAGTGTTAATGATTATAGAAATCATATACACTATTCCTCTTTTCCTTTCATAACTTGCAGCTTTCATCACAGAGAAGAATTTTGTCGACCTGATTGGCTTATCTCCTTTGATTGTGATCTTTTCACCACCTGGTGTACTTACTTGTACTGACTTTTGATCACATAAAATACTGGCACGATTGACTACCAACCAATCCATTCCTAATACAACATCGAATCCAGCTAGATTCATTGGGTAAAGGTTAGCAGAAAAGTTATGATTCAGAATTTCTATTCTTGCTCCATGCAAGATTTCACTAATCTTAATAGATTCTCCGTTTGCCGTTTCTACCAGACAATCTTGTCGAAGTTTGGTTAAGGGTTGATCGAGAAGTTTGTAGAAAGAAGTATTAATAAAACTTTGGTTTGCACCAAAGTCAAATAATACTTTGCCAAATATATTATTAACTAAGAACGTACCGACAATCACATCTGGAATCATCTTGGCTTCCTCAGCTGTTAGAACAAACGCTCTGGCATTCTTCTTAGGTTCTTCAGTTGTCTTAGCCTTGTTGGTTGTTGCTAGAGCTAGTTTCGGACAGTTCGGTCTGATGTGCCCAGTTTCTCCACAATTGAAGCATATCCTATTACTAGGTTTCTTCCTACAGTCTTCTTCTTTGTGTCCAGATATTTTGCAAAAGTTGCAATATATGGAGCATCTTCCAGAATGCTTTCATTTGCAATACTTACAATAAGGTGTAGAGGAAGAACCTGTACCTTTCCCACGGTTGAAATTACCGTAGCGAAATTCTTGGGTAAGCTTTTGAGCTAGGTTCTTTCTCTGGTTCTCCTCTTGTGTGCGTACCAATTCATCAGTCAGGGTATTGGCTAGTTCTACGGCTTCTTCCATAGTTTGTGGTCTAGCTGCCTTAACTACATGTCTAATCTCACTAATTAATCCCCAAACGTAACAGGAAATTAACACTGGCACATGTGAGGCTAATGTTGGCACTATTCTAGCATATTCGAATAATATGGTAGTGTAAACTTTGCAGTCTATTCTAGTCATTTTATGATTTAGTAACCTATAGGCGATTTGTTCCTTTTCATGAGGAGGGCAAAATTTTCTTTCAACTATCTCTTTAAAGTTAGTCTATTCCATAATATAAACTCTGTTACTTTCTCTAGACTGGAGAATAGTATTCCACCATTCTAGAGCTGCATTCTTGAAAAGATTAGAGGCAAACATAATCTTATCTTCGTCTGCACATTTACTTATTTTTATGACTACTTCTGTCTTTTCTTTCCAACGTAAGGCTGTAATGGCTCCTTCATTGCCTGAGAATTCTATTGGTTTGGAGGCCAAAATAACTTTATAAGAACAACCGTAAGAGGCGGTTATTCTTCTTTTAGGAATTGGAGCTTGGATAAGGGGTCTGTTATTATCATTCACACTGTCACTTGGTTCAGTGTGTTGTCGTTTACTTTCAGTTACAGATTTATTTTCTGCTTCTTTAACAGTCTTGATAATATATGGCATAGCATCTATAATTCCTTGTGCTACTATGTGTTGGATGGCACTGTTATCTATTTGGTTTACGTTATTTTCATTATTCTGGTTTTCCTGATTTACTTCGTTGTCCATCTGAATTGGAAATATTTATCAGGTATTAATTATCACATAATAAAATTTAGTACAAATATTTATACACAATCATACCAACAGATTGTTCAAAAACGTCGAACATTGCGACTTTTACTTTTTTCATATATATGCGTCAATTACAAACTACAACTGGAATTTAAACACACTAGTAGTTATGCATTGATATCTATATATATTTTTTTATCAAAATACAAAATTACACATATATCTAGGTATTATTCTAGGTGTCGTTCATCCAGTACTGCATTTCATTTTCATCATTTTTCCAAACTAGTTTCTCCCCTATCTGTCGGATTCTATTCCCTTCGTCTACTAAATTTTCACCATACTGACGGAGTTCCTGCACACATTCTCGACTCATTGGTGGGTTTAACGGTGGTTTTGGCACTGGTTCTTTGGGAGTATATAGGGCCGAGTATGACCTATTGTCATCCAACCATGGATCATATTCTGGAGAGATTGGGGTTGGAATTCTAGGTAAAGCATTAGGGTCAAATGATGGGATTGGAAACTGGTCTTCCTGATTGGGTTCTAGCATTTGTTGGTCTGGAAATAAGGGTAACAGTGGTGGTTCAGCTATTTGGTTTAGGTTAGAGTCTACTACTGTAATGGCTTGCATATGGAAATCTGCCAACTGTCTATCTTGTTCCTCTTCCCAAGGTGGCCTATTGACTGCTTCCTGAATTAGGGCATTTTACTTCCTTATTAGTTCGCTCTTTGTTGTTATAATTTCTTCATCCTCTTTCTTCTCTCTGATCGGAGTGTCGTGCTCCGGTCAAAGATAAGATTTATATACCCAAATTACCCTTAACAAATAGCTAGCGGTAGTAAGGGGTCGAACCACGAAGAGTATGTGGTTTGCGAATGGACTTGATTGAATTTGAATGAGTGTCACAATTTATGAAGCTTGCTAGATTATTTTTGTGGTTTTTGTTTGATTGAAAAGATGTTGAATAAATTTAGCAAAGTTGATTGTATTAATTAACTACTAAAAATTAACAATTGCAAGAAACTTGATTAATAAAGGAAGATGGAATAACAGGGTTCACACCCGGTTTCGACAAATGCAAGACTTAGGGTTACTACGCGTTTTAATTTGATTTACTCGAATTAGTTCATTAACGGGTTAACAATCACAAAGCTTAGGTGCCATTCGTTATCAACGTCATCGACAATGGACCACGATGCACTTCGTTACCTTAGACTAGCAAATCCTATCAAAAGACAAGGCATAAATACGTGTATTCGCTTCACAAAGTCAAATTTAATCATTCACTCGATAATTCGTAAATTCAATACAACCGTAGGACAATTGTCTAAAGATTCAACTGCAATTCAAGTTGTCACAAACCAAACATCAACACATAGTAAAACCTAAATCTTACATAAGTCTACACCGGGGTGAAACTTCCTAGAAATTAGTCGCGCATGATCGAAAGAACTTGATCACCGGATGTTGGAAGCTTGATCTTGATCATCTTGAATTTTGGAGAATGATGGAATGGTGATTAGGGTTTGATAATGGTGGAGTTGAATGGATGGTGGAATGGTTAGGGTTTGAGAAATGGAGATGATGATGAATTGGATGTTGGTATCGAATGATTCGGATGATGGAAGGTGTAAGAGATGGATTGGAAGTGATGATGGTGATGATATTAGGCTCCAAGAACAAGTTCCAAACTCAAAAACAAGTGTAACCCCCGTTTCTTGGTCAAAATTGATGTTATAACTCGTCCCCAACAACCCAAAACTCAATTTTCGCGAACCAAAGCAGTGAGGGGCGTCGCCGACGGTGTGTGGAAGTGCCAAAATCACCCGATGGCTTAAACGGCTGTTTACGGACTAAATCTGCTGAAGGACACTTCTGAGGGGCGTCGCCGACGGTACCTATAAACCTCACTTTTTGTTTTCTTCATAACTTCTTCGTGTTAGCTCTGTTTTACTCACCGTTTTCGCCCACGTACTCGTAATTCAGCTCTCTATCATTCCATATTCCAATATATTCTTTTTAAATCCATTAAAATCCCCCAAACACATCCAAACTTCGTGATTAACCCGGTTTTGTTCATTTCACATCCCCGGTTGATTCCGTTCGCTCCCGGTGGTCCGTAAAAGCTCCCGAAAAGATCCTTAAACTTCGCTAGACCTGAAAAACACATATCCAATCAAAAGTAGGCTTTTCAAGATTAAAAGCTATGTAAAAACATCAACTTAAGCACAAACGATCACCGGTTTTCGACCACGTATCACATCCCCACACTTGTCTTTTGCTTGCCCTAAAGCAAATCTATTTTTCACTTTCACGTGGGTCGAACAAGAAACCCAAATCCCATTCCCGAGACTAAGGTTAAGTTTTAATGTCATACCCAGTTCAAACTTTTTACACTTTTTGAAATATCTAACGGTAAAGTGAATAATCATATATAAAATGGTTATCCAAGATTAACCCGCCCTTGAAACTAATAAATCATGCACATCCCTCATAATGTTCACTCCACTCGGTTTTAGAATTGGCTAATAGTTGATGCATTAGCACTTTTGAAATAATCACTCAAACCGATTAGAACACGTACTCGCATAGGCTTGCAACTCAATCATTCTCCACCACTGAACACGAATACTAAGCACAAGTCAAAAGGGCTTTGAAGGGTTGCAACGGGGCTAGGTTAAGGGTATGGAATAGGATGTTTCTAAGTGGCGAAGGTGATGAAAACTCAATTTTATTACAAACGACTATGCTAAACTAACTATAACATCAACTATGAGGAAACAATTTTCGTCTTTTGTTCAACAACTACTAACACATATTTTTGTATTTTTCTTGATGATTTTCTATTCTTTTTCGCAACATTTTCTGACTTTTTTTAATATAAATCACAACTATACAAACACATAATCCTATAATCGAATTTTCATCACACGGATTTAAAAGAAAAAGGTTATGGTTGTGGGCTAAATGGGTTGTCAAACGAAAGGTTTAGGCTCAAAGTGGGCGACTAGGGGATTTATTTGGGTAAGGATAGATAAATGGTTTTAAAAGAAAAGGTTCACCTAATGCCTTAATCATTCTCGTGCTTGTATTCGGTCTATGGTCTCAAACGTATCAAAAGTCGCAAGTTCTACAATACGTAACTAATGGTCCACTCAAACAAAGAAACATAAATATGTAATTCTATGATGTAAAAGTGGCTCAAAACCTCACATATATAAAGGGTATGGTATGTGACATGCATCATGTGCTTATTCCTTAGGCGGATTATTCCCAAATAACCACCCGCTAAATACCCATCGTGCTATTAATTCGAACTTGACCATGACAAAAGACCAAATGGGTTGTGTCATCCTTCGTTGACTTAGTTACTTGTGCTTTTTAGATTGCTTCAAACAAGACATTTTGAAAAATTTTTGAAATTTTTCCCCCACATCCCCACACTTGAGGTCAACATTGTCCTCAATGTGTAGTGTTTAAATGAACGGGTCAAAAATCGAAAAACATTTACTACTCCCCCATCCCCATACTTGAGGTAAACATTGTCCTCAATGTGTAAGAACTAGAGTTTTTAAAACGCACAAGGGATGTGACACGGCTAACCTCCCCAATATTTCACCCCGAAAAATAAGGTACAATTACAATCCACTTATTATTAACTAAGAATCAAGGTAAAGGGAAACGTATGCACCTGATTTTTTTCTCGCTAGATGCTCATGTATTCTTCTTATCCTCAAGAAAGTGGTCGTCCCTCGAACATAATATACCTACAAATCTTAACCCTTGTGTAGAAGCATGCTTCTCACAACCATTAAAATTTGTTAGCTACCTAGTTCTACCACTTTTATGAAAGTATTACCAAGTCATACGTTAGTTTACCTTGATTTATGTGGAAAATTATTTTACAACAACAACAATCCTAACTCACTTACGTAGGAATCACGGTTGCATTTAGCGTATGCAACAAGCCCTTTTAAACCTCCCAATAGCTTGGGAGGATGAGTAGGTCTCGTGAGGGTTATATAGGGAACCCACCCACAACGTTCATTTAGCATACAATGAAATAACAAACTTATACAACAACAACAACTAGACTACGGAGAAAAACTAAAACGAATAGTGAAATAAAATATACAACAACAATTGACTTACCACCTCATGGTAGTCGAATGGCGTGCTTGCCGCCCACGAACTACTCGAAATCACCCACCTGTGATTCATACCATTTGTTTCCAAAAGGTCCAAACTTCCTCACCTCCTCTTCCTTCTTTTCTTAAGGTAACTTCTTCGCCTTCTTCTTCTTGACCGTCTTCTTCTTTGTTTCTCTAAACCTACCAACCATACCACATGCCTTTTTGTTTGGATTTATTTCCTTTTCAGGACACTTATCCTCACCGAGTGGGTTAGTAAAATTTGGAAAAGCATTTAAATTTAATTCCCGTCCCCAAACTTCATGCTTACCGTTCTCGTTGCACAATTTATTACGGCATTAGCAGTTGCCAGGAACGGTCTACCCAGTATAACTATCGGTTGGGTGTCCTCAACACACCTAACATAGTCTACTACCAAAAAGTCAAATGGGTAGTAGCAATCATCCACTTTAACAATCACATCCTCCACCATCCCCCTTGGATGCGTGGGAGTCTGATCGGCCAATACCACGGGAGTATCAAATTTTTTTAATTGACCAAAATCATATTGGTCATACAAACTCCCGGGCAAGATGCTCACACAAGCTCCAAGATCTAGGAGCACCCTCTCAATTTTAAATGTTCCAATTTGAATTGGAATAAGAGGATCTCCCGGATCTTGAGCTTTTTGGGGAAGGGTACTCGATAAAATAACACTCACATGAGATATCAAATCAACCGGTTCGGGTAACTCCCCGGCAACGGTGCCAAAATTTGATCGGAGTGTCGTGCTCCGGTCAAAGATAAGATTTATATACCCAAATTACCCTTAACAAATAGCTAGCGTTATTAAGGGGTCGAACCACGAAGAGTATGTGGTTTGCGAATGGACTTGGTTGAATTTGAAGGAGTGTCACAATTTATGAAGCTTGGTAGATTATTTTTATGGTTTTTGTTTGATTAAAAAGATGTTGAATAAACTTAGCAAAGTTGATCGGATTGATTAACTACTAAAAATTAACAATTGCAAGAAACTTGATTAATAAAGCAAGATGGAATAACGAGGTTCACACCCGGTTTCGACAAATGCAAGACTTAGGGTTACTACGCGTTTTAATTTGATTTACTCGAATTAGTTCATTAACGGGTTAATATTCACAAAGCTTAGGTGCCAATCGTTATCAACGTCATCGACAACGGACCACGATGCACTTCGTTACCTTGGACTAGCAAATCCTATCAAAAGACAAGGCATAAATACGTGTATTCGTTTCATAAAGTCAAATTTAATCATTCACTCGATAATTCATAAATTCAATACAACCGTATGACAATTGTCTAAAGATTAAAATGCAATTCAAGTTGTCACAAACCAAACATCAACACATAGTAAAACCTAAATCTTACATAAGTCTACACCGGGGTGAAACCTCCTAGAAATTAGCCACGCATGATCGAAAGAACTTGATCAACGGATGTTGGAAGCTTGATCTTGATCATCTTGAAGTTTGGAGAATGATGGAATGGTGATTAAGGTTTGATAATGGTGGAGTTGAATGGATGGTGGAATGGTTAGGGTTTGAGAAATGGAGATGATGATGAATTGGATGTTGGTATCGAATGATTCGGATGATGGAAGGTGTAAGAGATGGATTGGAAGTGATGATGGTGATGATATTAGGCTCCAAGAACAAGTTCCAAACTCAAAAACAAGTGTAACCCCCGTTTCTTGGTCAAAATTGATGTTATAACTCGTCCCCAACAACCCAAACCTCAATTTTCGCGAACCAAAGCAGTGAGGGGTGTCGCCGACGGTGCCTATAAACCTCACTTTTTCTTTTCTTCATAACTTCTTCGTTTTAGCTCCGTTTTACTCACCGTTTTCGCCCACATACTCGTAATTCATCCCTCTATCATGCCATCTTCCAATATATTCATTTTAAATCCATTAACATCCCACAAAACACATCCAAACTTCGTGATTAACCCGGTTTTGTTCATTTCACATCCCCGGTTGATCCCGTTCGCTCCTGGTCGTTCGTTAAAAGCTCCCGAAAAGCTCCTTAAACTCCGCTAGACCTGCAAAACACATATCCAATCAAAAGTAGGCTTTTCAAGATTAAAAGCCATGTAAAAACATCAAATTAAGCGCAAACGATCACCGGTTTTCGACCACGTATCACTCTCATGTGCTCCTCTATTAAACCATCCTCTCTTTTTAAAAGTAAAGGGTTCCTAAAACTGTGCCCTAAAAATAAATATTCCTTCCTCAATATCAGCTGAGTATCCTGAGGGATCTGGCTGAGATGAGGTTCCTTCATCTTTTGGGGAACTAGCTAATTGACGATAAGCTTCGGATGTACCTTGCTTACTCATACTATAAACTAACAAATAGTCAAACAACACAAAACAACATTCACACATAATCACATAAATTATATCCTAACACAGAATTTGTGACAACCCTCATAATTACATGTATCCGTACGATTTATTAATGATAATTAAAGTGCTTGATGACTGTGCTGAATTACTTAACTGCTTTCTGATTACTGCGTCATACTTACATGTGCTTGTAAACATACTAGTCTTGTGCAGAAAATTGACTAAATAATCATGTATGCTTTCCCAAGTGTTGGGAGTTAAAAATGTTACAAAAAGATATATATAGGACACTAAACGGGATAACTTAGCACTTTAACGGAACGGTATCTAACCGAACAACCGGACACTACCCGAATCACCAAAATAATGCTAGAAGCATTGTTTTTATTCTTCTGAACTAGTTATGGTTCCCGAACATCATAACACACTAAATTATGACATAACACTTAAACATCTAACTAGTTCACTTATCATCTAACCATTTAAACTAACTACCATTACATCTCAACTAAACCAACCCCCCCCCCCCCCCAAACCGGTTATGTAAGTGGCCCCCACCCTTGATTTCTTTGAATAAAAAATGTGATTATGTTTAGTACTTTACAAGCACATTACACAAAGGGTTAAGCAATGTTGGAAGGATTTCTTTATAAACCCCTAGTTCTTCATTCACTTCATCTTCACATCAACTCAAAACAACTCTCCTTCTCCCTTCTCTCCTTGGCTACGACCGAAATCACCCACACCACAATCACCATCATTCAATCTTCTTCATTCAATTCCAAGCATACTCAAAGGTGTTAGAAGGCATACAAAGGAGCTAGGAGCTTTCGGAAGTTCAAAGACCTTCTTCGTTTGCTATTAACCACCTCATTTCTTCTCTTGAACATCCCTAGCCTTGAGCTAGTGGTAAGAACATCCTACACTTCATATTTCATCTTATTTAAGTGGTTAAAGTAGGTTACATGATGATAAACTTAAAGAATACTAAGAAACTTGAACTTGAAACATGAACATAAGCTAAAGTTATGAAGAAATCATGGTGTTTAGTGTTGATATACTTGTTGATTGTTGATTGCTTGTAGAAGTGATGTTGATCATCATGTAGTCTTGCTAGATCATGATTAAAAACATAATCTAGCAAGATGAGAGGATGAACATGTTAAAGGTTATGGATCATCCTCACTGAAGTCATGAACTTGAATGAATATAATGTTTCTTGTAAATGATGAACAAAGTAAGTTGAAAGTCTTGTAAATCTAAATATTTCAAGTATGATTTACCAAGAAACCAAGTTAAAAATACAAGTTTTACTAAATCTTGGTTCTTACATAAATATACATCATTTTTAGTGGTTAACAAAGCTAAGAAGCACATGTGTAACAAGAAAAATACATGAAGAAGTATTTTTGGAAAATATGAACATAAGTTGCAAAGATCCACATTCTTTAAAAATGGAGTTTTTAAAGAATCAACTTCAAATTAAAGGGTAACAAGACTTACTAAATACACTAGTAAGTTACTACACATTTTTATAAATTTTCAAGTTCATGAGTTGGTAGTTTATATTTGTTTTTAAGAAGATTGGTAAGTAGAGATTGTATATTGTTGATTGAGGATTGTTTGGATGAATTTTTTAAAAGAAAATGATATGCTCATTAGCATGGACACCTCCATTTACAAAGGAAACTCTGGCGAAATTTTCTAAAATTTCAACACTTAGAAAATATTTTTCTAACAAGAGCTTACAAATATATTTTTGACTTTGCTTTTCATAATAAACTTCGTCATGGGTTTTGTTACAAAAATACAAAGTATCGGAGGTTGATTTTTACAAGTAAAATGGTTAAATATATATTTATAATATATATTTTATACTACGACACTTGTGTGGATACTTGTTTATTTTGTGAGATAGTTATATTATTTTAGGGTAAAATAATATAATTTAACAAAGTACCTTGACATTAGAATTGTGTGGTATGTGATAGAAGTAATGAGTAGATAAACCGTACATAGGATACATGTTATGCATGCACGAGAAACTGATTGTTATATGTACCTTATTAGGACGTGCTTGATTTCTGATTATTAGAGTAACTAATCTAACCGAGCAAACCAAGGTGAGTTCACACACTTTCTAAGGCATGGGATTCCCGGTGGTTGGGAATGGGTTAAAGAATTAAAACGGAACCTACATATCCTCCTTGGGTAGGATATGTACCGCCATCCTCCATGGGTAGGATGCCAATAATAATCCTGCGTATTCTCCTTGGGTAGAATACGTACGTTCGTCCTCCTTGGGTAGGACAACAACCTTAAAACTTACTAGACAAAACTCTATCATTAAGTCCCTCATTTTATATCGACTTAATCACCGAGGCCAATGGCGAGCGGGTCATTAGTTAATAGCGGTATTAGGTTTAACAAACCTCACACCGTGCCAGTCGGACGGGCGTGTACTAACGGACTATGGCAAATTGTCAGTGATGATAGACATTGACGTAGGGTACAACTTATTTTCGTTAGTAGTCGATATGGTAACGGTCTAGTGGTTCACATGGGGAAGCCCCCACTGATCATGGATATGGTTTGGGTAATAAAGAAGGAACTGGTTAATCATATTTTCAACTATGGGGTAACCACCACGGCAAGTAAGCCAGCAAAAGACAAACCATGTTTTCGGAAACAACTTAAAACTAAAACAACCAACCGTGAACTCACTCAACTTTGTTGTTGACTCGTTGTTTCATGCCTTACAGGTCAGATGCTTATGGAGCTTGCACGAGGAGGAGGTCGTTGTGGGATATGGAATGTTATGTCCCGTTCTAAAACATTTAAACTTTATGAACTTATTGAACTTATGTTTTGGTTCTACGTTTTATGCTTCCGCTGTTAACTTAAAGTTGGTTACTTTCTTTTGGTCACCAATTGTATTGTGGTTGGTTTTATTTACTTAATTACGTTGTTCAATATGATTGGTGGCTCGATCCTGGTCACGTCAGGCCTCCAAGCGGTGATACTCCGCGTGTGGATTTTGGAGGTGTGACAGAATTTAAGTGTCAGCAGAACACTTCCTTGGCTTAAATCAGTGGCTGTAGCTCTGATACCACCTTCTGTCGCAGCCCCCGACCCCTACCCGGGAGCGGGCGGTCGCGGGAGACTCAGAGCGGGTGGTATCGGTGTTTATTAATTTGGCAGCAGAAAACTTTCATCAGGACCGTAGTTAGGAAATATTTTATCAGAGTTAAAACGCCAAACTTTTGCATAATAAACAAATGGGATAAAACCCAAGTTTTTCATTACAATATATTTCTAGGGATAACCCTAGTTTATCGAAAGACAAAACTCCTTTTTATTTAGGTAACTTTTATAGCCACTTTTCCAAGCCTTCAGTGCTCTCTAGCTGGCTTCTATTGGCTTTCACATTTTGTTACCTGAAACGCGTTTTAAAAAGGTTTTATCAGCAAGAAATACTGGTGAGTGCATCCCAGTTTAATCAAATCAGTTTTAAAACTTTACAATATTGAGGGCATCCGCAATTACATTTGTTTATATATACTCAATTACTCATTCAATATTGTCAACTCCTGACTTGTGGGTCATATTACTCATTGGCTAACTCTTTGCCAATGGTAACGTCTTCCACATTTTGTATACAAAACCCCAACATACCGGCAGTAATTGTAGAATCACAAATACTCAATTACTGTTAATTGTAATTTAATACATTTTGAGGTTTCGGTTAAACATTTTGACTCACGAAAGTAACTTACAAAAAGGTGATAAAAAGATAATGTACTCACATTGTTTACTTAGGTAAAACTAAAGCTTTCTGTGTATCTCCTGGTTATTATATATTAAAATTTAAACAATGCACACGTGTTAGTAAAATAACCCAAATTACATTAACCGTACAACTCGAGACAGAACTCCAATGACTGAGTCATGCAGAGCCTTGACATGCATTACGGAGTCCTAGATCAATCGGGTGTAACACGAGACAGAACTCCGAAAAAATGGGCCGATCGCCCTCTATTTATAGGCTGATCATAGGCAGCTTGCGCCCCGCGAGAGAGACAGGGCAGGCTTTCGCGACCCGCAAGGGACTGCGTGTCGTTTATAGCTTCGCTGAGTCAGCGTGTAGGGTCGCCGAGTCACCTGCCACGTGGCGGTATGCCTTGACCGGCAATCCAAGCCAATTGCGGCCCGCGAAAAACGTAGCTAATGGGGTCGCACCCCGCGAGCGACTCCTAAACTTTGGTTTTCTTGATTTTAATAAGTATAAGGGTATTCTAGGTCCGTTTCTCGCATACGGCGTACATTTTAAGACATTTAGGGTCACGTTAAGGGTTCTAGGAGGGTTGTTATATAACATAAGCCTCAAAGCCCTGTCCTTTAATACTTTGACTTTTTCTGGTCCATTTTTACCAACTGTTTTATGTTTTAATACTTTGACTTTCTTTTTCTGATCCTTTTTACCACGTCATAATGTTTAATGGATTGACACAATTATAATATTTAGCTTGAAAAGCTTTATTATGTTTGCATTTTATTGAAACTTTGTTTCAAATTTGTTTGTGTCATGTTTGTAATAAGATTGGAGCACACCGAGTGGTAGATCCAAGTCCATGGACAGTAATGCACGTCAAGGTGGACACTTTAAACGGATGTTGTCCTAGCACGGGGTCAATCAATTCCACACATACCCTGGAGGTTGTACGTATATAGTTTCTTGTTAATTGAGCCATCAATAAAAGCATTATTGACATCCAGTTGATAAATATTAGGCTAGGAGTGCGATACTACAAACCTAGGAACCGTACGAATAGTATCCGGTTCTATAACCGAGCTAAAAGTCTCATTATAATCAATATGTAAGCATTGGCTTTTTCCATTAGAAACAAACCAAATATTATACCGGGCTAAAGACCCATGTGCATGAAATTTGACTTTGAATAACCAACATCAATATAACCTCATTAACACTAATTAACACCTGAAGCTTTAGGAGCAAAAATCCAGGTCCCACTTTTAATAATATTATTGCATTCATTCTGCATAGCGACATATGAGTGAGGAAGTCATAAAGCCTGGTTATGGGATCGAGGAGTAGAAGATGTGGTGACCCTAAGGTTAAGCTTATTGATTGGTTTGGTAATACCTATTTAGGCTAGAGTGACTATGGGATGGATACATGTGGTTATCATGGCTAGGGGTGGTGATGGGGAATCTATTGGAGAATGATTAGTTACTCTAGATTAGGATGGTGAGCTAGAGAGTTGGGGTGAGGGAGGGTTGGACATAGTAAAAGGACATAGTACGTAATTAATACTAAGACCAGTGGACATAGCAAAGCGTAACCCCAAAACGATAGAGGTAATGTGCTTCTAGCCATCATTGATCGAACCATATCTAATAGAGTTCGATTTCTCCTTTCGGACACACCATTGTGTTGTGGTGTTCCTGGTGGAATAAGTTGTGAGATAATCCCACAACTCTTAAGATGATCTTGAAAAGCACCACTAAGGTATTCACCTCCTCTATCGGTGCGAAGGACTTTAATTGTTTTCTTGAGTTGATTTTCTACTTCACTTTTGAAGTCTTTGAACATTTCAAATGCTTCATCCTTGTGTCTTAGTAAGTACACATATCCATAAGGACTATAGTCGTCAGTAAAGGTAATGAAGTATCTTTCACCATTCCTAGTCATCGGCTTAAAAGGACCACATACATCTGAATGTATGATACCTAGTAAGTCTTTAGCCCTTTCAAAAGTTCCACTAAAGGGTGTCTTGGTCATTTTGCCTTGTAAACAAGATTCGCATCATCAAATGAATTATCTTCATTTGTATTCAGAAGACCATTTCTTTGAAGTGTATGCATGCGATTCTTGCTTATATGTCCAAGGCGACAATGCCAAAGGTAGGAATCACTCAAATCCATTTTGAGTTTCTTGTTGGTTAATTGGTACATTGAGCTATCGTATGATGCGTTATAATGATCTAATTCATAAATACCATTTAAAGATATAGCTTTAAAATAAAACACATCATTCATAGAAACATAAATGTCTTGGTTAACAAAATCAAATTTAAAACCACATTGTCTTAAAAGGGAAACAAAAATTATGTTCCTAGTCAAACTAGGAGCATATAAAAAATTCTTCAAAATAACTTCCAAACCACTTGGAAGCTCTAAAACGTAGTCTCCTTGAGCTTCCTTCAACTTTTGCTCCGTTGCCCATGAAGAGACTAGTGTCTCCCTTCTTGTAATGTCTACTTCTTCTCAACCCCTGCAACGAATTGCAAATATGAGTTCCACATCCGGTATCTAGTACCCATGTGTTAGAAGAAATAGCATTAAGCTCAACATGTATCATAAAGATAGTACCTGAGGTTTGCCATGCATCCCTCTTGTTTTTCAACTCTTTGAGATAGGTCGGACAATTTCTCTTCCAATGTCCTATCTCACCACATTCAAAACATGGGTCGTTCATAGCAACCTTTTGCTTATTCTCCTTCGGTTTGGTGGGTTCTGCTTTAGCTTTTCCCTTTCATTTTCCCTTGACGTGTCCCTTTCTTTTAGCATAGGTTGCTTTAGAGTCGGGGTGGGGCCTCTTCTTGTTGCCTCCTTCAGTGATCGCTAGGACGGGTAAAGCCTTTTTGCCCATTCCTGCTTCGGCTGTTTTGAGCTTTGCATGAAGCTCACCAATGCTCTTGTCCCATCCATTCATGTTGTAATTCATTACAAAGCTCTCAAATTTCTTTGTTAAAGAGTTGAGGATCAAATTCGTAGCCAACTCTTTAGAGACGGGACATTTTAGCCTTTCGAGGCGATCAATGTGGCTTTTCATCTTAAGGACATAAGATGATACCGATTGGGTTTCCTCCATTCGACATGCATGAAGCGCCCGAACAGTTTCGAAGCGTTCTACCCTTGCTTGTTGTAGGAACATTTCCTTTAACTGGGTAATCATGTCGTATGCCCCGTGGTGTTCAAAATCCTTTTGAATTTCGGGAATCATAGTTCCCAACATGAGGCATGAGGCTTGCATGGAGTCCTCGGTATACTTAACCCAATCGTTGTAGGCTTCCACATCTTCCACGTTAGGTTCATCGGGAATTGGATCGTCCAACACATAGGATATCTTCTCTTGCTTGAGAACGATTCTCAAGTTTCGAAACCAATCCATGAAGTTGTTATGGTTGAGACGATCCTTTTCAAGGATGGTTCTTAGTGATAGGTTTCGGACGATTTGGTTAGTCGGGTTTGCATTGTTAGCGGCCATCTACAAAATTTAACAAGTTCAATTTTAGTATTTTCGATATTATTATATTTTAATCATTAATACCCTTTTGTGTCTTAAAGACAATTAATAATTAAAATCTAGAATCCAACGTTACATTTAAATATTGGTTAGGTGACCTTTATCCCTCTATTTAAATTAACAAGGTAGTCAACGTTTGACAATTGCAACTCTTTGCAATTTCTAGTCATATGGGATCGGTTAAACATCTTTATGTTTAGTTGGCATGTTTAATCCCATCAACACCTTTGTTCCCCATGCTTCGGTGACCCTAAGTTCATGGTTTCCAAATCAAGTCGTCCAACTTACACACACGTGTGAGTTTATACACATAAGTGGTTAGGTGACCTTTATCCCACAAACATGGTAAACCCACCTCGAACATACAAGTTCCCTCAAATGTGGTTAGGTGACCTTTATCCCACAATAAGAGTTCCCAAGTGTTTCGAGTGTTGTATAAAAGGATGGTGTTTGACTTGTTTTATTAAAAGGGTTTTGAATATTTCAAAATTCTAGTTTAGAAAATATTATGTACCATACATTTGCGTGCATTCAAATCAATGGTACTTTAGTGAAAACAAATTTTCAAGGTTCTTTTTAATAAAACCCATTTTATTATAAAACCATTAATTTTTAATAAGACCTTTATTAAACATTTTAATGATTTTGTCAAGAACCAATTTTACGCTTGTTGATTATTAGTTTGTTAAGTCATGCATATCTACATATCATCTAAACAACAAAATAAACAACCAAACAAGCACATCATACACAACAATAGGCGCATAACCATAGCCAACTATTTTGACAACACTTGTTAGCCGAAACAAGTGTGCCAAAAGGTCCTTCCTAAAGGGTGAAAAATGACACAAGTAATGTGTCGATGAACTCCCACTTGATCCCGCATCCAAATGCTTCAAGTCTCCTTCTTGTGTTGTGATTTCTCCACCTTTTTTGAGCTTCCAAAAGTCTTTTATATTCAGCTCCAAACTCTTTTGGACTTCAAAAATGTGTTTTGGTTATCGAGTTAAAATCCCGTTGAGAACGATGAAGTTCTTTGGACCGAATATTATGGTCCAAACCAAAACCGCATTTTTGTGTACATCTTCTTTTACAAAATATATCCTAATACATTTTTTCTAGTAAAATAAAATGCACCTAATCTATTTATTTTACATACCAAATGAAAATAAATAAATTACATATCCTCTAATGGAAGAACAAAATAATAATTATTACAACCCATTGAAATAATAAATAACAACACAATCATTCAACACAAGGTCATGGCTAGGTCATATACACCAAAATATATATCCAAATATATATATCTTAATTTCAAGAAGCATAAAAAATGGTTCCCTTTTATAAACATTTTCGGCTATTTTCAAAAAACCGAAAAGGTAAGTTTTGTCCAAACAAACAAATCATCCATATGAAATAAATTTTTCAAGATTCTCTTATGCATGTAAGAAAATAATCTTGAAAAACAAAGGGTTAACCATGTTAAAATTTCGGCCATAGGGTTTTATTCAAACCCGAAACCCGAAATTTTTAATCTATTGAAGTATGCACTCATATAAGCGGCTCTAGATGCCATTGATGGGATTTTAACATGTTTATCAAAGCAATTTCATCCATATGAAATAAAAACGCAGCGGAAATAATGTTTAAAACATGTTACTTTTATAAGATATAAAACCATTTATATGCAAAATCCCAAAACCCAGATCCATATATGAAAATGCATACTATCAAACACAACCATAGGGTGTTTAGAATACTACCTTCTTGGAGTAATAGGATGATGAAACGGATGATGTTTCTTGAACGGTTGCCTTCAAGAATAGAAGGCCTCAAGCTTGTATACCCCAAGCTTCCAACAAACACCTTGAGATTAGCTAGGATTTAACACACTTGATCAAAACCGAAAAACTCCTTGAACCACCCTTATGGCCGAAATTTTTGAGAGCAAGAACACAAGTCTTCTCTAGTTTTTTAGTTCATCCATCTTCTTAATTTTGTCATACAAAATTAAATAAAACCAAGTGAGAGAATTGCCTCCCCATGTGACCAATGCATGATCCTCTAACCATGCAAAAATGCATGTAGTTTGATTGGACCAAAAGTCTTGGTTAGACCACCCAATCACATCCTCTCTAACACATGCAAAAGCATGAATTATGATTGGATCAAGATCTCATCTTGATAAGACAAAAGGGAGGGGGGCGGCCCACTTATTTATAAAAAAAAATATTTCTTTTATAAAATTCAAATCTTGGTTTATATATTTATATTTATAACTTTTATAAATATAATACTTCATAAATGCAAGACTTTATACAACCTTTTAAAATGTTATTTAACCCATTAAATAACAAAATAAAATATTCTCTCAAAATAAATTATCCATATAATTTATTAGTTTATCAAGTGTAATTATTTAGAAAACCAATTTCTAAATATTGTAAGTGTTAATATTTATTTGTTTGATCATATCACAAATAAATAATATAAGTGTTTGTCTAGCTTGTTATTGGGTATGACTCGACTTGGATCATAACGTACTAGCCACATCAATTTAATATGTGTCTTGGGCATACAGAGTCCAACAGTCCAACAGGATCCGTTAGGAACCACCCTTTATTGCGAGAACCGCGAGAACCAGTGTGAACACAAACAGTAATACCTAAAAAATCTAAAAAAAAACCCAAAAAAAAAAAAATTACTATTTTTTTTTTGGAAAAAATCGCTATATTTTGTTTATAATAAAAAAATCAAAAAAAATTCGAGTGACAGTTATCCATGCACATGTGCATTTGTTTCATTTCTTTGACAAATTCCGTAATTCATTACAAATATTAGACAATTGCACTTTCATTTACCCTACCACGTGTAATACACTACTTTTTACGTTAACAATATTAGAAATGCACATGTGCATCTATATGTATCAACATGAAATAAGGTGTGTTTGTACACTACTTTCTCTTTCATCTATCATTCCATCCATAATACACAAACATACACATGTGCATTTTTGTCATTTCTTTGACAAATTCCGTAATTCATTACAAATATTAGACAATTGCACTTTCATTTACACTACCATATGTAAGACACTACTTTTTACATTACCAATATTAGAAATGCACATGTTCATCTATATGTATCAACATGAAATATGGTGTTTTGGTACACTACTTTGAATACACTTTCTCTTTCATCTATCATACCATCCATAATACACTACCATTACCTTCTACCATCCATAATACAATACCATTACCTCCTACCATCCATAATACAATACCATTACCAATATTTTCACTTTATTACATGTATATCAACACCATTTATACCATCCAATCAACATATTACATCATAAATTGACAACTATAACCAAACCATCAACCACTAGATATAACTAACCAAAAAACATGTATATGGGCCTACTTCTCCATTCAAAATCACAAACTTTTTGTACCAAAACACGTTATATCATGGTTATACAATATGATGCACATGTGCTGTAACACCCCGAAAATATAAAACTTTATACTAAAATTATAAAGTATTAAATAAACGAGAACAAACTAACTAGGACGAAATAACCCAGTTAGTTACTAGTCTTGTGCTAACTCAAAAGTGGGTTAAAAGCACCTAAATATGAACTAAGAGGAAATTAGAGGGACCAAAAGTGTTTAAATGGAAACTAATTTTAATAAAAACAATTTATTAAACACAAAACACACATTTGTGTGTGTGCTGGAAATCGATCAAACACAGGGGGCGACCCAAGCTCCCCCACAACCCTAGTTCTTGCCAAATCTTCCAAATTGAAGGTCTAAATCAAGTCCAAAACAAAATCTGACCATAGACTAGTGATCCCCATTGCAAGGAGATCACAAGGTATGTGAAATTTGATAAAAACTCTCTACTTGAAATTCTCATGAATTTAGGGAATTCAAAATCTGTGGATGCATGAATGATATGTAGATGAAATAGGAACATTGTAGTGTTTAGGAGTAAACTCTAGACAAGTATATATTGAAATCATCCTTAGCTCAAGTAAATTCAGATTTTTGTCGACGCTAAATTCATGTATGAGATGTTTTTAGGGTTTTGATTGCTAAAAATAGTGTTATGATGTCAAGAACATGCTTAAATTGAAAGCTGAATTCAAACAGCTCCTGATCAGAATTTACAGCCGACTTGTATTGGCTGTAACCTGAACAAAACCTGACAAAAACATGTGTTTCTTCAGTCTAAAATGTAATTCCAGGAAATATCTTTAAAACCCCACTGGAATCGTATTTTTCGATGAAAATTGAGCGTTTTATGAATTTTTCCGTATTAAAGGTTCAAGCTGCGTTTTCTGGAAAATTTGAAGCCCATTACGAATGTCATAACTCAATTTAGGAATTTAGTTATGATCTCAAATTTTTACTGTAGATATTTTTAAGCGATTAAAAGAATCGCCAATTGGAATTTCGTCAATCGGATAAACGAGGAATTTTGAATGAATTTTTCCATAAGCTTAGTAAATGAATTTTTACGAATTTTTTGTAAAGAGTTAGATCTTGAAATTTTAACACAAGGCCTAACCCTCCGAGAGGTACGCCACATAAAAAAATCATAATTTTTGAAGACTTGTAAACAAGTTAAACAAGTCACCAAAAACAGCTCATTTTCAGTGATATGAAATGCCTAAATGAAATTGCGATCTACTTGGTTGTGTGTAAAACGTGATTATATTAAGTGTTCGGATGAATGCATAGAAATGTGTAAGGTGGAAGATCATATTAAATTATGGTTAATCTAACCACCTTGTGAACATTGGATAATAGTTTGGTGCTTAACAAGCTAGGTGGAAGCTTGTGGATGAAGCGGGTCAAACGGAGCGAGTATGGAAAGAAAAGTGTGGCATGGATGCAAGGTAAGTGAAGCTTACGCCTTTTATTTTATTTCCAATTACTTGATTTCTAGTATTGAATCTAAATTATGTTGAGTAAATGAAATATGATGTTCCGGCACGACTTATGCACGAGTCGGAAAAGTGAGAAAAAAATACGAAACCATGAATTATGGTAAAAACGGTTAAATAGAAATCCGGACATGGACTAACGAATATATAAAGGAATTTGAAAGGACACCATTTTGGCATAAGCCATAACGGGTCAAACAAAACAAGAACGATTCCTAAGTAAGATGAATTCAAAAATAAACCGGGATAGGTGAAAGGGGGATGAAATGGTAATTAAATACCATCTCGTAATGATAATTAGTCATTTCGACTAAACGGGTCAAATGGTGTTGTTAACACCATTTGTCAATAATATTTGATGATCGCTTGTCGAGTTTTGTGATTACAGGAATTATCACATGGTTCGCATTGCTATTAACTAGAAACTTATAGCAAAAGGTATTTAAACGGGTCAATTTTATGACCCGAGCCAGGTACGCATGTTTAGAATTATAGCTAAAGGCGATATTTTGGTCAAATAATAGCGGAAGTCCTTCGTCGCATAAATGAAGGGCTAAATAATTGACAAAAGTCCTTGAGGGGTGAATAGAGTAAACATCCTTTAAAGAGTTGTTTTGACTTAAGTGACTTGTTAAATTTACTCCTTGAATACGTATAAAAATGGTGATAGGGTGTAAACCTATAGAAGCATGATTTAAGCCTAAAAATGTAAAATACTCGTAACGGGTCAAAACGGGTATATATGCAAAACGGGTTAAGATTTCTTAAGGAACCCGTAAAGTTGAATCTTGAAAATTAGTAAACGGATATAACATATTGACCATGGTATTTTTGGAAGAAAAAGAATCGAGTAAAACAGACTTGTATAGCAAAAGTTATACAGGTTTAAAGTTGTTAAATGTTAATTTTCGTAGTTGGGCAAGTGCAGCAACAATGAAACAAACCTGCTGTGAAAAACAGGCCGTCGCGCTACGCGACGGCATATTAACCTTACGGTCGCGCGACGCGACCATTGTCGAGGGCCGCGAAGGATGACTAGAGAACGGTCGCGGGGCGCGACCGCCTATTATTTCAGAAATTTTGTTTCTTTTCTATTGTTGGCCCTTAGAACTTGATTATACGTGATTAAACATGTCAAAACTAACAGCTTTTGTGGTTTTGGCAATATGTGAATGCTCCCAAAATGTCCAGATGAAGATCACGCGTTTTACAAGAACCGAACACATCAGAATGAAGCTTCCGCGCGGCGTTTTGATGTCGTTGTAAATGACGAACTTATATATATAAATTAGGTTGTAAACTTTTAATTTGTAAAAGTTTTAAATTACTCGAATTTCTAAGAATCCTTAATCGTAATTACATGTTAAATTTTTGTTTTATATACGAAAACCTTTTTAATATCGGATTTACAAGATGAGTGTTACAAGTTGGTAATCAGAGCTCAAGGTTTAAAGAATAAAGTGTTCGGTTCGAGGCTTGATCGCAAATCCGGTAAGTACATGTATATCAATGGTTTAGTATGATTAAAGTATTGAGAACAACACATATGGTTATCGTGTAATACACGTTACACCGATAAAAACGTATGGAGTAGATATAGTCAACGAAATTACACGCGTTGTTGCGTATAGTAGAAAAGCCTTGTATTATAATACGGGCATCCATTAATGTCGAAATTACTAACTGTTGTAAACGTTTTAGTTGAAGGACACTCGCATATGAAGATAGCGAGAGTTTAACAAATTGCGGATTTGATAGAGGAACGGTCCAAATAGTATGCTCATCAAGGATCTAAATCGCGTGGCGGTCGCGAACAAGGCTAATGGCAAGAGAAGCCCGTTAAGGCAAGCATTATCAGGTGCACATTTTAAATTTAATTGCACAAATAGTAATATGCAACAAATATGTAGAAATTGAAAGTTGCATATGTAGATTAAAAACTTGGAAAAACCCGAATAGAAAATCTATTCGGGATATTGTTTCCAAGAGAAACAAATAGAGTCATTACTTACATGGGGTGTAATGTGAAAATTATAAAACGGTCATGTATACCAGGTACTGATCGCTTACTCTGGCCAAGTAAGTGGTGAGCACGTGGTACCATGAACTTTTTATGATGGACATGCTTACATCCGATGTAGTAAGGACGGGGTGAGTGGGACAAATTAAAAAGCACCCAAATGAATCAAATGAGCAAAATATTTGATAATAATGTAAACGCACAGCCGGGTGACGGAAGCGTATTACATTAGGATAATGAGCCCGATTGAAGGGACAAAGATTAATGTAAAATGATTAAGATATGAATTGGGAGGGGGTATACTTACACTCGAACCCGGAGAATGCAAACATGTAAAATGATCAAGATATGCATTGGGAGGGGGTGTACTTACACTCGAACCCGTAAAATGCAAACATGTAAAATGATTAAGATAAGCATTGGGAGGGGGTGTACTTACACTCGAACCCGGAGAATGCAAATGTGTCTCTTAACGGACCGTTTTTGTAAAACGTCAAACTTGAGGACAAAGTCGGAATATAAAAGTGAAGCGAAGTCTTAATGCATACCGGCAGGGTTGCAATAATAACGACTTCGGTAAAATACCCGGTTGATGGGTAAGGATTAAACACATGCGTAGACCGAGAAACGAGAACTCGGATGGAAAGTTAAAAGACTCGGGTTTTGAGTCATGACTAAAAGACGACAAGATAATGTAAATAGAAATTTTGATAAATTATGTTCAACTATTTTAAAGTTGAACGGGTCGAACAAAGAATGAAGTTGACATCCGTAAATGATAAAATTTCACATGAATGAGTCAAACAGGTCGAATATAATATAATGCCGGATGGCATGAGTAAGCGTAAGCGGAATAACGGTAGCGTTAAAACCAAAAGAATAATGAGCCCGGTAATGGGACATAATCAAATGCGAATATATGTAAACTGGATAATGGTGAGCATAAGATGAACCGACGCATAAATGACGTGAGAAGTCATAAAGTCGGAAAATTTGTCCGATAGAAAACAAATGTAGCCTTAGACTACGGTCAAGGTTAAAGGAAATACCAAGGCGAAAATAAATGATTTTGAACATAAAAAAGGGGGTGCCTTAATGCCATATACATATATAAATGTATATACCTTTGAATAAAGACTTGAATAAAAGATGATCTACGGGATTATCATAACCTACAAGATTATAAATGAGGCTAAGGTCTACGGGACCAAGAAGACCTTCGGGTCGCAAATGGAAAGAAACGAATTGTTGGGGTCTCACCTTAATAAGGTAAAAATGTGAAAATACAAAGAAATAGCTTACGAGGCTAAGCGAAAGAACCTACGGGTCAATAGTATAAAACAAGGAAACTGGTTGTAACTTCCCGCGTAAAATAATAACAGGAGATAAAGTTCGTATAAAAGCGATGGGTATCGCTAAGTTATATAAATGGGTTAAAAGTGAAGAGATTGTGAAAGGTCTGGTTGACAAAAGTGAAGAATTTCACTAAAACATTTAAACGGGCAAAAATGACAAGAATTCACAATTATTTAAATTGTGTTACGTCACCAAAGTGGATGAAGTCATTACCGAAATGACAACGGAAGGGAATAAATCCTAGGACGTAAATTCCTTGAAATTGACATGAGCTCAAGAGAAAAGCGTTAAACTAAAATTCAGTATTAGTGAGAAACAACGCTTTAACAAACACGAATATTATGAAACGAATTCGGAAAATGATTAATATCAAGGAATATGGATCTTGACACCGGTAGGTGCAAAACGATACATTTGAAAGAAAGATTTTCAACAATGAAAAGTCGACATAGACTTAAACAAGATGTGATGTGATTACGGTCACTAAAAGTGACATAGAATTTAACCACGTTGTAACGTGAGTTACAAGATATGAAATCAAAAATACGTAAAAGGCCGGGATGGCAATATGATATACCCGAGTAATGGAATATAAAATGACGGCGACAAATCAGTCTAGCCGGTAAAAACCATCCGAAGTCAAAATAATGTTACAACTTACACAAGGCGCTTGTCAATATAAAATTAGTTAGAAGTAAAAATGCTGAATAATAAATACGACCGAGTAATCAGATGACAACTCGGTCAAATAAGTGACCAGAATAAGAAATACAAGCTGAAGGTAATGGCCTACGAGACCTTACACGTGAAAGGCGCATATGCCTTAAAACTAAAAACACATTACAATACTTTTTTTTGGTAAGATTATTATATGCGAGTAATGCTCAAGTGATTACCGAAAACTATGGTTCAGATGATCTAAACTAATAAAGTACGTGAGAAAGGTTTCGGGGACGAAACCTCTTTAAGGGGGGTAGACTTGTAACACCCCGAAAATATAAAACTTTATACTAAAACTATAAAGTATTAAATAAACAAGAACAAACTAACTAGGACGAAATAACCCAGTTAGTTACTAGTCTTGTGCTAACTCAAAAGTGGGTTAAAAGCACCTAAATATGAACTAAAAGGAAATTAGAGGGACCAAAAGTGTTTAAATGGAAACTAATTTTAATAAAAACAATTTATTAAACACAAAACACACATTTGTGTGTGTGCTGGAAATCGATCAAACACAGGGGGCGACCCAAGTTCCCCCATAACCTTAGTTCTTGCAAAATCTTCCAAATTGAAGGTCTAAATCAAGTCCAAAACAAAATCTGACCATAGACTAGTGATCCCCATTGCAAGGAGATCATAAGGTATGTGAAATTTGATAAAAACTCTCTACTTGAAATTCTCATGAATTTAGGGAATTCAAAATCTGTGGATGCATGAATGATATGTAGATGAAATTGGAACATTGTAGTGTTTAGGAGTAAACCCTAGACAAGTATGTATTGAAATCATGCTTAGCTCAAGTAAATTCAGATTTTTGTCGACGCTAAATTCATGTATGAGATGTTTTTAGGGTTTTGATTGCTAAAAATAATGTTATGATGTCAAGAACATGCTTAAATTGAAAGTTGAATTCAAACAGCTCCTGATCAGAATTTACAACCGACTTGTATTGGATGTAACCTGAACAAAACGTGAAAAAAAACATGTGTTTCTTGAGTCTAAAATGTAATTCCGGAAAATATATTTAAAACCCCACTGGAATCGCATTTTTTCGACGAAAATTGAGTGTTTTATGAATTTTTCCGTATCAAAGGTTCAAGCTGCGTTTTCTGGCAAAATTTGCAGCCCATTACGAATGTCATAAATAAATTTAGGAATTTATTTATGATCTCAAATTTTCACTGTAGATAGTTTTAGGAGATTAAAAGAATCTCCAATTGGAATTTCGTCAATCGGATAAACGAGGAATTTTTAATGAATTTTTCCATAAGCTGCAGTTAGAAGTGACGAATCTGATTACAGCTTAGTAAATGAATTTTTACGAATTTTTGGTAAAGAGTTAGATCTTGAAATTTTAACACAAGGCCTAACCCTCCGAGAGGTACACTACATAAAAAAATCATAATTTTTAAAGACTTGTAAACAGGTTAAACAAGTCACAAAAAAACAGCCCATTTTCAGTTATATGAAATGCCTAAATGAAATTGCGATCTACTTGGTTGTGTGTAAAACGTGATTATATTAAGTGTTCGGATGAATGCATAGAAATGTGTAAGGTGGAAGATCATATTAAATTATGGTTAATCTAACCACCTTGTGAACATTGGATAATAGTTTGGCGCTTAACAAGCTAGGTGGAAGCTTGTGGATGAAGCGGGTCAAACGGAGCTAGTATGGAAAGAAAAGTGTGGCATGGATGCAAGGTAAGTGAAGCTTACGCCTTTTATTTTATTACCAATTACTTGATTTCTATTATGGAATCTGAATTATGTTGAGTAAATGAAATATGATGTTCCGGCACGACTTATGCACGAGTCGGAAAAGTGAGAAAAAAATACGAAACCATGAATTATGGTAAAAACGGTTAAATAGAAATCCGGACATGGACTAACGAATATATAAAGGAATTTGAAAGGACACCATTTTGGCATAGGCCATAACGGGTCAAACAAAACGAGAACGATTCCTAAGTAAGATGAATTCAAAAATAAACCGGGATAAGTGAAAGGGGGATGAAATGGTAATTAAATACCATCTCGTAATGATAATTAGTCATTTCGACTAAACGGGTCAAATGGTGTTGTTAACACCATTTGTCAATAATATTTGATGATCGCTTGTCGAGTTTTGTGATTACAGGATTTATCACATGGTTTGCATTGCTATTAACTAGAAACTTATAGCAAAAGGTATTTAAAGTGGTCAATTTTATGACCCGAGCCAGGTACGCATGTTTAGAATTATAGCTAAAGGCGATATTTTGGTCAAATAATAGCGGAAGTCCTTCGTCGCATAAATGAAGGGCTAAATAATTGACAAAAGTCCTTGGGGGGTGAATAGAGTAAACAACCTTTAAAGAGTTGTTTTGAATTAAGCATCTTGTTAAATTTAGTCCTTGAATACGTATAAAAATGGTGATAGGATGTAGACCTATAGAAGCATGATTTAAGCCTGAAATTGTAAAATACTCGTAACGGGTCAAAACGGGTATATATGCAAAACGGGTTAAGATTTCTTAAGGAACCCGTAAAGTTGAATCTTGAAAATTAGTAAACGGATATAACATATTGACCATGGTATGTTTGGAAGAAAAAGAATCGAGTAAAACGGACTTGTATAGCAAAAGTTATGCAGGTTTTAAGTTGTTAAATGTTAATTTTCGTAGTTGGGCAAGTGCAGCAACAATGAAACAAACCTGCTGTGAAAAACAGGTCGTCGCACTACGCGACGGCATATTAACCTTACGGTCGCGCGACACGACCATCGTCGTTGGCCGCGAAGGATGACTAGAGAACGGTCGCGGGGCGCGAACGCCTATTATTTCAGAAATTTTGTTTCTTTTCTATTGTTGGCCCTTAGAACTTGATTATACGTGATTAAACATGTCAAAACTAACAGTTTGTGTGGTTTTGGCAATAGGTGAATGCTCCCAAAATGTCCGGATGAAGATCAAGCGTTTTACAAGAACCGAACACATCAGAATGAAGCTTCCGCACGGCGTTTTGATATCGTTGTAAATGACGAACTTATATATATAAATTAGGTTGTAAACTTTTTATTTGTAAAAGTTTTAAATTACTCGAATTTCTAAGAATCCTTAATCGTAATTACATGTTAAATTTTCGTTTTATATACGAAAACCTTTTAAATATCGGATTTACAAGATGAGTGTTACATGTGCATTTTGAATATTGGTAATGTAAGAAGTAGTGTATTACGGATGGTATTGTAAATTAAAGTGCATTTTTCTATTACTGATAACGTATTACGGAATTTGTCGAAGTAATGATACATATGCACGGATAACTGTTACTCGAAAAAAAAGTTTTTTTTTTTTTTTTTTTTTTTTGCTAACTAAATATAGCGATTTTTTTTAAATATTAAAAAAATAAAAAAAATTTAGTGCTTTTTGATTTTTTTTTAGATTTTATTTTGTATTCACATTGGTTCTCGCGATTCTCGCAATAAGGGTGGTTCTCAAAAGAACCTTACCCTATATATATATAGGGGACCGCTAAAATGAGAACCACCTCGAGTTGTAAGAACCGTGAGAACTACACCGTGCGGGGCGAGGTGGACCAAAATTTTTTTCATAAACGTAGTTGTGTGTATTATAAACACATTTGTAAAAAAAATTCAAAAAAAAAAAAGTCGTGTGTGTAGTTTTGAGCACCACAAGTTTGTGTTTACGGGTACCGTAAATCTAACCGGAAAATTTACGGGTACCGTAAACACAAACTTGTGGTGCTCAAAACTACACACACGACATTTTTTTTTTTTGAAATTTTTTTACAAATGTGTTTATAATACACGCATCTACGTTTATGAAAAAAAAATTGGTCCACCTCGGCCCGGATCAAAAAGTTCTCACGGTTCTTACAACTCGAGGTGGTTCTTATTTTAGCGCAATTCTATATATATATATGGTTAAATTCATTTGTGAACAACCCCCTTAATAGTGAACTGTGTGAACTAATCCTAGTCTTTGATTATTAATACACAAGTCTAAATCAATGGCCAGAATTTGATGATAAAAATACACTAGTGCATGATGAAAGTACACTAGTGTTCACTCTAGAACTCCACCCTATATATATATATATATATATATAGGGTTAGAATCTTGTAAGAAACACTAGGCTAATTGAGAAACTTGAGAACCATTCTGGACCACACATTTTCTCTAAGTTTTTCGTAATATAAACATATGTATAGTTTAAAATTGACTATATACATATGTGTATAATTCAAGATTTGACAATATACATATATGTATATAGTCAATTTTAAACTACACATATGTGTATATTACAAAAAGCTTAGAGAAAATGTGTGGTCCAGAACGGTTTTCAAGTTTCTCAAATGGGATGGAGTTCTCTTAGAATCCCTACCTGTATAAAGGATTAGGATCCGTTAGGAACCACCCTTTATTGCGAGAACCGCGAGAACCAATGTGAACACAACCAAAAATACGTAAAAAAATAAAAAACACACAAAAATATTTTTTTTATAAAAAAGCTAAATTTCTTCACTAAAACAATAAAAAACTGAACAACAGTACCGATTCACATGTGCATACACATGCACATGCAGCGGTACTGATGTTTATTTTTTTAGTGACAAAATTTAGCATTTTTTGATTAAAAAAATTGAACAAAAAGTACCGATGCACACCGTTGCACATGTGCATCGGTACTGTTCAATTTTTTTAACGACGAAATTTAGCGATTTTTAATAAAAATATAAAAAATAAAAACTTTTTAGCATTTAGTTATGGGGTTTAGCTTTATGGTTTAGTTATTACGGAATTTGTCCAAGAAAATGATACATATGCACATGTACATCCATAACTGTTACCCGAAAAAAAAGTTTTTTTTTTGTAACGAAATATAGCGATTTTTATTAGGAAAATATTAAAAAAATTGTGTGTTTTTTGGATTTTTTTAGGTATTTTTTTGCGTTCACATTGGTTTTCGCGGTTCTCACAATAACGGTGGTTCTCAAATGAACCTTACCCTATATATATATATATATATATATATATATATATATATATATATATAGGGTTAGGTTAACGTACAAGAGCCCTTATCCTACATTACGTACACGATCATCTCAGTCGTCAGATCTTCATCACACATTGAAATCGCATGTTGTTTTTTTGTAACAATTTCGCATGTCGTTTTTTTAACATGCGATTTCATCAAAATTACCAAATGCGAAATTGTTACAAAAAACCAACATGCGATTTCATCAAATTATCACATGCGAAATTGTTACAAAAAACCAACATGCGATTTCATCAAAAATTATCACATGCGATTTCACATCGCGTACATAGCGTACGTTAAGTTATTTTGTACAGTACACTTTCTATATATATATATATATATATATATATATACTAGTCACTTACCCGCGCGATGCGGCGGGAGTGGCGATTTACAATAGGATACTCGTTAACCGTTAGTTTATCCGTCGTCTCGTGATATATTGTATAGTACTTAAGTTAGTTTTCTTATTCGTGATATGATGGCACTGGTTTTTCTGTTAGTTTATCGATTCTTTGGTGATATACTCGGATAAATTTTTTTAGCTGTAGATTCGGCGTGATCATCTACAAGAAGAGTACAAAACAAGGAAGTAGATGTAATTAAAAACAAGAAGAGTTCAAAACAGTCAAGTAGCTGGACAAAACAATAAAAACAAAATGCGGGGAGTCTCTTGTATCTCTTCCTGTTTTACCAATACATCCGTTCGCTTATGACTTTCTTGTATCTTCTCCTCTACTGTACCAGATTTCGACACATAAAAAAATGTTAGACGCTTACAGGTGCTTTAAAATAGTAATTAAAAGGTAATTTCAGGAAGCAAATAAGGCTCAAAATCTACTAACTTACCTTCGTTTTGATACGGATGCGATTAATTAATCACGCAACACTTCCTGGTAGACAACATTTGATGTGTAAACTCCGCGTTGTTTGAATTCTTTGGTGAGATGTACCAACACCTTCGTACTTTGTCTTGAAATCCCTCTTGATAACGCGACATAAAGTTGTCCATGTGAAAATACAGAATCCGGTAGATAAATACCAACGTTCGGAATTGTTTGACCTTGAGCTTTATTAATCGTCATTGTCGGTTTCGACTTGCGGCGGGTTCAATCGCCTAAGGTTTTCTATGCTTTTTAGGGGGAAGATGGGCGCATCTCTCCACAGGGCATACAAAACACAGGTTATTGGCGGAAGCCTGCCACATTTAACATATAAAGTTTTTTTATATGTTAAATATGGCGGGCTGCCGCCAATAACCTGAGTTTTGTATGCCCTAGGAGAGAAGCACCCATGTTCCCCCTAAAATGCAAAGAAAACATCAGGGTTTGCTTGAGTTGGTCGTAGTTTTCCCTAAAATGCAAAGAAAATAGCAATGTAAAAGGACAAATGTTAGATGCGTCAAAATGAGTTAGTTGAGTTACTGATCAAAAGGGTAAATTTTTTTTTGTATGGATGGGGTTGACCTGAAACACCTTTGTCAAAGAACATAAAAATTTTATAAAAATAGTTGGTGTCAAATATGAAAATATGATTGCAAAAATATATTATTTCAACAACTATCTGATCCCTTTTAAAAGACGATTTAGGACCTTATGCATCGAAAAATGAAAATACAATTTGAGCGACTCTTGAGCCATTTGACTGACTTCCGTTTTAGATACACTTTTTTTATGTTACCCAATTGACCCGTTGAAGATAAAACATAACAGGAATCTACCCTTTCGAAAACGAACTGGTTAAAATTGCCATTTCAATAAACGGAAACAAAAAAGGAGTTCCATACCAAGGACCACCAATGCCGATCTCATAAAATAGATCATTCCTTCCCCATGCAACCCCACAGAGACCCAATGCATAGGAGCCGCCCATCCTGATTGATCTTACCTGATTAAATAAGAAACATGAGACTTGAAGTCAGTTGTCACTGATTTAAAATCTCAAAGGAAGGCAAATTGTTCTGGTTTTACCTTGTGAAGTAGGCTATTGATTCTATTTGTAGTGGCATCCAGAGTGGCCTTATCACGCTTTGTTCCAGCCTGCACTTTGACATTAATCAATGTATATGTATTATTATAGGAATATCATAACATAACATACATGGTTCAACCAAATGAATGCAATAAGCAAGTTAAAAGTTACCTCTATGGTAAGGAGACACTTCACCAGTTCAGAGTGAAAAGATACTGCAATTGTGGTAAAAAAAATTAAGCAACCATCAGAAGCCCTTAGCATGAACATATTATCAACCTAATGCATGTCGATTAAGAAGTATACTTGCCAAGCAAACTGCAAACCTGACCGATGGCAGCAACGACATCAGCAACAAATCCTCCAAACATCCCATAGATTCTTACTCAGCATCTGAAACATTTAAAAATTTTAATTAAAATAAACAGCAAATTGCAAGCATAGTAATCAATTCAAGTTTTATACACCGATAAAATCTTCGAAATCAAATATAAAACTTCCACACAATCAAAAACATGATACTTTTAACATGAGAAATAAGTCACATGGGTGACCGAGTACTTACCAAAGTCATGCCAGTAACTTTCGCCTTCAATGCATCTGGTGATTCTAGCAAATGCAACACCTCCGTTTGGTCCATCTCCAAAAGCACCTTAGTTGGTCCACCAACGGATACAGTGTAGTCTCAACATATCGCTTAGCTACCTTTATTATCCAGTGTAGTCTCCGCTTGGTAGGACCTGAACATGTTCAAAGGAAAATGTTTTAGTGGATTATAGAGCTGATAAAACCGGATCAATAGAGCAAAGGAGAGTTTGCAATGTTTCTGATTTTCAGTAGTCAAGGTGAAAGGTACATGAATTCGAACACCTCCACCGTTTGGTCTGACAACAACATGAATTCGGATACATTTCTAACAACAACAGAATGAACTCGAAAGCATGAATTCGAACACCTCCACCATTTGGTCTGACAACATGAATTCGAAAAGAAATAAAAAATATACCTCAGGGCGTAACTGGCTGTGGTCTTGACTCTTGATCTTTCAGCAACTCAAATCTCCCTGAAAACAAAACTGAATCCATTAGGGTTCCGAGATTCCAGAAAATCAAAAATTAAGAATCTGAGATTTGACTTGAGTAGAGAAATTGAAATTTGAAATATATATATATATATAACCATGAAAAAACCCATTTACTTACAGCCTTAATGCAATCTCCTGCATCACTTGAAGCCTATTAAAGCAGCTTTCTTTATAAGAACATAATAGAAGCGCAACACCTGGCCACATCATGATAAGCTTGCTCTGAAAAACACAGCAGAAGTTTAGTAAAATGTCTCCAATAAGGTATTCGGAATAAACAATACATGCATATTGCACATGCGTTGATTTGGGTTATGACTTATGATATACCCAATATTTATTTAGATATCCTTTTAAAATTCTTTTCAAAATGACCAGGAGTAATTTGGGGACTGGAAAACCTGTTTTGAATGAGAACCCAACGTTTGCTCGTAATCTCTCCCACACAAGATGCAAGTGGCTGGTAATATGATGAAATATCTTCCCTTTATTCTCTGCAAGGAGGAATCACACCCTAACCATTTAACTACATATTAAAAAGACGAAAACTAAGCTGTATCACTAAATACTCAAGTAACATCTACATCATTCAGCCCTCTTCTATTGAACACCAGCTCGTTCCTTGCCAACCACACTGACCATAAAGTCGCTAGTGCCACTAAATGAATAACTTGCTTGCCATCCTTTGAGTTCCCACTGATATAAAAGACTCTGCCATATCCCAGACCGAGCATCGCCAAATTAAATGGCCCTACAAGGTTGAATTAAAAAAGCCTCATGATATATTTTTAAGCATGATGAAAGGGGTTGGGTCAAAAACCCTTTGGAACGTTTTATGTAACTGACATAGTAACAACATAATACGTATGATGTTGTGCATACCACTCGTCCATTGGTTGTTGATAGGTAACCTTGGAGTTCTGTCCCAACTTCTGGTAACTCAACATACACCACATCACCCAAGTGATCCTGGGCATGGTCTGTAATCCCGATGGTTGCAGGGATACCTTCGATTTTTGCCCATTCATGTGAGTCAGCATACTTTAGATCCTTCACAACTGAAAGCAGCAAATATGCATAATTATGAGTTACAAAACAAGTTAAATGCAAGCCACTGTAAATTTATAAGGTTTTAACTTTATATGTTTTAACATTTATGTCGCATGTGTCAAATTTGAATTTTACATATTTAACATGTGTCAAATTTTTGGCTTGTTAGAAGTCATTTGCCCTGAAGGGCCACTAACCTGCAAACATAATTAGAAATAACCACACCAGTTACTTTTAAAATCAATAAGCAAATTCACAAAGCAACCTCTTCTTATCTTGGTTTTAAAAAAAAGGGGGGGGCTTGAGGCAGTACCCTAACAGAACTTTTCAATTTCATAATTGATTCAAACATCCAACAACACATATCATTTGTTTATATAAATTACAAATTACTTGATCAGTTGAACAAACCTATAAAACACATTGCATATCATATTCTTACAACAATCATGAATAAAAAACCAAACTTTTTTTAACATAATCAAAACTCAAAACAATACGCATATTTAATCAGTAACATTAGATCTATAACATAAACATACTGCGAGACCCATATCATAAAATGTTTGAATTTAACAATTTGTACACATATTTAATCAGTAACATTAGATCTATAACAAACATAATCAGCTACAAACATACCAGATCTGTAACAAACATAATCAGCTACAAACATACTAGATCTGTAACAAACATAATCAGTAACATAAGCATGTAAATCAGCTACAAACATACCAGATCTGTAACAAACATAATCAGCTACAAACATACTAGATCCGGGCTGTCAATATTCCTCTAAAAACTCAGATCTGCAAAGTTATGGTTCTCATATTCCTTAGTCGTGTAACCTCAGATCTGTCAATATTCATCAAAAATCCTCAAAAAATGACGGTAGATCTGAGAAAATTTTTAGCAGAAAACATTACCTGGCTCGACGATGGTAAGGTAGATCTAAGTCGACGGTATCTCAACCGCTCCATCTTCATCTATAACAGAACAAACAAAACAACCTCTAAGTCGACGGTGGTACGATAGATCTAAGAAAACATTTGGCCAAAAAAAGTACCTGGATCTTTTTTCCACCGATTGCAACTACACCAAGCTTCGTCTTTCTGATTTCTGGAAAATGAAGCAGATCTACTGGGAGAGCGGCTGAGAATGAGATCGCTAGAGAGAGAGATGAGAGCGGCTGAGAGTGAGATCGCCAGAGAGAGAAAGAGAGAGATGAGAGCGGCGATTGTTTTGTGAAGCAAACCCTAATTTTGATGACCCGTTCTTTTATTGGCCGCGTGTTAAAAGGCATTTTCAACACTTTGTGCTTAAATGCTTGTACAATGGGCTTCAAATGATTGTACAATGGCAAATGACCATTTTTGCCCTTCCTATATGCTTATTAAAGTAGTATAGATAGGGAAATGTTCTATGCAGAACACTAAATATTGCAAGAACACGCAGAACACAATGAATCACTCATTTTTTCAATCCTAAAAAGGTAACAAGTAAATGGAAATGTTACAAATGTAAGATTTATTGTTTCTCACAGTATAATTCAAAACAAAATATGGAAAATTTTCAGTTTCTATATAACCTACATATATATATGTGTAGGCCATGTGTAGTTAAAAATATATGGTTTTTTTATGTATATATAATACACATAAATGTAAGAAACATAAATTTTAAAAAATATGAATCTTAAATTCCAAAATTTAGTGATTATAGTTGTTCTTTTTATTCTCACAATAATCAGTGTTCTTTAATGATCCTCAACCTATATATATATAAAGGCCGGTTAACGTACAATACCTCTTATCCTACATTATGTACGCGATGCCCTCAGCCGTACGATCTTCAATCGATCAAACGCGGGCGAAACTAATTTAAATGATTAAATTAATCATTTTAATATATCTAAATCATACCAGGAAGGTTAAAAACGTCATTGCGAGGTCATAAATCTCTGTAATTGACTGATGATAGTTCAAAATCAAACCGTAAATCAAATTCAAAAACCTGAAAATCTTCTTCCCCAACCTCCCTTCGTTCCTTTTAGTGCGATATCGATAATAAGAACTACTAATTTGGGAGTTGTAAGGGTCAAACGGAAGAAGACTGACAATGATCGACCAACAATCGAAAAAGATGAACAGTAACACACACACAGATTTTTCACATGCGATATTCAATTTTCCACATGCGATTCTACACACCCCATGCCATTTTTCACATTACCCCATGCTAGCTATTTTTTCACATGCGATATTCAATTTTCCACATGCGATTCTACACACCCCATGCCATTTTTCACATTACCCCATGCCATTTTTTCACATGCGATTCTACACACCCCATGCCATTTTTCACAGTACCCCATGCCATTTTTTCACATGCGATATTCAATTTTCCACATGCGATTCTACACACCCCATGCTATTTTTCACATTACCCCATGCTAGCCATTTTTTCACATGCGATATTCAATCTTCCACATGCGATTCTACACAACCCATGCCATTTTTCACATTACCCCATGCCATTTTTTCACATGCGATATTCAAATCTTCCACATGCGATTTTGTCCATCTACACACCCCATGCCATTTTTCACACTACCCCATGCTAACCATTTTTTCACATGCGATATGTATTGAATTCGCACCAGATTTGCACCTGATCAAACGGCTGAGATGATCGCGTACGTATCGTACGATAAGCGCATTTGTATTTTACTCTTTACCTATATATATATATATATATAGAGGCCGGTTATCATACAAATACTCTAATCGTACATTAAGTACGCGTCGTCTACAACCGTCGGATCATCTTCCTTAAACAGCGCGTTTTTCTATTAAATTTATCAACATAGGATTCATAAAAAGAAACCGCCAAGGTTAAAAACGTCAAATTTAAGATCAAAACACCTGATAACGGCAAACAAAACCTCAAAAATCATAACGAAAGATCCTAAATCAAAACCAAAAACGAAATTATAACAATTAACAAAAAATCGATCGATTCTTATTCACCAAAACGATCGATTCCTATTCACCAAATTCTTCTGAGAAAATGAACTTCTGATGAATTTAGAAATTCTGTATGCACTGACTATAGAAGAATATGATGCAGTTTGTCAAATCATGTGCGAAAACGTCGACAATACAAATGCAAATTCGGTATAAAAAAGAATTCTTTGACATTTCATATAGTTTGCGAATTCATGGGCTGCATGTGCGATATCAGTAAAAAAGTTAAGAATTCTTTGAGATTTCATATAGTTTGCGAATTTCAGGATAATGCACATGCGTTTTCAAACCCTTACAAAATCTCTTCATAGTTTGCGATTTCAGATAAATTACACATGCGATATCATAGAAAAAGATATTTAAATGTTTGTTTCTTACAGTTTGCGAATTACTTTCGAATCAGGTGCGATTTCGAATCAGGAAGAGTGCAAAAAAAAAACTTAAAAAAAATACTTTGTAATAAAAATACAAAAAAAAAAAAACTACTAATCTTAAAAACTAAAAATGATATTATTTTATATACAAAAACTTAATTTATTAACGATGTGACTATAATTTGACATGTAATGATGAATTTTACAATGAATACTACTGAACTTACCACCCTACCTATATAATAAATTTACTATATTAATATAAAAAACCTTGATAACTACCTTCCATATTAAGACATATAAGACCAAATAAAACACACACAAAAACACAGACAACAAAAATGGCATCTGAAGATATAGAAAAAATCAAAACCATTGCAATCAAAGAGCTATTTTCAAGCACTGATGTCACCTCTTCTCATCTGATTCTTGATGTGCAGGGCAAAATCCTTGAACAAATCAAGAACAATCAAGAAGTATGGGAAAAGCTACTTCAAGAACCACCATCAACATTCAGAGACAGAGCTTTGGATCACCTAAAGGAGCAATCTCGATCTGATGACTTGGCCTTCTCTTTCCTAACAGATGCTCTGAACACTGTGAAGGAGAAGATGAAATTCAGCTCTTCTGAACGTGACAAAATCATTTCTTCAAGTAACTAATTTATATTTTTAATCCTTTTGTGGTTGTGGCTGTGTTAGACAATAACTATTATTTTGGATATATGTTTTGAACAAATCTTATGCTTTAATATAATTTAAAATCGCATGAATGAATTATGGATCTTTGCCACAATAACATAAAAAAAACAAGATAACTCAAAATCGCATGTATTAAAGGAGAAATCGCATGTGAAAAATCATATAAATAAATATAAAATGATGCATATAAAATCGCATGTTTATAATACTAAAATCGCATGTGAAAAATGATATACATAAATGAATATAAAATCGCATGTGTTCCGTGTAAATTCGCATTTACATTTAAAAAAACATTACTCATCCTCGTCATCTTCATCTCCAGACACCTCTTCCCACTGATCTTCTTCGGATCCATCATCACTAATGTAATCTTCAAAGTCATCTTCCTCTTCGTCGTCTTCACCCTCATTGTCTTTGTCTCTCAAACCATCTTCAATCTGGACACCCTTCTTCTTCTTTTTTTGTTGTTTACCTTGTTGTTTGGCTTTCAGCTCCTCGCAAGTCCGAATGTCATGACCTTTTACATTGCATACACTACATGTCCTTGACCTTTTCCCTTTGCGGCTGATCATTTGTTCCTTCTTAGATTTAATCCTTCTATGCGAGCCGCGGCCTTTGTTTCTTATACCAGCCGGCACACGAACAGTAGGGGGAGCATTAGTTACTGGTTGTTGATAACCAATCAACTTTGAAAATCGGTCAAATTTTGGATCAAGTTGCTTGGTTATGCGACTCTGATCAACTCTCTCTTTAAGCTGCATCATTTGATCCCTCACTAAAACAAGTTAATCAAGGTCGGAAATCAAATTACTAACCAAATACTCCCCTGTATGAATGATTTCACGAGCAATCCGTTTAGCCTTGTGTTGCACATCCTTACCACCAATATTTAGATTATACTTCACATTTAACTCATTGGGCACCACATCCTTCGTCCATCTCTTCGTAACATATTTGTTTGGAATTTCTTTAACACCAAACATCTTGAAAAAGAAATAGATGTGTTTACATAGCAGCCCATACTGCTCAAAACGCAAACAGCTACACTGTGCAGTTACATCATTTTCAAGATTCTTGAACCACACCTAGCAAAAATAACCAAAAAAAAATAATAATAATAAGATTTAAAATCGCATGTATAAAGATAACAATTCCGCATGTTTAAATAATCATGTAAGTAAGTAAAATTAATATCGCATGTGGAACATAACAATTTCGCATTTCTAAAAAGTTAATGTAAAGTAAATAAACTAAAATCGCATATGTAATGTAAAAAATTCGCATATCTAAAAAAAACATGAAAAATACCTCCAATAAACCATCACCATGTGCTTTAAAGTCCTTCAACAATATTCTGATACGTGGACCTTCAACTTTGGTGTCCATCGGCAAACATTCGGAAATTGTTCCATGAATCTCTAATTGCTGATCAAAAAATATAGACCTGGTGTAGATCTTAGCAGCATCTTTTTCCAATGTAGTTCGACTCCAATCAGCTGGCTCAATATATCTTGAAATATGATCATTTTTTCTATGATTGAACCTTTGAACATCCATTGCCCCATCAAAATGATTCATAAACTCTACGAGTGTGAGTTGTGAATTAGCAACCTGACAAAAAAAATGGTTCTCACTCTCTGATCTTGAAGTTGTTCTCATAAGACCTGACATTGGCTCATGCCGGTAAAAAGCCGGAATCCACATGGATCTCATCCCAAACATATCATCAATCCATTTGTTTTCAGTAAGACCAAACTCAATCATCACCAACTTCCACTGTCTCTCGAATTCTTCGGGCTCAATCGAATCGGTCCAAACAATGTCGCACATCCTCCTTTTAAACTCATCATTATTGCACAACTCGTGCCCAACCTTTAACAATAAATGCATTTTATATCAGTCTATTACAAAAAAACTATAATAATAAAAAATAACACCAACAAAAACACAAAAATGTTGCATGCTCTACCTTATCTGCCACTTTTTTCATTATGTGCCACATACACAATCTGTGTCTGCTAATAGGGAAAACCTCCTCAATAGCCTGTTTCATAGCAGGGTCTTGATCCGTCACTACAACATTAGGCTGCCGACCAAATGACTTTAAAATGAATTTAGAAGCCATTTATATGATTCAATACTCTCTGATGCCAACAACCCAGCTGAGAGTGTTACATTCCGACAGTGGTTGTCAATGCCTGTGAACGGAACAAACACCATCTTGTACCTGAACAACAAATGCGAAATCACATTTATTATATGCGAATTAATAAAAATCAAATGCGAAACCAGGGGGAAAAGGCATGCGATATATTCAACACCACTCTGTTGTCTACACTTGCGATATTGAACCCTCATTAGCAGACAAAACATGCGAAAAATCAGTAACAAAACATGTTTGTCTTTGAAACAGTTACCTGTTTGTCTTGAAGGTTGCATCGAACGATATCACATCGCCAAATTCCATATAGTTAAGCTTGCATAAACCATCAGCCCAGAACAACCCAGTTAAACGTTTGCCATCATCAACAGAGTATTCAAACGAATAATCAGCTAAATATTCTTTTTTGTCAGTCATCCTATTTATAACCATGTCAGCGTCATACTCTCCTATATAGTTGTTTATTCGCTTCCTAAAATTTTTGCAATCATCAACCGTGGCACCAACGTTCTCGAAACCACCATAACGTTTCCTCATTATATGGAAAGCTTTGACAGGACCAAGGTTTAAAGTGCCTAGTTCCCATACCATCTCCTCCTGGACATCTGACAATTGTCTGTAAGCTGGGAGCATGTGAATGTCATTTTGACAAACAAACTTATGGTTATGACCATCAACAAATCTCTTGACTGTATATAATCTACCGTCCACAGTGCAAATCATAAGTTGAGCTTTGCATCTGGTCCTAATAGTCCCCCTGTTCCTTGTTTTGAATTGCTTTTTTGACTTGGAATTATCATCAATACACACAGGCTTATGTCCCTCTTTAGAACAAACAAAATACTTAGTTTTGATTATACCACCGCTGTATACTTCGCCACCTTTCCGAATAGAAAAACCAGCTAACTTAGCATATGATTGATAAAACGCATATGCTTGTTCAATGGAGATAAATTGCATTCCAACAACAGGTGTAGCTGATGCCTAAACCTCCGGAGTGTAAACCCTTTCATCTACATGAATCAAAATAAAAAACATAAAAAGTCATATAAACCACATGCGAATCATCTGATCAATACATGCGAAATGATGATATTGATTAATTGAATTACATGTGCGATTTATTACATAATCAAATGCGAAATTACAAAAAAAACAAACCAAATGCGAATTGTAAAGAGTAATAACATGCGAAGTTAAACATGTTGTTCTCAAAAAAATACAAAAGTGTAATCAAACATTCAAACTACAAAAACAGCTACAACAATGCTACGATTAAACAAAAAACAATTATACGAACAATTTAGATATCTGAATTAACATAATTACCAATAGAAATCTCGTTTGCAGCACTTGAACTTGAACCTGGAATTGGAATTGGATTTGCAGGTCGCGGATTTAAAACATCCTCAATCGAAACTCTCTGATAAGCAGATAATTGAGCATGATCACCGATCGGTCGATTTTCTTCAAAATCATCTTCTGTTCGTCCAGTGCTACTCTGTGGATCCATCGAAAATAGACAAATTGAATGAAACCCTATCACGTACGAACGAAAACTGCAGATTGTGAATTATGGAAAATTTGAAACTGATTTGAATAATAATTACCGGGATATCAGTGTAACGAACTTCTCGCTGAATGAATGAAGAGACGAATTTGCCCTCTGATGGTTAGGTTAATTGTCTGATTTAACCTTCTTAAACCCAACTGAATCAGGACACGTGTACGGCTCACAATATAGCGTACATAATGTAGGATAACCATATTTGTACCATACTCTTTACCTATATATATATATCTGCCAACCATAAAACACACTCAAAACCCACAAATAACAAAGTATAGATTACTAAAACTCTATATTTGTAGGTTTTGTGTTGTGTTTTGGATGATAAGGCTTTGATTATCGAATGACTAACATTAGCGTGTTTTATGTTGATTATCATGTTGTGTTTTATATTCATAGTTTCTACGATGGAGTCTTTGAAATTTTTATGGACTGTTAGGGTTTGGATATTGTGTTTTTGTGATCTTCACTTTGTTATTTGTGGGTTTTGATTGTGTTTTATGGCTGAAATTGTGGTGTTTTATGACTTTGTACACTTTGTAGGAAAACTAGACTTTGTAGCCGAACCCCACCCTATATAGGGTGGGACTTTGTAGCCAACTCCCACCCTATATATATATATATATAGAGAGAGAGAGAGAGAGAGAGGATAGATCATGAGAAAACTAGTTTAAATGAGAAAACCAAAAAACTAACAAAAAAAGCTTAAAAAACATACCCAAATTTTTTTTTAATTAAAAAAATCGCAGCTTTTTATGTATGGAAAAAAAATTTCAAAAAAAAAAAATTCTGTTGTATTGCACATGTGCGCTATTACGGATATAGTGCACATGTGTAGTACACATATAATGCACATGTGCAGTACAACAAAAAATTTATTTATTTATTTATTTTGAAATTTTTTTATATATAAAAACTAGCGATTTTTTTATAAAAAAAATTGTAAAAAAAAATTTGGTATGTTTTTTGGCTTTTTTTAGGTTTTTTTAGTTAGTTTTCTAGTTTTCTCATGATCCTCTCCCTATATATATATATATATATATATATATATATATATATATATATATATATATATATATATATATATATATATATATATATATATATGATTTTCAAGTACATAAATTTGCTTCATTTACAATAATCATATAACTTTATGTTTTTAAAATCTTCAATAAATTAAAATAATATATGTAACATACATATGATAGCCACCATGACTCTTGCATGCACATTTTCAATTTTGGGTGTGATTTTAAAAGTTTATAATACAATGTATTCTTTGTGTTGTGTGGACAATTTTCTAATGGTACATAACGTGTTTTTGAATTTATGTCGACTTGAACCCATCAACCCGACAATGCAACACACAACTAGTGAATGATTAACGTGCAACGTGGACCAGTATCATGTTGATATTCAAACCAACCAATGGCTCCTAGATGATCTTTAAACACGTCCACATGAAAGGGATCTTCCAACGAAGAAAATTTGTTATTACCAATCTGACCATTCACACCAGCAGGAGTGGTTGTCAGGTGTGAGCCACCTCAAATTTGAAAAAAACGTAAGCAACTTGCATTGTTGATATCATAACTTTTTAGACCATGGGGTATAGAATGGATAGTCTCTTTGGAGACCACCCGCCACGTAGGCGTTACGTCATCACTGGAGGAGGACCATCCCCTTGGGGACTACCCAAGGGTGTGGAGGACTACCCACTTTTAATAAAAAATCAATATATTACTAAAGGAGAGAGAGAGAGAAAAGAGGTTGTGGGTCGTCGCTGCCGTCTTGCTGCCGATGCCGAGGACGCGACGAGGGGGAGGGGGCGGTGTGGGACGAGGGGGACGAGCCGGAGACGAGGGGGGACGTGCCCCATACCCGGTGGTCTTAGAGAACCGGCAGCTAAATTAATATTTCAGTTTGGCTTGGGTCCATTTATAATTATTACATCTTTTTCTGTATTTCTTTGTTGAAAGTTATATTATAGAACGCCTTCGAACTTATAATTATATAAATAATTATTACATCTTTTTCTTTATTTCTTTGTTGAAACTTGAAAGTTATATTATAGAACTCTTTCGAAATCATAATTATATAACAACTAGTTTTCTTTTTCAATGGCAAATGTTATTCATATTCTATTACACTAATAATCTTAAATTATTTCTCTTTGTCTAATTTTGAATCTGAGCAGAGACATATAGCTAGTGTGTATGTATACTAAAGTATGATTTACTAAAGTATGATTGTTGAAAGTTATATTATAAGGAGTTAATTGCCAAAATCGTCCCTGAGGTTTGGGCATGTTTGTCAATTTCATCTAAAATGATTTTTTGTACCAAATAGCCTCCCACGTTTGTAGCTTTTTGTCATTTTCATCCAAATGCCTAACTGGGTTAGAAACAACCGTTTGATGAGTGTTTTTTTTTTTTTTTTTTTTTGAAATTTCACAAGTAAATGGCCTGAAATGTAATTTTTTTAAACTCTAACTTTATAAAAGTAAAGATTTACATGTGAATTATTCTTGCGTGATCTTTAGAAACAACCGTTAATTCCTAAGTGATATGAGTACCTCGTTTGACTATTGGAGACACTGCTGAAGTAGATTTCCCTTCCTGGCCTATAAGTTTGATAAATTATTGTAATAAATATTAAATAATCATTTAGAAAATATGTAGTTAAGGTAGCTTATAACAAAGCTATGTAGACTAACCCTCAAAATTTACAGGAAGATATACAAAAGCCAAATGCAAACCAACGTCTTCCTTGGACAAAATATACTCAGTCGTGCTGGTTAACACCAAGACAAAGTCTCTGTCAAGATAGCATAATTGTAGAATATACTAAAAACGCATGGTTAAAAATATAATATAACGGTGCTAGTAGAAACTATAATAGTTGAAATAAGATGCAAAGTGCAAACCCTGTCTTTATTCTCACGCAACCATTCAAATTTGTTTGGTCCTTCTTTTCCACCAAAGTACACACCTACCCCACTAATGGTATTTTCTTCTATAACTAGATTGTCTATTTGTGTGTAATTGGAATTATATTGGTAAATATTACTGAAAATTCTGGAATTTTGCACAAATATTAAAAATATTAAAAATTTATGTTTTTTTCTTGTCTAATTTTTTGGTGCTATGGAGATATGTTTTTTTGGTGCTATGTAGATTTGTTATTATTTGACACATGTTAGTTTCTATGTTGATTTTTTGGTGGTGTGTTTATGTTTCTATCATTGATTTTTTGGTGGTGTGTTTGAAGATTTAATGGTGCTGTTTAATAAATCCCATTATTTGGTGGTATATTTGTTGGTGCTTTATGGTACAACATAAAATAAAGCATAAAATACAGCACCAAAAAAGTTATTTTGTACTAGTGTCTGTTTTTATAATATATTAAATAAATAATACTGAAATTATGTGTAAATAATTAGTTTCAGTAATTAGTTAACCATAAAATTAAAACACTGTTTGAAAAAAAAGAAGAGCCAAATGTGAGGATTGAACTCTTGACATCTACTTTACCAAATGACAAGGAAACCACTGAAGCACTATCCCAATTTGATTACTTTTGTATGAAAACACTCTTATATAAAACAAAGGCGGTGGATGTGATGGCCACCGACCTTTTGTTTTAATATATATATAATATCTCCAACTATTTGGACGTTAACACCATGTGTAGTGGTTTAGCCAAATAATGCCCCCACCATGGGGCGTTTTGCGACATGTGGCAATCCAGTCAGCATGGGGCATTATTGGGCGTTACTGTAAAAGTGGCGTAGTGGAAATAATGCCCAATAACGCCACTTCCAATTATTAAACAATTATTTTTTTATATAGAGGAGGTTAAAAAAAACTACTAGTGGACCACTCCCATTGGCCAGTCAACATGGTTGCATGCAATGTTGAGCGTTGTTTAAAAAACGTGGATGTAAATTTTTTTTCAAAAATAATGCCAAACAGTTATGCCACTTGAGAATCATTCATATGATTCTTCGGTGAGTAAATAAAAATAACATAATTAATTAAAAACCACAGAGAACCAGTGGCTTAACTGTTTGGCATTATTTTTGAATGGGTCAAACTTTTACAAAGTTAGAGTTTAAAAAAATTACATTTCAGGCCCTGTACTTATGAAATTTAAACAAAAAAAACCCTTATTAAACGGTTGTTTCTAACCCAGTTAGGCATTTGGATGAAAATGACAAAAAGTTACAAACGAGGGGGGCTATTTGGTACAAAAAAAAGTCATTTTCGACGAAAATGGTAAACATACCCAAACCTCATGTACGATTTTAGCAATTAACTTTATTATAAGTGTATGATTAAACTGGTGTATGTCCTATGTAAACACCTTACAACAGGTCTTTAGTGATACATACTGTCTTCGGTTTACATGTTTATATAAATTGATACTGAATTTAAATAATATCAATTTTCACCATTTGGCCGATAACACTCTCAACTTACGAATTGTACTAAACCACTCCCAACTTACTACTTATTTTTCTCTGTCACTCCCAAACTACCTAAACAATAACTCAGTTAGTTTTTTGCGGACATGGCATGTTTATTGCCATGACATCTACCATGGCACTTTTTTTTGCTAGCGTGTCATCTGACATGGCAAATGACGAGGCTTTTTTTTTATGACATGTCATCTGACGTTAGCTAACTTTGTTAAGGTTCGGTTAGTTTAAAAGTGTTAGAGGAAAATAAGTTTAAAGTTGGAAGTATTATCAGGCAAATGGTCAAAATTAGGGTTATTTAAATTCAATATCTCTTATATAAAAGTAAATAAAACCGCTTTTATAATAAACTCTATTTTTTGGCGAGGGTCCATATATATTAGAGTAAAATGCAATTTGCGTCCCTGTGGTTGTCCCAAACATCAACCTGAGCCCCTAAATTCATTTTTTGGTTTTTTGAGCCCCTGACTTTATAAATTCATAACAGTATGCGTCCTTCTGTCAAGCTGCCGTTTGTTTGACTGTTTGAGCCAGGGGTAAAACCGTCTTTTTGATTTATTTACCTTCTAAAAACCCCAAAATTCACTATTAAGCCCTAATTTACTCCCGCCAAAACACATAGACAGTTGATTGTGCAAGAGAGAAACCCAAATCGATGGTGTTCACATGGCGACTTCGTCCTCAAGGTGAATACTACGATCCTGAAGATATATATGGTAAGTTGATTGTGTCTTCTTCCTCAGGGCTATAGTTTGTTTTCGGTAAGTTGAATATTATCTGATGTTTTGATCATTTGTGTTAACAGGGAATGAACCCAGACTATGTTCTCTAAAGATTAACCATGGAGGTGAGTTTACTGATTATCCAGGAAGGGAGTATGTCAACGGTAAGGTTAGTTACATTGACTGGGTTGAGTTTGAAAATTTAAGTGTTGTTGTTCTTCGTGAAATGCTGGAAGATATAGGTTACTCTATAGATGATGTGTTCAATTTTTTTGTTAAAGATCCTAATGTGTGTTTGGATTTTGGTCTTAGACACTTTACTGATGATGATGAGTTAGATTATATGTATGACCAACTTAGAAAAGGATGCAAGTTAGTAGATTTGTATGTTGAAATAGGAGACTCTAGAATCAAGGATTCAACTGCAATGAGCCTGGCTTTACTACATAATGTGGGTGAAGATAATGTGGGTGAAGATAATGTGGTTGAGGGTGAGTCAGAAAGTAGCGAGGCAGTTTCTGAGGGTGAGTCACAAAGTAGTGATAAAGAGAACAGTGATGAAGACGATCCAGATTACACATTTGATCAGGAACCAGATAATCCAGTGTTTGATTATGAAGTAGATATGAGTCAGTTCAAGGCATGTGTTGACTTTGATCCTGATGAAGTCAATGAGACAATTAAGGATGCTAGAAATGAGAATACTGAAGAAGAACTTAGGCAGGAAGATATAACTTGTGATCATGAGGATTTTAGTGATAAAGATGATAATTGTACACTGCTGGACAAGGTTGCCAAGAAGGTAAGGAAGAAGAGAAAAAATACAGGTAATGTTAGTGACTCATACCTCCCATTTTCAATTGGTCAATTAATACCAGATAAAAAACAATTGAATGACATGGTAAAGACATATGTTGTTAAGAGTAGAAGGCATATTTATATATTAAAAAATGAAAAGTTGAGGTTCAGAGTTATTTGTCTTGGGACTATTCCTGCTTTGGGTTCTGGTGAGGGGCAGAATAGTAAATTTAGAGGGCTAGGGTTAAAACAAGATAAAAGGCACTTGAAGCCCACTTGTCCTTGGGCGGTTCGGATCTCCAGGAGAACTGAAAAGGAATCTTGGTGTGTGAAAACCATTACCTCACAACATCATTGCCTCCAAACAAGAGAAGTGGGCCTGTACACCATGTCTCAGATAGCTAATGAGATCCAACCCATGATCGAGTCGAACCCTGACATGCATTTGCCATCCATACAGGATATGCTTGTGAAGAACCATCAGGTGAATGTTTCAATCCAGAAAGTGTTTAGGGCTAAAAGAATTGCTATAACAAGGATCATTGGAGATTATAGAGAGCAGTATGGTATCCTAAGGTCTTATTGTGAAGCACTGTTGAGGGCAAATCCAGGTAGCACAATTAGAATAGATTGTGAACCCTGTGCTAACCCTTGTCTTCCTACTAGGCAATTCAAGAGATGTTATGTTTGTTTTGCTTCGATTATGAGAGGGTTCAAGATGTGTGGTAGAGAAATATTGGGACTAGATGGATGTTTTATGAAAGGTCCATTTCCTGGACAGATTCTTACTGCAGTTGGTGTAGACGGCAACAATGGTATATATCCTGTAGCATATGCTTTGGTGGAGGCTGAAACTTTTAAATCTTGGGAATGGTTTTTGGAATTACTCAAAGATGATCTTGGCAGTTTATGCACTTCAATTATGCAGTTAATGTATGGTTTAACCTGTTTATGTATGGTTTAACCTGTTTATGTAGTGCAGTTTATGCACTTCAACTATGCAGTTTATGTTTGTACTGCAGTTTATGTTTTGTAACTGCAGTTTATGTTTGTAATGCAGCTGCAGTTTATGTTATGCAGTTTATGTTTGTAATGCAGCTGCAGTTTATGTTAATGTATCATACACAATTACACATTGAGTCTCAACCACAACTAAATTTCATTAAACGTATCAAACACATTGAGTCTCATCCAATCGGTCAATACAAACATTTAAAACCCTAACAATCTACTTCCAATGAGCATCATCATTTGACCATTCGGAGTCAGAAGAATGCTCCCCCGGGTATGGATCATGGTACCAATCATCCTCTGGTGGTTGAACTGCACATTCCCACCTAGCCCTTTCCAACTCTTCTGAGTCGTAGTCCGCTGCTGGATCTGGAAGAGATGCTTCATACTCTGCTGTCAACACTTCTATCACAGCATCATAGTCATCAAACCACTCCTCCTTCAGCACAGACGGCACCAAGTCCAAGTCATTGTCAGCCACTTCCTCAACCAATTCGTTATTCTACACATCAACGGTGTCACACCCCGATTTCCACGTGTCACCGGTGGGCCCGGTGGGGAGTATCGTGACGTACTTGAGATCATCATAGTCAAACAACACAATATATAAATGCACAGCGGAAGCAAAAGATAAATATATTACATTCCGAATATAAGTAATGTCAAAGTATTACAACGGAAGGTAAAGGATCCACAGGCGGATCAATAAAAGAAAACTGTTCAACAGACTTTAGGCATCTAGAACTTGCAAGATTCCCTAGTGACGCCCTGAGCTCCCAGCCAATTACGCATAGTACCTGTCACTTAACCTTTTGGAAAATACGTCAGTTTACACTGGTAAATACAATTAACTGACTCATTTTGGAAAAGAGTTTAAAAATTTATTTGAATGCACGAGGCACAAAATATCTTTTATAACTGGATTAAAATGCACAGAGGCAAAATTAATCTTTTATAACTGGATTAAAATGCACAGAGGCAAAATTAATCTTTTATACTTGGGACAATTTTATTAATAAAAATCTTGTATCCGATTTACATGGCTGTCCAACATTTAGGGCCGGTGATTATACAATACAAGCCGGACAAGATTAATCGACACACCACAAATATAGTCTCACAAGAAGATACCCTTACGAGTGAGTATACGTTATACATATGCAACAGGAGGTGTTTTGCCTACACCTTGTGCTTACGTCGTGGCCATTCACTTTTTAAAATGAGCCAAGGATATCCAGGACACGGTCATTAACCCCCAATGTTATTTGTTATCAATCAATACAGATTAAAACGGGATTATGCAATTTAATCATCTCCGATTAAAAGGTTTCTACACCCGACCAAGCGGTATTTTTATAATACCGTATCCCAAGCCCGTATAAGGGAAAATAAGTTAAAAGTATTTACCTGAGCTAGCAATACAATTTATACTCAGCCGTATATCCTAATCAGCAAGCACAAGTACTTCTACTGGGGCTCTCAATCTGGAATGAAGGTTTTATTAACCTATTAAATTCCTAACGGGTCTTATTTAAGTCGTAACTTAGACCGGTTAGTTTTAAGGAAAGGTTTACGGTTCAAAACGCATGATTAAGCGAAGACCGGGATAGGATGTGATTTAGACCCGACAAGTTTGGAGACTTGTATAATATGGGTAAACTAAACACATTCTGGATTTTGAGATAAAAACGATAACGTTTGACCCGTTTCGGCTAATTTATGCAAACTAGTTACATAAACCGAACCGAACGCGTAATAAGCGTAACGGTTATTCATATGAGCCATTTACAGGTTTCCTAAGTTAATATGATCCTAATATGTTGTGACATCAGTAAGTTGTCCTTCATTATGCCCAAAACGTATATAAACACAAACTAGGCCCCGTAGAGGTAGTTTGGTCATTTAAAAGGTTATAAAAGAGTTTAAGTATTTACCTGAGTTACAGGTCTGATAAAATCAGCAAAAATACTTATTTTGATAAGTTATAACAGTAGGTTAAAGTATATATGTGAATTTACCAAGTATAACCAAACTATGCACCGTAGGGACATTTTGGTAATTTCACATAAGCCGTAAAGCTCAAAACTGAAGTCTGAGTTAAACAACTTTTGCTTACTGTTAAAATATTATAATTTAACTAAAACATCAGTAGGTATCACCCTTGTATGTTTAAAAATAGTCTTAGTACATACTATGCGTTAAAAACGCTAAATAAGGCGATTAGGAGCCGTTTACGGGTTCAATACCTAAAGTTGATATTTTTATTATTCTAGAAGGTCTAAAATAATTTATTTATCATAACTAATCTGTAGCAAAAGGTTTGGAGTCGTTTAGATATGTAAAACTCATTTTATGGCCCGTAAGGGCAAAACCGACATTTACCGGATTAAGCCTACGACTATGAGTTATGCTCAGCCTAAAATTAATTAAAAATCTTTAAAATTCCCAAAATAATATATTACATCAGTGGGTATTAAGTTTGATACCAAAAAGTAGGCTTAACTAGGCTATACGCTAATTACGCCGTTTTATTAACATAAAGCATTAGTTTTGCGATAATGAGCATAACTCTTAATCTACAAGTCAAACTGATGTCAAACTTTGCATACAAGTTTATATATCAGTATTTAAGGTTTCTACACTTTTACATTTTCATAAATCACGTTCTAAGGTAATAAGGGCATAATGGTCAACATATGAGCAATTAACGGAAACGCGTAAACGAATGGGTCAATCAATGAACCAACCACAGAGGGTTGTGCTAACATGTAGCCTGGTCCTAAGGAAACTCTAAGACATTTTCAAATCATACTAAAGCGGGTCAGAACTGAAAGTCAAAGCGAAAGTCAAACTATGCGACTTTCGGTTCCGAACCGGGTCTCTACAGTAAATTGTCGGGTTGAACATGTTTAGATATGTTCTTACACTAATTACCAAGTTATAACAATGATCCAACAGGTTGCATATGATCTACAATGTTAATTATGCATAAATAGCATTTTAAGCTTCCTGTTGACTTTTTAAATATAAGTTTGACCCGACTTTTGACCTGGTTAGAGTGATGATCAGGGGAAACCCTTTTGAGGTTTTATTACCCACATAAATACCAACTCATAACTACTTTTGATTCGAGATATGACTGAGCCATTGTTGACTAATCTCGAAGTCAAACCGTAATTACGTCGGTTTGACTTTTAGCTAAATAACTAAGCTAAAACTAATTAAAGAAGGACTAGCAGACTTACAAGGGTCCAATGCACAAAATATGATCACTTGAGGCTGCTTGATAGCTCCAGAAATGATCCAACAATGCAGGAGAAGGTGTGGGAATGTTTGTAACTAAAGAGGCTTTATATAGTGATCCAAGACACCATAAAAGCTTGACATCTTAGTCTAGCACCCATCCACAACTGATTAACACTTGTCCTAGTGCTTAGGGGGTGCCTAGGGGTCGTCCACATGTGAGAAAAACCGGCTAGAATGGTCACAATCGCGCATAACAGGCTGCTGCCTGTTTTCTGGTGCTGGGCAGGTGCTTGCGCACCGTAACAATTATTTGTTACGGTGCGCAACAAATCATCAGGGACCAAAAATGTTGGCTTTTCAATGATTTGAAGGGGCAAATGAGTATAAACGATTCTTGGCCGTTTTTTATCAATATGGGGCCTCAAATTTGGGTCATGTATAGTATGCACCACCATGTTATGTTGTGTGAAAGTCCTGGAGTCTTTTAGAAAGTGCCGAACAATAAGGTTTACCGTGCAAATTTCTTCGTAGGAGTCCACCAATAAATTATGAATCATTCAGTGCTATAATTCACTGAACTTGAACATATACTACATGTTTTAATATGTTTTGAGTCTTGGGATTTATAACGAGGTCGTTCAGAGGTGCAAAAGTTAACATACCGACACTTTTAAATCCTGTCAAACATTTTTTTTTAATAAATCCGAGTTTATAACGCTTTTTGTCTTACACGACACGTGTCGTTATTTTATTTAACACGAATTTTCGAGGTGTTACATCCTCACCCCCTTAAAAGAAATCTCGACCTCGAGATTTGTTAAAGTAAGGAAGTATTTTCTGCCTTATATTGGGCTTAATCTTCCCCAGTACCTTTGAGCCTCTAAGGCACTACAGTTTACCTTTATAATAGGCACATGTATCTTTTTGGAGCTTCTAACCCTGGCGATCCTTAATCGATACAGGTTGCCCATACTTTCGTAGTTCTGCATATCATTATGTGATAGCGCTTTTCGATTTATTGGCGAAACACATCCTTCAGTCACTGGTGTGCAATGTATTGCGAGCTCTGCCAAACTCCTTTAAATAGGTTTTAGCTTAAAGGCTACCTGATCTTAATACATTCGATTTCCTTCGAATGATTCTATATATTCAGGGCTTAACTAGCCTGATAATTTAATAAATTTGGCACACCCTTCCTGGATGATATCTTTTGTTGAACTTATTCCTTAACAAGAGTTTAGGATGTTTGCTAACTTCATTAATCCTTGCTTTTCTGCCGAAATAATGGCAACTTATAGATAATTAGGGGTTTGTATGATCTTATTCGTTGTTTTTAATACAACTTTCAGATCCTGATAAGTGGACTTACCAATCTATTGTCCTAACAATAGATGTTTAACATTCCACCTTTACAAAGTCTCCAAGGGAGCAGCCTTGATGCTTACATATCAACTATTATAGAAAAGCTTATCTTAAGGTGAGATGGTTATTCCAACCACTGCTTAACTAACCTCAAGGAATAGCTAAACCTTACAGCTAGTCGAACCAATCAACGGTCCTGGGCAGGTAATACCGATTCTTAATTGTTGCCTATATAGGTTTGCGGAAATCAATGCATAAGCAAGATGATCCGTCTTTCTTATTTATATAAATCGGAGTTCTTATGACTTCAAATTTTGGCTTTATGAAATCTTCTCTAAAAGCTTATCGATTTGGCTCTTAGTTCTTCCTATTCCGTTGATACTAACGGATATAAGGCTTTTACAATAATTGTAGCCCTAAGCGGGATGTAAATCTTAACGTTACTGCCTCTCGGGAGGTAAACAGGGTAGTGTTAGGAGAAGATAATCAAGATACAAGGAGATTACTGAGATTTCCATATCTCAGGCTCCAGTTCACTCATCAACGCTTGTGTCTAATAAGTGACACATTTATGTTTTGAGTCCACATATTTCTTTACTAGGGAATATTTATTTGGACAATTCCATTCTGGATATCTTCTTTGGGTACCATTAGTTGACTTTAGTACCATATGACCATTGGGATATCTTTGTGGTTCCATGCATTAAACCTCCATACTGATCAGGCATGGAAGCAATCTATGGAACTTATTAAGATACACCAATCCTCATATAGCGCTTTTGTCATACCATTTGGTATTCGAAATCGATAGAGATTAAAGAGATATTAACTATATGTGCTTATATTTAATCAGAATGGAAATTTTCACAAACTAGGCACCTAGCTCGGTTGGCTAGGCGCGCGAAAGGGTGTGGCCTAGACCCAGGTTCGATTCCGGGGACGGCCGGTTCCACCATTTTTTTTAACTTGTTATACTTATAGTTTATGAAGGATTTACTGGTATTCGAACCAAAATAAAAATTCTTAGTATTTAAATTACTGATAAAATGCCAAGGAATGTACCTGATGCCATTATTTATGGACTAGCTCAGGCATTTTAGGCGCTTTCAATTTTAGGCTTTACTTCCTCCGCCGCATTTCCTTTGACAAATTTAGGGCACGTAGTCTTGATGTGGCCTTTCTCATTACAGCCGAAACAGACTGCATTCTTCATGTCCTTACAGTCCAACGTTTTATGTCCCTTAGACTTGCAGATCCCACAAGCCCTGGGCTGCGATTTGGATTTTGGTTCGAACCTGCATTTCCCATAATGGCGCTTCCTGCAGGTCTCACATACTAGTTTCTGGTCGGACTTTTGTTTGTTCTTTTTCTTAGAACTCTGGGAGTTATCTACCTCCCTTTTCCTTTTTAGTTCATCCTTTGCATCAGAGGCATGAACGAGATCCTCCTTAAGAGTAAGGAAATGTGGTCCTAGATAAAATTTGGACCAAGCAGCATGGGGCTCCTTTAACTTTTTCACAGCCTTCTTCACAGCTTTTCCAACGGCTGGGTCTATCATAGTTTGAAGAACATCTTTGGAAATTCTAAGGTTTACAATTTCAGCATCATTAGCATGCGTCGCGTCATCAATGGCGCGATTTACTGTTGTCTTATCCGAGTTTGCCATACTCGATATTGGTTCCTAATACCAATAAAACAATTTCTTAGTTGAAATCCAACAACTGCTATTTTTTACTCTGATGGCCTTAATATATACTAACCATGGTGTCAATAACCTATACAGGCTATTATAGCACTAACATTCTTAATGAACGTTATTTAAAATATATTAATATTATTTAGCCTAGGTCGCAAAAGACCATCAATGGCATTAAAGATTTGGACCTAGTCCATCACTTTTCTGACAGAGGATCAAAACGTCACATCTGTCTTTATTATATTAAAGAATTTAGGTAGCTTGAAAGCTTGCCATAGGAATATCAGAAAAGAGTGATTCCTATTAGATATAAAATATCCATCTAAGGTTTGTTGGAGCATTTACTAAAGTATCATCGGCCAATTTCTACCTCGTATTAAATGACCGAAGTCCTAATCAGGCGGAGACAACAGTTCTCTATAGTTATTGTTCAATATTGAATCGTATGTGCCAGTATCAAGTAAATTTCTGCATGAACTGCTTGATAAGGAAATGTACCTGCTATATAGTTATCCTTCTGCACCATTTCCTGGCGTTCATCCGGAAGACTCATGCGTTTATTTTCCTGGCCTCTCCCGGCTTCTTTATAAGCTTTGGGCAGTTGGTTTTGATGTGCCATTCCTCATTACAATTGTAACATGTGGCGTTCTTTAACCCCTTGCAATCTAAGGTTTTGTGACCCTTGGTTTTGCAAATTCCACACAATTTAGCACGTGGGTCGATTGTACATTTTCCAAAATGTTGCTTTTTGCAGTTACTGCATTTGGGTCTGTTATCAGACTGACTCGAGTTCTTCCTAAACTCAGAATCCTTCCCGCGCTCAGAATTTTTCTTCTTCTTCTTGTTATATCGATGAGAGTTTTCCTCCTCTCTTTCTCGTCTTCCCTCGCCAGAAGCCTTAACCGACTTAATTCTGATTGCATCTAAGGTGAGAGATAAGGATAAGTCCACCGCGGACCTATATGTGGTTGGCCTAGATGCTTTAACACTTCCTTTTATTTCTGGTGCTAGGCCTCCAATGATGCGTTTAGGTTCAGGGGTGACTAAATAAGGAACTAGGCGGGACATAGTGTTGAAACTTGTCACATACGCCTGACAATCCAAACCCTCCATGACTAGAGTTAAGAAGTCTGATTCTATATTTTCTACCTCATGCTGGGGGCAATAGTTTTCCTTGACTAATGCAACAAATTGTTCCCAAGATAAGTTGTAGAGTAGAACTTTTCCCGTGGCTTGGAGCAATGATCTCCACCATGCCAACGCTTCTCCTTTGAATGATTGTGAAACAAATTTCACAACATCTTGCTCCGCACAACCGCTGATGTCAACAACAGCGTCCATCTCATCGAGCCATGTCATGCAATCGATGGCCCCATTTTCTCCTGTAAAGTCTCTGGGCTTGCAGGAGACAAAATATTTATATGAACAGGTCTTAACTGATGCCTCTTGATGAAACACAACTTGTCTAGACGGAATACTCCTTTGATTTGACAAGTCATGAACATCGTCCTCCCTTGACTCATGTGTTTTAGGAGGGGGCTTACTACGAGCCATAGATAGAGTCTTGGAGTGGGTATCATTTGATTCATCATACTGTCGATCAAGAGCTCGAGTAACAGCATAATCTATTATTGCATGCAGTTCTGCTCCAGTTACATTAATTCTGGTAGTATCATTGCTCTCCTTCAAGTGACTGTTAACTTCATCTAATCCAGCCATGTAGCTTGATTGCTACATAAATATTAACAATGATTTATTCAGAGATTATTATGGAATCATCATCTTTGACGATTTATCAACCATGGTAATATAAACCGTATTGGTTAACTTGTTAGTTATATTTAATTAGTATTTTCCATTATAATTTATCCTAGTTATAAAACATTAAGGATATTAAAGTGGCGCAAAAAGGCCTAGTCACAAGGACAGTTCTAAATTTTATAAGCCATGATTTCAGAGAATCAAGGCATTGAGGTTTGAATCACGTTCATTACCTTCTCTTGACAGGGAGTTGTAGACTTCAACTGTCTTTTGTCTTTTAGGACGATAGATATAGCCCGTGGGCATTTCCCTTCTGAGGGATGGTTATAATATGATCATCTTCTCAGATGCTATTAGTCGAGATCGTATGGATCATACCGACTATTATGCTTGGACCTGGTCCAACACTTTTAGACAGGAGGTCACAGACCACCACTGTCGTTGTCTTATCGGACAACAAGTTTAGCCCGTAGGCACTTCATCACTATCGGATGTTTATAATGTGATCATCTTATAGGCTGACACAAGCCATGATTTCTAAATCACTAGGCTAGATAAGAAAATTGGAAGAATCCAATATAAGGATGACTGTTGTGATTTTATCGAATCACATTTGTCAGGAGTGCTAACACGTTCTTAGGTGTTAACAAGAATCTGAATCCCTTGGGTAGGTTTCACCATCTTGGCCGCGTAGGCTAGGTTTCACCTTTAAGATTCTTTTTAAAATGCCTACTGGCAGGGAAGGAAGGATTTTTATTTTATTCAGGATTTTTATCATAAATCCTAATTTATAAGTTAATAATAGCACAAATGGCCTAGTCGCGTAGACAAGTTTAATTTATAAGCCATGATCGTTTGGGATCGAGGCATTTAGTAATAGCACAAAAGGCTTAGTCACGTGGACAAGTTTAATTTATAAGCCATGATCGTTTGGGATCGAGGCATTTAGTAATAGCACAAAAGGCTTAGTCACGTGGAAAAGTTTAATTTATAAGCCATGATCGTCTGGGATCGAGGCATTTAGTAATAGCACAAAAGGCTTAGTCACGTGGACAAGTTTAATTTATAAGCCATGATCGTCTGGGATCGAGGCATTTAGGTGTGAATCCAAGTTCATTACTTTTCCTTGACAGAGAGTTGTAGGCTACCACCGTCTTTAGTCTCAGAGGACGTTAATTATAGCCCGTAGGCACTTCCCTTCTAAGGGATGTTATTTTCCATTCATTTCATATTTCATGTTTAGAATGAAAACTTAATTTAATCAATCCATTATATGAAAATAAAAGTACAGAGTTGCCCTAAGCGGGTCTTTGAAGGGATAATGTGTCCTCGAAGGGACTGAAAGATAAATATGTCCTTATAAGGACTATTAAGGAAACGATCTTCGGTAAAAGGAGTTTCTTCTTCAAGTTATTTCTGAATGCTCTCTCCTTGGATGCTCGTTTCATTCTAGCCGTGCTACGAAGCTCAGCATTTTAGGGCTCCAGATTGTGGAGAATTTCTAATACAGCTTCTTCGCTTGGCGACGTATCCAATATATATAAAAATTTGGAAGTAAAAATTTCCAGATTAGGATTGAAAGTATTCCTAAGTATTCCTATGTTAAGTCTAGACTCAGAAGGTCAATGAATGTGCTACTGTGTCATTGAGATTAAACACATAAGGCTAGTGTTTAATTCACTCAATGTTGGCTCTGATACCAACCTGTCACACCCCGATTTCCACGTGTCACCGGTGGGCCCGGTGGGGAGTATCGTGACGTAGTTGAGATCATCATAGTCAAACAACACAATATATAAATGCACAGCGGAAGCAAAAGATAAATATATTACATTCCGAATATAAGTAATGTCAAAGTATTACAACGGAAGGTAAAGGATCCACAGGCGGATCAATAAAAGAAAACTATTCAACAGACTTTAGGCATCTAGAACTTGCAAGATTCCCTAGTGACGCCCTGAGCTCCCAGCCAATTACGCATAGTACCTGTCACTTAACCTTTTGGAAAATACGTCAGTTTACACTAGTAAATACAATTAACTGACTCATTTTGGAAAAGAGTTTAAAAATTTATTTGAATGCACGAGGCACAAAATATCTTTTATAACTGGATTAAAATGCACAGAGGCAAAATTAATCTTTTATAACTGGATTAAAATGCACAGAGGCAAAATTAATCTTTTATACTTGGGACAATTTTATTAATAAAAATATTGTATCCGATTTACATGGCTGTCCAACATTTAGGGCCGGTGATTATACAATACAAGCCGGACAAGATTAATCGACACACCACAAATATAGTCTCACAAGAAGATACCCTTACGAGTGAGTATACGTTATACATATGCAACAGGAGGTGTTTTGCCTACACCTTGTGCTTACGTCGTGGCCATTCACTTTTTAAAATGAGCCAAGGATATCCAGGACACGGTCATTAACCCCCAATGTTATTTGTTATCAATCAATACAGATTAAAACGGGATTATGCAATTTAATCATCTCTGGTTAAAAGGTTTCTACACCCGACCAAGCGGTATTTTTATAATACCGTATCCCAAGCCCGTATAAGGGAAAATAAGTTAAAAGTATTTACCTGAGCTAGCAATGCAATTTATACTCAGCCGTATATCCTAATCAGCAAGCACAAGTACTTCTACTGGGGCTCTCAATCTGGAACGAAGGTTTTATTAACCTATTAAATTCCTAACGGGTCTTATTTAAGTCGTAACTTAGACCGGTTAGTTTTAAGGAAAGGTTTACGGTTCAAAACGCATGATTAAGCGAAGACCGGGATAGGATGTGATTTAGACCCGACAAGTTTGGAGACTTGTATAATATGGGTAAACTAAACACATTCTGGATTTTGAGATAAAAACGATAACGTTTGACCCGTTTCGGCTAATTTATGCAAACTAGTTACATAAACCGAACCGAACGCGTAATAAGCGTAACGGTTATTCATATGAGCCATTTACAGGTTTCCTAAGTTAATATGCTCCTAATATTTTGCGACATCAGTAAGTTGTCCTTCATTATGCCCAAAACGTATATAAACACAAACTAGGCCTCGTAGAGGTAGTTTGGTCATTTAAAAGGTTATAAAAGAGTTTAAGTATTTACCTGAGTTACAGGTCTGATAAAATCAGCAAAAATACTTATTTTGATAAGTTATAACAGTAGGTTAAAGTATATATGTGAATTTACCAAGTATAGCCAAACTATGCACCGTAGGGGTATTTTGGTAATTTCACATAAGCCGTAAAGCTCAAAACTGAAGTCTGAGTTAAACAACTTTTGATTACTGTTAAAATATTATAATTTAACTAAAACATCAGTAGGTATCACCCTTGTATGTTTAAAAATAGTCTTAGTACATACTATGCGTTAAAAACGCTAAATAAGGCGATTAGGAGCCGTTTACGGGTTCAATACCTAAAGTTGATATTTTTATTATTCCAGAAGGTCTAAAATAATTTATTTATCATAACTAATCAGTAGCAAAAGGTTTGGAGTCGTTTAGATATGTAAAACTCATTTTATGGCCCGTAAGGGCAAAACCGACATTTACCGGATTAAGCCTACGACTATGAGTTATGCTCAGCCTAAAATTAATTAAAAATCTTTAAAATTCCCAAAATAATATATTACATCAGTGGGTATTAAGTTTGATACCAAAAAGTAGGCTTAACTAGGCTATACGCTAATTACGCCGTTTTATTAACATAAAGCATTAGTTTTGCGATAATGAGCATAACTCTTAATCTACAAGTCAAACTGATGTCAAACTTTGCATACAAGTTTATATATCAGTATTTAAGGTTTCTACACTTTTACATTTTCATAAATCACGTTCTAAGGTAATAAGGGCATAATGGTCAACATATGAGCAATTAACGGAAACGCGTAAACGAATGGGTCAATCAATGAACCAACCACAGAGGGTTGTGCTAACATGTAGCCTGGTCCTAAGGAAACTCTAAGACATTTTCAAATCATACTAAAGCGGGTCAGAACTGAAAGTCAAAGCGAAAGTCAAACTATGCGACTTTCGGTTCCGAACCGGGTCTCTACAGTAAATTGTCGGGTTGAACATGTTTAGATATGTTCTTACACTAATTACCAAGTTATAACAATGATCCAACAGGTTGCATATGATCTACAATGTTAATTATGCATAAATAGCATTTTAAGCTTCCTGTTGACTTTTTAAATATAAGTTTGACCCGACTTTTGACCTGGTTAGAGTGATGATCAGGGGAAACCCTTTTGAGGTTTTATTACCCACATAAATACCAACTCATAACTACTTTTGATTCGAGATATGATTGAGCCATTGTTGACTAATCTCGAAGTCAAACCGTAATTACGTCGGTTTGACTTTTAGCTAAATAACTAAGCTAAAACTAATTAAAGAAGGACTAGCAGACTTACAAGGGTCCAATGCACGAAATATGATCACTTGAGGCTGCTTGATAGCTCCAGAAATGATCCAACAATGCAGCAGAAGGTGTGGGAATGTTTGTAACTAAAGAGGCTTTATATAGTGATCCAAGACACCATAAAAGCTTGACATCATAGTCTATCACCCATCCACAACTGATTAACACTTGTCCTAGTGCTTAGGGGGTGCCTAGGGGTCGTCCACATGTGAGAAAAACCGGCTAGAATGGTCACAATCGCGCATAACAGGCTGCTGCCTGTTTTCTGGTGCTGGGCAGGTGCTTGCGCACCGTAACAATTATTTGTTACGGTGCGCAACAAATCATCAGGGACCAAAAATGTTGGCTTTTCAATGATTTGAAGGGGCAACTGAGTATAAACGATTCTTGGCCGTTTTTTATCAATATGGGGCCTCAAATTTGGGTCATGTATAGTATGCACCACCATGTTATGTTGTGTGAAAGTCCTGGAGTCTTTTAGAAAGTGCCGAACAATAAGGTTTACCGTGCAAATTTCTTCGTAGGAGTCCACCAATAAATTATGAATCATTCATTGCTATAATTCACTGAACTTGAACATATACTACATGTTTTAATATGTTTTGAGTCTTGGGATTTATAACGAGGTCGTTCAGAGGTGCAAAAGTTAACATAACGACACTTTTAAATCCTGTCAAACATTTTTTTTTAATAAATCCGAGTTTATAACGCTTTTTGTCTTACACGACACGTGTCGTTATTTTATTTAACACGAATTTTCGAGGTGTTACAAACGGCAACATTCATAGCATTAAACTGATACTAACAAAAACTTGTTCAATGTTAATTCATACATTAACCAAAATTCATTACATTAAGAGACTCTTACATTAAACTAAAAATACACATAAACAACCACAATCATTTACCAACTAAACAATAAACACATCTTCAAAAACATCACTTCGTTGGCTTTCTTAATTGCCAAATCATCTTTCTTTTACATGCTCCTTAACAATGCGGGTATTACCTTCTCACAAGCAGAGCATGAATTTGAAGGTGGAGATGAAGGTGTATCAGCCCACCTTATAAATCCACAATCTTTCTTCTGTAAAAACACATCAATCAAAAAATAGCCATATAATTAACTTCAATCTTTCTTCTATAAATTTTAACTTACACAGCATAAGAAGCGTCGATTTAGGTTAGCTTCCGTCTTTGATACCTTGTACCAAGTAGGTGCACCACAAGAACACAGAAATTGAGAAGGTTCCCCGCCAGCAGATTTCTTGTTGGAGCTTGAAGCTGATTTTTGAGACATCTTCACAATCGTTTAAGGAGAGTTTAAGACTGGATCGATCGATTTGGGAATTGGGGTTAGGGTTCGTATCAGATCAGTGGTCTTATGAATGAGTTTGATCAATTTAGGGGATAAGGGATTATATTATATGTATAAGGTCATTAAGGGTATATTGGACATTTAACAATAGTCAAACAGTCAAACAAACGGCATCTTGACAGAAGGACTCAGAGTGTTATGAATTAATAAAGTCAGGGGCTCAAAAAACCAAAAAATGAATTTAGGGGCTCAGGTTGATGTTTGGGACATACCACAGGGACGCAAATTGCATTTTACTCTATATATTAATAGCAACTTTTTCTCTCCATATATATTAATAGTAACTTTTTCTTTAATTATTTTAAAAAAAATTACTTTTTAAGTCTCTGTGTTTTAGTGGTTTTAATCATTTGAGTCCAAAATCAAAAAACTTAACGTCGTTAGTACCTGGATTTTCATTTTATAACCCATTGAGTCCAAATTTGTAACTCTATTAGATTTTCCAGTTATCTTTTCTAAAATGACAAAAGTACCCATACAATTAAAAATAAAAATTGAATATAATACTTTATTAAATTTATATATTAAAATACATATATAGCCCAAATTTGTAACTCTTAAGATTTTCCAGTTATCTTTTCTAAAATGACTAAATTACCCATAAAATTAAAAATAAAAATTGAATATAATACTTTATTAAACTTATATATTAAAATACAGATATATAATAACAAGGGTGGAGATACAATAGGAAGTTTATTTGGCTAGGAAGGCTAGGAAGTGATCTTGACCATCCATTTAGTTAATCAAGGGCTAAGATTAAATCAGGGAAATTGAAGGGAAGAAAAGAGGCGCGTGAGTTTGTTTAGGGGCATTCTAGTCAATCCAAGCCAATAGTTTCTCTCTCCTCCAATTCCCCCCATTCTTTAAACGTTAATAACTCTTTCATACGAAATTATTTTTTTATAAAAATTGCACAAAAAAACGAGCGTTTTTTAATCTTTAAAATGAGTATACTATTGTTATATTTTCAAAAAAAAAATTAAAAACCCAGTTGCGTAAAACGCAATAGAAAAACCCCCAGTTACGTAAAACGCAATGAAAAAAAAACCCTAAAAAATGACATTTTTCTAAAACGCAATGCATCAAAAACACAAAGAAATGACTTATTTGTAAAACGCAATGGCCAGAAAACACAAAGAAATGTCTTATTTCTAAAACGCAATAGCCTAAAAACTCAAAAGAAAATGTACTTTCTAAAACGCAATGGACTAAAAACACATAAAAATGTGTTTTACCTAAAACGCAATGCACCAACAACACAAACAAATGTCTTATTTCTAAAACGCAATGGCCAGAAAACACTTAAAATGTCTGTCTTCTAAAACGCAATGGACTGAAAACACATAAAAACGTGTTTTACCTAAAACGCAATGCACAAAAAACACAAAGAAATGTCTTATTTGTAAAACGCAATGGCCAGAAAACACTTAAAAATGACTCATTCTAAAACGCAATTGCCTAAAAAACAAAAGAAAGTGTTCTCTGTAAAACGCAATGGACTGAAAACACCTAAAAAGTGTTTGACCTAAAACGCAATGCACCAAAAACACTTCAAGAATGTGTTTTTCTAAAACGCAATGGCTAGAAAACACATAAAAATGTTTTAATTCTAAAACGCAATTGCCTAAAATCACCAAAGAAAGTGTTCTCTCTAAAACGCATTGAACCATGACAATAGTTTTGTCTGTGCTGTGAATTCTCTATTCTGTGAACTGTCTTAACCAATGCAGTTTACGAATGCAGTTTCCAGAGGCAATTTACAGAAAATTAATTTTTCTCAACCCCAGCCAGGGGCTCTGCCCCTTGGACCCCGCCTGGGGCTGCCGCCCCTGGGACCCCGCTACCAGGGGCGCCTGCCCCGGACCCCCGCCAAGATCGTAAAACGCAATGACTAAATCAAAAACGCAGATCGTAAAAATGAAATTAAAGAACTTCTTACATGGATCGAAGTGATTTCTTCAACAATTGACGAATTTTGAATGATTGAAACACTTATCAGCGCTCGAATCGAACGGATCGAGTGATTATCTTCAAAATCACCGGAAAAACGAGATTTTCTATGAAATTAAACTGGGTTTTCTTCAAAAAAAACTGAAGAACACATTGATCGGGTGTTTGAATCATTGATTGGTGATGAAAATCGCACTATAGTGTAGTGATTATTGAGATAGAAAGTGAAGAAATGGTTGAAGATGGTGGGTTTTGAAAATGGTGGGTTTGGAAGTTACTGGGTTTTGAAAAGGAAGAAGAAAGAGTTGGATTGACTAAAATACCCTTTTTTTTATTTTAAATGTTGCCACATGTCCTAATCCTATTGCTTCCTACACTTTCTAGCCAAAATAAACTTCCTATTTGATCTTTTCCCATAATAACAATACACATTATATACATATAAACACAGATTTTGCACACTACCGAACCACCACCCATCTTTCTCTCTCACTCTCTCTCTCTCTACCCATCATCACCATCGCCACCACCACCCTCACCACACCACACCACACCACAACATCACCAACCCACCCCATCACTACATCACCACCATGACATCATCGCCGTCCACCAATAGTCACCACCACCCACCTTTGCACCACCATCACCGTATCTTTTCATCACCACCACCACCACTACCACGACAACACCACCTCTTCGTCACTACCACCATCGCACCTGTGTAACCACCGTTGTACCCCTTTTCTCTCTCTTCACTCCTGAAACCTTAACCCCCAAACAACCTGAATAACTGTCGCCGGTGACGTCACCAGTCACCACCATTCCATTCCAAACCATACCTGAATAACCGCAAACAAGCAGATCTGAAACAAACCTTTCCAACACGGTTTCGTGAAACATCTATGTTGATTCAAATTTTAAGTAGTCTTTTTGGCAGCTAATTTAGTGATTTTAGGGGGTTTTGTAGTTTTTTTCTTATGGATTGCAGATCTATGGTGGTGGACTAATGATGTTTGATGGTGGTGATGGTATATAGTGGTGGTTAGTTGGGTTCAACGGATGGGAGAGAATGTGGTGCAGATATGTGTGAGTGTATATATATATATCATGTGCATATTATTATTTATATATTAATATGTATTTAACTTTCTTTTTTAATTATAAAGGCACTTTGGTCATTTTACAAAAGATAACTCAGAAAATCCAACAGAGTTACAAATTTGGTCTCAATGGGTTATAAAATGAAAATCAAAGTACTCAGAGCGTTAAACTTTTTTATTTTCAACTCAAATGATTAAAACTATTACAACTCAGTGACTAACAAAGTAATTTACTCTTCTTTTAATTTTCAAACGTAATGAAAAATAAAGCTGAACTTGTTGAATGTCGAATTTCTAATCAAGCCCAAAAAACATTTATAGTAACAAATGGTTTTTTATTAGGTTTATAATTGGGACACTAAAACTTTTAAAAGCCCAGGTAAATAAGGTAAACAAATAGAGGGTACACTCTTTGTTTCTCCCTTATTTTCCTCATCTAAACCTGATAAAGTGTCTCCGTTGAACTACGTAACATCACATCAGAGAAAAAGATTTAGTCATGCTACCCTTCTCTTCTGGTTTTCTATCAACTAAATCTAAATTAAACTAGCCTAGTCACTAGTCAGTATTGTATGTCACATTTTCCAATCCACCACCATTCCATACCCTACTTTTCCACACAACACTAAGGGAGGAGGGGTGGTTCACTAGTGATAGTTTCTATCACTCTCACTATCCAATCAAATCATGCCATGTCAACACCCAATATTCTATCACTAGTGATAGAAATGTAGGGGGTATCACTGGTGATGGGATTCCAATGTACAAGTATTAATACACAAAGTACAAGATACACATTCATTCACTTACATGTTCAACGCGTTATATATATAACGAGTGATACTCTATCACTCGTTATATTAGGGGAGGTGGCGGTGTTCCACGAGTGATAGAAATTTATCACGGTAAATAACGTTCCCACCTCGTGTGCCCTAAACTATTTCAAACCACCACCACATTATCCAATTCATCACCTACTTTTTCTTTTTATATAACTATTTATAATCTATATAATTTATTCACTTAATTATATTATATATTTATTTTTATTAAAATATTATAAATATAAAAAATAAATTTTGTAACAACATAATTGATTTATAATTTATTTTATAATTTCTTTTTATTCTGTTAGCTAGTATTATATTTTATATTATACATATTATTACAAACTTACCATGAACAGTGTTTGTAAGTTTTTAATATTAATTCATTTTAAGTTTAATTGATTTATTATCATCATCCCTTTAATTGATTTCACATATTTTTTTTCAAACATAAACAAACAATTTATTATTCTTTTGATAGTAATTGATAGATCTTAGATATTTGTTTTTTAATCTTTTAATAGTAATATTGTATTTAACATTCAATATGTTTTTTTAGTGATAACGTACATTCGTTAACTTTTTAAATAAAAAAATCTAAATCTATATCTATGTTTATTTATTTTTTAGCATGCCATGTTATTTTCCCGCTCATTATGAAGATACGTTACTTCGGGTATTGTATTGGTATCGGTTCGTTACAGTACCGACACGATTATAATTCTTAGATATTTGTTTTTTAAATCTTTTAATAGTAATATTGTATTTAACATTCAATATGTTTTTTTAGTGATAACGTACGTTCGTTTACTTTTTAAATAAAAAAATCTAAATCTATATCTATGTTTATTTATTTTTTAGCATGCCATGTTATTTTCCCGCTCATTATGAAGATACGTTACTTCGGGTATTGTATTGGTATCGGTTCGTTACAGTACCGGCACGATTCATGCACTAGGTATAGAAATCAATATGTGTTTTATATCGACCAAAAACAATAAACCGAACATGGGTACCCACACCGATGTTGTTCGAACGGTATCGATCACTCTTGATTGTCACGATACTAATACCGATATTCATTTATCGTCACAGATAGAGTTGTATTAATGAAATATTTTCTAAACCAGAAACCATAAAAATGAATATAGGTATCAATACTAATGTTGTTTTGTACGGTACGTTAGCAATACAATGTCAGTTTATTGAAAGAAAAAACAACAAAAATAAATATCGGTACCGAATTGTTGTTCTTTTGGTTTCAGTTCGATTCATTATAGTAGCGGCACGATATTTTATTAAACAAGAAAATATAAAAATCAATGCATACCAGTACGGTTGTTCTGTTTGGTACTGTATGGTAGCGATAAAATCTTAGTTCATCAAAAGCAAAAGCAATAAAATAAATACAAGTACCGATACAAATGTTGTTTAGTCGGTTTTGGTTCGGTTTGTTACAATAGCGGCACAATAGCCATTTTCATTAAAGTTTATATGGCAAGGTTGAAAAAAATAAACATAGAACGCAAACCAGCCAAACTAATATCAACTAAACAACATCGGTAGCAGTATCGATATTCGTTTTTATTGTTTTCTATCGATGTAAGGTTTTCTCTTTTGATTACTATAGCGAATGTCGATAACGTAACAAACCAAACAAATACCGACCAAATGCCCGCCGCAAAGCACGGGGAAAAATCACTAGTTATACATATCAATTAGAAGTTGCCATAAACAGTATAATATAATAATAATAATAATAATAATATAAATATATTCATTTATTTATTATTATTATTATATATATTAATATCTATTAATAGATGAGAGGAAATGAATAGTGTTTAATCACTGTGGAGCATTGTGATTGGCATGGTTGGGCAGTTGTTTACACATGTAAACAACCTCTTTCTTTCCCCAACCTCCTATTTTACATCAGAATACGACTTCATTCACAAAATTTTCCCCTCCACCGCCTGCTTCCCACCTCCCACCAGATCAGTAGGGTTTTCCTCTCTCTCATGAAAACCCTATGGTTACAATTCAGGAGAATGAGAAGAGTGAGAGATAGTGTGGCTGACGGAGACTGTTTAAACGGCTCCGGCGCCTCCGCCGCCTCCGCCGTGTTATACCGTCTGACCAGTCAGTCGTCGGTCGTTTAATAGGTGGATGGTGGTGATGTTCGCCGATCTCTGTTACGGCGGTCTTCATTTCTTTCGATTTCTGTTTTATAGGCCCCGAAGGATTCGTCATCGGAAACCCTTAGCGGTCGTGCATGGCGGTGGTGATCGCTGGTATGTGTTCTGGTTGGTCTTTGTGGGTATTCAGATGTTGGATTCAGCGATCACCTGTTATTGGCCTCTGATTTGGTTATCAGAAGCTTTAGGGTTTTTAGATGCGGAGGTGACCGATAATCTGCCGCCGTCTCAGGTCTGTTGTTCAGACCGACGGTAGTCGGCGATGGTTTTACCATCGTCGGTGGTAACCGGTTATCTATTCTGTATCTTAGCGTTTTACCATGGTCCCGATTTTGTTCGTGTCATTGTGATTATGAGTTCCTTCTATTTCAGATTGTAACAATGATAGTTTTTGGGTCATTAGGGCTGTGATGATGACTGACAGCCATCTGAGCCTCCATAATGGTTTTGAGACCTCCCATTGTCAATGGCTGTGAAGATAAAATTTGAGCCTTTTATTGGGGTTTAGGGTCGTGCCAATGTTAATAAAATCTAAAATGATGATGGTTATTAGCTAATCTGAGATATCCATGGGCCGGATTGTGTTGTCACTGTGATTATGAAGTTTCTTCTATTTGAGATTGTAACAATGTCTATTAATAGATGAGAGGAAATGAATAGTGTTTAATCACTGTGGAGCATTGTGATTGTGTTGTCACTGTGATTATGAAGTTTCTTCTATTTGAGATTGTAACAATGATTGTTGTTTGGGTCTTTAAGGCTATGATGATGACCTGGCAGTCATCTGAGCCTCCATCATGGTTTTGAGTTGACGGAATCAACCCAACACATGTGTGGGCCTAAGCAAGAAACTAATTAACATGTGATAGGCGATCGAAAGAACTTTGTAAGAACTTTAATGTTGTAAACGAACCCGAACACGGATGGGGCGTGGTCGCGCGAAGAGGCGTTCGATGGGCATATGGCCATTGGGTGAGTTTTATACGATCAACAGTTGTTTAAGGAAGCATTGGTATGTTTTAAAAGAACTTGTGAATTGCAGCCTACTGATGTTAGACCGCATTTTGGAGCTGGTAATTGTTATTATGTTGTTGGGAGGTATAATGAGGGTAAAGATGAGTTTGTTTTAGCTTTAGATGCTGCAGAAGCAGGTGGAAATCAATGGGCTTATCTTCTGCCTCAAATTCATATGAATCTTGGGATTTCACTTGAGGTGGAAGGTATGGTTATAAGCGCGTCTGAGCATTATCGCGAGGTTGCGATTCTTTGTCCAACGCATTTTAGAGCTAAGAGCTGAAAATTCCTATGTGATACAAGGACGCAACTTAAGTGGTTTAAAGGGAGTTTATCGGTGTGATTCATATCAAACTGAAATGATTAATTTGTGATGCATGGAAAAAGACGCAAACTGCAATCAACAAAGATAAAAGGGAGGTGCAAATTCTTATGATAGGGCGCTAAGGACTGTTCAAGGTGGGATCACTGCAACAACTTATATGGGAAAAGGTAAATAAATCCATTTATCTCTAAATAACCTTAAAATAGTTTATAATAGAATTCATCTATAGCTTTTAGTAACATATTAGTGGTGTCACTTATACGTTTGTACGTGTTGGAGTTACACAGGAACATTTCAAGGGGAGGTGGGCGAGGAGTGGAGCAACCGACATGGGATACGCGAGCATTGTGATCGCGAAATCGAGGATGTAGAGATGCCTCTTGAGTTCATCGGAATATCTACACCGAAACGTCGTCAAAGTTGGAATGTTTTGTTTGTTTTTGGAGTTTTAATGTGATGAATAATGTGCGGGTGCTTTTGTGTTGAGGATTGGCATGGTGTTGAAAACAAATGCTTTCATGCATGTTTGGTTTTTGGTGTTGAACTTTCATATCAATTAAAATATAACATATATTACGTTGTTGGATTATTTATTTGTTGTTTTTGGTTGTACACAGGGAGTGACGCATGATGAGAATGAATACTTGCATAAAAATAGGAGTTGATTGCTTCTTTAGTGCCAAGTGGAGGAATCAAGTGCACTTGAGTCAACTCAAACAAACTGGACTAGAATCTGCATTGAAGGTTCTTCATGTTGTCCTCACCCTTAATTAATGAAGGACATGTAAATAGAATATTCTACAACGATTCTTTTTCCTCAACTAAACGGTTGTATGTTCAAATCCTTTTAGGGTTATAGCAAAAAAAGGAAATTGCAACATATCCAAAACATTATCTACACATGTTCGGTTTGTTGGTAAAAAAGAAAGTAACAATCAAATTATGATATTCAATAACCTACCGAAACTGATAATTTGTGTGTTTTGGCGAGATGTTAAAATTAGGAAAGCTCGCTTTCTACGACTACACAAATAAGTATTTTTTATAATTGTTTAATTACATAAAACCTACATGGTGTAACCCAAAAAATATTGCCATGTTTCAAATCAAATAGATCTAAAACCATAAAAATGATATTGGTTTCGGTGACACCTTTTTTTAAAAAGAATTACCGGAAGTTGTAAGAGATGAAAATTGGAACATTTGAAAATTTGAAAAGGAATGATGAATCATTATGTAAATACTTAATATTTAGGTAATCATAGCAAATGCATTTTTATTTTTATAGAGTATAGCAAAGCATAGCATGTTTTATTACGAAAGCAAAAGCAGGTACTGCAAACTCAGGGGGAAACGAAAACCCGGAAATGAAAACAAAAGCGGTTCTCTGCCGTTGTAACGTTCAAGGTTCCGCCGCAACGCGCGGTGGGATAAAAAGCTAGTTAATTTAAACTTTAAACTTGTCATGAACAGTATTTTAATTTTATTTTCTCAATATTGTTTTTTAAGTTTTTATTATTTTATTGTTTTATTACATTTATTGATTTTAAACTTAGTTTTTTCTCATATAACTTTTAACATACGGTCAAAGTATCTGTTATCAAACAGAAAACCATAAAAATAAATGTGAGTCGTACCTGTGGTTGTTTGGTTTAATTCAGTATAGTTTGGTGGTGCAACAGTGTCAGTTAATCAAAAGTAAAAACAACAAAAATAAATACCGGTACCGATGTAGATATGTTCAATCGGTTTCGATTTGGTTTGGTACTACAGCGGTACAATATCCATTTTCGAAAAAAATATCGCAATTAACTAAAATAAACATAGAATGCAAACGAATCGAACCGATATCAACTAAACAACATCACTACTGGTATCGATATTCATTTTTATTGTTTTCAATTGATGTGATGTTTTCTCTTTCGATTACTATTGCGAGTGTCGGTATCATACCGAAGCAAATTGGAAATTGATACTGACTGAATTCCCGCTTGAAGCGCGGGAGAATCTCACTATATATTTTATATATATGAATTGAATGTGGTAATGAATAATAAAAGAGTAACCAATAATTTTTAAATAATTGATTTTTAATAGTATTTTATTAATTATACAATAATTGATTGCATTCGGTATAGAAATAACTAGTAATAAGACCCGCGCGCTTTGCGGCGCGAGTACCTCGCAAATATCAAACGGATTAGTCCAAGCGTTATGTGATGAGTTACCATATGGAAACGCAAGTTTTGATGTATCCGATTGAACTCAATGTATCCTAAAGTTGCATTGCGATTGAATCAAACGTAACGTAAATCGAATTTATATCGTACAATCATAACGTATTATACGCGACCCGACTAACTCGAATTTATATCGTCAAGACAAAAACTCTCGAGGGGGTCAAAGTGACATTTACAAAGTTCATAAAAAGTTAAGTGGTTAAAAAATTGTATTTTCTAAACTTAAGGGCTAAGAAAGGGTAAAGATAAAATTTGATAAATTTTTGGGGTAAGAAGGAAACTATAACAAAGTTGGGGCTGAAAAGGAAACTACCACAAAATTGGGGTGTCAAAAGCAAACTATTTGTAAAATGGAGTAGTAGTTTAGGGACTAAATTTGCCATTTTATGAAACTTTGAAGATACCAAAGTCAAGGGGCTAAAATTGAAACATCCGTGAAAGTATGGGGGGAGGAAGGCAAAGCCGGTGTCGTCAAGACAAAAACTCTCGAGGGGGTCAAAGTGTCATTTACAAAGTTCATAAAAAGTTAAATGGTTAAAAATTGCATTTTCTAAACCTAAGGGCTAAGAAAGGGTAAATATAAAATTTGATAAAGTTTTGGGGTAAGAAGGAAACTATAACAAAGTTGGGGCTGAAAAGGAAACTACCACAAAATTGGGGTGACAAAAGCAAATTATTTGTAAAATAGAGTAGTAATTTAGGGACTAAATTTGCTATTTTATGATACTTTGGTAGTCAAGAGGCTAAAATTGCAACATTCGTAAAAATAGAGGGGGAGGAAGACAAAGCCGGTGGGGTTTCCACCGACTTTGTCTTTTAAGATGTTGTAGAATTGTTTTTAATAGTATTTATTGATTATACAGTTTTATTACATTTGGTATAGAAATTATCATGTGTTTTATATCGACCGAAAATGATAAAAATGAACATTGTATCAGCACCGATGTTGTTTTAATAGTATCGATCGGTTCAAACTGTCACAATACCGATACCGATATTCATTTATCGTGGCAGACGGAATTGTATAATTGAATTTTTTTTTTTTTGAACCGGGAAACCATAAAAATGAATCTATGTACCGGTACCGATGTTCGGTACGATAACGATACGATATCAGTTTATCGAAAGAGAAAACAATAAAATAAATATCGGCACCGAAACCGTGGTTGTTAGTTCGTTTCACTACGGCAACGGCACGGTATTCGATATCAAACAGTAAACCATAACAATGAATACCTACCAGTACCATTGTTGTTCTGCTCAATTTGGTATGATATGGTAGCGATATGGTGTCAAGTTATTGAAAGCAAAAACACTAAAAATAGATATCAGTATCGAGATAAATGTTCACGGTTCAGTTTGGTACGATAGCAGCAGTGTACTCTTTTTCTATAAAAGATAGAACGCAAACAAACTAGGACAGTATCATTTGAACAACATCAATATCAGTTTCCATAATTGTTTTTATTGTTTTCAATCGATGTAAGGCTTTCTTTTTCTATTCGAATAGCAAGTGACGGTACTGTAACGAATCGAATTGATACTGATCGACTTCTCGCCGCGAAGCGCGGGAAAATATCACTAGTACATATTAAACTAAACTTGTGATGAACAGTAAATAATAATTTTTTAATATTTATGTGCTATTTTTAATAATAAACTAAACTTGTTAATATTAATAATACGTAAATAATATAACACACCTTCAGGCTTTGGCGTATATAGAAAGTGTGACGTATTCCCACAATTGTGAAGTTAAGCAATTTGTTTTTATTCTATGAAATTTTAGACTTTAAAAAGGTTGAGCCGATCTTACACACATTCAAATCATATGGATCATGTTTAGAAGTGTTTGAATGAAAATGAGAATATATAAACAATTTGAAAAAAAAAATAACAGTAACAGTATATAGTTTTTTTTAACGACCAACAAAATCAATCTCAAGCGTTCTCGGGGCACCTCTGGACAAACGGAGTACTCCGAGAGTAACCCGAGTCCACCACCAATTCCAGGGAAAACCCGGTAACCCACCCGCCCGTAGGCATGACGGTGAAATTACCGGTAAAACCTGCTTGGCTCAAGGATCAAACACAGGTTTCCCTGGGTCTCCTATCATTGCCCACCACCAAGTGAGAGTTGAACCTGTATCTTTCAAGAGAAATGCAAACCTTTCACCAATTAACAGTATATAGTAATTGGTTGATTATAGGGTCTGGTTTTTAAGTGTTAAAGTGAAAAGGAGTATAAATAAACCAACTTGAAAAAACAATAACATCGTATAAAGTAATTGGTTGATTATAGGGATATGTAGGTTATCTTATAATTATCTTAATTGACCATCTTCTTTTGTTTATTACACTAACGAATATAACCAAGCTACTTGTTAGGTTTAGTGAATATTAAGTTCATTTATGCTCATATTAAGTAATGCAACTCTATCCACAATAATTTTTTTAAACATGCCATCACTTTATATGCACATCCATAGACTTTTCTTCGTCCTTATGTACTATACTTTTCCAATAACTTAAATTCATGATAGTCACACTTAACTATTTATGAAAACTGATTATGACTAATTAACTATTGTATTTAGATAATAATCTAGTCTAATTATAAGACTCGACGGTATAGGCGTGGGGCTTCCCCAACGCCGACACACCGCCCCTTTCATTGGCGTGGGATTCTTCAAGAAGCGTGGGGTGATGGAGGTTGTTGAGGTGGCGATGGTTGATTTGGATACAAATGTTTTTTTTTTTAATTTGTTTTTTAACATAAATTAAATAAAAGAGTGATTGTCATATGCCGTTCCACACCCATCTAACCCTGCCCTTTTTAAAACATGAAAGAAAAATCCCTCTTTATTGATTTGGCTGCTACATGTCAAGCCCCTCTACACTAGTAAAAGTCATAGTAAAAAATCAATCCAAACACACATTAATAATCATGAAAACAAATTGATAGTGTCGGTACTTTGTAAGAATTATCATATTTAAACTATATTGAATATACAAAAGTAATGAAAATTTGTAGATAAATAATTGGTATAGTAATTTTGAGAACGAAATTAGTGTTGACTATTCGGGTAGGCCTAAACGAATAGATGTTCAAGATAATAACTTATTGTCCTTTGCATCCAAAATTAAATAGAAAAAAAATCATAAAATGAAGGCGGACTTATGTGTATTTTGATTTTTCTGATCAAAAAGCACTTCATATATTTAAAATGACGTCATATCTCGTAAAAAAGCTGTGAACTTGTGTTTATATTATGAAGTAAACTCTTAGGGTGTCCGGGGCACCAGCGGTAACCCCTTTCGGTGACCCAAGTCACCTAGCGGGAACACCTCCGCCGTTGGTGCGGGGAGGGGAATCGGGGAGAAGTCACCGCGTGAAGAGGGAGGAGATGGTGGGCCCATCTGTTATTTCAACCAATCAAAACATTTTTTTTTTTTTTTTTGAATAAAAAAACAAGGGGAGTTAAGAGGGGAGTGGCGCCATCAAATTGGGGTGTTAGGGGAGTTTAAGAGAGGAGTTGACGTGGCATATGCTGAGTGGTGGTGCGTAAGAGGGGAGTGCCCCTCTCACCCTTATTTTTTAGAATAAATAACATAATGCTTTATGTGGTTTGGGTCAGATTATAGATTAGGTCTTTGACTAGTTATTATTATTATATTATACATATTAATACTAACTGGTCATGAACAGTGCAATGAAAATTTTGAGAATTCATTATACATTTAATTTATTAGTTGTAGTAGTATTATCCTATATATTATAAACACAACCTTGTGAATAGTCTTTTGTTAACTTTTTTCTCTTATACCCTTTTTAAGTGTGTATATATATCTATTTTCTTCAAAGTTAGTTAGATTATTGATCATGGTGGAGTGGTTTTGTGGTTGTATGTGTTTTAAAGAGACTCAAGTTCAAATCATGGGGTCTTTTTTTTTTTTTTTTTTTCCATTTTATGCTTGTAGTGTAATTTTGTGTGCAAACTAAAGATTATACCGTGCTCATCCCTACCGTATCGTACCGAGCATTTTCGGTGCCGGTACCTAATTTCGATGATTTTCAGGATCGGTACTTTCGGTGCCATTATCGGTATCGAGCTCATCCAGATTTTAACGTGTTAGTACCATAACAACTGAACTGAAAACAACCAAATTTCCAACGTGTATGACGTGTGGGTACTACTATTATATATTAGATTATTTAAAATCGTTTTTTATGACGGAGTGACTATCGTTACTACGTCATCTTTATCTATGTTTTGATATTCAGTATCTGCTTGCTGTTGTCGGCACACGTTTTGTAGACACTGGATCCCCGCCGCAACGCGCGGGCGAAAATAACTAGTTATATTTATTATCATGGTTGTAAAATAAGTCTTCAACGCCGAGTACTCTCCAAGTAGTCGCTACAAGATAGGCTGTCGAGACGACTTTCTTCAACTCCGACTAATTAATTGGAATCAATCAAATACGGTCAACATTGGCCAAAATCGGATCTAGTAGGTCAACTCGGGCCGAGTTTGACTTAAAATAAAATAAAACATAATTTCTATACCTATGATATTAAAGAATGAATATCAATTTCACGTATTTTGTTATAAATATTAGTAAATTTATGTTATTTGACATATATTTAATTTCCGAAAACTAATTTCTTTATAATTTGGCCTAAGCCGAGTACTCTTAACTCCCCGGTCGACCGACTAGGGAGCGCCTAACGACTTTTACAACCATGTTTATTATTCAACTTCATTTTTTAATCATAATTTGTGTTCGTTAACCTTTTTAAAAATTCTAAATTTGCATCTATATATATTCCAAGTTATTTTCTCGAACAGTTCTCACGATAGGTTATCATAGGCATTGGATTGATTTTATACATGTGAATTGTAACTCACAATGAACAGTAAAATGTAATTTTTTACTTATTACACTATAATATTGTTATGATATTGTATTATTATAAATACTTTTTATTTTATTTTATTTTCCGCTTATAATTTTTAACATAATACTTTTTATAAAATTTTGAATATTTCATTACGATGTGCTTATTTTTATCTACGTCTAGATCTAAATTTTGCTCAATACCGAAGAACTACTTTTTCGGTATCGTAAGTTGTAGCAAGTGTCAGTGTCGTATCGGTATTGTGATGAACCGAACCAATTCCAACCGAACAACATCGGCAAAGACATCGACTATCGAACCTTGTATCGATATTTGTTTTTATGGTTTTTACCGACGTTAAAAGCGTATCGATATCTTTTAAAGTCGTACCGGTATTCTGACGAATCGAACTGTTAGTGCAATATGTCTATCGCCTCCGTCATCTCAAGATTGTAACTGAAACTGTTTAAATCTAGGTTTTATATTGTTATAAATAGGAAAAGGCAAGGTGGCATTTATGTAAATAATAAGATCTCTCATTATATCCCTTGGCCTATAAATAGAACCATTAGGGTTCTCATTTAGGACTTTTGCTACTTTTGCACATTTGGAGCTTGGAGAGCTTGGTATTTAGAGAGAGAAAGTACTCCAAGAGGTGATTCACGGCTCTTGTACTCTTCAGATCTATCAAAGAATCACGTTTATATTACGTTTCGTTTGTTTCGGTCACTCACGTTCACGGATTCCGCACGTCGAACGTGTTGTTACGCAATCGTATGGTGTCAAAACCGGGACCTACACGAACCGATTCCAACCGAACAACATCGGCACTGGCATCGAATATCGAAGCATGTACCGATAACTGTTTTTATGGTTTATCGATGTAAAATGTGTGTCAATATCTTTTAGGGTATATAAAGACTTTAATTTTTATTTTTTTCTTCAAGTCGCTATACCGAGTGTTGGCACAGTATAGTAGCGATACAATCTTAATTTATCAAAAGCAAAAACAATAAAAATAAATACCGGTAATAATACAAATGGTGTTCAGTCGGTTTCGGTTCAATTTGGTACGATAGCGGCAAAATAACTGTTTTCAATAACGTTTGTATGTCAATGTTGAAAAGGTAAACATAGAATGCAAACCAACCGAATGATATCAACTGGACAACATTGGTACCGGTATCGATTTTCGTTTTTATTGATTTTATCAATGTAAGGTTTTCTCTTTCGATTACTATACCGAGTATGGATACCGTAACGAACTGAACAGATACTAACTGAATTCCCGCCGCAAAGCGCGGGGGAATTCACTATACATATTAATTAAGACTTCTCATGAATAGTACTTCATGTATTTTTTATATTTTATTTATTACTTAATTTATATTTTTAGTAATAACTTGCATTTGTTAATATTTTAAAATTTATAAAATCACATTTATGTTTTATCATTTTTAACATTTCAAGTGATTTGCATGTGCATTGTGATGGTACGTCACCGCGAGTATTGAATCGGTATCGATTCGGTTTATTATAGTACTTGTATGATGAACTAAATATAGAAATCAATACATGTTTTACATCGACCGAAAATGATAAAAACAAATATCGATACCGAAACTGTATCGATCAATTCATATTGTACCAGTACTTGGTACCCATTTTGTTACGTATGATACTATGTTCGTCTATAAAAAAACAATTAAAAATACCAGTAGCAAAATCGATGTTGTTTTTTCGGTTTCGGTTCGATTCACTACGGTAGCGACACGGTATCCTTTATAAAAGTGCAAACGATCAGACAAAAATTGTACTAATGTTCGTTTCGGTTGGGTACGATATGGTAACGATATGATGTTAGTTTATCAAAATCAAAAACAATAAAAATATATACCGGTACAGATGTTGTTAGTCAATTTCAGTTCGGTTTGGTATGCTAGCGGCATATTATCCGTTTTCAGTAAATTTATATCACAATGTTAATAAAAATAAACATAGAACGCAAATGAACCTAACCGATATCAACTAACCAACATCGGTAAGGTTTTATATTTCGATTACTATAACGATTGCCGGTACCATAATAAACCGAACCGATACTGACCGAATTCCCACCGCGAAGCGCGAGGAAAATCTTACTAGTTAGAAGTGTTAAAGAAAGATGATGAACAGTAACTTTATTTTTTAATAATATATAGGTGTTTATTATTTTTAATTTAATATCTTATAATAGTTTATTATTATATTTACTTTTAATAACGTATTTTTACTTTTTTTTTCCTTTTTTAAAACTATAAATTTCCTTTACCATTTTTTTTATTTTTCAGAACATATATTAATTTATATTTATATTTATATCTATATTTATATTTATAATATATAATATATATTGTTTATGAAGGACGATGAATAGTAACTTTATTTTTATAATAATATATAGCTTTTTATTTTTTTTATTTAATATAGGCAAATTGGAAAATAATAATCTTGTCTTTCTGAAATTGGCCAATAATAATCCAAAGTCAGTTATTTGCCAATAATAATCCGACCTCGTCCAATTTTTTTGTAAAATAGTCTGCCGTTAATGTGACAACCCGAACTTCCAAGGTTAGTCTTGTAATTCTGATCCTCGTTATTCTTCGTTCATTAGTGTGACCGTGTCAACCGTTGTTATGTTGCTATTATAATCATGTTAAACCAAACACGCATTACAACCCCGTTGTGCTAAATGTTTTATATTTGGGCCACGTATGTGTTAGACTTTATGTATTGGGTCAGCCCAAACTATTGAAGCCCGAAGCAAATATTTGTATCATCTTCCCTTGACCTTGTTGGTCAACATGATTTTTAAATATTTTTCATGCCATTATAGAAATTGTGTTGAATTCAAAGGTTGTCCATCTTTATTTTCAGTAAATTGATAAACCGTGACCTACTAAATGAAAGCAATTATTGAAGGTTCCATCTACCAACGTGCTAACCTAACTTGAGCGAACTTATCATTATAATTGGCTGCTTTGTCAATTAGTTTCGGCAGCCCATTTACTTGGGCTTAAGCCCATTATCTTAGCCAAAGTTGAACCGCCCCAAGCTATTATCACATATGTATACGTATCGTGTTAATGTTTACCATAAAATCTCAAAACAAAACCCTACCCCCCCCCCCCCCCCCCCTTCGTGAGATATCATTCTGTTAAAAGAATCTGGGTTAGTAAATGTTGGAAAATTGGGTGTGATTGAATGGATGTCCCAAATGGTAAAACACTTGTCCCACATCGGTGTGGGGGACAAAGTGGAAGGTTATTTATAAGGTAATATATTTGCCTAGATAATATAACTTTAAGACATGTTTTACCATAAGTCCTACGCGCGAGCGCGCAGGGGGGGTGCAAAAATTGGAACCGGATTTAGTTGAACTCGTGTGCGCCCGCACGTCCTGCGGACACGAATGCAGTTCCGAAAACCCAGGGCCCGCGTGTGGTTTGTAACTGAAATAATATTCAGTTATGATCTGTGCCTATAAAACCCAAACCGGCGTACCCTGGGAACAGATCCATACTATATTAATTGCTATTTGATTGTTCTTTATGATTTATGAAGAGGAACGATCATACGCTATATGTTAAGAGGTAGAAGATGATAAATGTCCAAAGTATAGCATGAACAAGCCATAATGATGTTGTGTGATTCGATATTAGTGGTGATGATACTGTTTGTATAAAACCGATTAAATAAAGTTTTGATTTAGGGTATTATTTAGATGGTTGTTAATCTTGGGTGATTGTTGGCATATGATTGAAACTGTGCGATGTCTTGTTAGGTAATAACAACAAGAAACTTGATCCAAAAAAAAAAAGGGAATGATAGCTGGTACGATTAGTAAGTTACACGAAATTGTAAATGCTTAAGCAACTTGGGCTGGGTTTCAGGGACTTGCGTATGGGCCGGGTGTTTGACTGATTGTATACATATTGATTGGGCTAGGTGTTGAGTGTGGGCCGAGGTGCATCAAACACTATTGTGCCGCATAGGATGTTCACGGAACTCGGGTCAGCTGCCTAGCCCATTGTGGACAGCAGGCCGATCGGGTCAGATCTCTAATTGGGCCTGGTCGAATGGGCTGGGTTATTCGGTTAAATGATGGGTTGGGTAATGCATTGGGCCACATATGAAGTGTGTTTTATTTCATTGAGATGCAAGCCCAACTCAATGAACAATAGGGGCCCAAACACACACATACTTACATCGGCGTAGCCAGTGGGCCGCACCTCAGTTTAAATAATGTAACGAGCTGTCAAGTGTTGCTAGTTGGTTATGTTTTGTGATACGTAATTACTTGTGTTTCGAATAATTGTTGCGCATTATGTGAACTACACGTGATTGAACTGGTGATATGAATTTACATGAACTATTACGCCATACGTGCCATGAGTGACCAATCTGTGTTTACAACTTGTTATAATAAGTGGATTTTGGTGCATGAATCTGATCGTTATCAGTAACTATGTAGGATTGATTTGAGCAATTAAACAAGTAATAAATCTTACCGAGCAAAACTAAGGTGAGTTCATCTCTCTTGAGCATGCGTCCCGGTGGTTGGGACAGTAAGTGGGTATCCCAGGGAGGGATAAGTCTTTTGGGTAAAAACGGGAATGTTGGATAATATACTCATCCTATCATCTTTAAAGTCCCTCCGTGTTGTTTGGTTACCGGGGAGGTAGCATGGTATTAGTTAGTAGCGCTACTTAGGTTTGGCAACCTCACCCCGTACCTGGGAGGACGGGTGTTGAACTAATGAACTAGTCATGACCAATGCTTTGATAGGAGCATTGGAGAAAGGGCAATGTAAATCAAAAGCCGTCTTGTATTCGGGTTATTATCAACATTACTTTCGGAATTAATTTCAATGGATTAACTAAACACATGGTAACCAACGTTTTCGTAAAACTATGAACTCGCCAGCGTTGTCTGATACACTTGTTGCATGCTCGCAGGTCGTTAGGTATCTTGGATTTGGGAACTTGCTGTCTGGAGTAGCAAGAGTGGTCATGGGTCGACTGGAGGGATTCATGTGATTGATTATTGATATATTACATTGGCATTGAACAATTTAACTTTGGTTTACTATTTGCTTCCGCTGAACATGTTGGTTTTCATTTAAACTTGTTGATGATATTTTTAATTAATAATTGAGGATTTTATTTGGAAACTTGTATGGGTTCAATGTAATTAGTGGCTCGTTGTTGGTACGTCACACGCCTAACAGGGACATTCCCTAGGTGGTATTTTGGGGGTGTGACAGTTTGGTATCAGAGCCATTGGTTATAGTGAACTTGGTTTTAAAACATTTTTGTAAAACCAGACTATAACCGAACAGTTCTGAATACGTGAATACGACCATGACACTCAGCTCCAGACTGCAAGGTTCGTCTCTCGTATACTCATTGTACTGCATAACTAGTGAACACTTACATATGATATTGCATGTGATTGCACGTTTAGCACAACAGTATGAATTCATGTATTACTTGCATGTGTTATGTGACTGATAGGGTGGTATTTCCCTAAACATTCATGACTTACGTTTCGTGATGCTCTTTGTTTGCTACTCGAGTTTGAGGAACCATTTGACATGAGTTAGAAGGAACTGAGATGAGCATGCAAATCACAATATTATTGTGGGTGCACACATAATAATAATGTGGGGTGCATGCGAGTCCCAGTGAGGCTTAACAAGTGAAAAAGGGGTTCCGTTCCGTTATTTGATGGATGTGAAACATAATAGTCTATAGGAGTCATAGAAGTGATTGTCACTTACTCGAACATGATCTTTTCATTCCTTTCTGAACCTTTACGAATCTCGATGCTATCGAGTATTACTTGAACACACATCTGAACGCCTAGCGAAACGTGTAGAATGTTAGGTGCTTGCACGAACGTCCTTGAGTTGGTTTATACATTTCTCGCTTCTCTTCGTTTGATGGAACTCTATGTATTGACGTCTTAGACTCCGAAGTGTGATCACTTATGCAACACTCTCGCAGCATACCGCGTATTACTCAATCGATTTGCTAGATCGATGGACAAAAGGGCGAGCGTAGTATTTTACCGACCTCAGTAATTGGACAACCCTGATTACCGGCAACGAACACCAGCAAAGTGACTGCAATCGAATCTCCAACCCTAGTCAGCGACTGATGGGAGTAAACCTTTACGAACCGATCAGGACATAAGCAATGACAACTGACTATAGAATGGAAGGTGAAACTCCCCGCACAGTGAGTAGTGCCTTAGCACGTACCATGGAATGTGAAGAGGTGGACCCTGTCGGTGAAAAATCGTAGAGCTCCGTTTCAAACAACAGCATTAGAGGCAACAGTCACGGCAACATCAAGGTATTTGTAATGGTAACCAACAGTATGGAAAATGAAGGTGCCTACGACATGGAGTGGCCGTTGTTAAATCAAACGACAACAGCCAAGCGAACGACGGCCGTACTGGAAATCCTCGCAACGAGTACAACAAAACGGGAAATGATGCTCATGGAGGGATATTTAGGATTAGCGTGGGCGACGCCAGGATTATAACAACATGGTGGCCTACATGTTCTTGGTAACTAATCACTTCGTCACTGTTCTGCTTAACCCTGATGCTTCTTGAAACCGAACCTGTTGTGGAATCAACTAAGGGCAAGTCAAATGAAACCTTATATGTCCGTTGGGATGTAAACTCGACCTTGTGGGACAAGTGTTCGACGTCGACCTTCTTTCTGCCATCCTCGATAGTTCGATGCAGTAGTTAGTGTGGATTGGTTATCTAGATATCGCGCAGTTATATGTGGTGTGAAGGTTAGCATCATATCAGCAATGAAAGCCAGAAAGCGTCTACGGAGGGACTACCCCGCTATGTTGGCAACCGTTACTAATGGTTGGGCTAAGAAAAGAGGATCGAGGATCCACCAATTGTTCGTGATTCCACTCAGCATGCTACGGGAGGAACTATCAGGTTTACTTCCACAACTATTAGACAGACACTCAGTTTGATCTCACGCCAGAGGCAGCCCTGATTCTTCGTATTTCTTACCGTCTTGCACCAGGAGGGTTGCTAGAGTTGTCAAATCAACAACAGGGACTGTTGGACAGGAGCTTTGTCGGACCTAGTTTTTGCTTTGGGGAGCCCCAGTTATATCCAGGAAGATAGGTTGTATCGTTGGATATGTGTACTGATTATTGAGAACCTAACAAGGTAACAGTTAAGAACCGCTTGCTTCGACCATGTATTGAAAACCCGTCGACCAGTTGCGAGGGACAAGCTTCCATTTGAGGATTGACTAACGAACGAACTACCATCAGATGGAAGTCCAAGGGGAGAATGCTCTTAGAACGGCATATCAAATGTAATGTGGCCATTTCGACCTTGTACACCAAGATCATTGAGTTGATCAACACACCAGCAGCTTTATGGACCACAAGAATCGACCGTGTTTGTTGATGATGTTTTAAATCATTGCCAGGAGGAAGGAACAACATGGGCGGCATATGTATCCTATCCTAGAGCTCCCGAGGGAGGAGTCACACCACGCGAAGTCTTGTTAAAAGGTAACTTCTGGATTTGAGAGGTACTTTTTGGTCATAAAAACAACGAAGTGGGAATACACGTGAATCTCGCTAAGATCCCTCCAAGGATACAGCAATTTCTTGGCCGCACTAGACACTATCACAGATTCATCATAGGATTTTCGAAGATCGTGCTGCCTAAATCTCTTTAGCACAGCAGGGTGTTGTGTTCGTGGAAGACAAAACAGGAGGACGTCTTTTCAGCTTTCAAATCCCAACTCTGCAATGCACTGAGAATCGTCTTTACCTAAGAGTACGGGCGATCTAGTGGTATACAATGATGGTTCGAATCAGAGTCCCAGCTACACACCGATGCAAACACGAGAGAATGATGGCGTACGTAATGGAGTTACAACGAGGGACTGTACAACACGCAACCTGCGGTGGAAAGCGTGGGCCTTGGATTTAAGTTGGAGGCATTACTTGGACGGTACCGAATGCACTATTTAGACCGATCACAAGGGCCCCGTATACCCTTGTTTCGAAGGAGCTAAACATGTAACGACATCGCTGGATGGAGCTATTGGATGATTACGACTGTGAAACCTGAACAAGTATGAGCTTTGTAACTCACTATCGACTCTAGCATACCCGTTCAGATTCGTCCTATTTAAACCGAAAGGTTGAAGGAAGAGAATCTTCAAGATGGACCCATGCGGGGCATGGAGGAGCAACTTCTAACAAGTTGGACGATATTCGCTACTTCATGGAACGACTACGTATTCCACTGTATGGCAATCCAAGGGAACTTGTGTGGAGCGAAGTGCATCGGCCACGATATTCTAGTCATCTGGATTTTGATGGAATGTATTAGGATCTAAGGATCTTGTACTGACAACTGGGCTTGAAGGCCTACGCAGCGAAGCATGTGAACAACGTTTGACTTGTGTGAAAGTCAAGGTGGAACATCAGAAACCTTTTGGTTTGTGTCAGCAATCAGAAACACCTATTTAGAGATTGGAACAAACAGCCATGGATTTTATCATAGGCCTACCTAAATCTCAGAACAGAACCGATATCACCTGCGTGATCGTTGATTGTCCCATGTAACCAGTACAGTCTATTGCAATCAAGGAAACTGACGAGTCTTCACAGCTTGTGAATATTCCTTTGAGAGAGGCGGCTTTTCGGCACGAGGTGCCAACTCCTGTTACCTCTGAATTTGATCTATGCATGATTTATGTCAGGCAATACACAACACCCTTGGCTCACGTCAGGACCAGAGCATAGCTTATTGCCGTTGGGCAAACGGTCAGAGTAAACGAACTCTCCTGGCACTCGAAGACATGCTGCAAGCATGTGTGTGACTGGCTTTGGCGCAAATTGGAAGGACTCTTACCTATGGTCGAGTACTACTGCGGCATTTATCATCTTGGTAAACAGACAGCTCTGTTGAGGCGTTACATAGATAGTAATGCCAACCTTCTTATTAGACTGAGATGGTTGAAAACTTAATTACTGGTCCAGGACTTGTGCTCGAAACTCTTGTGAAGATTGTTTGGATTGGAAATCACTTGGCGGCAACGCGAGACCGTCAGGAGAAGCGGATAAGCTTAGAAAACACTAGGGGTTCGCTGTAGGCGAACGTGTCGTAATCGAAAGTCTCACCCTGGGAGGGTGCGGTACACTATGGAAAACATGGAAAGCTTAGTTTACGATGCGTTAGGACATTTGGATTTCTGAAACGGATTGGTGATATGACTCACAAACTCGAGTTACCTGACGAATCAGGTAACGTACGCGATGTCATTTATGTCTCGAACCTAAAGAAGCGTCTGTTCGACGCAACACTTGTGATACCTTTGTTGAGGAACCCACTGTTAGCACAGTCGAATTTCAATCGTGAGAGTTGTTGGAACTCAAGACGTGGACCGGAGTTCCAATATCCTCAACCCTTCCCTACTGATCAAGATAATCCTGGCATCACTGGTGAATTTGGGGAAGAAATTCTATTTCAAGTTGGGGATGATGTGGCACCTGAGGAAAATCTGCAACAATCTTGATTTACCACTTCATTTCACTGTGCTTGCATGTCAACTTTCGGGACGAAATTTCTTTCAAGTTGGGGATGATGTGACAACCCAAACTTCCAAGGTTAGTCTTGTAATTCCGATCCTCGTTATTCTTCATTCATTAGTGTGACCGTGTCAACCGTTGTTATGTTGCTATTATAATCATGTTAAACCAAACACGCATTACAACCCCGTTGTGCTAAATGTTTTATATTTGGGCCACGTATGTGTTAGACTTTATGTATTGGGTCAGCCCAAACTATTGAAGCCCGAAGCAAATATTTGTATCATCTTCCCTTGACCTTGTTGGTCAACATGATTTTTAAATATTTTTCATGCCATTATAGAAATTGTGTTGAATTCAAAGGTTGTCCATCTTTATTTTCAGTAAATTGATAAACCGTGACCTACTAAATGAAAGCAATTATTGAAGGTTCCATCTACCAACGTGCTAACCTAACTTGAGCGAACTTATCATTATAATTGGCTGCTTTGTCAATTAGTTTCGGCAGCCCATTTACTTGGGCTTAAGCCCATTATCTTAGCCAAAGTTGAACCGCCCCAAGCTATTATCACATATGTATACGTATCGTGTTAATGTTTACCATAAAATCTCAAAACAAAACCCTACCCCCCCCCCCCCCCCCCCCCCCCCTTCGTGAGATATCATTCTGTTAAAAGAATCTGGGTTAGTAAATCCATACTATATTAATTGCTATTTGATTGTTCTTTATGTGTTATGATTAGCAAAGGTGTTATAATATGTAGAATTTGTTATGTATATATATATGAAGAGGAACGATCATACGCTATATGTTAAGAGGAAGAAGATGATAAATGTCCAAAGTATAGCATGAACAAGCCATAATGATGTTGTGTGATTCGATATTAGTGGTGATAATATGTCTGAGTGCATGATATGCTTAGGATAATAGTGAGTTATGTGACTCGATTATTATTTGATTGTTGTGAGTTGGGGAACTGTTTGTATAAAACCGATTAAATAATGTTTTGATTTAGGGTATTATTTAGATGGCTGTTAATCTTGGGTGATTATTGATGATTGTTGAGATTGTTGGCATATGATTGAAACTGTGCGATGTCTTGTTAGGTAATAACAACAAGAAACTTGATCAAAAAAAAAAAAAAAAAGGGAATGATAGCTGGTACGATTAGTAAGTTACACGAAATTGTAAATGCTTAAACAACTTGGGCTGGGTTTCAAGGACTTGCGTATGGGCCGGGTGTTTGACTGATTGTATACATATTGATTGGGCTAGGTGTTGAGTGTGGGCCGAGGGGATGCATTGAATGCATCAAACACTATTGGGCCACATAGGATGTTCACGGAACTCGGGCCAGCTGCCTAGCCCATTGTGGACAGCAGGCCGATCGGGTCAGATCTCTAATTGGGCCTGGTCGAATGTGCTGGGTTATTCGGTTAAATGATGGGTTAGGTAATGCATTGGGCCGCATATGAAGTGTGTTTTATTTCATTGAGATGCAAGCCCAACTCAATGAACAATAGGGGGTCCAAACACACATACTTACATCGGCGTAGCCAGTGGGCCGCACCTCAGTTTAAATAATGTAACGAGCTGTCAAGTGTTGGTAGTTGGTTATGTTTTGTGATACGTAATTACTTGTGTTTCGAATAATTGTTGCGCATTATGTGAACTACACGTGATTGAACTGGTGATATGAATTTACATGAACTATTACGCCATACGTGCCATGAGTGACCAATCTGTGTTTACAACTTGTTATAATAAGTGGATTTTGGTGCATGAATCTGATCCTTATCAGTAACTATGTTAGGATTGATTTGAGCAATTAAACAAGTAATAAATCTTACCGAGCAAAACTAAGGTGAGTTCATCTCTCTTGAGCATGCGTCTTGTATTCGGGTTATTATCAACATTACTTTCGAAATTAATTTCAATGGATTAACTAAACACATGGTAACCAACGTTTTCGTAAAACTATGAACTCACCAGCGTTGTCTGATACACTTGTTGCATGCTCGCAGGTCGTTAGGTATCTTGGATTTGGGAACTTGCTGTCTGGAGTAGCAGGAGTGGTCATGGGTCGATTGGAGTGATTCATGTGATTGATTATTGATATATTACATTGGCATTGAACAATTTAACTTTGGTTTACTATTTGCTTCCGCTGAACATGTTGGTTTTCATTTAAACTTGTTGATGATATTTTTAATTAATAATTGAGGATTTTATTTGGAAACTTGTATGGGTTCAATGTAATTAGTGGCTCGTTGTTGGTACGTCATACGCCTAACAGGGACATTCCCTAGGTGGTATTTTGGGGGTGTGACAGTTAAAATAAGCTTAACGGAGTTAAGTGTTTTTTTGAATTACAAACCGATGTTTTAGGGCTTTTGATCATAACGAGGATACGAGTCGATTGATGTAAAACTTACCTCGAAATTGTGTTCGAAATGGCTTGAATTTTGTTAATTGGAAGTTAAACACCCGAATTGAAGCACCGTTTTCGTGGGTTGGAGGCAGTATTTTGAGGTAAGTTTTACATCAATCGACTCGTATCCTCGTTTTGATCAAAAGCCCTAAAACATCGGTTTGTAATTTAGAAAAAAAAAAACTTAACTCCGTTAAGCTATTTTAACGGCGGACTATTTTACAAAAAGAATTTGACGAGGTCGGATTATTATTGGCTAATAACTTACTTGGGATTATTATCGGCCAATTTCAAAAAGATGGGATTATTATTTTCCAATTTGCCTTTAATATATTATAATAGTTTGTTATTATATTTACTTTTAGTAACATATTTTAATTTTTTTTCCTTTTTTAAAACCATATATTTCCTTTACCCTTTTTTAATAAATATTTTTTCTTTTTTCAAAGCATATATTAATTTATCGATTAATTTAATAGTAACTTTATTTTTATAATAACTAGGTTTATACCCCGCTCGTGTTGCGGCGCGCTAGACCGAATCGTTTTCGGTAGGAATTGAATTTACCTTTCCGGATCGTGTGAGCGTTTTATGAGGACAAACATCCTTCATGGTTCACTTAACATACTTAATCAACACTTGTGTTTGTTACAATAGTAAAATGCTACTTTCATGCTCTTTCTAGAGGAAGAAACATGATAAACCACAAATTTACGTTTTTTTTATAAATAGCACAAAAGCACACAATCAGAAATATAAAACACTCGTTTATCATTACTTATTGATGCATTCAAAATAAATAAGATAAATGACTAACCTAAGAAATCTTACAAAAATAAACGACGACTAAATCCAGATTTCACCAAGATTGTGCTTCGACAAAAACTCCAAAAGGATTATATGAGTAAAGCTTGATTCCAGACTGATGCATTTAAAATAAACCTGCTAAATCACTCGAAATTAGAAGGAAAAAAACATTAAAAAAATGCAACAGGTTTTACATTTCCATATTGCAAGAGGTGAGTGTTGTAACCCTTGACAAATTCATGAGGGGAAACATCCTTCACAGTTCTCGCCGTCGCCGTGGTAGTTGTGTTTAACGGCGACGCAAAGGGTTTTTTTTAATGCATAGTATGTACATCAGTTTATTCAAAAGTAGAATATTATTACAGTTATTTGAGGGTCTAAGCTGCACTAAAAATAACCCCTTAACCTTTAAGTCAACTTACATGATCCTTGTTTACCCACCTAATGGGACTTACTGTTGAAGACAACAGTTGACAGAATACATACCTGGGAAACATACTTGATCATGCAAGCAGTAGAAAATACAAACCGAGATACCATAACTGCCAATGGATTCGTCACTTAGAAGACATAATGTAGCCCTTTTAAGTGCCATACAGTGGCGGACCCATGATTTTTTTCCTGGGGGTGCGGAATTTTTTTTAAAGATTTTAGACCCCTAGCTATATAAAAAAATCGGTTCATAGCGGGTCGGATCGGGTCGGGTCATGTAAAACAAGTAAAAACAAACAAACAAAGTTTCATAGTGGGTCGAATCAGATCGGGCCGGGTCCATTTCAATTCTCAAACAATCAAACCCTAGTTCCTAACTACCTATCACATTAACAAACCAAAAAAACATCAAAGTTCAAACCATCCCTACTTTTATTTCTCTTAATGATTCAATAAAAGAACAAAAAAACTTATCTATAACATACCTTGGTCTTTAATTAGAATAATCCGGCAAAAAAAGTGGTTCAACCCCTTTCCTCTTGAGAAATCGCGGCATAACTTCCGTACTCATTGTTCATTCCTAATCCTATCACATACAAAATAAACAAGGATCTTCAAGTGTTCAACCATAGCCCATGTTCCTTAATTTTCAATTTAAAATTTTGAATTTCAAACCCTAGTAATTATTATTTGCCAACCAAACCAAAAAAACATCAAAGTTTCAATCCGTGTTCACAATTTTTTTTACATAAATTTCTAACATTTTTTTCTAAGGGGTGCGGACGTAAATTTCCAAGGGGTGCGGTCGGAATTTTTCAAGGGGTGCGGACGAAAATTTCCTAGGGGTGCGGTCTGGATTTTTCGCGAAAAATACCACTAAATTTTTTTTTCAAGGGGTGCGGCCGCCCACCCACCCCATAACTTGGGTCCACCCCTGGTGCCATATCAACCATGAACCCATCACCTTCAACGAAGGTAGTAACGTAAATCGAGTTAAATAAAGAAAAAAAAACTAATTAAAACTCAAGGGTGTTAAGTGTAATATTTAAAAAAACGCGTAGATGATTGATTCAAACTTGCACACTTGCATGTCAAGGGAACGTCCTTACCCCTCCCATCACTTGGCCTTTTTGTGTTAAATTATGAAGTGAATGAACGGTAGCCGGCAACGCTCCTGTTTCGGTTATTTGGTGTTTTTGGTACTGGCCGGTTCAATTTATCTTTTTCCAAAACCATAGATAATGTTTTGGCCCAAGTAAATCATCAAAACCTATCGGACCATGAGCACCCCTACCACTGTCCACTGCTGCTTACAACACCTCTTTGATGAGCATATATCCACACGAAAAGAACCCAAAACAATTCAATTACTAACCATATGCCATGAAATATTAATATTTCAAACAGATTGATGTTTGTTTTTATTATTAGTATTCTTACGAACAACCTGATGCTATTGACCAATGTTGAAGAAATTCTAACCTTAAAATTCAATTCCCACAGAAATTATACTTAACTCCTAAATTGATTCACAAATTTTACAATATTATGAATCGATATCATCCATTTTCTCTAATCTACAAAACTGTGACAAACCCCTAACCTGAACATAATCACATTCCGGTTGTCGATTCTTGTAAAAACAAAACATGCAGTAAAATGGGCTTACCTAAACTTTGTCGGATCTTCGTCAGAGGGTTGGTTGTCGACTAAACTCGCACTGTTGTCTCCGTTCTAACCAAAACGGTCATCGGAACCCTAAACTCCGTTGTCGACGCTGCCATGTTGAACCAAAACCCCTCTGCGAACACCTCCGCCTCCTCTGGATATCCCGGTAACCCTAGCCGTCGTCGTCTTTCGGAGGTGCTGTTAGTCGCTGCTGTAAAACGGTCGACCGGATTCTCTCTCTTAAGTTTGTATTTTCCGTTCTCTCACTTTCTCTCTCTTCTTTCTCTTGTGTCTATACTCTATATGAATAACCAACACATCCCACAAAGGGATATGAATAGAGCACTATTCATTTCACTTTGTCTAGTAATATATAGTAATTTGTCTAGTAATATATAGCTTTTTATTTTTTTAAAGTAAAATTGAATAGTAAAAAATGTAAGTATAGAGAAACTTGACAAATTATAGATATATAAATATAAAAATACACACTGAAAGAGAACTTTTTGTTTTAATGATGCATTGAAATGAAAAGTAAAATTGAATAGTAAAAAAATTAAGTAAATTTGAATCACTGATACAACTTCTAATAAATATATGAATATATTTATATTATTATTATATTATACTGTTTATGGCAACTTCTAATTAATATATATAATAATTTTTTACTTTATTTAAGATAATTAATTAATATATTAATAAAAAATATATATATGATTTAAATATTAATAATATATATGATTTTGATTCAAATTTATTTAACTTTTTACTTTATATAAAATAATTAATTAATATATTAATAAAAAAATAAATATAATTTAACTATTACTAATTATATGATTATATTATATTATACATATTCTATATATAGTATTATTTCATAACATCGCGAGGAACAGTTATGTTTTCGTTTGTTAGATTTTGGCACCAGCTTTCCAAATTTCTTCACTTGCCCCTACATTGTGTTTGCATATTTCTTCGACACATTTTGCTTGGGTAGACAGAGACAACAGAGAGAAAGGGGAGTCGGTGCATAGGAAGGAGAGAGATGGGAATTTTGGTGCTACGGGTGGTGGAGATTTCCGATAACAAATCGGCGATGGTTTAGGGATAGTGACAACAACATAGAGAAGCGGGAAGTGTGGGAGAAAAGAAAGAGGCGATGGTTGCAGTGATGAGGACGGCGGTAGTTGTTAGGGTTTTTAGAGAGAGTGTGTAATGGTGTCTGAGATGAATGAGATGGTGGGGATTGTTGTGGTGGTGGTTCCGGGCGTTCGTGTAGTGATGGTTATTGGAGGCGGTGGGTTTGGATCTTTTAGAGAGAGAAAAGAAAAGGTGACGTGGTTGTAGTTGGGCACTGGCGTCGTTATGGTGGTGGCGGCTTCGTAGGTGGTGGAGGTGGAAGTGAATCGAAGGTGAATAAAAAGGGTGGCTGAAGCGGTTGAAAAGAGGGGGTGAGGTAGAACAAAAGTTAAAACCAGAAAAAGGTAATTGTGTAGGAAACTTAAAACCTGGGGCCATAAGAGTTATCACAGCAAACAAGAAAAAGTATAAAAAAAAATGCTTCTAAACGTGATGTGATTCTATTCCTTGCAACTTAGTCCATGTAGCTTTGGTTTTTACATACAATGTAGCCAATATACCTTTAAGGTCATTGGAACTTAGAAACGTTTGTTACATTGAGTAATCTTATAAATATATGTAAAAGATGTAGGTTGAGATCTAAATTTATAAAGAAAGTTCTTAATTAAGTAAACTGTGATTTTTTGTTTTTGTTTTTTTTACTACATGACTAATTTTTCAATTGGTTTTTCTTTTCTAACTAGTAGGATTGCGACCCGCCGCAATGCAGCGGGGATTCTTTAGTTATAACAAAGTGGATCTAGGACCCGCACGTTATGTTAAACCTGTCAAACGGGGAAAAAATAGACGATGTAAAAACGTTTACCCACACACGCACGTTGTGTCGTGTTAACTCTCAAAATTTAGAACGAAACGTAAAAACGTTAAACCAAAGACGCACGTTGCAATGTGTTAAATCACAAAATTTAGAACCAAGCATAAAGCGAAAAATTTGCGGAAAATGAAAACTATAAAAGGCCAAAGTTGAAAGTAAAAAAAGTTTTGAGGATAGATTGCAAAACATAAAAAAATTTGGGTTAAAAGTAAAAAAATAAATAGTTTTGGGTTAAAAGTAATTTATGACATGCTTTTTGGTGAAAAGTAAAAAATCAGTTTTTTTGGAAAACCCCCAAAGCCAACGTTACGACAACCATATGCAAAACCATTTTTTCTTTAGAAAACCCTCAAAGCACACCCCGTGTTGCGGCGGGGCGTAAAACGGTGTCAAATAGTACTAATGTCACACAACCGTCATCGATCACCAACACTGACTCGACCTAGGATATGTGTGTTGCGACGAACCTTTCAAACGTGGAAAAATAGAGGTAAAAACGTTGAACCATACATGCACGTTGCGTCGTATTAACTCGAAAAATTCAGAACTATACGTAAAACGAAAATTTGCGAAAGATGAAAATTATAAGTGAAAAAAGTTGTGAAGTTAAATTGCAAATAATGAAAAGTTTTGGGTTAAAGTTATAAAACCAAACTATGTAGTGTTAAAATTGTAAAAGATATATAAACCTTTGGGTGAAAAATAGAAAATCAACTTTTTTTTTGGAAAACGTCCAAAGCATAGGTTACAACTCACATATGCACCAAGAAGTTACTTCTTTATATAGGTTTTAATGACTAATATTCAATAGAAAAACTAATGTATCAATTACGTTTAGGGATATTACAATTATCTTTTGTTTTTTCTATATCGTTTGTTATATTGAATGCACTAAAAACGATGTACGTTGATATAATTGATCGCTAGATGTACGATGTACGTTGATATAATTGATCGCCAGATGTACGTTGATCAAGTTAACTCCCCCGCAACGCGGGGATGTATACCACTAGTTAATATGAACTTCTCATGAACAGTGAATAGTGCCAATACTAATAGTGAGAATAAGAAAATTCATGAAGGACCAAACTTGAAAGGTAGAGCAAAGATAGAGTAAAATACAAAAGCAAAGATAGAGTAAAATACAAAAGTGTTGTTCATTTATCATATCAACACAAGTAACATTTTTTTCCTTTTATTATTTATTTTTGTTTGCAAGGTTTCATTAAACTGTGTGTAACCAAATTACAAAGAAGCAAAATGTTTATAATCTTATATCATACTTGTTGGTATTCTAAACCCAAAACCTATGACATATATCGTATCGTTACCATTGTGAATTGAATCATAACCAACCAAACAACAAAGATATCAGTATTTCTTTTATTATTTTTGGTTTCGATGTAAAAAATGTTAATTTCTATATTGGGTGTATGTATTTTACTGGAATTGTAACGAACCAAACTGATACAGATCGAATACCCGTGGTTAAATACCGCCGCAACGATCGGGAAAATAACCAAGTTTTATATATTTTGTTTTTTGTATACAAGGGTATTTGGGTATTATAAAAAAAGGGTTAACAAAACAATTGGATGAAGTTAGTGGACTGGACTGTAACCGATACAAAAATCAAGGTTTTGGACTTGAAAGGTCAAAAATTTTCTTTTGGAATCAAATAGATATTTGCAACCATAGGAGCTAAAATGGAAATTTATCATAATCTATTTATAAAACATTATCTAATAATCTATAAATATCTATAAATATTGTTGGCGAATGAGGATGAATAGTAACTTTATTTTTATAATAATATATAGTTTTTTGGTTTTTATTTTATTCACTATATTATAATATTTTATTATTATATTTACTATTAATAACATTTTTTTAGTTTTTTCTCTTTTTAAAACCATATATTTCTTATACCGTTTTTTAATAATTCTTTATTTCTTTTTTAGAAAATATACTAATTTATCGATTAATTTGATACTTCTTTAATAATTTACATTTATAACTTTTTTCTAAAAAATTTAAGTACGTAGTTGTGCTTGATTTCTTCCCCGACCTTCTGTTATAAGTTTTATTAAAAATGAAGTTGTACTCTAAATAAAGTATTTATTTGGTATCTGTTGAGGAAGGACGATGAATAGTAACTTTATTTTTATAACAAGAGTAAATTACGTTTTTGGCCCCTGTGGTTATACCACTTTTACTATATTAGTCCAAAATAAGAATTTTTAACATATCTACCCCCATGGTTTCTATAACTAACCATTTTGACCCCTAAGTCTAGAGATCATGGGGGCCAAAATGGTTAGTTATAGAGACCATGGGGGCCAAAATGGTTAGACTTAGGGGCCATAATGATTAGTTATAGAGACTATGGGGGCAGATATGTTAAAAATTCTTATTTTGGGCTAATATCGTAAAAGTGATATAACCACAGGGGCCAAAAACGTAATTTACTCTTATAACAGTATATAGTTTTTTGTTTTTCTTTAATTTAATATAGAGTAAATTACGATTTTGGCCCCTGTGGTAATATCACTTTTACCCTTTTAGCCCAAAAAGAAATCTTTTAACATCTGAGCCCCCAACGTCTTTTTTTTCTAACATTTTTAGCCCCCAACGTCGTTTTTTCTAACACTTTTGGCCCCTAAAAGTAAATAGATGGGTTTAGTGTTAGGGGGCCAAAAGGGTTAGAAAAAAAGACGTTGGGGGCTCATATGTTAAAAGATTCATTTTTGGGCTAAAGGTTAAAAGTGATATAACCACAGGGGCCAAAATCGTAATTTAGTCTTTAATATATTATAATGGTTTGTTATTATATTTACTTTTAATAACATATTTTAAATTTTTTCCCTTTTTTAAAACCATATACCATTTTTTTAATAATTATATTTTCTTTTTTAGAACATATATTAATTTATCGATTAATTTAATACTTCTTTAATAATTTACATTTATAACTTTTTTCTAAAAACTTAAGTACGTAGTTGTGCTTGATTTTTTCTCCGACATTATGTTATAAGTTTTGTGTAAGTCCCGAAAATACGGATCAAACAACGATATCAAACAATCACCAAGGATGGGCGGAATCCAAACTTGATGATCTTCAAGAAATAATCAAGAACACTATGAAGATTTGAAGATTCAAATGATTCAATGCTTAAACTTGCATACAAGGAGCTTGTCTAATACAAGTTTCTAAAACAAGGAACCAACCAACCATGCTCCTAATTTCTAACTTCTATTTATAGTAAGGGGTTTCCCCCAAAACCCTAGGCCCATAATTCCCCCAAAGCCCACTCTAATACCCCCACTTCTAGAACTTGATCCATTAAGCAATTAATCTACTAATCCATAAACCTATAGGTGTAGGTCCCTCGGAGGTTGAGGTTAAACCTTATCCTTGTTATGTTTAACACACTAGCAAGTGCGGAATCCAAGCTAGAATGCAAACCGGTAGTTTATATGAGAACACAAGCTACAAAGAGAAAGGTAAACACACGAGATATCAAAGTTTTCTCTTGTATTTCAGTGGACACGGTTACAGCCCTTGACCAAACTGAAAATACGCTCTCTACAAGACTAAGTTCACTCACACCCTAAAGTGAACACATTACATGAGTATATATACCCAAACCAGGTCGTCTGGTCGAAGGATTAGATAGTCTGATCGAAGGATCATCTATCGAACTGAAAACTATCGAAAGATCCACATGTACCTCGAAGGATGATATCCTTCGAGGTCCATCTATATCCATCGAAGGTTTATCCTTCGAGCTCATCGAAGGATATAAACAATCCTTCGATGACTCATCCTTCGACACAACATATTACAAACCATGTTCTAACTGTTTGGCCAAGTCAAACCAGGAGGATGGTTGACTTGGTCAAACTTACATCAAACACACATATTAACACACCTAAGACGTAAATAAGACTAACAAAAGACATCGTTTTATATCATGACAAAATACAGACAAAGTACAGACACAAGTGCACCAACAAACTCCCCCTTGGCTGTAGCTTTGTCTCGATCTTCGTGTCTTCAAGTCTCTGACGTCCTTTCAACCGTTAAGTGATGCGTTGACCATGCACTTCCCGCATTCACAAGTAGGTTGAAGCAATACAAAGCCATCACCCCTTTTATACTCTGACCTCGAAATGCGAACCACCTCGAAGGATCATTATCCTTTCGAAAGATGAAAATGTGCTTCGAAAGATGAGATTTTGGGTCGAAGGATCCAGATCTGGATCGAAAGATGCCAGATATTTGTGGGAACCCTCAACAACCTCGAAAGATCCTCGAAGGATATCTTTCGACCTGATCCATCTTTCGAAAAGTCTGATCAGCTCGAAGGATCCAATTGGTCAAAGCCTTCGTTGACCAATTCATCTTTCGAGCATCAAGATTGACTTTCATTGACCATCTGATCTTTCGAGGGCCATTGCTTCCTCGAAGGATCAGGTTTTCACCAACACTTTGGATTTTGGGAATTTGCAATTCAAACCCTTCAAATTCTTAAAAGTTTTCAGAAACGACCGTTTTGAAAAATTGCCCGTTATGAAGTTCTGCAAAGGTCAGTTTTATGAAGTATCTCGGCTTGCCAGGTATCTGATCGAGTACCAACATCGGTTAATCAAAAATAAGATTAAATTGAAAATCTTTTTGGATTTTGATAAAATAAAAGACAATAATTTTAATATCCTTTGAATGTTATCAAACGACATCACCGCTAATGTCGTGCTGATATGCACCAAACGACAAAACTGTTTAAAAAAACAATAAAAGATAAGCATTAAAGTTAAGCAGTAAATAAATATGTACAAACACAACAATGTTTTTGCGAGTTTCTGGCGAAGAGAATCATATCAGTTTGCGGTCTTTTGTCAAAACATATTTCCTTTTAATATTCTTTTACAGATGTGGATAAGTATTCTACCACAATTACCGATATTGTTATCCACTTAAACTCAGCGATCAAGTGTAATCATAATACATTGAGATACATTTAAGGTATGATTTATACTTACCGACCGATGTTCATCCACTCACGACACATTCCTGTATCAAGGTATGCACGAGAGTTCATCTTACTGGCGAGTATACCATTTATCATCCGTTTTTAACGTATATAAAATGTGAACAAGTCACTTATTTGAGTTTGAAAACCAAGCCCTATGTGATGAAATCACTTATTGATGAGGAACTTGATTTTCATATGCATGAGGGCACAGGAGCAAGTCCGTGAACAGGTCAGTACTTCCGTACAGCAGAGAGACGAACTTGACTCCCGGATAAATGTGATATTTTATCACTTATTTGAATGGACATGTGATTGTTTATCACTTATTGAGGTCGAATGCAGTATGTACACGTATGTATAGTATCATGGAAGATCTAGACTTACGTCCTTTATAGAAACAACCATGATACCCAAATGATAAACAACATAAACCCCGAATATCTCAGAACCTCGGCAATCTATCAAACGAAATTTCGGTACCAAGACCATATGCCAATGAGCGGTTCCCACGCGGTTTTCAGTTCGTTATGTTTATATCTCCTGCATACTTTAAAATGATCGCGAGTCTACCGGTACATCATTAGTAGAGCTACTTATCATTTTCTTTTCTTTTGATTTCTAGAAACATGTTTCGACCGACCTCTGATGTAATATCATTTTCTCTTATATTACCAAGAAACTCATTTTTGTTTTTCTATTGTTTTTGTGTTGTTTTTTTTTTTGAATTTTCTCCCCCTTAAATGCAGAAAATAAATAAAGTAAAGACATCTTTTTGTATTTTTGCGGTTTTTCAATGTTTTTGTATTTTCTTTGAAACTTTCTCCCCCTAAAATTCAAAAATAAAATAAAGTAAAAACATATTTTTGGATTTTTTTTTTTTTTTTTTTAGAAAAATATTTACAAAAACGATTTCCCGATGTCAGTTACTCTTGCTTCACCTTTATGCCGTTTACCAAAAGTAAATAATCGAATCTTGATTTATCAAATGCTTTGGTAAAAAGGTCGGCACGTTGGTGATCGGTATGAATGTGAACCACATCGATAAGTCTCTTTTCAAAGCAATCACGTATGAAGTGATATTTAATATCGATGTGCTTCGTTTTTGAGTGCTGTACAGGATTTCTAGTGATCTGTAAAGCAGCTTCATTATCAACATAAATAGGAGTAGTTAGGAATTCAAAACCGTAGTCCCGCATATGTTGTTGGATCCATAGAACCTGGGAGCAGCAACTAGACGCAGCAATGTATTCCGCTTCACATGTAGACGTAGCCACACATGTCTGCTTCTTGCACTGCCAAGTGACTAGGCGATTGCCTAAGAACTGACATCCTGCTGTAGTTGATTTGCCATCTTTCTTGCAGCCGCCGAAATCAGAATCACTGTAAGCCTTGAGATCGAAGTTATCATCCTTAGGGTACCATAACCCGGTGTCAGGGCAACCCTTCAGATAACGAAAAATCCTTTTGACAGCAGCATAGTGAGAAACCTTCGGATTCGCTTGGTATCTGGCGAGAAGGCACGTTGGATACATAATGTCGGGTCTTGATGCGGTGAGATACATTAAAGATCCAATCATAGCACGATAAAGTGAAGAGCCCACAGCTTCCCCTTTTTCATCCGGAGTAATCCCGTGATTCTGTGGAAGAGGAGTAGAAATTGGCTTTGAATCGGACATCTGGAACCGGCTCAAGATGTCTCCGACGTACTTGGTTTGATGGATAAAAATTCCAGATTCGGACTGATTAACTTGCAAACCCAAGAAGAACGTCATTTCACCCATCGCACTCATCTCGAATCGATCTTGCATCACCTTCTCAAATTCCTTGCATAACTTATCATCGGTAGAACCAAAGATAATGTCATCGACGTATACCTGTACCAACAGAAGATCTTCACCTTTTTCTTTGATGAAGAGGGTACAATCGATCAAACCCCGTCTAAACCCGTTGTTCAGCAGGTAGGTAGACAGTGTCTCATACCAGGCTCGAGGTGCTTGATGAAGACCATATAACGCTTTGTTAAGTAGTAAAACTCTGTCAGGATGTAATGGATCTTCAAACCCCGGTGGTTGCTTGACATATACTTCCTCTTCGACTACTCCGTGAAGAAATGCACTTTTAACATCCATCTGGTACACCTTGAATTTCTTGAAGGATGCGTAGGCTAGAAAGATTCTAATAGCCTCCAGACGTGCAACAGGTGCATACACTTCATTGTAGTCAATACCTTCTATCTGACTGAAGCCTTGAACAACTAACCTTGCTTTGTTTCGGACAACAATCCCACGGTCGTCCTTCTTGCACTTAAACACCCAACGAGTTCCAATCTTCTTGTAGTGGTCGGGCCTATCAACCAATTTCCATACGCCCAACTTCTCGAACTGCTGAAGTTCTTCTTGCATGGCTTCCACCCAGGAATCATCTTTCAATGCCTCCTTCCAAGATCTAGGCTCTTCTTGGCTAACATAGCAGGCGAAAGACCAATCATTTTGTTGTCCCGATTCTCGTATCTCAGCATACAAGCCAGCATTTTCGTTATTTCTGATTTGATTCCTTGTCCTTACACCACTGAGAACATCACCTATAATATTCTGCTGAGGATGAATGTTATGAATTCGGGTTTCAGGAACTAGAGGAATGTCAACATTGGTCCTTAAGTTATTGATATTTAAATTCCCGATATCATTCTGAAGCTGTTGAGTTGTAGAAGATGATGCATTTTCTTCTTGAACAATTTGCGCAGACACTGGATCCGTTGCTTCTGAAGTACCTTGAACCGGACCCCGTGCTTCACCATCATTTGCATCAACATACTCCTCATCTTCCGATGACAAATTGTAGTCGACAGCATCATTAAACACCTCATTTGAAACGAGATTGTTGACAGAAGAAGATGCTTGTGAGTCAACAATGATTGGGCGAACTAACTGAGAGCCAGTCGCATTCTCGCTTTCAGACAACATTTGAGCAATTGCATTGTCATCATCAAATGTCGGCAGATTGAATGAGTCGAAAAGACCATCATAATCGAACATCCATGGATCTCCAGAAGGCTTCGGTGGATTAGAATATCTTTAAACTTTTACTTCACCCCACTCTTCAATCTTCTTGGTAGTCAGGTTCCATACTCGCAGATTAGGAGTAGCATACCCAAGGAAGTAACCTTCGATAGCTTTGGCACCAAACTTCCCGTCAGGCTCAATCATGGTACATGGTGCACCAAAAGGTTCTAGATATTCCAAGTCAGGAGTCTTCTTGTGTAGGAGTTCGAAGCACGTTTTGCCATGTCTTTTCACTGTGAGAACCCTGTTTAACGTGTAGCAAGCCGAGGCAACAGCTTCAGTCCAGAATCGAACTGGAAGCTGAGACTCAACCAACATGGTTCTTGCAGTCTCAATTAAGGTTCTGTTCTTTCTTTCAGCGACTCCGTTTTGTTGTGGCGTGTACCGAGAGCTGTATTCATGAAGGATTCCTTTTGCAGTGCAAAATTCATCCATAACCCTGTTTTTGAACTCGGTTCCGTTGTCGCTTCGAATTCGCCTCACCTTTAGATTATAAAGATTTTCCAACAAGGTGATCAAATTCTTTAGAATTTCTGGAGTCTCGCTCTTGTGGACCATGAAAGCAACCCATGAAAATCTTGAATAGTCATCAGTGACTACCAAGCAGAAAACTTCCCCGTGCACACTCTTGTGTTTGACTGGGCCGAAAAGGTCCATATGCAGACGTTCGAGTGGCATGTTTACAGTGTTAACCTTCTTCAATGGATGTGATTTCTTGATCTGCTTCCCTTTCTGACACGGCACACAGACATCTTGAAGTTGAAAATTCTTCACATTGACACCTCTCACTAGATTGTTTTTGACAAGGTGATTCATTTTTCTGAGGTGAATATGACCCATCCGTCTGTGCCAAGAGATCGTCTCCTTTTCAGTGGCTTTTGAAATAAAGCAAGTAACTTGTTTGGACTTGGTTATTGCTTGGCTCATATCGAGGACATACAAATCATTAACTCTTGGTGCTGATAAGAGAATCCATTCTTCGGGAATCTTGAATCCTGGCTTCAGCACATAACAACCGGCATCATCAAAATGCACGGTGAACTTCTTATCGCAGATCTGAGAAACACTCAGGAGATTGTGATCCAACTGTTGCACATAATTTATTTTGTCGAAACTCACAACTCCATTTGAGATCATTCCCTCGCCGGTGATATACCCTCCTTTGTCTCCAGCAAACGCAACATATCCTCCTCTTATACTTCGCACATCGAAAAGAAGACGATAGTCGCCCGTCATGTGCCTGGAAGCCCCACTATCAACAATCCAATGACTATTAATAGTTCCTCCTGGAGCCGCCTGCACATGCAATTAACTTATCAGTTTGAGAGGGGGACCCAAGCCTTTGTGGACTTGGGTCGTCCTTGATCATCAAGGAAAGTGATTTCAATCACTTGATGATTAGGAAAAAGAACCTGTGGTGCTCCCCCTGATTGAATTACCTGCTTTTGCTTCCAAGCTGTTTGTCCTTTACCAGTATTTGAATTTATTGTTTTAGCATTTACTGTTTTTACAGTTTCAGATTTTGCTTGTACAGGTTTTTCTTCTTTGACCTCTGATTTTAAGGCCTTTTCAATTACCTTTTGATTCTTTTGCTTTAACTTCTTTTCCCTTTCTTTCAAGACACGTGGGTCTTGTTTCGGGGAAACTGATCGTTTTCGGTAATCGATTTCTTGGGGAGCACTCGTTTTTTACTTCAGCTTTTGCACGTGTGGGCAATATCTTACAATATGCCCAACTGTCCCACATTCAAAACATGTTCTCCGCTCTACAAACTTCGGAGAAACATGTTGATGACCAGACGGAGAACCAGACAATGAACTTTGTGATCTAGACGTGCTTGGACCTAAATCACATTCGTTGGTGTGTTGGGTGTAATTATTCTGATCATTTCGTTTTAAAATTCTAACTTGTTTTACAAAATCAACGTTAGATTTATCCTGAAATGTTTCAAGTTTGTCTGAACCCGTGGATCCAACAAAGTTCATTTTCGGTTCTCGTTTCTTAACAGGAGCTCTTTTGTTTTGCACCTTTTGTTGTTGAACCTTAGGTTGCTCAACCTTTGATTGTTGAATTTTAGGTTGTGCAGCCTTAGGTTGAGTAGCCTTAGACTGTTCAACTTTAGGTTGTTGAACCTTTGGTTGTTCAGTCTTAGGCTGCTGAACTTTAGGTGCTTGAACATTCTTGTTCTGAGCCTTCTTTCCCTGTACCTTACCCTTTCCGGAGTTGACTTGTTGTTTTCGCTCAATTGGTAGTTTTTGGTTTCCGTATTGTTTTCTAATTTGTTCACACGGAATTGGATCACATTGAGTGACGGTAACTTTGCCACTTTTGTTCCCCAAAAACTTATCAGTGCATCCTTCAAAAATTTGCTCAATTAAATCTTGATTTACATTTTTAATTGGAAAATCTTTGTTAGAGTAGATTTTGCTATCTCCTTTGAGCGTGTACAACAAATTATTCCCTTCACCGCTAGATACAAGGGACTCCATTGCTTTTGACATTTCAGTCTTACTCGGTTTCACTGGTGGATCACACAAGATGTGATTCTCGATAGGAATATCTGTTGTAACCGAGTTAGACTGTTGTTTCACAATTTCTTCAGATTCATCATCCGAAGAATCAGCATCCTCAACAATGGGAGGACTCTGTTCCTTAACACACGATGAATCTGTCACATTCTCAGATTCTGATTGACCCGAGGATGATGTACCAGTTGTGAACCCGAGGCCTGCTGCAAAGTCATCTAGACCGAGTGGCACAGTAGGTTCAAAACGGGGCATATCCTCGTCATCAGGCAATTTGGAGTAATTGTGATTCATTGGGGGAGGACATGATTTGAATCCAATACATTGTGCATCCCCCTTTTTCTTTTGAATGTCAATGATGTGATCCAATACATAGCGGGAATTGGAATAGCTTTCCAGTTTCTGCTTAATTGTCTCACATTCACATCGAGCTATTGCCAACTCTACCATTTGCTTTTCAATTGTGTCAATAAGATTATTGTTAGCATGTTGTTTTCGCAAAACAGCCTTTTGTAATTCTGAAACATCATGTCTTAATGACGCAATTGTTGCTTTAAATTCCTTTTCATTTCTGGTTAAAAACAAGTTAGCTTCAGTTGCTTTAGAAAGATCTACAATCAATTCTTGATTGTGTTTGTATGTGATTTCAAACTGACTTTCCTTTTCAGCATATTTTAAACACTTTGCACATTCAATAGGAACAGAAATAGAGTCAGAATTAGTATCACATACCTGAGAAGTCTGACCTTCTACGTGAGCCATAAAGGCTGTATGAAAAGAAAAAGATCCATCTTCAGAGAAGAACTGAGCAAGCTTCTCGGAAGTTCCAGCAGATTTCTGGCAAAGAATAGATCTCCTCTTGCATAATGCTTCAGCTTCAGCCAAAAGCTCATCAACTTCCAAATCTAAAGCATCACTTGATAAATCACCAGCATCAAGTGATTCCCCATCCATGCTCCCACTATAACCCGAACTATCTTCATCTTCTGAAGATTCACCAGCAGACACAGGTTCTACTACCTTCTCAATCACTTTAGCATAACATGCTGTTCCACCATTTCCTCCTTCTCCAAGCTGAAGGTTCCAATTGCAGATTTCATCAGCTTGAACAACCAATCCTCTGTGGGGATTAGTGTTTGTGGATCCAGATGCATTTCCTCCAACGGGAACTATTGATCTGTCAGAATTGTTGTTCAGTTGCTGTTGTGGCTGTCCTTGATTCCTGAAGGGATTCTGATTTCCTTGCTTAGGTGGCTTCTGACACTCCCGCTTGAAGTGACCCTTTTCACCACAATTGAAGCAAGTGACAGCACTCTTATCAAAACCATACTTGGTGTTGTTGTTGCTATTCAAGTTGGTTCTCCCCGTCCTTTCCATAAACTCCTTTGCTCTTCGAATTGCACTAGCAAGAGCCCATTTGATATCCATCATTTCAAACTCTTCTCTATCCACTTGCTGATAATCTTCATTGGTTAGATTGATATTCCCAATCTGACCTGCGACCAATCCACAATAAGCACTAACCAAGGTGTTCAACATCTCCATATGCTCCTTGGCTATTTCGACACTGACTTTGGAAAAGTTGGAAGTGTCTAATCTGACTGTGTTCGGATTGGAAGTGGCTTGAAAGTTTGAAGAGCTTCCATAAAACCCTTGCTGTTGCGGTTGTTGCTGCTGAGCTCTCCTTGGGTCTAAGAAAGGCGGTGGTGTGAATTGCTGAGCTGTCGGTTGCACATCCTGTTGTAGAGAAGAAGAATCTGGTCTTGAATACATCGTGTATGCTGAAGGATCAAACTGATTTGTTGTGGAAGGTCCGGTGTTTGAGATGAAGGCTGTTTGAAGCTTCGCATGTTGAGAGGCTGGTTTTTCTCCACTGATACCTCCTGCAATCCCATAGTACATCTCTGGATTTTGAGGAGTTAGTGTTCTTTTTCCTTAAGCTTTTCTTCTACATCCTTGTTCTCCAATTTTTGAATTAACTCATAAACGGTGATTGTGTCTAGAACACCATTTTCTTTGAGAATCTCAAGATAACTGCTCCACTTTGCTGGTAAGCTATCAGCGAATCTCTTCACCATTTCTTGTGGAGTGGCAGTGACTCTAAAAGCAAACATCTCGCTCAACAAGTGATGGAACCTTGTAGATAACTCTGCCAAAGTCTCATTCTCCATACACGTGAATCCTTCAAACTCTTTCTTCAGTAATTCTTGCTTGATCTTTCTAGATTGAGCATTTCCTTCACATCGTAACGTGAGCATATCCCACAAGCTTTTAGTAGTCGTGCAGTAAACAAACTGGTGGTAAATGTCTATGTGAAGAGCTTGTGTGAGAATCATGAATGCTTTCTTTTCTAACTCAAATTTCTTCTTATCATCATCAGACATAGTGCTGTAAGTTTGTGGATTAGATCCTGCAACTTCCAAATCATTGTCAAATGCGGTGAAGAAGCACATCCATAGATCTTGACCTTGCCCCTGAACATAAGTTCTCAGCCTTTCTTTCCACCATCCCCAATCATTGATGTGATTTAGCTTTGGCGGTTTTGTGCTTGTACCAGTTTCACTGTCGTTCTGCATCATAGCTTGAATACTGCTGCTTTGATTTGTGACCAATGCCCATTGATTTGCAGTTATCATTGCAGCTTGAGGTGGGGCAATAGCCTGCATCCATGCAGTTTTGTTGAAATCTGGCGCAGATTGCGTAGCTGATGATTGTGGAGTCAAAGTTGTTTGAGTCCACGCGGTTGGATCCCACTGACCGTTTGTTCCCATTTTATAAAAATTAATATATTAAGTGAAAATTGATTTGAAATTTGAAAAACAAGTTTTCCCTTTTTAAAAATTTAATTTTCACAAACTATGTTAATATCTCGAATGATAACAACCAGCCGAAGGATCCTTGATCGAAAGACCTGAAAAACACAAACTTGTTAAACTTAAACAGACTAGAATCGAAGGAACAGAACTTGTTCGAAGGATCAACAGTGTTCGAAAGATCACTGTTGAGTTTCGAACAATGATTTCGAAAGACTCTCCAATCGTAGGATCCTTATCTTTCGAATAAGAGCTGTAGTTCGAAAGATATATCCTTCGAAAAGATTCCTTGGATCGAAGGATAAGTCACAGACTTCGAAGGATGTTCGAAGGATGATTATCTATCGAACCTCCTTTGATCGAAAGATGATCTTTCGACTTCGAAGGATATCCTTCGATCTGTACTGACACAGTTGACAAAAGTGATAGGTTGGTGAAAAGGTGATTGGTTGGTAGAAAGCTTTCGGCAGAAGGTATGTTCAGACCATACTTTCTACCAAACCAGATTTGACCAATAAAATATTACCTAAAAAGAAGGTTCTTATCCAGAAAACCGGTCACCGGAGTAAGCCGGAATTTGGCCGGAAATTACCAAACTTCTTAAAAACAAGTTTTTAAGTTACCCAACCCGTCCTTTAACACACCCGGTTAGTTTAGAACACGTTTTTACGTCAAGAAATGCGAGAAAAACACTAAAAACGGGTGCTAAACCATGTGAGTTTTTGTCCAAACACTCCAAAGTCTTGTATAAACTCGGTTTTTAACAAGGAAAAGAGCCACGGCTCTGATACCACTTGTAGGTCCCTCGGAGGTTGAGGTTAAACCTTATCCTTGTTATGTTTAACACACTAGCAAGTGCGGAATCCAAGCTAGAATGCAAACCGGTAGTTTATATGAGAACACAAGCTACAAAGAGAAAGGTAGACACACGAGATATCAAATTTTTCTCTTGTATTTCAGTGGACACGGTTACAGCCCTTGACCAAACTGAAAATACGCTCTCTACAAGACTAAGTTCACTCACACCCTAAAGTGAACACATTACATGAGTATATATACCCAAACCAGGTCGTCTGGTCGAAGGATCAGATAGTCTGATCGAAGGATCATCTATCGAACTGAAAACTATCGAAAGATCCACATGTACCTCGAAGGATGATATCCTTCGAGGTCCATCTATATCCATCGAAGGTTTATCCTTCGAGCTCATCGAAGGATATAAACAATCCTTCGATGACTCATCCTTCGACACAACATATTACAAACCATGTTCTAACTGTTTGGCCAAGTCAAACCAGGAGGATGGTTGACTTGGTCAAACTTACATCAAACACACATATTAACACACCTAAGACGTAAATAAGACTAACAAAAGACATCGTTTTATATCATGACAAAATACAGACAAAGTACAGACACAAGTGCACCAACAATAGGGCCTAACAATCTCCCCCTAGGTTTACTGGATTAGTTGCTGAATCCGTCAGGAGGACCACCAGGAAATGGAGCTGGATCAGCAAACACACGATTCTTGAACTTCTGCTTCAACCTAACTTTCAATAGATATCAGCATACCCGCATCACTTTGTAGTTGTTCGATCGCCTGATCTTTGCTTGATATTTGAGCTTGCAAAGATGAGATCTGAACTTCATTCAGGGCAGCGTCTTGTTCCAACACAAACACTCCTCTTTGCAGCTTCGCTACATCAACAGTCGTATCATCATCACTATCTCTTTCTTCAACAAATTTCATCTTTGTTGGCTGCAAAGCACATGGCTGCTTCATCATGCTCAGAGAAATCGGCACCACTGGAACTTCCTACATTGAACCTAATGCCGCTTGAGCTTTCTGGTTGCAAATGAGTTGTTTCAGGTAGATCGAGATCGAAATCGAATTTTAAATCAAAATCGAGATCTTGTGTGCTTGTTTCTCGAGTAGCAGCAGTGACTTGTGGATCGGTAGGCGTAGTAGGCTCTGGATCTGAGCTTGGGCCAAAGAATGAATATAAGGAGCTGTTTCGGTTCTTCGTTTTTTTTTGTTGGATGCTTCTTCAGCATCATCTGTCGAATCATCTTCAATCTCAGGAATAGATACGGAAGGAGGGTTTCCGATACTATCCTTCAAGGATTCAATCAGGGCTTGAAGATCTTCAGTCGGCATTTACGTTGATTCTTGAACGGGTTCCTCAACATTCTCAGAGACAAATACTTCCACATCACTGTCTTCGTCAGATTCTTCTTCGTATGAATCTAGAATTTCTGTTTCTATCTCAGCTTTCTCATCAGCAAGTGTCTGTTGCACGTCATGCTCTTCGGCAATTGTGGCATTCAAAGGCTTTGGTTTGTAAAGTATAAGAACCTGCAAACCTTGTAATTCGAATAAGTGGTCCGGGAAGACAATGAGAGGATCCGAGATGATCAGAAGATGAGATTAATGCAAAACATGACTTGAAAGAGAGAATGATTTCCAATTAATAGTGTTTTGGATTGGGCCTGAGATCAAACGGCCAAGCCCCAACTCGGAACAATGGGCCGGATCTGATTCGCGTTATCCACGACAGTGGGCCCTAATCCGAAACAGTGTGTCAGACTATTACTTTAATGATTTGCTTTTTCATGACAAAAAAAAACATCTTTCTCAAAATCAACGATTCAACCAACCGAGCAACCTTTTTGAGCAAAGAGATAATCAAAACAAAACAAATTAATAATAGAAAACTAATGGAGGAGTAATATAGGGAGAACCTGCCATGGGATCAAAATCGTTCTCGAACTGATTAAGAGACACTTTTCAGCTCTTCGTTTACTTAGGCTGGTCCACGCAATTGTTGATATGTTTGTCCTCTTAAATCCACCGCTCAAACTTCAACTTTTTGCTTTGTGATACGCTTTTAGGTAGTTTTATACTGTGACATCTGTGTGTCCCATTCCAAGGCATACCCCCGCGATCAAGGTAAGCACAACGGTTCATCGTAGCAGGTGAGTATACTGAGATCATCCTTTTATTCTATTTTTTTATTATTATTTTTTTCAACGCCAGACTTCCTGGTGAACAGGTCAGTACTTCCGTACAGCAGAGAGACCAAGGAAGATCTGACGAGGGCCCTTTTATTCTATTTTTTTTTTATTTTTTTTAATGCCAGACTTCCTAGTGAACAGGTCAGTACTTCCGCACAGCAGAGAGACCAAGGAAGATCTGACGAGGGCGAGACAGGTTTTGGCCCTTTTTGTGGCTCTTTTAGCAAGATATCCTGACTGTGTCCAGGTCTGCATATAATCTGGATGCAACAGAGGGACAACCCTGATATCCCGGATGAATCATCAGTATAAAGACCCGAAACCTCAGATGTTGGCTATCTATCAACGCAGGATTTAAGACCATGAAATCATACACCGTTGGTCTGTTACCCACGAGATGTCCAGTCCATTATGTTTGTATCACTTTTGCTTCTTTTGCTTTTCGAGCGGCAGACCTATCAACACATCGCAGTGGAGCCTAACCTGTTTAACATTGAAACCTTACGTGTGTTAATCAAGTTCTTTAACACGAAAGCTAATTTCATTTCCCAGTAACTATTTCTCCCCCTCAAACAATGCGTATGTACATATATGTCCCTCTCCCCCCTAAATTTGTGCATCACAATTTATGCGCAAATTTACTTATTTATTTACATTAAGACGAAACCTGTTGTTTTTTTTTTGTCGCTCAGTCGGTGATACGTATCATTTTCAAAAGATCTACAAGCACATTGAATCTCGAGATGCTGACAGGTTTTGGAAAAAAAATCCGCTGAATTAGAGTCAGTGTGGATCGGTTTAAGTTTAAACAATCCTCTGTCAAAGCAATCTCGAATAAAACGCACCTTTATATCAATGTGCTTAGTTTTAGAGTAAAAGACAGGGTTTTTGATAATCTGGATAACGGCATCACTATCAAAATAAGTAGTAGAGTTTAGATAAGTCAAACCGTAATCCTTGAGCTGGTGTTGCATCCAAAGAACCTGAGAGCAGCAGGCAGCAGATGCTGCAACGCACTTTGCTTCCGCTGCAACAGTGAGTTGTTGCTTTTTACACTGCCATGAGATGAGACTGTCCCCCAAGAATTGGCATCCAGCTGATGTACACTTCATATCCCTGTTTTGACGAACTTGCAAACCCAAAAACATTTTCACTTCTCTCAATGAGTGCCTTTCGAACTTCTTTCTCATCATGCGAAAATACGAATGGCCTCCAAATGTGCCATCGGTGTGTGTACCTCATCATAATCCAGACATTCAACTTGCTCGAAAACTTGAATTGCCAGTCGTACCTTGTACCTCACTATCATGCTGATGTCATCTTCTTTGTTTCTGAATAGGCATGTGTTGATCCCCCTCATTTGGTGCAGTAGTGTTGTTGATCACCGGTGGATCTACAGTGCAATCTGAGGGAATTGCTCCCGAAAACAGAGAAGTTCCTTGAACGTTTGAGAGTCCTAAGGAGACTTCAGTGTTACGGACTGCACCATCAGGGATAGCTATAGCAGGTTCAGAAATCGGCTTCTGAACAGTCGAAGAATGAAGTTGCGAGCCACTCTCGGTGAAGATACGCTCAGAAGGTTGTGCTTCAGATCAGGGACACAATTGACGTCTGAGAAGATGAGAACTCCGTATTTGACAGTGCCCTTCATGGTTATTCTTCCAGTTTCCCCTCCCGCGAAGTTGACAAATCCACCGTCGATTTTTTTTTGTTATTCAACTGGGATAAGTCTTCTGTCGCGTGTCTGGAACAACTACTATCGATAAACCAAGGTCTAACGATCGCCCTCCATAGCCGTTCCTGCACACTTAGTGGAATTAGTTAGAAACTGGAACCCAGGCCATAGTGGACCTGAGTTGACCATTACTATATGTGTATGAGACTTCGCGAAAGATCATCTGGCTCTTAACATCGCCGGTGGTTTTTGGCAATGAAGTTGATGTTGATGGTTACGAACACGGAGACCGGGATCCAACAGGAGTCTTAGGTTTCCAATTCCTAGTGTCTGAAACACTTTCATTTGATGGAAAAACTTTTGTTTTTCTTTGAAACCTATTTATGTTTGAAATTTTTTTATTTTCCTGTTTGGCAAGATTCCAGTCTCTGTCAGAAGGCCTTGCTTTGGGATGTCTATTTTGGATGAAATTTGAGTGCATGGCCTTCTGATGGTACATGTTCCTAGAATAGTAGGGACGATGAACACAATTTCTTGCGATGTGTCCCGGAATTCCACAGTTAAAACATGTCTGCCTTTTTGAGAAAAAGACATCTAGTTCGGCTTGCGTTATTCTTGATAACTGATCACGTCTTTTCCATTCATTTGACACTGAGTGCTTTGGAGTGTGCTTGTTCTTGGAGGAACCCGGCTCACAGCTATCAACACAAGAGTAAGTATCCGCGACCTTACCCTTGAGCTTGGGGTCTGTTTGCTTGAGATTTGAGTTTTCCCTTTTTGCATTCTTTCTTTTCGGCCTTCTGTTTCTACGTGACCGCTTTCTTTTAAGGGGAACAGATTCAGTTGACTCTGTTTTGTTAAGGTTACTTTTAGGATCAATAGATAAAATGTCTGTGGAAGTGACTTTCACATCTTCCTTTTCTTTAGAGACCATGTCCTCAGGAGAATCTGTAGAGAAGGTTTCCACAATAATTTCTTCTACATCTGATTCGACTGTGGAATTGATTTCTATGGGTTCCTTCTCCATAGTTTCCATGTTTCCATGGGTTTCTACAAAATTGGACTCTATGGATGTCTCTTCTTCAGTCAGATCAGCTTCTGAGTTCTCGAAATTAGATAATTCTGGTAACTCAGATGATGAGCAGTCTGTGTCTAAGACAGTTTGATTGTCTTCTTTTGCAATGCTGCTAGATTCTGATTGATCATCACAATCGGAAACATTTGAAGATTTGAGCTCATTATCTGAGATTCCTGAATCCTCAGTTTGATTGCCAAGATCGTCAGATGATCCCTGCTCAACAATAAATTTTTCATTATCACAATTAATCACATCAAAATCATCATTACTACAGGGAGCATCTGATGTGTCATTCAATGCTTCAGACATACAGGTGTAGTATTCCGAATTATCAGAATTGTTTTCTGAGTTATTTGAAACAGATGTATCAAATTCCTCAGATGACACATCAGGCTCTGCCACATCATTCTCAACATTTTCAACATTTTCAGCATTTTCAACACAGTCATTTTTATCACATGCATAATCTAAAATAATAGCACCAGATTCATCAGTCTTAGTGGGAACACCCCAAGTCACAGCAAACCAAGAAAAAACACAGTTCCAAGCATAAAGGCCATTTTTATCAGAAATAACATTATCAGCAGCACTTCGATGTGATTCATCATCCTCTTTAGACTTCCCTTCAGTTCTTACTGACTCTGCACACAAACTAGAACAGTTAGTATTTTTAACAGAATCAGAATTTGGTGAACTTTCCTTCATCTCCTCTGCGGGTTCGTTAACTGGTTCCGTTTTCGTTTCAGTTTCGGCTTCTGTATTTATTACGGTTTCATTTATCTGATCGGACTTATCTGCTGAGTTATTTTGAACATTTTCATTCTTGACAAAACTCATTGGTTTTCTGAAATCAGCATGTGGATTCTTTTTAAACTTAGATGGATCATATTCAACATAATCACTAGGTTTGCCATACATCATAGTGTCATAATTTTCCATTTCCTGCTCAGTGATTGGCAATCTGGAATAATTATGATTGTATGGTGGCGGAACCTGTTTGTACCCCAAACCCTTTCCCTTGTTTTCTTGATAAGCAAGTTGCACATTACACAGATTTTGAACTGTGGCACTGGAAGTGTCAAACTTTTTGATGTTTAACTCGTTCTGTTTGTACTTTCCAGTGAGGAGCTCTAGCTCACCCTTCACAGAGTCACATTCAAGAGTTTTAACTGTGAGTCTATGTTTATAGTCGTGAACCCAACATTGCTGTTGATTCACGTCTCTGTGAAGTTGAGCTATGTCCTTCTTAAGTGCCTCAATCTTTTCATAGAGAATTTTATTATTCTCTCGAAGACTGATGTACTTTCCCATCACAGTGTTGTAATCAGTGATCAACGCTGAGTTTTGAGATCTCAGAAATGCAACTTTCTTTCTACAGTGCTCGGAACATAAAAGAGAGTTTAGCGTTTCAGAAAGTGATCTCGGTTCTTCAGTCTGGGCCACTTTATCGGGATGAGAGCCTGTTGAATGTGGGGTCTTCTCATCAGATGATGCAGCAGTCACAGTCGAAGATGAGGGAATCTGAGCAGTGCTGAGATCAATAACAAGTGGCGAATTAGCAACGACCTTCCCACAGTTGGACATAGAAGACGATGTGTTTTCGAGATTCTGATTCCTCTGTTTATCCTCCTGAACATATTCAATGACAAAGGAAATCACATCTCGCGTTTCTGTTGTGCAATGATTGCATTTTCCCATAATAATAGCAACACGATAGTCCCATGTCTTGCTTCGAGGCAATCCGTACAAAAAGGCTCTGTTAACCCTACCAAGTGTCACATACAATCCGCTCTTCTCGATTTCAGAAAGCAGCAGTGTAAACCTTCTGATTACGTCTTCTACGCTTTCACCCTCAATGAAACCGAAACTATCAAGTTGTTCCGAGAGCAATTGACGTTGAGAATCAATACTTGGAGAAGTCATTGTCGAACCAAGTTATCGTAGAACACGAGCCACGACAAGAAACAATGCACACACTAATTCGAGCACGTCTCAAATGTACGAACTAGTTTCCTTTACCGCAGCTCAAAACCTGTTGAAACCGTTTCACCGAAACAAAACAAACTCCTTTTTTTTTTTTTTTTTTAAATTTTATAACCTTTTTGTGTTGTTTTTTTTTTTACTTTTCTAAACCATTTAATTTTTAAAATATAATAGTAAATAATTTTTAATATTTTATATAAAACCTTTTTAATTAATATTAAAACAAACTATTTTATAATTATATATATATTTTAATATAAACTTTTAATATTAATATATTTTAATGATGATTACCTAATAATTAATAATTAATATGATAATTATTATATTTAATAATACTAAACGACAAAAAATTATCGTTGTCTGTCTTCTTCCTAAAACACGTTCCGAAACCCTAATTTTAAACGACAGCCGCCGCCGTCAAGATGATTAACCACGGAGATTATCGGAGGTGATGGTGCGGTTGCCGGAGAAGAAGATGAGGGTAATGATGATGAGCGATGACGATGATACCAGATAACAGTGAGTTACAGGTGGTTTGTCGACGATTGAACGGAGAAGACGGAGAACGGTGGTGGATGGTAATGACGGTGAACAGTGGCTACGATGAAGAAGACTGAAGGACGAAGATGAATGATGAACTGAGATTCGCGTGATCGGAGATGAAGATGATAGCTGGAGACGATGTTGATGATGTGAGACGATAATGGTGATTGTTGGAGGTGATTGTCGATGGTGATTTGATTCCGGATGAATCTTGTTGATTGCGGATGATAAATGTTGAAGATTACGGATGAAGATGCGATCCGAGATGCGAGTTGTTGATTACGGATGAAGATGTTGGTCCGAGATGCTCAAAGTTTTTATCCGGAATGACTCGAGTTGGAGTGTTATGAAGATGGGTTTTATCTGGAATGACTCGAGATGGAGTGATGATGATAATTCACTGTTGATGTCTGACGTTGTTGTCTGCTGTTATGACGATGAAGGAACAATACAATGATGTACGATGATGTCTATGGATGATGTCAGAAAGTTGATATTTAAAATTCTTAACACATTTCCAAAAGATAAAACACCAAAATATATAGAATTTTTTAAATAAACCGAAGAACGCGATGAAGAACTTGAAGAACACGATGAAGATCCTCAACAAAAATGCAGAATTTCTTGAATGTTTGATATCTAAATGGCTTTGATACCAATTGTAAGTCCCGAAAATCCGGATCAAACAACGATATCAAACAATCACCAAGGATGGACGGAATCCAAACTTGATGATCTTCAAGAAATAATCAAGAACACTATGAAGATTTGAAGATTCAAATGATTCAATGCTTAAACTTGCATACAAGGAGCTTGTCTAATACAAGTTTCTAAAACAAGGAACCAACCAACCATGCTCCTAATTTCTAACTTCTATTTATAGTATGGGGTTTCCCCCAAAACCCTAGGCCCATAATTCCCCCAAAGCCCACTCTAATACCCCCACTTCTAGAACTTGATCCATTAAGCAATTAATCTACTAATCCATAAACCTATAGGGCCTAACATTTTGTTAAAAACAAATTTGCACTCTAAATAAAATATTTATTTGGTATCATAAAACGATACGATGATAAACTAAACCGTTCTAATGGTTTGACTTTCTAAAAAAACATGCTTTATTTTCAAATCAAGATTGTTTTACATTATCATTTGCTCAGTTTCGCCGCAACGCGTGACATTAAAAAAACTAGTTATATATACGAATACAAAGTTGCCATGAACAGTAAATGAAAATTGTTAAATATTTATTTTTAAATAATATTTTATTTAATGTTCAATTTATTTTTAATAATAAATATTAAATAGTAATATATATATACACACACATATATATGAATAGAAAATTGCCATGAACAATAATGAAAATTTTAAGTATTTGTTTTTTTATATTTTAATAACATTTTATTTAGTTTTCAATTTATTTTATTAATAATAAATATTAAATAGTGATTATATCATATTATACATATGAATAGAAAGTTGTCATGGATGAAAATTTTTAAATATTTGTTTTTAATAATATTTTATTTAGTGTTTAATTTATTTTTTTAATAATAAATATTAAATATATATATATATATATATATAATTCAGAAGTGAGTATGAATAGTAACTTTATTTTTATAATAATATATAGTTTTTTACATATTTTTATTTTTTAATACTACAATAGATTCTATTATACATATTATTATTTACATTTAATTGTACCACTATCGTATAAAAAAGAACCGAACCAGTACCGAATAATAGATGTGTCGGTACCAATATTTATTTATATTGTTTTTGCTTTCAACAAACCAATATTTATTTATGTAGTTTGTCCTTTCGATAAACTACTGACATCGTATGGCTACTATATCGCACTAAACAACATCGGTACTTGTACTTGTGCTCATTTGTATGGTTTATGTTTTGTAATGAATTTTGTGTCGCAATCGTAGTCAACCAAACCGAAACCAACGAACAACATCGGTATTGGTACCAATACTTATTTTTATTGTTTTTACTTTTGATAAACTAACGTATCTTACCAAACAACATCGTTACATGTACCTGTTTCATTTCTATGATTTTTAGTTTCGATAACTTTCATTTATACAACTCTGTCTAGGATGATAAACGAATATCATTACGAGTACCATGACGATCTGAACTAATCGATACCATTTGGACAACATCGTTGTCGGTATCAGTGTTCATTTTTTCTGTTTTCAATTGATGTAAAACATGTATTGATTTTATACCGAATGCATGTATCGTACCAGTACTATAACGAACTTGACCGATATCGATCAAATGCTCGTGATAACGTACCGCCGCAACGCGCGGGGAAACAACCCGCCCTCATAGCCCAGTGGGGTTGGGCCGGTTTGTCCTCCTAGTGGTCACCGGTTCGACTCCCGCTTGTGGCGAAAGGGGGTAGGGACACCCGTGCGCAATGATGGTGACTAACCCACCGAGGGGGGTTTGATCCTGAGCGTCACCCCGGTTTTCATCCGCCTGTTACTCCAGCGAAGCTACTCGTGTGGAGGCAGCACGGTTTTCCGGGGGAACGCCATCCAAATCTGATACCGTACGGGGCCCGATAGAACATCGTCGGCAGATCTTGGCTGGGGAATACCGTCTTTGATGGGGTTCAGTGACAATGGGTCACTCATAAGAAAGTCACCGTTCAAAAAAAATATATATATTAATTTGAACTTGCGATGAATAGTAAAACAAAATTTTTATGTTATTATATTCAGTTTTTTTAATTTCCGATTTCACCTCTTATACATTAAATTATATACATTTTTAATCAATTTAACTTATTTAATTTGATCTTTTGCCTATAAATCGTGGTCATTATTTTTTCTTTCTAAATACGTGATTGTGTTTAATATATTTTTTTATCGACGTGTTTGTATAAATTTTGTTGAAAAAAAGAATTTTATTTAACATAGTTTAGTGGTGAACCGAACCGATACCAGCGATGCTATTGTTTGTTATTATCGAATCCATACCATTATTCTTTTTTTTACGATTCTCTATCAACATTGATACCGGTATTGTTATTATCGAAACCCGGTATTCGTTTTTCATGGTTTTCAATGTAAAACAAATTTATTTGTGCATATCATTGGCTTTAAACCAAAAGTCGGTATAATATTGATACTGTTACGAACCAAACCAGCAGCAAGAGAATTCCGGCCGCATCACGCACAAAATATATATCAACTAGAAAAAGCATCCGTCGCGTTGCGGCCGGGTACACAATATTTTTTACATAAGTTTTTATTCCTATTGTCACATCTACAAGCCACATTACAAAATGGTGACCCTAAAATTGACATATGACCAATTAAATGGTTTTAATCGTGAAGGCACACTTATGTTTACACTTTTATAAATGGATGACTTTTTATAATAGATGGTAAAAATATAACATCAAAATAAACTATAAGCATTTGACCGTGCCTACAACAAATCAAAACACATGAAGGATTCAAATCACGAAGAACCCAAAGAGATTCAATTCAAGAGAAACAACGTAGAATCAGAAAAATCAAGCGTAAAGACATCAAAACTGTCATACCTTGAACTTTGATTCATCCGATCATCCTGAGGCCATTACGTTCTTGAATGTCGTTGAGCTGATTCTGTAACAACTGGTTCAACGATGAATGAACGGACTGGAAGCAATTTTGAAAAAACTGAAAGGAAAAAGATCACTGTAAGCATCGTCACATAATCCTTTCATCCCTGCCCAATGTTCATTAAAATATATATGTATGTATGTAAGATCAAATGATATTATTCAGGTAGCAAAGCCTAACATTATTAATTAATGTATAGATCAAATAAGATCAAATCAAATGAATTCGTAGCCGCACACCTTCGGCCGCCTCAACATCTGCAAGAAAATACAACCTTTGAAACCAGCAAAACCAACCTGAAGCGAATTTGAAATGTAGACAATGTTGTTACCAAGAGAAGCTAGAAAGCCAGACCATAAATGTCACACCCCAACCGAAGGCGGAAACATCGGTGCGCAGCATTGAACGAAACAGATTGTTCATGAGAAATCCATAACAACTATTATTACCGAATATTTAGCATTACGTCCCATACCGTAACATATTAAGCAAACAAGTTATTACAGACCAAATATCTCAAAAACAAGTAAAGCTGTTCCGACAACTCAGATTTAAATAAATTGTTCCTTGGTTTCTAGACTCTCCTAGACTTGATTCCATGATAGCAAGCAAAATCCTAGCGTCTCAAACACCTGTCACATACGTTAAAATAAAGTCAATACACATAGTGTAAAGGTAAGCATACAAGTTTAATAGTATAATAGAGTTTGTAAGCGTTTACGCATAACCAGCATGTACAACGTATAATGTGAAGCATGTAAGTTGTCGACAAAGATCCTATCAATACCAATGACTGCGATTTGACTGCGAGTAGTGAGTGCGCAACACATGTTCACCACTGCGAACACGTGAAGTAATATCCTTAACAACCCCTGAGTGAACAGGTGCTGAGTCCAAACTATAGTACTATCGTTGCTAAGGCAGGTAGACAGCAATCAATGTGTTAACATAACAAACAAGCATTCATTGAGTCACGTATAACATGCGAGAACGGTTAGCGTTTAAAGTGTTTGCGTTGTGTGTCGATGTGATTTGATATATGTAACGTATGTAACACCCAAAAGTGCGTTAAGAAAAAAGGGGTCGAGTATACTCACAGCGATGATGGATTGAAGGGAGCGCTAGAAAGAGAGTCAGCCTAGTTACAGAATGATAGCGTAATCGATAAGTGGCACGTAAAACGATGCAAGTGAAAAATGGTGTCGAGGTGTCATCCGATCGATTGGCCATTCGTTTGGTGCCACTCGTTTGGGATGGATGTGTTTGTGTATGATGACTTTGAAGTTCTCATTGTAGCATTTTATAAACTGGAAATTCAGGTCACCCGTTCGGACGGTCATCCGGTCGGATGGCCGTCCGCTCGGATAGCGATCCGTGTGGAGGACAACAATTGCTTAATTTGCTAAAGTGTCACCTGATCGAAACGTTGTTCGATCGGATAGCAATCCGATCGGACGCCATTCGTTCAGTGGCTTGCTCGTTTTGAAAATTGTTAAGTTTGAAAGTTTTCGGTTTGGTCGAGACGGTATGACATCGTGTTAATCAACCAGAACTCCACCAAGCCCTAAGCTATCCGATCGGACGGGAATCACCCCAATCTAACCAGTTAACTGTTCTTGACGGGTTGTTCATGTTCAACCCGAAATCGGTCGTCTCTTTGGTAGAAATCAGATCTTGAACTGACACATCACTAAAAATGAGTAGAAGGCCTGAACTAGCTCCGATTCTATCGGTTTTGAGTGCATTGAGTGTAAAAGAGTTGAAAGAAAGTTAAGAAACCATCTTTCAATCCTTGTAACTTTGAAAACGTTTAGATTTATGCGAAAACTCTGTTTAATCATGTGAAAATCCTTCAGATCCGAGTTATTCTTGGTGGTATGAGGTCAAAACTTCAAGTTCCTAAGAACTCCATGATGACATCACCCTAGAACACCTCAAACCCGTTGATTTCACGGTTAAAAGTGAAGATTTAAAGATGAAAATGATGAAGAAACGTGTGTAGATCACGGAAGTACAAGATTTGAGCTAGAAACTTATTGGAATTGCGAGAAATCGAGAGAAAAGTGGGTTGGAGTGAGCTGGTCGGAGAGGAGACTGTCACAACAATGAAAGTTGATGTGACAGGGTATTTATAGGGTTTCCAAAAGAGGAAATGGTGCACGCAGACCACGGATCGGATGGCCATCCGATCGGATGGTCACCTGTTCGGATGATCATTCGATCGAATGGTCATTCGATCGAGTAGTGGTTACGAGTTGGTTTTCGTGTTTTCGTTTTGTGCGTTGAGCGTTGCGATGCGATTCGATTGAGCGATGCGATAGTATTACCCATTAATCCTAACTGCTATATCTAACATACAATCACTATAAATAACTTGCGTTTAGCGTTTGCGATTAGATTGCGATGTGATAGAGTTGCGATTGTGATTGCGATTAATCACCACAAAGCATAAATAATCATGCACATGTAACATATAAATTGCACACACACGTAAAACAATATCCAGAACGCATAATTAGGGTTGCGATGTGATAGCGATGCGATTAGCGATAATTCGATTAGCGATTAAATAGCGGTTTGTTAACATGTACTCCACATAATACAACTAAAGCGATTTAAAATAGATTTTCGATTATAATCCAGAGTACAATCAGTTAATTAAGTAGGGAGAGACAGATCACAATTAGCAATCTTTTCTCCCTTTGATTTGACTTTGACTTGTACTTTGACTTTTGGAACACGGGATGTTACAGCCTCCCCTACTTTAGGAAATTTAGTCTCGAAATTTAAGAAGTAGGCGTAACAAACAGTTGCGGGTACTTCGCCTTCATGTCACTTTCGAGTTCCCAGGTGAACTCGGCGCCGCGTTTGCCTTCCTAGCGAACCTTCACAATGGGAATGCGTGAGCGTCGGAGTACCTTGGTTTCTCGGCCCATGATCTCGACAGGCTTTTCCATGAAGTGTAATGTTTCGTCCACTTGCAGATACTCAAGGGGGATGTGTAACTCCTGGTCGGCCAGACACTTTCTGAGGTTCGAAACGTGGAAAGTCGGGTGGACATTACTAAGTTCCTCCGGTAGTTCGAGTTTGTAGGCCACTTTGCCAATCCTTTCCAGAATTTTAAAGGGTCCCACACATCGAGGCGCGAGCTTGCCTTTCTTGCCGAATCTGATCACCCCCTTCCAAGGTGCAACCTTTAGGAGTACGTGATCGCCAACGTCAAATTCAAGAGGCTTGCGGTGTCTATCGGCGTAACTTTTCTGATGACTCCGAGCTTTCAGAAGATTGTCTCGAATTTGGAGGATTTTTTCAGTCGTTTCTTGTAATAACCCAGGACCGGTAATTTGTGCGTCTCCGATCTCGTGCCATACAATAGGCTATCGACATTTTCTTCTGTATAATGCCTCAAATGGTGTCATTTGAATACTAGAGTGATAACTGTTATTGTACGAGAATTCGACTAAAGGTAAATGTGCGTCCCAATTGCCACCGAAATCTATAACACACGAGCGAAGCATGTCTTCAAGGGTACGGATCGTTCGCTCAGTCTGACCGTCGGTTTGGGGATGGAAAGCGGTACTTAGATTAAGAGTAGTACCGAGAGCAGATTGAAACGTTTCCCAAAGACGCGAGGTAAACCGACCATCAAGGTCAGAGATGATGTCATGAGGCGTCCCATGTCGACAAATAATTTCGTCGGTGTAGATTCATGCCAATCGTTCTACCTTATAGTCTTCCCGTATCGGTAGAAAGTGGGCGGATTTGGTAAGACGGTCAACGATAACCCAAATGCTGTCGTGACTTGATGGCGTGCGCGGAAGTTTTGCTATAAAGTCCATAGCTATACTCTCCCATTTCCACATAGGGATCTCAGGTTGTACAAGTAAGCCAGAGGGGAGTTGATGCTCAACCTTGACTTTCAAACAAGTCAGGCATTTTGAAACGTAGATAGCAATATCCTTCTTCAAGCCCGGCCACCAGTACTTATAACGCATGTCCTGGTACATTTTGTCGGCACCGGGATGAATGGAGTATCACGACTTGTGGGCTTCGTCGAGCAGGATTTGTCATAAATTGGTGCGTTTGGGAATTCAAATTCGGTCTAAATAGTGAAAGATACCATTCGATTTATTGACTAGTTGTTCGCCATTGTTGAGAATCCTTTCTTTCTTCAAAGTGCGTTCGGTGAAACAAGCGTGTTGGGCGTCACGGATGAGAGTTTCAAGATGGTGTTGGGCTTGAGTATTACGAATGCTATGCAAATAGCTTCGTCGACTGAGAGCATCGGTGACAACATTTGCTTTGCCTGGGTGGTAACGAATCTCACAGTCGTAATCGTTGAGTAGTTCTACCCACCGGTTTTGGCGCATATTCAGTTCTTTCTGGCTAAAGATGTGTTGTAGGCTCTTATGGTCGGTGAAGACTGTACACTTGGTACCGTACAGGTAGCGTCGCCAAATATTTAGTGCAAAAACAACTGCACCAAGCTCGAGGTCTTGTGTGGTATAGTTCTTCTTGTGGATTTTGAGCTGACGAGACGCGTACGCGATAACCTTGTCTCGTTGCATAAGAACACAGCCAAGACCGAGGTTAGAGGCATCATAATAGACAACGAAGTCGTCGTTCCCATCGGGTAGAGAGAGTACAGGAGCGTTGCAGAGCATAAACTTGAGGGTTTGAAAGGCCTCCTCTTGTATGGTTCCCCAAACAAAAGGTTTGTCCTTGTGCGTGAGAGAGGTGAGGGGTACAACGATTTTCGAAAAGTCTGCGATGAACCGGCGATAGTAACCCGCCAATCCGAGGAATGAACGAACTTCAGACGGGTTCTTTGGTGTGACCCAACTCTTAACAGCTTCGATCTTCGCATGATCGACACGAATTCCTTAACTATTGACGATGTGACCCAAGAATTGGACCTCCTTAAGCCAGAATTCACACTTGGAGAACTTGGCATAGAGACGGTTTCCCTGGAGTAACTCAAGAACCAAATGGAGTTGTTGCGCGTGTTTGGCTTTTTTATTTGGAATAGATCAGGATATCATCGATGAACACAATGACGAAGCGGTCAAGATAGGGTTTACACACGCGATTCATTAGATCCATGAAAACTGCGGGGGCGTTAGTCAATCCAAAAGGCATAACAACAAATTCGTAATGACCATAACGGGTTCGGAATGCGGTTTTGGGTATATCCTCCTCTTGAATTTGTAGCTGGTGATAACCTGAATGTAGATCGATCTTTGAAAAACACGTAGCACCTTGTAACTGATCAAATAAGTCATCGATTCGAGGCAAGGGATAGCGATTCCTGATAGTAAGCTTATTTAATTCCCTGTAGTCGATGCACATCCGGAACGATCCATCCTTCTTTATGACAAAAAGAATAGGCACGCCCCAAGGAGAGGTGCTAGGGCGAATGAAGCCTTTATCAAGTAGTTCCTGGAGCTGGCTCGAGAGTTCGCGCATTTCAGAAGGAGCGAGGCGATAAGGCGCTCTAGCTACAGGATTTGCTCTAGGAATGAGGTCGATTTGGAAATCGATGTCACGAGTGGGAGGTAATCCCAGAAGATCGACAGGGAATACGAGAGGAAAATCACGAACTACAGGCACCTGGTCTACCTCCTTAATTTCCTTTTTTTCCTTCTCTGCTACTACAATGTGTGCCAAGAAAGCTTGGTATTCCTTGCGGAGATACTTGCTGGCTTGGACACACGACATGAGTTGTAACTTCTTCGAAGCAACTTCGCCATAGACACACAACAGATCACCATTAGCGAGAGAAAAGCGAATCATCTTATTGAAACAAAAAATTTCAGCATGATTTTCCCGAAGGAAATCCATACCTAATATGACATCAAAGCTACCGAGTTGCATCGGTATAAGGTTTATCGGGAAAACGTGACCGTTGAGTTCGAGAGTACAGTCACGCAGAACAGAACTGACGGTGACGGTTCTTCCAGTGGCAACTTCAACGTCGAATGTCTATGGGAGGTTAGCACGTTTATGGTTTAGGAGCCTTTCGAATTCGAACGACACAAAACAGTTATCGGCTCCAGTATCAAATAAACACGAAGCATATATACCATTTACGAGAAACGTACCATTAGCCACGTTGTTGTCTGCCTGAGCCTGACGGGCATTGATGTTGAAGACTCACCCGCGGGCTGCTTGCTGAGTTGGCTACTGCTGCTGTTGTTGTTGTTGTTGTTGTGGTGCTGGCTGCTGCTGCTGTGGCTCTTGCTTAACCACTCTGTTGGGGCAGACGTTTGCGAAGTGGTTGGGATCACCACACACAAAGCAGGATCTTGCGTGAGCGGCGGGTGCAGGAGCTGCTTGCTGTCCTTGCGGAGCTGGTAGAGCAGGAATTTAAGCTGGAACTGGAGCTTGACGCGAGCCGGTACGGTAATTAGCGGTGAAGTGGCTGTACATATTGCAGTGGACACAGAACCGGCATGCGATACCAACTGGGTGATGATAAGTACAAGTAGGGCAGAGTGGGTGTGGTCCAGTGTATGCATGGTTGGCAGGCGGTGCATTGGCCATAGGAGCCGCTACTTGACGGTGTTGAGGTTGCGATTGGGTTGGTACAACTTGGAGTGGTGTGGCAGTGACTGCACAGTTCTTGTTGCTAGAGTTGCTGTTCTTCTTCTTGCGACGTGAGAGCTTTGAAGATTGCGGTGCGGCGGTTGTTTCAGCGGTGGTTGCTTGATGAAGACTCTTAGCAGCTTTATCTAAATAACCAGACCTAACTCGCTTATCATTGATCTCAGCGGCGAGCAGGTAGGTTTCCTCAATAGTTGTCATCTTTGCAGCTTGCACAAAGTCTGCAACACAATCCGGAAGAGCGCAGATGTATTTCTTGATCGTAATCTCAGGGGTAGTAACTTGACCCGGACATATGATACTCAACTGCTTGAAGCGAGCAGTTAAACCAGCGTTATCTCCACCATCCTGCTTAATATGCCAGAATTCATCCTCAAGCTTTTGAAGTTCATGGGGATGGCAGAACTCTTGCATCATGATGTTCTTCAACTCATCCCAAGACAATCCGAAAGCTGCATTGTTCCCTCGTTTGTTTCTCTTTGTCGTCCACCAATCAAGAGCGCGGGATTGGAAGACGCCGGTAGCATTCATAGTGCGGAGGTCTTCTGGACAGCCACTCTGGCGTAGGGTGACTTCGATAGAATCAAACCATTGAAACATGGCCGTAGGCCCATCTTCGCCAGTAAATTCTTTTGGACCGCAGGCTTTGAACCGCTTGAAGCTAAAAGTAGTTTTAGGAGAATCTGTCCTGGATTCTTCCGATGATTTGCTGGCATTTTCGTTCAACTCACTCACAATTTGCGGAATTACTTTAACGACTTGACTTGCGACGAGAGAAGCGAGTCTCTTGTCAGCGAGTTGCGTTTAGCAGCGCGGGAGCGGAGTGATCCAGATGACGACATTGTCTGCAATAGACATCGCCATAGGACTTAACACAATTTCGATTAATCATTGACTATACTAGGGCCTAGTGTAGACTAGCGATTCACCATAAGGCTCAGGAATACATCAATTCACAAAATCACGTAGGCACATAATACACAGAGTCACATAAACACATAAGCACATAAACTAGCCTAAGCACATATTTTGCATGTATTCACCTATCCTTCACAATGGTGTGTAGTGATTTAGCATAGTGGTTGCGAATAGCGAGTAATGATTGCGAATAACACAAGCGATTTGTTGGCATTGGTGCGAGTTGTGTGTGCTTTGGTGGAGCGCGAAATCAAATCATCAGTGCCACTGCACTGTTTACCTCAAAACGCTAACAAATAACACTTAAACCACGTAAAATTCACATAAATTCTAACACAAAAGCGGTATATTTCAGAGTCAGCGGGAGCGAATCCAGAATCAAAACACATAAAATTGAAATAAAATGTCTCGGGTGTGCTAGACTTTTGACTACCCAAACTGATTCGACTATTCACAAGGACTTTAAGCACGCATTTGGCCTTCTGGACTGTGCTCCCGCCTCGATTATGGGAAAATGGCACGCATCCTTCCAGTATCAATGCGTCTCAAGTCGTTGGAGTCCGTCGAGACCTTGGTGAGAGTATTGTAAAAACCCAAAATATAAAGCAGAACGCGTCGTCAAGGTTCGGGTTTCACCCCTAACTTAACAACTGCATTCCTGATTGTGTGATAGGATCACAGGATAGAGGGAAATTGGCGTTGAAGTGTGGATTTCACTCCTGATTCAATGCAAATTCTCGTATTTATAGTAAAAAGTTGCGTTAGGCGAGGGATTTAATCGAGAGTTTACGGTTTTCACACCTAATCTCGACCTAATCACCTTGCCCTACGTGCAGTGTTGTAGTAATTTGATTAATCGGGATTAATCAGAATTTATGGGGATTAATCGGGACGAATTTGATTAATCGGCGACTAATCGGGGATTAATCGGCACCTAGTCGGGGTTTTTACAACCATGCCTACGCGAGAAATTTTCGAAAACTGTGCGAGTTGCAAGTCTTAGGAAAGACTGTCCTTGCGCAGAGCGGTAGTATGCGATGTCCGTGCAAGAGTGTAGTGTTCAGCGAGTGTAAGCGAGATAAGCAAATAGGCTCGTGCAAGACTCCTACTGAGTTTGCACAAGTCGGTATGTTGGTACTTAAGCTATAGACTAGGTCGTTTCTAAGACATCGACCCGGACTAGGTCGAGTCTTGTCTAATTCCCTATAGTTATGGCTCTCATACCAATCTGTCACACCCCAACCGATGGCAGAAACATCAGGGCGCGGCACTGAGCGAAACAGATTCTTCATGAGAAATCCATAACAACTATTATTACCGAATATTTAGCATTACGTCCCATACGAATATCATTACCAGTACCATGACGATCTGAACTAATCGATACCATTTGGACAACATCGTTGTCGGTATCAGTGTTCATTTTTTCTGTTTTCAATTGATGTAAAACATGTATTGATTTTATACCGAATGCATGTATCGTACCAGTACTATAACGAACTTAACCGATATCGATCAAATGCTCGTGATAACGCACCGCCGCAACGCGTGGGGAAACAACCTAGTTATATATATTAATTTGAACTTGCGATGAATAGTAAAACAAAATTTTTATGTTATTATATTCAGTTTTTTTGATTTCCGATTTCACCTCTTATACATTAAATTATATACATTTTTAATCAATTTAACTTATTTAATTTGATCTTTTTCCTATAAATCGCGGTCATTATTTTTCTTTCTAAATACGTGATTGTGTTTAATATATTTTTTTATCGACGTGTTTGTATAAATTTTGTTGAAGAAAAGAGTTTATTTAACATAGTTTAGTGGTGAACCGAACCGATACCAGCGATGCTATTGTTTGTTATTATCGAATCCATACCATTATTCTTTTTTTACGATTCTCTATCGACAATGACACCGGTATTGTTATTATCGAAACCCGGTATTCGTTTTTCATGGTTTTCAATATAAAACAAATTTATTTGTGCATATCATTGGCTTTAAACCAAAAGTTGGTATAATATTGATACTGTTACGAACCACACCAGCAGCAAGAGAATTCCGACCGCATCACGCACAAAATATATATCAACTAGAAAAAGCATCCGCCGCGTTGCGGCCGGGTACACAATATTTTTTACATAAGTTTTTATTCCTATTGTCACATCTACAAGCCACATTACAAAATGGTGACCCTAAAATTGACATATGACCAATTAAATGGTTTTAATCGTGAAGGCACACTTAGGTTTACACTTTTATAAATGGATGACTTTTTATAATAGATAGTAAAAATATAACATCAAAATAAACTATAAGCATTTGACCGAGAACCTCATAAGCATGCCTACAACAAATCAAAACACATGAAGGATTCAAATCACGAAGAACCCAAAGAGATTCAATTCAAGAGAAACAACGTAGAATCAGAAAATCAAGCGTAAAGACATCAAAACTGTCATACCTTGAACTTTGATTCATCCGATCATCCTGAGGCCATTACGTTCTTGAACGCCGTTGAGCTGATTCTGTAACAACTGGTTCAACGATGAATGAATGGACTGGAAGCGATTTTGAAAAAACTGAAAGGAAAAAGATCACTGTAAGCATCCTCACATAATCCTTTCATCCCTGCCCAATGTTCATTAAAATATACATGTATGTATGTAAGATCAAATGATATTATTTAGGTTGCAAAGCCTAAGATTATTAGTTAATGTATAGATCAAATAAGATCAAATCAAATGAATTCGTAGCCGCACACCTTCGGCCGCCTCAACATCTGCAAGAAAATACAACCCTTGAAACTAGCAAAACCAACCTGAAGCGAATTTGAAATGTAGACAATGTTGTTACCAAGAGAAGCTAGAAAGCCAGATCATAAATGTCACACCCCAACCGATGGCGGAAACATCGGGGCGCGACACTGAGCGAAACAGATTGTTCATAAGAAATCCATAACAACTATTATTACCGAATATTTAGCATTACGTCCCATACCGTAACATATTAAGCAAACAAGTTATTACAGACCAAATATCTCAAAAACAAGTAAAGCTGTTCCGACAACTCAGATTTAAATAAATTGTTCGTTGGTTTCTAGACTCTCCTAGACATGATTCCACGATAGCAAGCAAAATCCTAGCGTCTCAAACACCTGTCACATACGTTAAAATAAAGTCAATACACATGGTCTAAAGGTGAGAATACAAGTTTAATAGTATAAGTTTGTATGTTTGGTTATCTTATGGGTTGTCTATTGTTGTAGATCAATAAATATAAAAAAAGTGAAGAAGGTAACTTTTGTTCTAAAATCGATTATTAAAGTGTACAAAAAATAATAATGCTATGGGGGATGATGACGTAATGGTTAATCAAAGAGTTAAAAAAGTTTATTTGTTATTTAATGATGTAGTTGGAAAGATATACACATGTGCATCATTTTATAAATAATGTTGTCATTTGTATGCACATATGCTTATTTTGGTTAATTAGGTAGTTGAATAAGAGGAATCGGCGGAACATTTGTTCTCCGGGTGCGGGTTTGCGTCAACGATCTGGTCGGTGGTGAGTTTATGGTGCAAGATCCCGCAAATTATTTCTTTTTCGGTCAGAGATTTACTTGAATCTCATGAAGTTGGCGGTCTTAAAGGCAGGGAAAAAGAGTTGATTCAAGGTATTGTTAGAGTTGGTTGTTGGTGCATATGGAAGGCTAGAAACGAGTTCAAATTCAACAACAAAGAGGTGAATATTGAAGGGACTATCCGGGAGTTGAAGTCGTTCGGTTTTCTCTGGTACAATTCTAGAACTAAAGGTAGTGAGATCAGTTGGTTAGATTGGTGTAAGTTCGTAAATATGTAATTGTTTTCTGTTTTCTCTCTTGTTTTGTTTGCCGCCTCTCCTTGAGGTTGGTGCTGTTTCGTTAATGAAGTTCTCCTTTCAAAAAAAAAAAGGTAGTTGAATAAATAATGTTGTCATTTTAATGCACATATGCTTATTTTGGTTAATTTTATTTGGTAGTTGATAGTTTGGTTATCTTTTTTGTCTGTTTACGATGTAATATATTGTTTGATATGGTATGAAGGTTGGTGATGCACATGTGCATAGTTTGAAATATTATACATATTGGCAATATATTACGGATGATAGTATAGACCGAAGTGAAATTGTATAATATTGGTAATGTATTATGGATTGTAGTGTAGATGGAAGGGAAATTGTATAGGTGTTGTCAAGAAATATGAAATAGGCACATGTGTATCGGTAATTGTTATTAAAATTAAAAAAATTAAAAAAACTATAAATAAAATGTTGTGATTTTTAATGGAAATTAAAAAAAAAGATTGTGTCTTTTTAAGCTTTTTTTAAGTAGTTTTGGTTGTGTTCACACTAGTTCTCGTGGTTCTCGTAATAAATGGTGGTTCCTAATGGATTATCATCCTATATAGTTAAAAATTTATATATGAAATAATAATTGTTTTAAACAAAAGTCCCAAAATAAAGAACCCGAATCCTTAGTCTCGTTTATGTCATATGTTTATTTAGAATTTTGTGATTATTGACGGGTAGTCTGTAGGACGACCCTTAAGTATTATAAATGGTATTTTAATCCTACATTTAATCGAGTAATTGTCTAGAATTAGATAACTACGTTTGCTTGTGTTTCAGGTACATTTGGGGCTTAAAAGTGTGGAAATGAAGCTTCGATTAGGCGCAACAGGATTGGAGATTGAAAGACGGAGAATAAATGAAAAAAAAATCAATTATTGGAATTGAAGAATTAAGAAGATAACATGATAGAGAATGAAATTACGAGAACGTAGGAAAAAACGGTGAAGAAAACGGAGTTGAAACGAAAAAGTTATGTAGTAAACAAAATTTCCTGTTGAAGCCTACTGTAGGCTACGGCAAGGGCCGTAGCTTACGGCGCCGACTGGCAATTTTTTACCACCGTAGTCCAGTATAGAGCCACCGTAGCACTTTTATTACCGCTGTAGCCTACGGCAGGTGCCGTAGGTTACGACGCCTGTCACACCCTAACCGATGGCAGAAACATCGGGGTGCGGCACTAAGCGTTCAGATTGCTCATGAGTTTCAATAACACTAGATATTCCAATATAGATTAATTAGATTTCAAAACATAGTCTAAAATTCAAACATGATTAACCACCACATAAAGTACCAAATTACATCAAACTTAAATAGTGTTCAAAATTCTTGATTTAACTAGGTGAGTTTCTAAGCATCATCCTAGCATGTTTCTTAAATCCAGCATCCTATCAGCTTGCAACAGGTATTAAAATATATCAACAAAATGTTGGCGAGCATACAAGTTTGAATATAAGTATCATAATAGTTAAAAAAGACTCATATCCGTCATGCAGACATATAAAATAGTTTCAGCCATGCTAGTTCACGTAGTCCGAGTGATAGCCCAAGAATCCCAATACGTTTAAAGTTCTTCCCCAAGAATAATGGGAAGATAAATAGCCTCATCCTAACTGTACCCCCGAGAATAATGGGGAGGTGCATTAGTCCTATAGCGCTACTATTGTAAAGGTGGAACTACACACAAGGATTAAACGTTCGCATAGCATAAAGAATCAAGTTTCACATTCACAAAGGACAGAGTAAGTTTCCAAATAAGTTTCAAGTATCAGTTCGTAGAATACATGTTGCATCCCAAAAGTTTAAAACAAAAAGGGATCGAGTATACTCACAGTGGGTGCTAAGTATTGACACCTACTGATTGGATCAAAGGGAGCTCTGAGGTTAGCCTGATTATAGTTTAACAGATAAGTGTCGGACAAAATAACGTATCGTGCAAAGTGTCGAAACAGTCCCCCTGATCGGATGGCCATCCAGACGGATGGTCATCCGGTCGGATGACATGTAGATTAAACGGATCACCATCCGATCAGATGGTCATCCGGACGGATGGCCAATCGATCGAATGGTTATTCAATCCAAAAGGTATGTTTCCTAATGTTCAACTTTTGAAGTTTTTGTTGTAGTATAGGACCAATTCGTTCGATCGGATGGTCATCCGATGGGATGACCGTTCGGTCGAATGACTCTTTGAGTGTAAGTTTCAAAGTTTCAAAATAGTTTAAGTGTTAGGGAACCGGTCCTCCGATCGAATGGCCGTTCGATCGGAGGGTCGTCCGACCGGAGGGTCATTCGATTGGTGTGACCTAGTTCCTTTTCAACCTCGTGAAATTTCTAAGTTCAAGTTTAACGGAGATGACGCGGTGACGTGTCAAACAACGGGAGAACACACCTAGTTCAGTCCTTTGATCGGATGGGAATCACCCCACCCGATCAGTTCCACTGATCCTTGACCAAGTCTCCTGTTTAACCCATTCATGGGTCATTTCTCCGGTGAAAACCGTTATCGAGCCGACTCCAGGCTAAGGAACGAGTCCTAGGCCTGTTTTGGTTCCAGATTCCACCAAGTTGTGTAGTTGAGTGTAAAAGAGTTGAAAGAAATAGGTGAAAAATATGAAATCTACTAATATGCTTAGACTTGTAAATATTCAAGTGAAAACGTGTTAATTCAAGTGAAATCACCTAGATTTGGGCTAATTTGGTGGATATGATATCACCTTTCTTGAAGCCATGGTGACATCACCTTCAAGAGCCCGAATCTTGATGATTTCACGGTGGAAATCCATGTTTCGACTGAGAATAAGGCGAAGGATTGTGTATTGAACATGGTTGTATAAGAATCTAAGAGAAAACTTACAAGAATCGGCCTAGAATCGAAGAAAAGTGCCTAAGAACAACTGTGCGTGCGTCTGGATTGGAAGAGACTGTCACATCAGTGAAGGGTGATCTGACAGATCCTATTTATAGTGTCAGAGGAGAAGTAAGGCGGTGCAGCAGACGGATCAGATGACTGTTCGGTCGAATGGCCCTCCGATCGGATGTCTATTCGGACAGTCCAATCCGTTTTGCAACTTTTCCATCTTTTGCTCGGTTTGCGAGTTAGATTAAGCGTTGCATTGCATATTATTGTGTAGTATTATCACATAACAAGATTATTTAGTTAACATAAGAGTTTCCAGGTTTCCAAGTTTACATAAGTGTCAAGCCTCAAGTCTCAAGTTTCACGAGTCTCATGAGTCAAGTATCAAGAGTCAAGTCTCAAGAATCAAGTGTCAAGAATCTAGAATTAAGTATCAAGTATAACCAAGTTTCAAGTTCCATAGCATCAAGATTCATAGAGTACCAAAAGGGTCAAGTTTACTTAGTATAAGGACTAAAGTTGACAAAAAGCTAAAAGTCCAGGGACGTATGGCGTTACAGTCTCCCGTCCTTTAGGAGATTTCGTCCCCGAAATCTAAGAAGAAGACTGCTCGAAGAGCTGCAGATACTTGGCCTTCATTTCACTTTTTAGTTCCCAAGTGAACTTGGCGCCACACTTTCCTTCCCATCGAACCTTGACAATGGGAATTTTACTGCGCCTTAGTCGCTTGACACCTTGATCCATGATTTTGACCGGTTTCTCCACAATGTGTAGCGTCTCATTTAATTGCAAGTCATCCAAGGGAACTTGAAGTTCCTCGTTTGCTAAACATTTCCTTAGGTTAGACACGTGGAATACCGGATGTACATTGTTAAGTTCTTGGGGTAGGTCAAATCGGTACGCCACCTTGCCTATCCTTTCGAGTATCTTGAAAGGACCTACATAGCGAGGGGCGAGCTTTCCCTTCTTACCAAAACGAACCACTCTCTTCCAGGGAGATACCTTGAGCAGTATTCGATCCCCAACATCAAATTCCAGGGGCTTACGCCTTTTATCATCATAGCTCTTTTGTCTGCTCCTAGCCTTGATCAAGTTATCATGGATCTGAAGAATCTTATCCGTTATCTCTTGGATGAGTTCGGGACCAGTAAACTGCTTGTCACCAACCTCATGCCAACTGATCGGAGATTGGCACTTGCGACCATACAAAGCTTCGAAAGGAGCCATCTGAATACTGGAATGATAGCTGTTGTTGTACGAGAACTCAATCAATGGTAAATGTACATCCCAATTACCACCAAATTCGATGACACAGGAACGAATCATATCCTCTAGGGTTTGAATAGTGCGTTTGGTCTGTCCATCCGTTTGAGGATGAAAAGCCGTACTAAGATTCAAGTGTGAACCCATAGCGGACTGAAAGGTTTGCCAAAGACGAGAGGTGAAACGACCATCACGGTCAGAGATTATGTCTAGGGGTATGCCATGACTGCATATAATCTCATCAGTATAAATTCGGGCAAGTTTCTCCACTTTGAAATCCTCACGAATCGGAAGAAAGTGGGCGGATTTGGTCAAACGGTCAATGATTACCCATATGCTATCATGACTTGAAGGTGTACGCGGTAGTTTCGTTATGAAGTCCATAGCAATGCTATCCCATTTCCATAATGGAATCTCTGGTTGCTCTAGAAGGCCAGAAGGGCGCTGATGCTCAGCCTTGACCTTTGACAAGGTGAGACACTTCGAAACGTAAACACCTATGTCCCTCTTCATACCGGGCCACAAATAGGACATACGCAAGTCATGGTACATCTTATCATTGCCAAGATGAATAGAATACCGGGATTTGTGGGCTTCCTTCATAATGAGCTCACGGAGATTGTCGTGATCTGGCACCCTGATGCGATCGAGGTAGTATTGGAGCCCATCAGGTTTAGTTACAAGCTGGTCAATAGAAGCACCTCGTACTTCGACGAATATACTGCCTTCGTTTGCTGATGAATACTGAGCATCATGAATACTCGCATGAAGATTACTAGTGATTTGAAGACAACGGATACTGTTGACCTGAGTCTTACGACTAAGAGCATCGGCCACGACATTTGCCTTGCGAGGATGATATTGAATCTCGCAGTCGTAGTCGTTTAGCAATTCTATCCAGCGCCTCTGTCGCATGTTCAGTTGTTTTTGGTTAAAGATGTGTTGTAGGCTCTTATGGTTGGTGAAAACCACACACTTAGTTCCATATAGATAGTGTCGCCAAATCTTTAACGCAAAGACAACTGCTCCGAGCTCCAGATCGTGAGTAGTATAGTTTTTCTCATGTATTTTGAGTTGTCGGGAGGCATAGGCGATTACCTTGTCCCGTTGCATGAGCACGCAGCCCAAACCACGGTTCGAGGCATCACAATATACCACAAAAATCGTCATTCCTATTAGGGAGAGTAAGAACCGAAGCGTTACAAAGAAGATTCTTCAGGGTTTGAAAAGATTCCTCTTGCTTGGGACCCCAAGCAAAAGGTTTCTCTTTCTGAGTCAAAGAAGTAAGTGGGACTGCGATCTTTGAAAAGTCGGAGATGAATCGACGGTAATAACCCGCCAATCCTATAAAGGAACAAATCTCAGATGTAGACTTAGGTGTACTCCAATTCTTCACAGCCTCGATTTGTCACACCCCGACCACGTAAAACAACAAACCGTGGAGGAAACGTCGGGGATTGTTGTAACAGAATTATTGTTTCACAACCATGGAATACAAAAGTTTCGTTTTATTTATTCATCAAGTAATTTACATTGTTTTAACATGAAACAAACAAGTTACATATCGACTATCTCTGTTATTATGTCACTAAGGCCTCGTCCAGATCCTATGTGACTCATGCATCCTAGCAATCAACATCAAGCAACACCACCTGAAACATATGTAAAAACAAAGTCAGCAAAGAAATGCTGGCGAGCACATAGGTTTTATAAGAGTGTCGGATTCATGGCTAATTTACATGTTGCAATACCTTATTAAAAACCTTGTTTTGAAAAGAGTATAATATTGCAACGAAATTAACCAACTCAAATCAAGCGCGTTATAATTTATAAAACCTCGTAGCCATGATTCTTAACCCAAAAACATTTGTTTTAGTAGATCAAATTGTAAAACATTTCGTATTAACTCGTTTAATAAACTCGTATGGTTTATATTCTTTCGAAAACATTGTTATGTGACATTGTTTCAAAATCGTTTACCCAAGTGAACTAAATAATGTCACGGTATGTAATATGTTGAAAACATTTATATATAAGAAGTACCAGTGGCGTATCTATCATGTTTTCACCACATTACACCCGTCCCTCCATCTAAACACTTAACCAAAAACCAATTGTTTATCCAACTCATTTAACTTGTTCAAATCGTTTCAAAATCGTTAACTCGTTTAAGTTGTTTAAATCATCCTCGTTTTAATTTGTGAAAATTATTTTTGGTCATCTCGCTAATAACATTCAAACCTTCGTGACTTGACTATCTCACTTCTCGCATTAACAAACCACCAAAGGGTAAATTAACAATCACAGATTCAGTAGTTACCCACCTAACCCACACATAACCATGGGTGCAGTCTGATAACGGGATTTGTCAGATCCTATTGTACCATAACCTAATACTGGTCGGTTCGGCCAAAATTAATGAATGTCATTCGTTATGTAACTACAACCAACAAGTTTGTTCACATTATTGAAATTGTTATTAGTTTAATATAAACCATCTTAATCGTTTTTGAAACCATCGTTAAAAAAATCGTTTTGATACATATGAATCACCCCAAAACAATTGAAAACAGTAAAAGAGGGGACTATGTACTCACATGAAGTGCAAGTATCCTCAATCAATAGAACTTCAACAAACTCAAGTAAACCAGAGAAATCAAGCAGCACCTAGTAATCGAATGACTAGTAAATAAATTGACACCTCAATCTGAAGATCGGATAGAATGAGGTCCTGTAAACCAAATGAGTGTTGGAACTCATGTGATATGGTTTAACAAAGTTTACATTCTAGATCGGAACCTTACCTAAGTGCTTTCGACCCATTGCGACCCATTAAGGTAGTTTACGCTACTTTAACGCATCGTGCGCGCATAGGCGCATTCGAGATGTCTAACTAGTCCTATGACAAGTATTATATGCCTAAACATGTTTAAATATGTTGTATAATCAGTTACGTGACAAAACTTTATGTTACATAAGCTTAATTACCAATTATGCATGAAAAGGGCATTTTGGTCATTTACATAAGGCATATAAACTACTTTTCATATGACTACTTAAACTAAGTGACCATAAGGTATAACCTCGGAAGGTTATTCCCTACACACTATGGTCACTAAACATGCTTGGTCGGATCCTAATGATCGACCAAACGCGTCTAGTTCGAAAGTCTAAGTGGGTGTTTAGTCCGCTTGACTTACGACTCTACACAAGCACTAAACTAAAAGTGACGAGCTAAACATGCTAAAACATGTTTAGTTAAGTTAGAAAACAGGTTTTGGCATCAAAACAAACGGTTTTGATACCCAAGAGTAGTTTGGTTACAAAATACGCACAAATACGCATTTTGGCCGAAACTACGACTCGTCACTACGCCTAGTCAACGTGGTAATCAGTAGGTATAGTCACAAGGAACTATAACCATCGTGTTTACGCTCACGTTGCAAAGTTCAACGGAACTTTGTGTTGACCATTGACTGGTCAAAGCTGAAAGTCAAATATCGTTTGACTTTCATGCTTGAAATTCAAGAACAAGCAAGAAGAGGACTTACAAAGGGTCCAAGAAGGTGTTTTGATTCAAAGTTACTCAGGTATGAGGTGTTAAAACCTCAACTTAGAGCAGAAGTTGAATCAAGGTGTGAAAAACCCAAATGAGGAAGCTTGCTATTTATAGGAAGTTAGGATCAATAGGATCATTCCATGTGTTTTGAGGGTGTAACCTTGGCCATACATGTGGGTACATGGTATTAGAATACAATGGGGGCTGAAAACCAGCTCAAGGTATTGCAAAAATTGCATTAAAATCCCTGAATTCAGCCCAGATTGCTTAAACTGAACTTTCTGTCTGACAGTGTCACGCGGCCCGCGTAAAAGGCAAGCCTCACCTTACGCGGCCCGTGTAAGGGTCTTTCACCAGTTTGCGTATAACCTTCCAGAAAGCGATTTAAACCTTGAAATTGGAATCGAATTAAATTGTAAATTCATCAAACACAATTACACACATAATAACACCAAAACACATATAATTACACCAAAGCACATTGTTTTATATTATACATCAATTACAGAGCACAGTTGTCACAGTCTCCCCTACTTTAGGAAATTTGTCCCGAAATTTTAACTAGAGGAAGCTTGTGAAAACAATTGCGGATATTTCACCTTCATTTGGTCCTGACGTTCCCAAGTAAACTCTGGGCCACGTTTGGATTCCCAGTGAACTTTGACCAATCGAATCCGTTTGTTCTTCAACTGTTTGAATGCACGGTCCGTTATCTCCACAGGTTTCTCGACAAAGTGCATCGTTTCATCGATTTGGATTTCGTCGAGTGGAATGTGAAGATCAGTGTCAGCTAAACACTTTTGCAGATTGGACACGTGAAAAGTTGGATGAATATTTTCAAGCTCTGGAGGTAGCTCTAGTCGATAGGCAACCTTCCCAATTCTTTCCACAATCTTAAATGGTCCAACATATCGTGGTGCAAGTTTTCCTTTCTTTCTAAATCTCACCACTCCCTTCCAAGGTGACACCTTGAGCAGGACACGGTCTCCGACTTGAAATTCTAAGGGCTTGCGTCGCATATCCGCATAACTCTTTTGACGGCTTTGAGCTGTCACAAGATTATCGCGGATTTTCTTGATTTTGTCTGTTGTTTCCAGAATGAGCTCAGGTCCAGTAAGCTGAGCTTCACCAATCTCATTCCAACAGACAGGTGAACGACATTTTCGACCATAGAGAGCTTCGAATGGTGCCATATTAATGCTAGTATGATAACTATTATTGTATGAGAACTCGATCAATGGCAGATTAGAATCCCAATTACCACCAAAGTCTATCACGCATGCTCTAAGAATATCCTCCAAAGTTTGAATCGTTCTCTCAGATTGTCCATCTGTTTAGGGATGATAAGCAGTGCTTAGATTTAGTTGGGTTCCCAAAGCAGTTTGCATGGTCTTCCAAAAATGAGATGAAAACCGAGCATCACGATCGGAAATGATATCCAACGGAACACCATGTCGTGATACAATATCATCAACATAAATCTTTGCAAGTTTATCAGCAGATAGATCCTCACAAATCGGTATAAAATGAGCTGACTTCGTTAACCAATCGATAATAACCCATATAGCATCGTGACCTTTAGATGTATGCGGTAACTTTGTGATGAGATCCATAGCAATGTTCTCCCACTTCCAAACCGGTATCTCTGGTTGTATAAGCAAACCAGATGGTCGTTGATGTTCAGCATTGAATTTGAGACAAGTTAGGCATTTCGACACATACAAGGCAATATCCTTCTTCATACTAGGCCACCAATACTGAGTACGAAGATCCTTGTACATTTTATCAGCACCAGGATGGATAGAATATCGAGACTTGTGAGATTCATCCATCACTAAAGTGCGGAGATCGTCTTGTTTCGGAATCCACAAACGATCCTTGAAGTAGAACAAACCATCATCTTTCCTTTCGAGTTTAAGCTCAAGTTGAAGAGGTAGCTCATTTTTCAATAAGCCTTTGATCACACAAGACCGTTGAGCTTGAAGAAAACGAGATTGAATATCAGATAGAGTTCAAACAGAATGAAGCTTGACTCGCTCCTTTCGACTAAGCGCATCGGCTACGACATTCGCCTTACCAGGATGGTAGCGAATTTCGCAATCGTAATCGTTTAAGAGTTTAACCCATCGCCGTTGCCTCATGTTCAAATCCTTCTGATTAAGAATATACTGGAGACTTTTGTGGTCTGTGAAAACCACACACTTCGTGCCATAGAAGTAATGTCTCCAAATTTTAAACGCGAAAACCACAGCTCCTAACTCAAGATCATGAGTCGTATAGTTCTTCTCGTGAACTTTCAGCTGTCTAGACGCATAAGCTATTACTTTGTCTCGTTGCATAAGGACACAACCAAGGCCTAGATTTGACGCGTCGCAATAGACAACAAAATCATCGTTCCCCTCAGGCAAAGATAGAACAGGAGCATCACAAAGCTTCCGTTTTAGCGTTTGAAACGCTTCTTCTTGCTTAGGTCCCCACTCAAAAGCCTTATTCTTCTGAGTCAAAGCAGTGAGTGGAACCACGATCTTCGAGAAATTAGAAATGAATCGACGATAATAACCAGCAAGACCAAGAAAAGAACGAACTTCTGTGGGTGTCGTTGGTGTATTCCAATCCTTAATAGCAGCAATCTTGGATGGATCCACATGAATACCCTGCTCGTTAACTATATGACCCAAAAAATGAACTTCTTTAAGCCAAAATTCACATTTGGAGAACTTAGCAAAAAGTTGTTCCTTCTTCAAGAGTTCTAATGTTAAACGAAGGTGTTGCTCGTGATCGGCTCGAGACTTCGAATAAATGAGAATATCATCAATGAACACAATGATGAACTTGTCTAAATAAGGTTTACAGACCCTATTCATTAAGTCCATGAAGATGGCTGGAGCATTCATCAAACCAAAAGGCATGACAATGAACTCGTAATGCCCATATCTTGTGCGGAAAGCAGTTTTGGGAATATCTTCTTCAAGAACACGAAGCTGATGATACCCAGAACGCAGATCGATCTTGGAAAAGCATGAAGCACCTTGCAGCTGGTCGAAGAGATCATCAATTCGAGGTAGGGGATATCGATTCTTGATGGTAAGCTTGTTCAGCTCACGATAATCGATACACATTCGAAAAGATCCATCTTTCTTTTTCACAAAGAGGACAGGAGCGCCCCATGGTGAAAAGCTCGGACGGATGAATCCTTTATCAGATAACTTTTGAATCTGTTTTGATAACTCTTGCATCTCCGACGGTGCAAGACGATAAGGTGCTTTCGCAATCGGGTTGGCATTGGGTAAAGGTCAATATGAAACTCGACTTGACGAACTGGAGGCAAACCAGGCAGTTCATCAGGAAACACCTCTGGATAATCCCGAACAACCAGAATATCCTGAATACTCTCGCTCTTGCCTTTCTCCTCGGTGACATGTGCCAAGAAAGCAACATATCCTTTTCACAAATAACTTTGGGCTTTTGTACACGACATAAGCTTCAATCCACCTGAAGGTTTCTCACCACGAACCTCCAGAACATCGCCAGACGGAAGAGGAATACGAACAATCTTATTGAAACAAACCACCTCAGCATGATGTTTGGTTAACCAATCCATTCCAACGATAATATCGAAGCTCCCAAGTTGCATCGGTGTGAGGTCAATGGGAAAAATATGGTCATCAAGGTTCAACTGACAATCATGAATAACAGAATCGAGAACAAGAGGTTTACCAGTAGCAACTTCGACAGATAAGGGTTTCCTCAGTTTAGTTCTAGGTATCGCAAGCAAAGGCTCAAAAGATAACGAAACAAAACTTCTATCGGCACCAGAATAAAAAAGAATAGATGCAGGTCGATTGTTAACAAGGAACGTACCATTGACAACCTTGTTGTCAGCCCTCGCTTCGTTGGCATTCAAGTTGTATGCTCGTCCACGAGCGGGATTCACATTCGCGTTGACATTCACGTTCGGATTCGCATTTGCATTCACCAACCTCGGACAATTGTTGCGGAATTGATCAAACTCTCCACAATTGAAACATGAACCCGGTGGGAATCTAGCAGCATTCCCCTGAACTGGAGCCTGATTCTGAATAACCTGATTCTGACCCAAACGACAGATGTTGGCCAGATGCCCAAGCTTACCACACGTAGTACACTGCTTGCAAGCTTGTTGTGCAACATGATGGCCGTTGCAGCGAGCACAATGAGGTGCGGTACCAGCATATACTTTCTTCACATGAGGTTGAGCTGGTGGGTTCTGAGCAGTAACTGCAAAATTTTGGGAAGCCTTGCACTTCCTCGACTTCTTCGATGACTCACCTTTCTTACCCTTACCCTTATCCTTGTCTTTAACAGAATCGGTCGACTTCTTCTTATCACCCTTGCGGGTAAGTTTACCCTTCCTGACTTGAGACTCAGTCAGGGTAGCAGACAACTCGATCGCGTGATGAACAGTAGTTGGATTAACGCCAGTCACAATATCCTGCATGAAATCGGGTAAACCATCGATATACCTCTCTATCGCTTTCTCCAACGGGGTAACCATAGTATGACACTAAAGACTGAGCTCCTCAAAACGATCCGTATACGCACGGTGTTCTCCCCCATCTTGCTTTAGATCGTCAAACTCTCATTCCAAAGCTCGAATTTCATGACGGGGACAAAACTCTTTCATCATGAGAGCTCGAAGCTCCGCCCATGTTTGTGCCAATGCTACTTCGGCACCCCTATCATGCATTACTTCGTTCCACCATGTAAGAGCACGCTTCTTGAACACACTTGATGCAAATTCAACCTTACGCTCATTCGGACACTGCACATGTCTGAATGTGCTCTCGATACTTTCGAACCATTGAAGGAGCGCGGTTGCTCCTTGAGACCCAGAAAACTTAAGCGGTTTAGCAGAATTGAAGTTCTTAAAATTATACTGAGCATTATTGTTGTTATTGTTGTTGTATAACTCGTGGATTTGGGTCACAACGCCTGGAAGCACAGCAGCCATTTGCTGAGAGACAAGGGCTGCGACTTCTTCAGCAGTAAAAGATTGTGCATCACGTCGAGGAGGCATTGTTCTAAAAGGAAATATGAGAAACGAGTGAGGTTGACAATTAGGAAAAACAAAAGAGGTATTGAAAATATCGACAAAACACAAGGAAGACGATCATTTGTTCGTTACCTCGAACAAAAAAACGACACGCAGTGACTAATCAAAGTAAATGGGTTAAAATAACGTATCACGAAGACATGCTCGCCTATAAGTGAACACTCACCCCAAGAGTTCCCAGGTAAGAGTGACTGATCCGATTATGTGGATTTGTACGAACACTCTAGCCTTAGACAGAAAACTCAGGGTACAGGCATTAACTCTTCCAGTTTGCACATGTTCACATTATTTAGATCCAAACTTTGACGAGATTTTGAAAACTCAAAAGGCACTAAGCCAAAAATGAGTCAAACAGGAAGGGTTCAAAACCTAGTAATCAATCATCCTAGAACAGATGATTAATCTTCGAAGCGGATTCGAATTTGTGTTCTTATTGTGGTTATCACCTAAGGGTAGGTGACGATTTTTTTTTTTAAATCTAAACGCAAATTTCCTTGCGTTAGGGTCCTAAAAGTTATAGTCTAGGTCAAAGCATTACTAATAACCTAATTCCCTATAACCATTGGCTCTGATACCAACTCTTCTGTCACACCCCGACCACGTAAAACAACAAACCGTGGCGGAAACGTCGGGGAGTGTTGTAACAGAATTATTGTTTCACAACCATGGAATACAAAAGTTTCGTTTTATTTATTCATCAAGTAATTTACATTGTTTTAACATGAAACAAACAAGTTACATATCGACTATCTCTGTTATTATGTCACTAAGGCCTCGTCCAGATCCTATGTGACTCATGCATCCTAGCAATCAACATCAAGCAACAACACCTGAAACATATGTAAAAACAAAGTCAGCAAAGAAATGATGGCGAGCACATAGGTTTTATAAGAGTGTCGGATTCATGGCTAGTTTACATGTTGCAATACCTTATTAAAAACCATGTTTTGAAAAGAGTATAATATTGCAACGAAATTAACCAACTCAAATCAAGCGGGTTATAATTTATAAAACCTCGTAGCCATGATTCTTAACCCAAAAACATTTGTTTTAGTAGATCAAATTGAAAAACATTTCGTATTAACTCGTTTAATAAACTCGTATGGTTTATATCCTTTCGAAAACATTGTTATGTGACATTGTTTCAAAATCGTTTACCCAAGTGAACTAAATAACGCCACGATATGTAATATGTTGAAAACATTTATATATAAGAAGTACTAGCGGCGTATCTATCATGTTTTCACCACATTACACCCGTCCCGTCATCTAAACACTTAACCAAAAACCAATCGTTTATCCAACTCGTTTAACTTGTTCAAATCGTTTCAAAATCGTTAACTCGTTTAAGTCATTTAAATCATCCTCGTTTTAATTTGTGAAAACTATTTTTGGTTGTCTCGCTAATAACATTCAAACCTTCGTGACTCGACTATCTCGCTTCTCGCATTAACAAACCACCAAAGGGTAAATTAACAATCACGGATTCAGTCGTTACCCACCTAACCCACACATAACCATGGGTGCAGTCTGATAACGGGATTTTTCAGATCCTATGGTACCATAACCTAATACTGGTCGGTTCGGCCAAAATTAATGAATGTCATTCGTTATGTAACTACAACCAACAAGTTCGTTCACATTATTGAAATCGTTATTAGTTTAATATAAACTATCTTAATCTTTTTTGAAACCATCGTTAAAAAAATCGTTTTGATACATATGAATCACCCCAAAACAATTGAAAATAGTAAAAGAGGGGACTATGTACTCACATGAAGTGCAAAGTATCCTCAATCAATAGAACTTCAACAAACTCAAGTAAACCAGAGAAATCAAGCAGCACCTAGTAATCGAATCACTAGTAAATAAATTGACACCTCAATCGGAAGATCGGATAGAATGAGGTCTTGTAAACCAAATGAGTGTTGGAACTCATGTGATATAGTTTAACAACGTTTACATTCTAGATCGAAACCTTACCTAAGTGCTTTCGACCCATTGCGACCCATTAAGGTAGCTTACGCTACTTTAACGCGTCGTGAGCGCATAGGCGCGTTCGGGACGTCTAACTAGTCCCATGACAAGTATTATATGCCTAAACATGTTTAAATATGTTGTATAATCACTTACGTGACAAAAGTTTATGTTACATAAGCTTACTTACCAATTATGCATGAAAAGGGCATTTTGGTCATTTACCTAAGGCATATAAACTACTTATCATATGACTACTTAAACTAAGTGACCATAAGGTATAACCTCGGAAGGTTATTCCCTACACAACTATGGTCACTAAACATGCTTGGTTGGATCCTAATGATCAACCAAACGGGTCTAGTTCGAAAGTCTAAGCGGGTGTTTAGTCCGCTTGACTTACGACTCTACACAAGCACTAAACTAAAAGTGACGAGCTAAACATGCTAAAACATGTTTAGTTAAGTTAGAAAACAGGTTTTGGCATCAAAACAAACGGTTTTGATACCCAAGAGTAGTTTGGTTACAAAATACGCACAAATGCGCATTTTGGCCGAAACTATGACTCGTCACTACGCCAAGTCAACGTGGTAATCAGTAGGTATAGTCACAAGGGACTATAAACATCGTGATTACGCTCACGTTACAAAGTTCAACGGAACTTTGTGTTGACCATTAACTGGTCAAAGATGAAAGTCAAACACCATTTGACTTTCATGCTTGAAATTCAAGAACAAGCAAGAAGCAGACTTACAAAGGGTCCAAGAAGGTGTTTTGATTCAAAGTTACTCAGGTATGAGGTGTTTAAACCTCAACTTAGAGTAGAAGTTGAATCAAGGTGTGAAAAACCCAAATGAGGAAGCTTTCTATTTATAGGAAGTTAGGATCAATAGGATCATTCCATGTGTTTTGAGGGTGTAATCTTGGCCATACATGTGGGTACATGGTATTAGAATACAATGGGGGCCGAAAACCAGCTCAAGGTATTGCAAAAAATTGCATTAAAACCCCTGAATTCAGCCCAGATTGTTGAAACTGAACTTTCTGTCTGACAGTGTCACGCGGCCTGCGTAAAAGACAAGCCTCACCTTACGCGGCCCGTGTAAGGGTCTTTCACAGAATGTCAAAACAAGTCCCTGCACTTCAGAAACTTGCATTTTGGCTCATTTTTGACACGCTTAAGCCACCCCGTTAACCCAATTTCAAGGCTCTAAAATGAAGTTAAATTATAGGGAACTCAAAACATGCTCAAAAATATCTCAAATGTCGGCTCGTTTGGTCGTACGGTTGCGTTATTTGGTTAATTACGACGGAAGTCGTAACGAACGCAAAAACGATCCAAATTAAGCGACGAATGGAATTTTATCATGCCAATCACTAAAATAAAATATTTTAATGATTACATAAATTTTTGGATGTCCGGATATATTCAGAACGTAAGATATGCGTGAAAATGCAAACTTGTGCACTTTTTGACGCTTTTAGTCCCTATTGATCAAATAAGTTTATTTTAGCATACTGAACTCCTCAAAGCCTATTTCTAAGCTATGTAAAGGATATTTAGGGTATGTTTAACTTATGATCAAGTTCCGGAATGTTCGTTACTATATAAATCGGTATAGTTTCGCAGTTTGACACAATTAGTCCCTGCGATCGAACAAACTTTATTTCAACACACCAAACCATCCAAAGCTTATTTCTAAGTTATGTGGAGGTTATTTAAGGTATGTTAAGTCTATGTCACTATTCCGGAGTGTTTGTCGCGTTATACTGACCGCGTTTACGCACCAGTTTGCGTATAACCTTCCAGAAAGCGATTTAAAGCTTGAAATTGGAATCGAATTAAATTGTAAATTCATCAAATACAATTACACACATAATAACACCTAAACACATATAATAACACCAAAGCACATTGTTTTATATTATACATCAATTACAGAGCACAGTTGTCACACGATTTTAGTAGGGTCAACATGAATACCTTGTTTACTAACCACGTGACCTAGAAATTGCACTTCCTTGATCCAGAATTCGCACTTTGAGAATTTAGCATATAAACGTTGACTACATAAAAGTTCTAGTATCAAGCGTAAGTGTCGTTCATGATCAACTTGAGTTTTAGAATAAACGAGAATATCATCAATAAAGACTATCACAAAACGATCCAGATAAGGTTTGCAAACACGGTTCATAAGATCCTTAAACACAGCAGGTGCGTTAGTTAACCCAAAAGGCATAACCACGAACTCGTAGTGTCCATAGCGGGTGCGAAAAGCTATCTTAGGAATGTCTTCTCCGAGCACACGTAGCTGATGGTAACCAGATCGTAGATCGATCTTAGAGAAATAACTTGCGCCTTGTAGTTGGTCGAATAGGTCATCGATGCGAGGAAGAGGATAACGATTCTTAATGGTGAGTTTGTTAAGTTCACGATAGTCGATGAACATACGAAACGAACCATCTTTCTTCTTGACGAACAATACGGGAGCATCCCAAGGCGAGGTACTTGGACGGATAAAGCCTTTGTCGAGTAATTCCTGGAGCTGACTAGATAATTCTTGCATCTCCGAGGGTGCAAGTCGGTAAGGAGCCCTGGCAACAGGAGTTGCACCAGGTACGAGATCAATACGAAAATCGAAAAATCGAGGCAGAGGAAGACCAGGAAGATCTTCAGGGAAGACGTCGGTGAAATCACACATTACTGGAACTTTACTTATACTCTTTCCCTTGCTCTTCTTTTCCACAATGTGGGCTAAGAAGGCGAGGTACGGTTTACGTAAGTATGTATTTGCTTGAGTGCATGACATCAACTTCTGTCCTCTCGAAGGTCGGTCTCCATAGACGTGTAAAGTTTCACCGGACGGGAGAGGTAAACGAACAAACTTCTCATGACAGGCGATCTCGACGTGATTCTTACGCAACCAGTCCATGCCGATTATTACATCGAAGCTACCCAATTGCATGGGTATGAGATCAATAGTAAAAACGTGGTCGTTAAGAGTCAAGGAACAACCACTGAGTATAGAATCAACTAGAATAGACTTACCATTGGCAACCTCAACAGAGAATGACTTGGGTAGTTTCGAGCGTGCACAGTTTAACAAAGATTCAAAGTCTACGGACACAAAGCTTCTGTCGGCACCAGTAACAAATAGTATCGAAGCGTAAAGGTTATTAACAAGAAACGTACCATTAACGACGTCATTGTCGTTACGAGCTTGATTAACGTTAATGTTGAACGCTCGTCCAAGAGCGGCTGGTTGTTGCTCCTGGTTTAGCTGAGGGCACTGATTGCGAAGATGAGTAGTGTCTCCACACTTGTAGCATGCACGAACATTGTTTTCTGGCCTGGGATTCTGCGGGGCTGGTAGAGTTTGCTGGGTTGGTTGAGCTGGCGGTACTTGCTGCACTGGTTTGATCTGACGGCAGTAAGGTGTTGTGTGACCATAGCGATTACAGTTGGTACACAAACGGCAAGCAGAAGTAACAGGATGATGAAAGTTGCAAGTTGCACACTTAGGATGAGGCCCAGTGTACTGTTTCTTGTTTTCAGGGGCTGACGAGTTAGCAGTAGCAGCAGCAGGCACAGCAGCCTTGACTGTAGGGTTGGCAGCAGGGACAATCGCATTGCACCCCGAACCCTGAGAGTTTCTCTTCTTCTTTCTGCTGCCACTAGGCTGCTGGGTAACTTGGTTCGCTGACTTCGAGGGAGCAGGAGTAGAGAACTGTTTATCACGGATGCGGTTGTTGTTTAGACTTGCGGCTAGACGATAGACTTCTTCAATATTGGTGAGCTGAGCTGCTTCTATCGAATCACGCATTGCAGGAGGTAACCCATTGATGTACTTGGTTATCATGCGCTTCGGAGTAGAAACCAAGTGAGGCACGGTTAGGCTAAGTTGCTTAAAACGGGTAGTATAAGCCAAGTTGTCGTCCCCAACTTGTTTGAGATGCCAAAACTCTTCCTCAAGCTTTAGTTGTTCATGGGGAGGGCAGAATTCCAGCATCGTCAATTCTCGCACCTCAGACAATGGAAGAGCATAGGCTTCTTCGTTAGAGCAAATGTTTCTCTCGTTCGTCCACCACTCTAGAGCTCTGCCTTGAAACATGCCAGTTGCACTCCTAGTCTTCAAGTGCTCTGGGCATTCGCTGTTAATGAAAGTAACCTCAATGCTATCAAACCATTCCAGCATGGTGGTAACTCCATCACTGCCCGTGAAAGACTTGGGATTACAAGAGACAAAGTGTTTGTAGTTGAACTTCACATAATTTGGTCTGTCCGTTTTAGAGTCAGCAGAGGAGGGAGGAGTGCTCGATCCTTGGATCTCAGAGATGATCTTTGGCACGATACGGGCAATCTGATCAGCCATGAAAGACATCATCTTTTTCTGAGAAGTTTCCTTGGATTTCTTGAGAGAGTCAGATAGTCTACGAGAAGACATCTAAGGAAAAAGGATCATATAAGTCTAGATCACAAAGTTTCGTAAAATATAGTTCCATACATGATTGCGTAAAGACTCAAGTTCCCCAAGTTTCACATAGTTCAAAAGATTCAACATCCACAAACCCACGACCTTCACATGGCACGTTATACGAAAGTTCGGCGACATGTCAGAAACACTTATATATATATAGGAAGTACCAGCGGCATATCCACCATGTTTCGGGCACATCACGTCCGCCTCGTATTCGATGTCCTGTTACGTGTCGCGTTTTGATAATCATAACGATATACTTCACTATTATCACATACACGTAGATCAATCAAATAGTTTCACGTAGATTAGCATTCAACATCCTTTTCATAGTTCTTAAAACAACGAATCCCACATGGCACGTCCTACGAAAGTTTTGCAACATGATCGAAACACTTATATATAGGAAGTACCCGCGGCGTATCCACTATGTTTCGGTCACACCACCTCCGTCTCGTCATCTGTGTCATGTTTCACCAACCATAACTTTAGACTCCATCATTACCACATTGATTAATCAAATAGTCTCAACAGTTCCTTTACGAGTCTGCAAAACCACAAACTTCACTTAGCACGTGGTACGAAAGTTCAGTAACATGCCAGAAGCACTTATATATAGGAAGTACCAGTGGCGTATCCACCATGTTTCGGACATGTCACTTCCGTCTCATCTTCTGTGCTAGGCTACGTTTCGTGTTTTGCACTCAAAACAATACATACCACATAGATTCCATAGTTTCACATAGCATCAAGTTTAATCATGTTTCCCTATAGTTTATCAAGATTCCCAAGTAGCATAACGTTCAATCATGATTCCCATAGGTTTGCAAAACACGAGCTTCACATGGCACGTAGTACGAAAGTTTGGTAACATGATTGAAACACTTATATATAGGAAGTACCAACGGCGTATCCACCATGTTTCGGCCACATTACTTCCACCTCGTACTTCGGTGTCATGTGTCATGTTTTGTAACAGCACACATTTCACATTAATGATCAAGATAAAGCATCATAGATTTAGTTTGATCCAGAGTGATTATTGTCATTTTAAATTGTGCACAAATGTGCAATTGGTATAAAAAGTCTCGAAATGAACAAAGAATCAAGTTTAAAACCATATGTAAAAATCGAGATCACATAAAAGATAGACTCATGAAACATAAGATTGTTCCGGGTAGAGGAACGTCGACTAACCAAAGTAAATCGAACCCCTCTCGAATCGAGGCAACGTGTCTTAACTTACTTAGACAAATACGTCATTGATGTTAGGCCTACGATATTTGTCCTTTTTGTCATTTCACGTCCCTAATTGGTTGGGAATTTCGAGACTTTGGCGAGACAAAACAACAAGGAATGGAACTAGTTATCAAGATGTGAGTTTCACCTCTAACTTAACAACATCGTACCCTAAAAGCGTCGGTACTTATCAGATGATAAGACCTACTAGATTATAATATGGAAATTTCCCTTCAAGGTTAGGATATCACTCCAGTCTTGAGGGTCGGTCTCGTGCAAAAATACAAACACTGACCAGCAGCGTTTTCAAAGTACCCAAGTGTATATTGTGTCAGCCTTAGGAGAGGCAGTTAAGTATAACAGGTAATGTGTTGCTAGGAAGCATGTACGGTAGAATGCTTAAGTCTTAAACAACAGATAAGAGTCAAGATTCCTAGAACTATAGACTAGGCAAAGTATTCCTACTTTTCATAATTCCCTATAGTTATGGCTCTGATACCAATCTGTCACACCCCAACCGATGGCGGAAACACCGGGGTGCGGCACTAACCGTTCAGATTGCTCATGAGTTTCCATAACACTAGATATTCCAATATAGATTAATTAGATTTCAAAACATAGTCTAAAAGTCAAACACGGTTAACCACCACATAAAGTACCAAATTACATCAAACTTAAATAGTGTTCAAAATTCTTGATTTAACTAGGTGAGTTTCTAAGCATCATCCTAGCTTGTTTCTTGAATCCAGCATCCTATCAGCCTGCAACAGGTATTAAAATATATCAACAAAATGTTGGCGAGTATACAAGTTTGAATATAAGTATCATAATAGTTAAAAAGACTCATATCCGTCATGCAAACATATAAAATAGTTTCAGCCATGCTAGTTCACGCAGTCCGAGTGATAGCCCAAGAATCCCAATGCGTTTAAAGTTCTTCCCCAAGAATAATGGGAAGATAAATAGCCTCCTCCTAACAATACCCCCAAGAATAATGGGGAGGTGCATTACTCCTATAGTGCTACTATTGTTAAGGCGGAACTACACACAAGGATTAAACGTTTGCATAGCATAATGAATCAAGAATCAAGTTTCACATTCACAGAGGATAGAGTAAGTTTCCAAATAAGTTTCAAGTATCAAGTTCGTAGAATACATGTTGCATCCCAAAAGTTTAAAACAAAAAGGGATCGAGTATACACACGGTGGGTGCTAAGTCTTGACACCTACTGATTGGATCAAAGGGAGCTATGAGGTTAGCCTGATTATAGTTTAAGAGATAAGTGTCGGACAGAATAACGTATCGTGCAAAGTGTCGAAACAGTCCCCCTGATCGGATGGTCATCCGGTCAGATGACATGTAGATTAAACGGATCACCATCCGATCGGATGGTCATTCGATCGAATGGTTATTCGATCCAAAAGGTGTGTTTCCAAATGTTCAACTTTGGAAGTTTTTGTTGTAGTATAGGACCAAGTCGTTTGATCGGATGACCGTTCGGTCGAATGACTCTTTGAGTGTAAGTTTCAAAATAGTTTGAGTGTTAGGGAACAGGTCCTCTGATCGGATGGCCATTTGATCGGAGGGTCATCCGACCGGAGGTCATTCGATTGGTGTGACCTAGTTCCTTTGCAACCTCGTGAAATTTCTAAGTTCAAGCTTAACGGAGATAACACGGTGACATGTCAAACAACGGGAGAACACACCTAGTTCAGTCCTTTGATCAGATGGGAATCACCCCACCCGATCAGTTCCACTTATCCTTGACCAAGTCTCCTGTTTAACCTGTTCATCGATCATTTCTCCGGTGGAAACCGTCATCGAGCCGACTCCATGCTAAGGAACGAGTCCTATGCCTCTTTTGGTTCCAGATTCCACCGAGTTGTGTAGTTGAGTGTAAAAGAGTTGAAAGAAATAGGTGAAAAATATGAAATCTTACTATTATGCTTAGACTTGTAAATATTCAAGTGAAAACGTGTTAATTCAAGTGAAATCACCTAGATTTGGGCTAATTTGGTGGAGATGACGTCACCCTTCTTGAAGCCATGGTGACATCACCTTCAAGAGCCCGAATCTTGATGATTTCACGGTGGAAATCCATGTTTCGACTGAGAATAAGGTGAAGGATTGTGTATTGATCATGGTTGTATAAGAATCTAAAGAGAAAACTTACAAGAATCGGCCTAGAATCGAAGAAGAGTGCCTGAGAACGAGTGTGTGTGCGTCTGGATCGAAGGAGACTGTCACATCAGTGAAGGGTGATATGACAGGTCCTATTTATAGTGTCAGAGGAGAAGTAAGGCGGTGCAGAAGATGGATCAGATGGTTGTTCGGTCGAATGGCCCTCCGATCGGATGGTCATCCGATCGGATGTCCATTCGGACAGTCCAATCCGTTTTGAAACTTTTCCATCTTTGGCTCGTTTTGCAAGTTAGATTAAGCGTTGCGTTTCATATTATTGTGTAGTATTATCACATAACAAGATTATTTAGTTAACATAAGAGTTTCCAAGTTTCCAAGTTTACATAAGTGTCAAGCCTCAAGTCTCTCGTTTAACCAAGTCTCAAGTTTCACGAGTCTCATGAGTCAAGTATATAGAGTCAAGTTGTCACACCCCCAAAAATACCACAAGCGGAAACCTCCACGAGGCGTGTGACGTATCAGGATCTAGCCACTAATCACATTGAACCATAAGTAAAATAGAAATTTCCATTATACCAAATAATATAATTCAAATACCAGCTTGGAAAATCAAATATGTTCAGCGGAAGCATAATAGTTTATTCAATAAGTTAAATGAAAATATTCAAAAATAATGCAACATCAAGGAGTGTTCTAAATGCCACGACCCATGACCACTCCAGCTTCCCAGACAGCAAGTTCCATGACAGTGTACCTAAGGGCCTGCAAGCATGCAGAAAAGTGTATCAGCAAAAGCTGGCGAGTTCACAGTTTGTTTAACTGTTTGTTACCAAGTATTGATTTACGTTATGTTGATAATAACTCGATACCGTAGACGGCTCCTTTTTGCCCTTCTCCAATGCTCTATCAAACATTGGCCATGATTTTAAAGTTATTAATTCACGCCCGTCCTATCCAGGTACGTCGTGAGGGTGCCAAACCTAATAGCACTATCAACTAATAACCCCGTTGCCCTACAAGCAACTAGTTCGGTAGTATGATGGTACTTAAGTGATAGAAAGTGAGTGTAATATCCAACATCAACATTTTCTGGAAACTGCCTCATATCCCCTACAAGGATATGGGTTTATGAAAAATCTGTTTATTTGTTTGCCTATTTGATTGTCCCCACCGGACGCATGCTTATATTTAGAGTAGTGAACTCACCTTAGTTTTGCTCGGTAAGTTAAGTTACCTGTTCCAAGTTGGTCAATCAAACCCTACCGTGGTTACCAATATAATCAGTTTCATAATCAATTAAATCACGTATTTTCACAGATTGCATTTGCCGTAAAGATCACCGTATAACACATAGCAAATACCAAAATCTCATACACATCATAAACTATTGGAAACCTTATGTCGTTTACTGTTTGGAATGTTCTGTTTGTTTCCCTATTGCAGCATATCCATGAAGAACCAGTTCTTCGTGGGATGATCTCATGACGAAAAACCCTCTCGACGAACAACCATACTTCGTCTAGAAGTGTTGCGACGAAGAACCACAATTGTTCGTCAAAGGCCAGTTGACGAAGAATTAGGTTCTTCGTCGACTTGGGTTCTTCGTGGCAATCGAAGCTTCGAATAGGCGCAACAGGATTAGAGATTGAAAGACGGAGAATAAATGAAAGAAAAATCAATTATTGGAATTGAATAATTAAGAAAATAACATGATAGAGGATGAAATTACGAGAACGTAGGCGAAAACGGTGAAGAAAATGGAGTTGAAACGAAAAAGTTATGCTGAAAACAAAATTTCCTGTTGAAGCCTACCGTAGGCTACGGCAAGGGCCGTAGCTTACCGCGCCGACTGGCAATTTTTTACCAGCGTAGTCCAGTATAGAGCCACCGTAGCACTTTTATTACCGCCGTAGCCTACGGCGGGTGCCGTAGGTTACGGCGCCGACTAGCGTGAACTTTGTAACAACCACCTTTATTGTGGTTTTAAGGAGTCTCTTCATGTCCTATCATTCCCATTCGGTTATCAACAGTTCTAGAGGCGATTTTGAGGTTCTTGGGTGCTTGAAGACAATTTCTAATCATTCGGTTTATGTTTTTAATTGTTATGAACATTGAAACTTGTGTGAGGATAATGATTCAAGTCATGAGTGGCTAAACTCTTTGTGGTCATCCTGGATTGAAGGTTTGCTTGAGACATTTCATGTTTTGATCTTTATTTCTAGAATAATAGACTTGCAATTTTTGTTTGTTTATTATGGTGTGTTGATATTTGTCCGTAAATAGTTAATTGATGCTTTGATCATAGTTTAAACCATACGTTCTTGGTGCCGTTGGCAATCGAGATATCATGGGAGGGATTAGGATTGGGTATTGATTGATTGGTCATCGGGTAACAACCTCGCATTCTAGGAATCCGAGTACTTAGTTCCCTTTCATCACGAACACGTAACTACACATGAACCATGTCTATGTGGTTCTTTCTAGTTTGATTAAAACATGAATGTCAATTGAAACCAGAAATCTAGGATGGTCCTTTGTCTCTAAATTGTTTACAAAACCAATTCTCAATTTGCAATTTAATTAGTAATCTTAGTTTTAAAATTAAACAATCCAACCCCTTGAATTTACTTTTCTTGCAATTAGTTTAATCTTAGTCAATTTAGACATACGTTTAGATAACACATATTCCACAAACTCCCTGTGTTCGATACCCACTTACCGCTAGCTAATTAGTTGTAATTGGATTAAATTTGATTATGACCACGACATCACGTCAATTATATATTAGGGTGATTTCATTTTGGAATATTAATTTCTCATGTGGTATCGTTCGCGGGATTATTCTTCTCAAACAGTGAGTAGATGTCTTTCCCTTTTTTACATTCAACCTTTTGGGGTGTATCAACGTATCACGCAAATTACATATTCATTTTATTCACTTATCAAGCATGCAAATTCATCGTGTAGATTATGTGCTATTTGTTTATGTGTTATTTGGTTTATTTATTTTATTTAATTCAAGCAAGCAATCACACTGTGGATGCGCAGGCTGACCTTTCCCCATGACTATGGGATGTTGGTATCGCCTTCATTTAGGCTCACTCTTCAGGACTTGAGACTCACGCATTAGTTTATTATATTTATTGGTTAGTGTTCATTATTTGTTATATTCAATTATCACATGAATTGCATGTTTATTTTCAAAATAAATTAATTTTTGTTTAATTTAGACTTACTCACCAGCTCTCGTAGTTGACCCAAATATTTTACACGTGGTATAGGAAATGAAGTTTGATGAAGCATGGATGAAAGTCACATAGGAAATGACCTTAGAATAAATAACAGAACTTTATTTTTAGGGAAAATTACTTTTTTAGTCCCTGTATTTTAGGGGTTTTACCCACTTGAGTCCAAAATCAAAATGTTTAACGCTCTGAGTCCTTACAGCCACTTTTCTTAACCATTTGAGTCCAAAATTTTAACTCTGTTTGAATTTTTTGTTAGTTTTTAATGAAAAATACTAAAATGCCCCTCTATTTAGAAAAACATATAAACCTTGTCTCTCACACACACACACTCAGTCTTTCTCTCTCTCTCACACACACACGCACACTTAATTTCTCTCTTCTCTCTCTTTCCATACACCTGCAACCACAAGATCCCACATACACCACTAATTCAAATGATACCCAAAAGCAAAAACAAGATCCCACATAGAAAGTCACAATCTTTTGCAGAAGAATTAATGAACTTTTAGGTGATGATAATTTAGTGAATTTGATAAACTACAGAGAGAAAAGAGGGGCGTATGAAAGTGGTCATCGCCAGAACCCAACAACCACCACCATCACCCCACCATCGTCGGAACCCAACAAACACCACCATCGTCGGATCTGCAATACCGATCACCCACAACCGCGCCCCTGGATCTGCAATACCCATCACGGCACTAGAGTCCAGCAACTATCACCATTTCCGGAACCCAACAACCACCACCATTGTCGGATCTGCAATACCCATCACCAATAACCAACGCCCCTGGATTTGCCATACCCAACAAGTTTTGCAGAAGTTTCTTGAGTTGGAGAGGGTGGTGGATGTGTTGTGGGTCTGGGGAGGGTGGTGATGGTGCAGTGGTGGTAGGATGGTCTAGAAGGAAGAGAGAGAGTGTGTGTGTGTGTGTGTGTGTGCAGGTTGTAGATATTGTATTATATATATATATATATATATATAATTAACACCATGCATTAAAGACTTGTTCTTTGTATTTTATGCATTAAAGAGTTGTATCTTATGTGTAAATGACTAAAATGCCCTTGTAGTAAACAGACGTGGTGGATGGTGTTAAAAATTTGCACTCAAATGGTTAAGAAAAGTGGTTGTAGGGACTCAGGGAGTTAAACATTTTGATTTTGGACTCAAGTAGTTAAAACTTCTAAAACACAGAGACTCAAAAAGAAATTTTCCCTTATTTTTATTTATTTTGAATCATGTTGAAACATTTGAACTTATATTATTTGGTGTGACAGTTTTAATAAAGTGCTACGTTTAGTTATGAAATATTAATTAGTAGGGATGAGCACGGTACCCGTTCGGTAGCGAACCCGTACCGGTACCGAAAACGAGAAAAGTGGGTATCGGTATCGAATATACCGGTTCAATACCGGTATCGGTAGGGTACCGGTATTTACCGGTGTTTTACCCGTAAATACCGGTACTGTACAGGTACTGGTACTGGTCCCGAAAAACGGGAAAAGTGGGTACCGGTACCGAATATACCCGGTACGGTTCGGTACCGGTACTCGGTACCAAATGCTCATCCCTATTAATTTGTGTCATAAGCTTTGGATAGTCATCGCGCCTCGACCAATAATCCGCTATGAGTAGGGGTGTCACAGAAATGGTAACAAAAATGAAACATTAGGGGTCCAGTTATAAAAATACTTATTTTAGATGTAACAGATAAAAGTGTCTAAACCTCAGGGACGATTTCACATTTTACTCAACGATAATGAATGTACTTTTTAAAAGACTTAGTTTTGTTATTCAAAAAGGGCTAGGGACACAGTTTGTTGCTCGTTTACTGTTGGACCTACGAAAGAACAAATGATATTCAAAAGCCAAAGCATGATCATCTGATAAGAAATAAACAAGAGTTTGAACCAGATTATCCCCAAAGATAGTGAATCTTGAATACCTAATCAGAACATCTGTTGAAGACAAGCACATATCTGATCAAAGCCTTGGAACCGTTGTTCAAGAAGAAACAACCACTATTGAAGGCTAAAGTCTATTGAAGTCAAAGGTCTAATGACAAAGACCAAACATCTGCCTGGCCAAACAAATGTTTGGAAGCAAAGCAACAGAGGATAGCTCAAACAGATGTTTTCCAATGTAACAGTATTTTTTTATCAGAGTTTAGCATAGTTAGATCAGATGGTAGATTTGCACAGATATTTGCAACATCTGTGAAATCTTTTCTGTTAGAAATGTTAGATGTCAGTATTAGGGTGATATCAACCAATCACAAACAGAGCTTTCGTACTTAGTATAAATATATCTCATCTATTAGAGATCTATTCTATCACACACGTCATCTTTTCTCTTGTACGAACATAATTGTTAAGTGATCGGCTGAGAAATAGTCTGTAGAGTCAATATATTGTAAAACATTTGTAATCATTGGATTATAATTGAAAAACAATTGTTGATGATGACTTCTTGTTTGTGATTATCTATCTTTACTTATACAATTCAATATTGTTTTGAGCTTAAACAGTTTTATAATCACAAACCTTGTAAACTCAGACCTAACATTTTCCTTATCTTTTGTTGCATTAGTTTGCAATGATAGTACCAAGTATGATTTGTTGACTTTTAAAAATGATATTTCTAGTTTAATAAGCAACTAGCGGTACGATCCGTGTGCAAACACGGGTGGTTTCTTAGAAAACCATGCATAACACATATTAATAGAACATATATATATGTGTATAGATATTGTACCAAAACTTATTATCTATTATAGATAATAGAAAACTATAAACATGCATCATTAGTTAATATATAAGATACATATGAGTATTTCCATCGTCCTATCCAAAAAAAAGGAGCACCCACCCATTGACAATGAAACCTGTTTATAGACATAACTACGTATAGAACATGTCTAAGAAGCAAAATTAGTACCACCGACGAACCAAATGTACAACCACAAACAATCATGACATGAAACGTTGTCTATAAATCTTCAATCAACACAAGACAAACTAAGAGGACTTTATCTTTGTCACGAAATGCACAACTTTTGTTAACTTCAGCAATTGAGTAGACTTGTGAAATTCTAATGAAAGTTCATCACCAAAAGCAATATTGCAAGATCTTAGATAAGAAGACCATCCAACAATAGCGTAGTTGAATCCAGTATTGGTTTTTTGAGATGTTGTAAACAGTTCCTGGACTTCACATTTGAGATTTTGGATCTTGATAGGCTTAGGATTATCAGTATGCAGATCCAACGCAGAAGATACATCTGATGGCAGATGCTAAAAACAGAAAATTGAATAGTGAATTTTATAAAATATTGATATATAACTGAAATTGTTGGAAATAACGAAACAAAGTAACGACTGCAAAAATTTACAAGCCTGTCTTCAGCATGTGTGGTGAAATGTAAGACTGATTCTAAAGTGGATGATACTAAACGAACCTTTTGAACTTTACACAGTCTATCAACAGCTTGGTTATCCTCTACAATTGTCTTGCCACGAAGATTGTGCATCTTTTCAACCTAAGTAAATTAATTTAGAATATAACAACTCTAAATTCTTGAAATTTTGTAACTTTCTTTATCAACACAAACTATCTTCTCAACTCAGCTTTGAAGTTTAAGACTCAATCATATAGAAGAATATCAATATATTGAGACAATAATAAAATGGACAGTATAAAACTAATAAACGCTTACATTAGATACAACACTTGAAGAGGCAGGAATGTCACGAAAAGGAAAATCTTTAGACTGAAGTTGAGAATCGTTAACATCATCAGCTATTTTTACAGAATGATCTTCAGGCTACAACAAAAGTTTAAAAAACCTTGTTATACTTATTATACAATAAAATATATGCGTAGGAAATTATAAATTTACAACATTTTTTACATCTGACTCATCAACCAGACGCGCAATCTTTGAATCAAATAGCCCATCATCAGCAGACTATATTTATAAGAATGATCATATATAAGAAACCATATTTTAAATCATAATAATAAATAAATATTACATGTGTATATATACATTAAAAATATCCTCAAAACTCATAAACTGCTTAGAATTACCAACCGAAGATCCAGTGTCATCATCATCTAAAGCAACTTCCCCTGAATCCAGAACCTGTTTGTGTTTAGCCTACAATATGGGATTTCAGAAGTTATTAGCATAATATAATAAAAGTTACTTATCACCATCATGTTATCAAACAATGTATTTTATCATCAAAATTTTATACCGCAGCCAATAAGTCAAACCCATCATCTCCATAAACTGAATCATCCAAAACAACAACATCAACTTTCTTGAAGGAAACCTCAGTTCCAGTCTCAGAATGGAAAACGGAAAGCTCAAAATTTTTAGATGCAATCATGGTGAAAACCAACCAAGATTCAACTGCTATCAGAACTTCTTCAATCAATTTTAACCATCCATCAGTAAATCCGCATCCATCAGTCCATCCTTTCATCATCACATTCCAAAACCTTTCGCCAACATACATAGTTGCCATCCCATACTCGTAATTTTTACCATAGAATTCTTTCCAAAATTTATCAGCAATTAGCTATAGAAGAAGAAAAGGAATAATTAGTGCAGACTTACAAATTTGATACGAACTAATGATCAACAGAAGTTACAACGGGTTAGTCAACAAAAGTTAAAATGAGAATTACTCAACAGGGTTAGTCAATAGTAGTTACAGTATTTACACACAACCTAACCACTGTTTGCTATCAACTATCACATACCTTTGTTGCTATCCAATAGAGGTTTCGTAACAACTGTCATCCATTATGTCCAGCAGAGGTTGCAACGTGGACAGATCTTAAGTATTAGATGTTAGTCAACCGAGGTTAAAAGACTTAGTCAACAGAAGTTAAAAAGGTTAGTCAACAAACGTTAAGATTATAAGGAAACAGACGTTAAAAGAGCAAACAGATGTTAGCAAGTTGTTGAGCTAGCAAAAAATGTTTACAGTAAGTAACAAAATAATATATCGTTACTTACAGTCATGCCAAGTTCAGGTCTAATATTTTCTTAAATGTAAGAGTTCTCGTAGACATTTTCTTTAAAACATGAGACAACGAATGACAAACTTCCAATAGCTTTTACCAATACAACATCTTTGGTTTTCAAACAACAATCTTTAACAAACTTTGTCCATCCATCCGTAAATATACAATGATTGTCTCTCTTCCTTACTCGTACTAACCATGATTTGTCACCATCAAGTAGTTTCACAATTCGACCGTACGGGACCTCCTTGCCCCACAACAGACTCTCAAAATCAAGTGGTATATTCTACGACAATAGTTAACAAACATCTTACATCAAAAATTAATGTAGAATCCTAATAGTAGCAAGAAAGTTAAAAAACATACCAAAAATATAAAATCATCTTCATTAAGGAATTTTAAAAAGGATGGTCTTTGATTGGATGGATTCATATCTGCAATAAAGAATTTAAACTTACAAGTTATAAAGATGAGCAGCATCCAACAAAAGTCATAGACAAACAACATTATAAAATAGACATCACTAACATCACTTAAACTAAATCAACACTTAAAAAACAAAAGTACCAAATATTAACCGGACTATTTGTATAATCACACACTTAAGGTATTACAAAAACAAAGCACAAAACGAAAATCATCATCTCTCACAACAGTTAAGCAAATGAACATCAACCAAAAATTATATGGTTGATTTATCAATCGTAATGTAGAAGACAACATCAAGAAGATGCATGCACAAATTGTGACATAGAATGCTATCAGTAACTTCATTTAAGTTAATGCAGTACTTAATCGATAAAAGTACACCGGATTACAGCAACTATTATTTGCTTCAACAAAGAATATGAAACGCCGTCGGTGACAAATACATACTTATAACATCAAATAATGATTCATATAACATTTATAATACAAACAATAAATTCAAAAAAACAATACTTAGTTTTACAGTGTGTAATCTATATTATGCAATAGAACCTTTCTGATTTTAATAAGAAAGTTATGTGAGAAAACTTCCGAATATGTTTTCTGGAGCTTATATTCAATAATGGAGATGAAAAGTATATTAAATGGAGTTAATACAGATGTTACATTTACACTGGTTGGTTGAAACTAAGTTTTGTAAAATTTATCCTTTACCCCATTTTTCTTTAAAATAATGTAATTTTTGCACGGCAGCAACCACTGCTTCAATATAAACTTAATGTTAAATAAGAAAAACTTATCTATAATTCATATATTTATATAATTAAAAATAGTTTTTAAATCCCGATATTAAAGATTATTATAAGTTAAGTAAATAAACAATTACAAGTGAATAGATAAGTATCTTACTTTCAACAATCCCAAACAATCTTCTCTTTTCTTCTCCGACGAAAAAACTCTACAGTTTCTTCTTCTTCAGACTTGACGATCAGAAGTTTAAAGTTTTAGATCAGGTATTTTTTTTTTTGTTCTCTTGTGTATTTTACAGCTATGCTTTCACATGTTCCTTTCAGTTTCCTCATTTCAAATTATATAAACTTCAAAATCATAATCTGCTGATGTTAAAATAGATAAACTTATATGAACTTGTTTTCTTTCTTTGATAATAGGATTTATATCAACTTATTTAGTTACATTTTGATTCATTCCATCTAAATAAGAATATGAAATATTGTTGTTTCATAAATATTTGGTTGTATATTTTACGAATGGTTTTAGAATTATTGTATGAACTGCCATGTAGTATTGATAAATTTGTTCTATCAATCTTAATTTTGATAAAATATTCTGCAACCAATTTATAGTACTCATATGTCTGATTTGTAAGTGAATATAGCCTTGGCTGCTGAAAAAAACTGAAGTTTGAAGTTGACACAAACATGGATATTTGAAAACTTTAATGTCATATAATACTTTTTTTATTATACAACAATATAAATTTCATCTTACACGGTGTTAGACTCATATTGTTGGTTGTAGGGACCATATTGAAGTACACAACATATAACTTTGGTCCTATAGCGTGTTGGATATTTTGTTATACCTTAAATAGAATGCTTTTCAGATACAATTGATTTTATGTTTTAGTATTTAATTGTTATTGTATTTTTTTACTTTCAGATGGAGTTTATGATAATTATCAATGTCTCTGAATTGACAGACCTAAGTGAAGGATTGGTAAGCTATATTCTTAGAACAAATTAACTCAAATCACAATTGTATGCTAAAAAATGTATTTATAAAATTAAAGATATATTAAATATTGTGTATTTTATATACATAGGTACTTCCAAGGATAATGAGTAATCAATTACCAAGAAAGTGTAAAGTAATAAAGTTGGTTGATTATACAGGATTTAAGTATAAGATTGCAGTACAGAGCATCGGTCATAAAAGTAAGAGGATAAACGGGCCAGAATGGACTCGGTTTGTTAAAACTTATAGAAATAAGAATATAGACAAGTTGTGTTTAAGAAAACTGAAAGAAGTAAATTTTGAGATAAATGTTTTGGAAAATGAGGGATTGGAGATTAGAAACGATGGCTCGAATAGGGATTATGTTCATGGTTGCTTGATACATGCTGAAGAAGAAACATACTGCAAGTAGGTTAAAAATTGCTACCTTATTTTTATATATTGCCAGTGTATCTTTTTGGGTTGTTAGAAAAACTTCTAATTTATATTTTGTATCCTATATAAAATCTAATATGACATTTCTGAAATGTATGAAAATTATAGCATTTACCACACGATTTGCTGAAGCTGTTGTCGGAGATGAGATTAAAATTTGATAACTTGGTTGCAAAAGTACATGGACCAAAGCAGAGTAGTAAAGTTGATGTGTATTATGTTTTCTCTCCTGAAAACAAAAAGGGATTGGTTGCTGGTTTTATGGGACCAGGATGGACAACTTTTTTCTTTGAAAATGACATTGAGGAAAGCTGCCAACTGTTGTTTCAATGGATGGGAAGTACTCCTGAAGACCACTTTAACTTCACTGTCAAGGTTTTTAACAAAGATGGGATTGGACTTCACGGGGAGACTAAACATCACTGCAGCCGTAGCAGTCACCAACACCGCAAAAAGCGTCCACATTATAAGACACAGTTTGAATACCATGTTATAGAGACACACAGCTTGGTATTTACATATCTACTTTTAATATGGTTGATTTTACTTATAATGTTCGATCTATCTGTTATTACTTAAAGTATATTCTGTTTTGAATGAATCACTAAACATGTGCATTTCTTTTACATGCAATACCGAGGAACTTTGTTCGAGAACACCAGCTAAATGACTACCGTAGAGTTGTGCTGTCATTTGGTCATGTGAAGTTTTTGGTACAACTGCTTATTAGGAGAGATCCTAGAAGACCTGACGAGAACATCCATCTAGTGATGTATACAAACTGGCAGCGTATCATGGATAAAACGGGAATATCTGTGGGGAAAAAGCTGAGGTTTGAGATAGTCGAAAAAAAGTGTAACAGGAGATAAAATACACTTTGAAGTTTGTTGACATAGTCTTTGAACATCTTTTCAGCATTTAATGATTTAGTTGATATGTTTGATGGATAAATTTCTTCTTCGAAAACTAACTTAAGAATGAAGTTATGTAGTATTAGTATATAAAGTTATATACTTTCAAAACTTTGTGGTTTTACCTTTTTATATTTTTCAACTGAACATTACTATATTTCTGCATCTAAACATTACTATTTTGCATTACTGTAGGATCGTTTCGCGACCCGAACGAGTCGTTCAGAAGAGATTTTATCAGTTTCAGAGGCGGAAACTAAGAAACTGACTTTGAAACACCTTGCTTATCACTTTAAACACTGATTATATTGATATTATAGCAATTACAATCAGTCTTCACACCGGCAGCACCTCGGTATGGAATTCACGAATTGTTACAAATGAAATGCATGAACCACCTATATATAGTCTTTGGGTTTCTCTTGAAAGTGACAAGACTTAGTTCAAGAGAAACCTCCTTGGTTGCTTTCTCTTGAAACTGGCCTACTCTCTTTCAAGAGAAACCTATTCATTCAAGCTAAACCACTATATCTCGAACTACGTGCACTGATCTAACATTCTACGCACAAGACTCGATACAAGACGAAGTCGACAGATGAATGCACCAACAGACTCCCCCTCAGATTTTGACGAGTCTTAAGTGTCGAGTCTTCGCATCTTCAGTCTTTATCAGTCTCTTTTCTTTCTTAGCATATACCAGAATCTTCTCTTTGGCTCTAACCTCGTCAGACTCCCCCTCTCATCATGATGGGATCGCCGTCTGGAATTAGCTATCACCTAGAGATCACATCCTGGCTTTAATTCTGTTCAGCTCTCTGCACACATTTTCTCATCCAAACATAAGTTTTTACTTAAATCAATAAGAAAAACTTATTAGAAATAGTTACATCAAGTTCAAATTAATGACCCTGATTAACTAATCTCAACTTCTTTATCAAATCAAAAATTTCAATTCAATACACACATTCCCAAACCAGTTCATCATGTTCAGCACTTGAAATTTTGAAAATCAGCTCTTCAATATCAGTTGTCGAAAATCTTTTTGTATTTTTCAAAATTTATGATAAAACATTCCGAAAATCTTTTTGGATTTTTTTTATAACAAAGGAATGCAGAAAAGAAATATTTACATACAATATTTTTGTGAGTTTGCGTAAGAGGATCATATCAGTTTATGAGACAAATCACCAACACCGTTAAGCTTTATACATTTTAAGTTCTAAACGATTCACATTGATTGACGATATATTTGTCCACTTAAACTCAATCTAAAAACTTTCGAAATGCTTACCGATACGTAAAGGTATATTAATTTTGCACTAAGTTCTTATGGACCCCACGATCTCAGCATATCCCCTCATCATGCAATACACTGACTCAAATAATGCCTTTAAACTTTTATCAACTGTGATTTGTGCGAAAACAAAGCAGAATGTTTAAACATTAACAATCAGGTCGATACTTCCGTATACGCAGAGAAAGTCCAATGTTTAAACAAAATAAGAAAAATAAAACAAGTTGAAGTTGTTTAGGCTTTAACCACCAGGTCGATACTTCCGTATACGCAGAGGAGGTCCAAAGCTTAAACGAAACACCAAAGAAAATAAAGCAGAACGTTTAGGCAACAACATCCAGGTCGATACTCACGTATACGTAGAGGATGTCCGATGCTTAAACAAAATAAAGAAATAAAACAAGTTTAAATCTTTGCAAAATGAAATGCACAATCACGGTGACTTTTCAGTAAAGTTGTGAAAGTTCACAAACTTAACCAGTTTTATGTCTTTCGACAATCAGCGATTACTGAGTAGGCACACAGTCAAGAAGGACAAAACTAAGTACTATGCTTTCGACCATGTTTCCCACTAGAACTAGGCTTTTTCATTTAAGTTCGTATCGTTATCGCAAATCTACTAGTCTAGCTGAGCCTACCGTCACATCTTTAGTGAGACCGTTTATCACATTTTAACTTTCCATTTCTTTAGCATGCTATGACAGTCCACTGATGTACTATCATTTCCTCTTTTATGCAACATAAACTCATTTTTCATTTTATCAAGTTTTTGGATTTTTCAAATTTTCTAATGTTTTTGGATTTTTTTTTTTAAAATACTCCCCCTAAAATACAAATACATCTAAAGAAAATTTAAAACAAACTGTACAAGAACATGACAACTGATATCGGATTGCCTCAATTCGCCATCCACTTGTCATAAACAATCAGAACTCCCCCTCACAACAAACTATTTTCCCATTATGATCTCAAAACACTTAAGTTTGTTTTAATCAAAATGGTTTTTCCGAAAAATTAGTTTTGTTGATTTTGTAAAACCATTAGTAGGTTAGGGATTTGGTTCATCACATTGTTTTTCAACCACTTGTAGGAAATCAGATACAACTTAATGTCCCTGATTTACCACTTGTAAGATCAATCCAATCAAGCATTTTCAACCAATCATCATCTGTTGATTGAATTCTCAAGGTGCCGATTCCTACTCCACACTTACCAACCTGGGAGTTCCGGCAAATCACATTTATACAAAAACAATTTTCAAACACAATATAAAAATGATGCCGATTCATGCTCCACGATTACCAACTTGGGAGCTCCAGCAAGTCAGGTTTTTCTATTTAAACAGATTCACCCAAGCCTGACGGTCCTTGGGTGATTTCAAATTCTTGTTCAACAATGGTGGAAAATTTGCATCATCCATTGTTAGACCAGATTTCTCAACTTTTACCTCAACACACGGCTCTTCTGGCTTTACCACACCAGATTCATTGCCTGATCGTGGCTTGTCTATTTCTGAAGAAACAAATTCATTGCCAATAACTTTCTTTTTCTTCTTTCCCTCTTTCGTCCTCAGATTTGTATCTGATGAATGCATTTTGCTTGATTTGTCATTCTTTGGTGAGCAAGACGATTTATCAGAACTTTTATCTATTTTACCAGTTGTATCCGAGGACAAAATCTTCTCCAGATACTCTCTGGCCTTCTTCCTTTTCTTCCTCAGTCTGCCTTTTTGCCCCTGAGAAAGCTTCACTTTCTTTTCTTGAATTTTAGGTTCTTGAACCTTCTGTTCTTTGGGCTTGACATTGACTGGTTTCTTCACCTGCTTCTGAGATTCAGCCCTCGATCTTCTCATTGATCTCATAGAGCAATCTCTAGCAATATGGCCAATGATGTTGCAGTTAAAGCATCTCCTTGACTCAAAACTCCAACTCTGGCAGTTAACAGCAATGTGTCCTTAATAACCGCATCTGTAACACACTCTGTTATCGTACCAATCACCATTGTTAGTCCAAACATTCAGATCATAGCACTGTTTGGCTTGGTGATAATCTTTCATCCTCTTGTTTGCTGGATTTGGCCTTTGAGCTCTGTGGTCCGACCTGCACCACTCATTACCAACAATTTTTGAATTTTGAATTTTTACTTTTTGTAATTTTTGATTGCGATTGGATGATTGATCTAATGAACTTTTATTTTCTTTTTGAACATTTTTCAAAATTTTCTCTTTTTGCTTTTGTTCCACTTTCTTCTTCAAAGGTTTTTGCTTAGAGCATTCTCCCTTTTCAGTTGATTGTGGAACAGTTTCTTGAAACTTTTCTTTTAACTTCAAAAATAAATTCTTTTTCTTCATTTTTTCATTTTCATCATCAGATTTCTCATCGTAATCTTCAACTTTGACTTTGTCAAAGTTTGTGACATTGTCACTTATTGGAACAGAATTTAAAGGTTTTGGACAAGGAATAGTTGAAGTATTCACAAAAACCTTCAACTTTTCTTCCCATTCATTGATTTTCTTTTGAGCACATTCTGCCTCTTTTTCAAGTCGAATAATCTTTTCAAGATGAGAATTGATTGCAATTTGTTTTTCAAGATTGTTTTTACCAAACATATCTCTCTCATCTTCTAAAATTTTTATTTGACTTTGAAAAACTTTTTCAATCTTCGATTTTTCATTTTCAAAACTTTTAATTTTTTCTTCAAAAATTTTGTTTTCTAATGTCAAACTATTCAAGTCATTTAACCGTTTAACATTTTCAGATTTAAGCTTTTCACAATTTCCCTGCAACATAAGAATCTGATTAATATCAGCTTGCTTGGAAAGTATTCTAGTTTTTCACTAATGGTATCAAGCTTTTCACAATTTTGAAAAACTAGAATTCTTTCCAAAAAATTGTGAAAAACATTCCATTCAACTGGTAATCCATTAGCAAACTTTGATACCATTTCAGCTTCTTATATCATTATCTTGTTTTCTTTCAAATGGTCAATCAAACAATCAAATCTCTTCTCCAAATCATCTAATTTCTCATCTTGCTTACACAGAAAACATTCGAACCGGTTAGCCCAAACACTCTTGGACAAACCTTGATAATGACTACTGAAATTTACTTGATACCAATCATTTATCCTTACAAGATCATGATTTTCCTTTTCATCAAAGACCATTGCCATCTTTCAAACAATCCCGACAAATTTCACTCAAAACACACTTTCAAGAGAAACCTGATGGAATGTTCAAGAGAAACCTGATGGAATGTTTAAGAGAAACCTGATGGAATTTTCAAGAGAAACCTGATGGTATTTTCAAGAGAAACCTGATGGAATGTTCAAGAGAAACCTGATGACATCAGCAAAAATTGAACAATTTTCAAGAGAAAGTCCAATTTTAATCAGATTTAAACAGATTTTAGCTCTAAAATTTTCCAGGATTTGTTAATTCATGATTACGCATAAGATGTGAGAATTTGAGCCGATTTTAACCATGAAAAAGTTTTAATTTTGAAAAAGAATGGTGTAGAAATCAGAAAAAGTGACGAAAACAGGCTGTTTTGGCAAGATCTCTTCCTCCTAAGCTCTGATACCACTTGTAGGATCGTTTTGCGACCCGAACGAGTCGTTCAGAAGAGATTTTATCAGTTTCAGAGGCGGAAACTAAGAAACTGACTTTAAAACAGCTTGCTTATCACTTTAAACACTGATTATATTGATATTATAGCAATTACAATCAGTCTTCACACCGGCAGCACCTCGGTATGGAATTCACGAATTGTTACAAATGAAATGCATGAACCACCTATATATAGTCTTTGGGTTTCTCTTGAAAGTGACAAGACTTAGTTCAAGAGAAACCTCCTTGGTTGCTTTCTCTTGAAACTGACCTACTCTCTTTCAAGAGAAACCTATTCATTCAAGCTAAACCACTATATCTCGAACTACGCGCACTGATCTAACATTCTTATCACAAGACTCGATTTACATTTCCCGGTCGCTCAAGGAAAAGAAATATAAGACTCAAAATTAACAAAATAGTATACAACATGTAATTACAAATAGTAGTGTTTTAAACATATGCTCCTAACAAAGGGACAAACTCAACATCTGTTTCGCAAAACTTTGCAAACCAAAAGGTCTGTTGAAGACAACCACTGTTGAAGCAAAGACTGTTAAACCAAACAACCTCAGCTCATGAACCAAACAAACCTCTGCTGATGAACCAAAAGGTCTGTTAAGACAAAGACTGCTGAAGCAAAGGTCTCCCAAAGAGAACCTCTGCTGATGAAGGCAAATGAATGATGAATCTAAGTTCTGCTGTGGACCAACAGATATTGCACAATTCAACAGAAGATCTTTAATATAAGATCTCTAACAGATGATGATCAACAGCTCATAAGGTCTGTTGAAGGAAAGTCTATCAACAGATGCTAATGTAATCAACAGATGCTAATGTAACTCAGATCCTATCAGTTCTTAGGCGTTAACAGATGTTAGCACGCTATCACAGTGCTTAGCCTTTAACAGATGTTAATGTATCTCAGACCCTAACAGTTTTCCCACTAACCAATTGATTAAATTTTCATTCATTCACTAACAATAATATACAACCCTACTACTTGTCCAGTACATGAAAATCACCAAAAATGTATATAACATATATATAACAATATTATATAACAAACAAAAGGTTAAATTTACTTGATATTCAATATTCGTAGATATTACATACCAAATACATTAGTTTAAGTGCTTCATTGCAACCCTTACACACCAAACTTTTAACCACAGTTTGTTAAAACAACAGTTAAAGAGACATAAATAAAAACCACAAGGAGTCTTCAAAAATACGTGGTTTCTACTTATCTCTGTAGGATCGTTGTTGGACCCAAACGAGTCAATCAGAAGAGCTTTAAATCCGATTCAAAGGCGGAATCAGTGAAACGGACGTGAAAACAGCTTGATACTCTTAAATCTGTCACTTTGATTGATTATAACACTAATTACAACCTGAACAGATTTCGGCAGCACTTCGTTACAAATCCTGAAGTCTTACCAAATGAAATGACAAGTTCCCTATATATAGTGGTGGAGGTTTCTCTTGAAGCTGGCCATGACAAGTTCAAACGAAACCTGTCTGATCTGGTTTCCCTTGAACATGTCACATGTCACTTTCAAAGGGAACCTCATGTAAACCCACTAAACTTTGTTTCTTGCACCTCGGACACCGAAAATCCTATCCTATACTATTACATGATACAAGACGTAGTCAATAGACGTAGTGCACTAACAGACTCCCCCTCGGATATTGACAAAGTCTTCAGTGACTATTCTTCATCATGACCTATCTTCAGTCTTGATCATTCTGCCTTCTCATCCAAGTTGTAACATTGTAAGCATCCATCAATCCTTCTCTCCTATCAGCTTCAGGCTCCCCCTTTCGTCAAGCTTCCGTGCTTTGGGATCTACACCTAGCTTTCCATTTACAAGCTCTCTCTTGCTACAAGCTTGTCTTCAGACTCCCCCTTAGACTCTGCTCTTAGGATCGTAATCTGGACTATCTGCAAACACTCAAACATCTATAAGTAACAATATTTAGAACATCCAGGAATCGTAACCTGGCAATTTTAAACTCTTTAACTACTCCCCCTATCAACAAACTAAATGATTTAGCAGCAATAAAGAATCCAACTCCCTCACAGTTAATCATCCAAGTCCAAATTAATGACCTTGAAGATATCACAAACTGTTTTTGAATTTTGATTTTAATTCAAGTTTCAAATTAATGAACTTGTTTATTTTCAGAAACACAATCAGCATACTTAGATTTTGAAACTCAACACTCAGACATCGGTTGTCGAAAATAAAGCAGAAATCAAAATCTTTTTGTATTTTTCTGAAAATATAAAGCAATAAAGAAATATGTACAAACATATTTACAGACAATATTTTTGTTTGAGTTTGTGTCAGAGGATCATATCAGTTTTTGACAAGTCACAAGTACCGTTGAGCTTATTTACACATTAAGAATTAAACAATTCACTTAGATTGTCGATATACTGATCCACTTAAATTTTCACACAAACTTCAACTGATTCAGGATACGAATTAGGTGTTTTAAGAACTTAAACTCATTCATGTGTCCCTCCTCTTGAATATACTCCCGTATCCAGATCCCAATATTCAGTCTTACAGGTAATTATAACACAAATGATATCTGTAAGGGGTTAATAATTTATGAAGAATCATGAGAGCTCAGGTCAGAACCATCGATCAGCAGAGAGATCATGACTCAACTTGTGGGTGTGTCCCCTTTAGAGGATCTTTTTTACAACAGCATTGCAAAGCAATTTTATTGTCTTATCATTGATGCTGAGGGTGATGCTATGTTTCAAGCATTGCAGAAAGTATTATTCGGGGACTAGGTCAGAACTACCGTTCAGCAGAAGTACCGGAATAATACCCCAGATATCACTGAGTATAAAGACCTAGTATATCAGAAAAATGAATCTTTCAAACGGGATTTCAGGGGTTACCTATATATCCAAGTAGTGTTCCCCACGAAATAAGCAAGTTTGAATTTATATTTATATCCCGAAAAAGTTTACTAAATGTATAAAAATCTACCGACACATCCACGGTGAGATCGTTTAACACATTTAAACATTTACAACAGCATTGCTAAGCAATTTTATTGTCTTATCATTGATGCTGAGGGTGATGCTATGTTTCAAGCATTGCAGAAAATATTATTCGGGGACTAGGTCAGAACTACCGTTCAGCAGAAGTACCGGAATAATACCCCAGATATCACTGAGTATAAAGACCTAGTATATCAGAAAAAGGAATCTTTCAAACGGGATTTCAGGGGTTACCTATATATCCAAGTAGTGTTCCCCACGAAATAAACAAGTTTGAATTTATATTTATATCCCGAAAAAGTTTACTAAATGTATAAAAATCTACCGACACATCCACGGTGAGATCGTTTAACACATTTAAACATTCCATATCTTTAGCATACTGTAACTGTCTACTGATGTACTATCATTTCCTCTTTTTACGCAAAAACTCAATTTTCAATTTTATCATGTTTTTGACTTTTTCAAATTTTCAAATGTTTTTGGATTTTCTGACAATTTTTCTCCCCCTAAAATGCAAAATCATTAAAAATTTGACAACACAATACTGATAGCTTTGTCTCGCCATCCATTTTCTGCTTAAAGTGCTCTGATTTGCAGAAAATAGACATACCCCCATGATTTACAACACATTGATTTTTACAGTTTGAAAACCGTTTTTCAATCTGATGAAAGTAATCATGTTTGTTCATGTGACACCTGTGTCACCTCAACCATCAAACAAATGCCAAACCAATGAAATATTGTATTTCATACTTGGGATTTGTAAAAATATGTGTATCGTTTGCACATATCAACTCTTGTTCAATTCCAAACTCTAAATCGCTTTCTGGAAGGTTATACGCGCACCGATGCGTAAATATAACCAGTTTAATGCAACGAACACTCCGGAATAGTGACATATACTTAACATACCTTAAATAACCTTTACATAACTTAGAAATAAGTTTTGAAGGCTTTGGTATGGCAAAATCAAGTTAAATCGCTTACAGGGACTAAAGTTGACAAACTGCGAAAGTATGCCAATTTGAACTGTAACAGACATTCCGGAACATGACCATAAGTTAAACATACCATAAATATCCTTTACATAGCTTAGAAATAGGCTTTGAGGTGTTCGGTATGCTAAAATAAACTTTTGTGTCATTCAGGGACTAAAAGCGTCAAAAAGTGCACAAGTTTGCACTTTCGCGCATAACTTACGTTCTGAATACATCCGGACATCCAAAAATTTATGTAAGCACTAAAATATTTTATTTTAGTGTTTGGCATAAGAAAAATCCATTCGTTTCGTCATTTGGATCGTTTTTCGCGCTTATGCGCATTCCGTCGTAATTAAGCGAACATCGCGTTCGTACGGCCAAACGAACCAACCTCCGGCATATTTTTGAGCATGTTTCACGTCCACAATGTTTAGGCATCATTTTAGGGCCTTAAAGTTGGCTTTACGGGCCTTAGAAGTGTCAGAAATGGCCTTAAACACATGCAGGGACTGAAACTGTCAAAATGGAAACATGTTTGCTGATCAGAAGTCCCAGGCGGCCCGCCTGAGATTCTACACATGCTGAAGCGGGCCGCGTCCGCCTCCCTGATCAGATTAGATCGAACAGTCAGCAGTTTCCAGCTGTTTGATCCTCACCCACACATTCTCAACTGCACATTCAGCTCATTTAGACCCATTTTTAGCCACCACAACTTTGCAACACTTGTACGGATGCGATTAAGGCACGATATTCGACAAACGATCTTAACGGTTCGGGTATTCCTATAAATACCCAACCCATTTAACTTCAAAAATCACAAGAATCTGATCTAAGTGACTCTAAGTTGGAACCATTGTTTCATACCTGAGTTATTTTGATCTAGATTAGCATTCGGGGACCCTTCGTAAGTATTCTTTCGTTCTTTTATTGCTTTTCGAGTCCGAAAGTCAAACTTTGTTTGACTTTCAGTGTTGACCAGCTTATGGTCAATGCGAAGTTCGTTTGAACTTCGCAACGTGATTGTAATCACGATGGTTATAGTCCCTTGTGACTATGCCTACTGATTACCACGTTGTCTAGGGTCGTAAGGGTAAGTGATCTAATAAATCGCTTATACCTTCGAACCCGACCCAGTTTGGTCGATCATTAGGATCCGACCAAATACATTAGGTGACCATAGTATATAGGGAATAACCTTCCGAGGTTATACCTTATGGTCGCTTCGTTTAAGTAGTTGTATGATAGGTAGTTTATATGCCTTAGGTAAATTACCAAAATACCCTTTTCATGTATAGTTGGTAATTAAGCATATGTAACCTAAACTTTTGTCACATAACTGATAATGTAACATGTTTAGGCATATAATACTTGTCATAGGACTAGTTAGGCGGTCCGAACGCGTTTCACGCTAACGACGCGTTAAAGTAGCATAAGCTACCTAAACGGGTCGTAATGGGTCGAAAGCACTTAGATTAAGGTTTCATTTAGTATGTAGGCTTTGTTAAACCATATGACACGAGTCTCTATACTCGTTTGGTTTACGAACCCTCATTCTATCAGATCTTCCGATTTAGGTCCGGTTATTAACATAGTTACCTATAATTAGGTGTCGTTTGATATCCGCGATCTCTAGCTTGCTTGGTGGTTATCTTAGGACTTCTGAGCAATCTCAAGTGAGTACATAGACCCCTCTTTTACTGTTTTTCCAAACTGTTTTGGGGTGGAACACATGTGCCTACTTGTTACTTTCATGCTTTCCTGTTTTCACATCATATACATGCTATGTTCGTTAGTACATTATAGTACATGATTTCATTACATTTCATGCTACGTATGTCTATTGTTGCATACTTAGTACAGGTCACATGCTACGTATGTCTATTGTTGCATACTTAGTACAGGTCACATGCTACGCATGTCTATTGTTGCATACTTAGTACATTTGTTACTCATCACATGCTTACACTTTGGATACATATTACATGATTTACATTAGACATGAACATTTTACTTTGGTAGTCTGGTTTGATTAAGTGATTAAGTAACGATGCGTGTGTAATATGATACAAGCATGGTGGATACGCCGCTGGTACTTCCTATATATAAGTGTTTGTATGGTATTACATATCGTAGCGTTATTTGAATCATTTTAGTTTGAGACATAGAACATTTTATACAAATAACATACTTTTCACAAGACATTGATTTACAAAGAACTTATCTTATACAAACTCGTTTTTCATGGTTATTCATTTAACCATACATTATTCATTTATTTATACATATCATCTGATCTTATCGTTTTTCAAATGATTTACAAGACAAAGCAAATTACAAGGTTCATGACTAAACATTTTCTCAAACATAAGTCATGAATTCTATTTTCACAAAACCTATGTATCTCACAGGCATTTTTATGCTGACGTACCTATTTTCACATGTGTTTTCAGGAGATGATGCATAGGACTTATCAAGACATACTTAGGCGGACCTGTGCCTTAGTGACTTAAAACGAGACAAGAACTAGTTAATTTATGTTATGTACTCTTTGTTTCTTGTTTAAACAATGTAAACTCTCATGTTTGATTAATAAAACGAAACTTTAATTGCCATGGATTTGAAACGATTAATTCTGTTACAACATTCCCCGACGTTTTCGCCACGTTTTGTATGTTCCACGTGGTCGGGGTGTGACAGAAAAGATGGTATCAGAGCCAATGGTTATAGGGAATTAGGTTATTAGTAATGCTTTGACCTAGTCTATAACCTTCTTAGGACCCTAACGCGAGTTTACTTGCGTTTAGTCATAAAACAATACCGTCACCTATCCTTAGGCGACGACCACAACAAGAACATAAATTTCAAAACCGCTTTGAAAACTAATCATCTGTTCTAGGATAATTGATTACTAGGTTTTGAACCCTCTATTGTAAGGTTTTGAACCCTCTGTTATATGGTTTTGAACCCCTGTGAATTTTCAAATTCTCGTCAAGGTTTTGGGTTTTTAATAATGTGAACACGTGCAAACTGGAAGGGTGAATGCCTGTATTCTGGGTTTTCTGTCTAGGCAAGCACTTCGTATATATCTCATCAGACGCGAGACCAGTTGTGCTTACCTGGGAATTCTTGGGATGAGTGTTCACTTATAGGCGAGCATGTCTTCGCGATACATTATGAGGACCTATTTGCTTTGATTCAGCCTTTGTGTGTCGTTTGTTTGCTTCATGGTTCAAAAATATGACCATCACCCGTGATTTTGGTCGGTAATTGTAACATCCTATTCTTACCCACTGCCATTTCATTTGTTTTCTCTCTTGTTTCCTCTTTTAGAATGCCTCCACGGCGCGAAAATCCGGTATCTATTGACGATCTGGCAGCTGTCATTACACAGCAAATGACTGCTGCAATCCCGAACGTCGTTGCTCAATGTTACCAAGCTATCAACAACAATAATGCCCTCTGCAGCTTCAAGACGTTCAACTCGGCCAAGCCATCAAAGTTTTCTGGGTCTCAAGGAGCGACTGCACTTCTGCAATGGTTCAAGAGTCTAGAGAGCACCTTCAGGCATGTTCAATGTCCAAACGAGCGAAAGGTAGATTTCGCATCTAGTGTCTTTGAGAAACGAGCTTTGACGTGGTGGAACGGTGTGGTGAGAGATAGGGGTGCCGAAGTGGCACTGGCCCAAACTTGGGAAGAACTTCGAGCACTGATGATGAAGGAATTCTGTCCTCGTCACGAGATCAGGGCATTGGAAAGGGAATTCGATGATCTTAAGCAAGACAACGGTGAACATCGAGCATACACTGATCGATATGAGGAGCTGAGCCTGTTGTGTCCTACCATGGTTACGCCTTTGGATAAGGCGATCGAAAAATACATTGATGGTCTCCCTGACTCAGTTCAAGACATTGTTACCGGTAGTAACCCCACTACGGTTAGGCAGGCCATTGAGCTATCTGCAACTTTGACTGAATCTCAGATCAGGAAACGTAAGCTTTTCCGAAAGGGTGACAAGAAACCGGTCGAGGAATCAAAACCAATCGAGGAATCAAAGACCATGGATGAACAGATTGGATCCCTTGAGCGGTCAAAGAAGCAAAAGGCTTCTCAGAACTTCGCCATGGTCGCTCACAATGGTCAAGCCGTCCCCAAACAACCAGCTCAACCCCGTGCTAGGAAGCCATACAATGGAACTTCACCTTTGTGCAACCGATGTAACCTTTATCATCATATTAATGTGAAGTGCCGCGAATGCCAAATTTGTGGACGTAAAGGTCATACAGCAAAAGTTTGCGTAGCAGCAGTTGCACTAAATCAAGCTGACAACAAACCTGCTCGAGCTCGCTTTCCACCAGGTTCTTGCTACAAGTGTGGCGAGATGGGATATTTCCGAATAAATTGCCCAAAGCTTGCTAATGCTAATCCAGCACAGAGATGAGCATCTGACCGACTAGAAGACAACACCGTTTAGAAATAATCATGTCTTATGTATTATTTTCTTTTGTTGTCAAGGTCCATGAAACCGTTGTTATCATTGTTAATAAATAAATCTTTTTATTTACATTGCAATGTATTTATGTGATTGTATGTATAAACAACATATCCCCTACAATACCGAAAATCAAGGAATCGTATTCCTTGAAAAGCAAACTACCCCCAAAATTTTTCCATTTTACAATCTCTTGCGTTTTACACAAAGATCCTAAGTACCCGTCTCTTGTAAAGAGACGAAGTACAAGGTGCAAGTTATAATTCTGTACGAATACCCCAAGTACCACTATAAATTCTTAATAGGGTACCCAAGGGTATTTCCGTATGTCCTAAATTATTGTGTACCTTAATTCGCATATTGCGTTTTCCTGAAAACGAAAATCGAATTTTTGGTAGATCATCCTATCTTCATGGATGGATTCTTGAAATGATTAAAGTGCCAAATGAAATCCACGAATTGGATTCCTGGTGTGCTTTAAGTATCCGAGTCCAAAGATAACAAATCAATAACCAAGTTAAACAACTATGTGATTATGTGCTTATGTGTTTCCTTTTATGTTTTTGGTGTAATCCAAGTTTTTGTTATCCAAATCCTCGTAGAATCTTCCATATCTTCGTATAAGGGATTCATAGTAGGATATCCAAAGGTGCTATATTAAATCCTCAATGGGCTTGTACGTAATAGTAAAGACCCTTGGATTATATTGTACCATTCCATAATTAGACCCCTGAGTGGTCTAGGTAAACAGATTGATCCAAAAATCTGGTTAGGAATATCATGTGATGATATAGCTGAAAGGACTCCTTGGTGGCCTAATTAAAAGGATCATTTGTCGATCTAATTAAAAGGACCCTATGGTAGTCTAGTCACACTCATCACAGGTTTGATTTTCCTCCCCTTCACATTACAAACAAATTGTGCGGACTATGCAAGGAATTGCGTAATTATGGATGCATACATAATTATGGAATTCAGTGCACGGAAACCACAGCTAGTTTGGTCGTGTGTCTGGAAAATGACTCATTTCGTTCATTTTCGGTTCTGAAGAAGTTGTGGAAAATGACTCATTTCGTTCATTTTCGGTTCTGAAGAAGTTGTGGAAAATGACTCATTTCGTTCATTTTCGGTTCTGAAGAAGTTGTGGAAAATGACTCATTTCGTTCATTTTCGGTTCTGAAGAAGTAGTGGAAAATGACTCATTTCGTTCATTTTCGGTTCTGAAGAAGTTGTGGAAAATGACTCATTTCGTTCATTTTCGGTTCTGAAGAAGTTGTGGAAAATGACTCATTTCGTTCATTTTCGGTTCTGAAGAGGTAGTGGAAAATGACTCATTTCGTTCATTTTCGGTTCTGAAGAGGTTGTGGAAAATGACTCATTTCGTTCATTTTCGGTTCTGAAGAAGTTGTGGAAAATGACTCATTTCGTTCATTTTCGGTTCTGAAGAAAGTCTGAAGAAGTTGTGGAAAATGACTCATTTCGTTCATTTTCGTTTCTGAAGAAGTTGTGGAAAATGACTCATTTCGTTCATTTTCATTTCTGAAAAATGTCCGTTAAGGAAATGTCAGGATTATGCCTTACATATCTCGGGTGGTTATTTGACACAAAGTCACAAATAGACTCCTACGTATTAATTTCGGGACGAAATTTCCTAAAGTAGGGGAGACTGTGACACCTGTGTCACCTCAACCATCAAACAAATGCCAAACCAATGAAATATTGTATTTCATACTTGGGATTTGTAAAAATATGTGTATCGTTTGCACATATCAACTCTTGTTCAATTCCAAACTCTAAATCGCTTTCTGGAAGGTTATACGCGCACCGATGCGTAAATATAACCAGTTTAATGCAACGAACACTCCGGAATAGTGACATATACTTAACATACCTTAAATAACCTTTACATAACTTAGAAATAAGTTTTGAAGGCTTTGGTATGGCAAAATCAAGTTAAATCGCTTACAGGGACTAAAGTTGACAAACTGCGAAAGTATGCCAATTTGAACTGTAACAGACATTCCGGAACATGACCATAAGTTAAACATGCCATAAATATCCTTTACATAGCTTAGAAATAGGCTTTGAGGTGTTCGGTATGCTAAAATAAACGTTGTGTCATTCAGGGACTAAAAGCGTCAAAAAGTGCACAAGTTTGCACTTTCGCGCATAACTTACGTTCTGAATACATCCGGACATCCAAAAATTTATGTAAGCACTAAAATATTTTATTTTAGTGTTTGGCATAAGAAAAATCCATTCATTTCGTCATTTGGATCGTTTTTCGCGCTTATGCGTATTCCGTCGTAATTAAGCGAACATCGCGTTCGTACGGCCAAACGAACCAACCTCCGGCATGTTTTTGAGCATGTTTCATGTCCACAATGTTTAGGCATCATTTTAGGGCCTTAAAGTTGGCTTTACGGGCCTTAGAAGTGTCGGAAATGGCCTTAAACACATGCAGGGACTGAAACTGTCAAAATGGAAACATGTTTGCTGATTAGAAGTCCCAGGCAGCCCACCTGAGATTCTACACATGCTGAAGCGGGCCGCGTCCGCCTCCCTGATCAGATTAGATCGAACAGTCAGCAGTTTCCAGCTGTTTGATCCTCACCCACACATTCTCAACTGCACATTCAGCTCATTTAGACCCATTTTTAGCCACCACAACTTTGCAACACTTGTACGGATGCGATTAAGGCACGATATTCGACAAACGATCTCAACGGTTCGGGTATTCCTATAAATACCCAACCCATTTAACTTCAAAAATCACAAGAATCTGATCTAAGTGACTCTAAGTTGGAACCATTGTTTCATACCTGAGTTATTTTGATCTAGATTAGCATTCGAGGACCCTTCGTAAGTATTCTTTCGTTCTTTTATTGCTTTTCGAGTCCGAAAGTCAAACTTTGTTTGACTTTCAGCGTTGACCAGCTTATGGTCAATGCGAAGTTCGTTTGAACTTCGCAACGTGATTGTAATCACGATGGTTATAGTCCCTTGTGACTATGCCTACTGATTACCACGTTGTCTAGGGTCGTAAGGGTAAGCGATCTAATAAATCGCTTATACCTTCGAACCCGACCCAGTTTGGTCGATCATTAGGATCCGACCAAATACATTAGGTGACCATAGTATATAGGGAATAACCTTCCGAGGTTATACCTTATGGTCGCTTCGTTTAAGTAGTTGTATGATAGGTAGTTTATATGCCTTAGGTAAATTACCAAAATACCCTTTTCATGTATAGTTGGTAATTAAGCATATGTAACCTAAACTTTTGTCACATAACTGATAATGTAACATGTTTAGGCATATAATACTTGTCATAGGACTAGTTAGGCGGTCCGAACGCGTTTCACGCGAACGACGCGTTAAAGTAGCATAAGCTACCTAAACGGGTCGTAATGGGTCGAAAGCACTTAGATTAAGGTTTCATTTAGTATGTAGGCTTTGTTAAACCATATGACACGAGTCTCTATACTCGTTTGGTTTACGAACCCTCATTCTATCAGATCTTCCGATTTAGGTCCGGTTATTAACATAGTTACCTATAATTAGGTGTCGTTTGATATCCGCGGTCTCTAGCTTGCTTGGTGGTTATCTTAGGACTTCTGAGCAATCTCAAGTGAGTACATAGACCCCTCTTTTACTGTTTTTCCAAACTGTTTTGGGGTGGAACACATGTGCCTACTTGTTACTTTCATGCTTTCCTGTTTTCACATCATATACATGCTATGTTCGTTAGTACATTATAGTACATGATTTCATTACATTTCATGCTACGTATGTCTATTGTTGCATACTTAGTACAGGTCACATGCTACGTATGTCTATTGTTGCATACTTAGTACAGGTCACATGCTACGTATGTCTATTGTTGCATACTTAGTACATTTGTTATTCATCACATGCTTACACTTTGGATACATATTACATGATTTACATTAGACATGAACATTTTACTTTGGTAGTCTGGTTTGATTAAGTGATTAAGTAACGATGCGTGTGTAATATGATACAAGCATGGTGGATACACCGCTGGTACTTCCTATATATAAGTGTTTGTATGGTATTACATATCGTAGCGTTATTTGAATCATTTTAGTTTGAGACATAGAACATTTTATACAAATAACATACTTTTCACAAGACATTGATTTACAAAGAACTTATCTTATACAAACTCGTTTTTCATGGTTATTCATTTAACCATACATTATTCATTTATTTATACATATCATCTGATCTTATCGTTTTTCAAATGATTTACAAGACAAAGCAAATTACAAGGTTCATGACTAAACATTTTCTCAAACATAAGTCATGAATTCTATTTTCACAAAACCTATGTATCTCACAGGCATTTTTATGCTGACGTACCTATTTTCACATGTGTTTTCAGGAGATGATGCATAGGACTTATCAAGACATACTTAGGCGGACCTGTGCCTTAGTGACTTAAAACGAGACAAGAACTAGTTAATTTATGTTATGTACTCTTTGTTTCTTGTTTAAACAATGTAAACTCTCATGTTTGATTAATAAAACGAAACTTTAATTGCCATGGATTTGAAACGATTAATTCTGTTACAACACTCCCCGACGTTTTCGCCACGTTTTGTATGTTCCACGTGGTCGGGGTGTGACAGTTCAGCCGTGAGGGTTTCGGCGAATTCAATCACCATTTATTCAACAAAATTAAAAACAAACATATTTTTGGTTTTTCAAATTTTAACAAACTAAAAACATATTTTTGGTTTTAAATTTTTCAATTTTTAGGATTTTGAAAATATTGTTTATTTATGTACAAACAACACTCAAACTAAACTCCCTGTTCAACCAAATGAGGGTCCTGCAACCTCTTCCTGTGCCAGGTTGCTCCAACTACCATTCTCACAGTCTTCAGCTTCGTTGAGCACCTGCACATTCAAACTTTATCAATCATTTGAACAATTTAGCCCAGGTCTGTTGGACCTTAGGCATTTCAACACAATAATGTTCATTTAATTTCGGAAACTCTTTGTCATTTAAAATGTTTTCAATTTTGACTTCAACTTTTTCATCTTTTACCATCGTTACTTGTTTCTTAGCACTCCACATTTGACCTTTCGGAGTACCTCTTTTGTAAAAATTTGTCTCTTTTTGAACCTTTTGATCTTGAACAACATTTTTAGGTTTCCAAAACTCTTGAGGTTTTGTCATATCAACATATGTTCTCCAACTCTGTGTTGTTCTTAATCTGGGTGTGTGAGAATTCCAGGTCTGTCTTGAATCGAATCTGCTCGAGTTTGATTTCCAATTTTGATTTGAAACAAACTTGTTTGTATTATACCTCCAAGTTTGTTTCGAATCAAATCTGGTTGACCTAGATTTCACATCCTCAGATTTCTGTTTTTCAACATCAACAGGCTTTGGATTAGGACACTTTCGTGCAACATGTCCAATCTGATCACATTTTAAACACACTTTCTTTGAAACATCCTTGGCCTGTTGTTTCTTTTTCATAGTCTCAAACTCCTCATTAGACTGCTGTCCAAATTTGAGTTTTTCCTCTTCTTTCAAACTTTTTCCTTGAACAAAATTCAATTTTTGTTGCAAATCCTGTTTTTCATTTTGTTTTCGATTCTGTTTCTTTTTATAACCTAAACCAGCCTTCATGTTTTTCGTCTTAAAACCAGGTTTGTTATAAAAAAAAATTATGACTTTTACCAACAAACTTTGAAATTTCCGACTTCTCAATCTCAACCATTTTGAAAACTTTATCGACCTTCTCTGAAATCACATTCTGAATCGGGAATACAACATCTAAGAATAATTTGTCCGATCCAATCATGGTATAGACCAATCCCTTTGAATCATCATCCAAATTTTTCTCGGATTTTGTGTTTTTCAGATAACCATCATGAAAATTTCCTTCATCTTCATCCTGTGATTCAGACTTACCTTTTGTAGACTCATCTTTCAAAACGCTTTCAACAACCTTACTTACCACCTCTGAATCATTAGCATCATCAGATTTGGAGTAAGTCACATCGATACTTTCAGGTAACTGGTCAGCTATGTTCAAACCCTTTTCCACCTTTTCCTCATCATAAAAAGTATAATTGTTTCTCAATGGTGGTGGTACCTGATGAAACTCTGAACCAATACCCTTTTTGCAATTGTCAGTATCTTTGTTATCTGGTGTGATGTTGAAAATGCATTCGAGAATGTACGAAGAGTTATGATAACTTTGAAGTTTTGTAACAACCTTTTCTTTTTCAGCCAAGACTTGTTTAAAATTAGCAATTTCATCAACACGTTTGTTTAATTCAATTTGCTTTTCTTTAAACTTTCTTTCATACATTTCTTTAGTGACTAAAGTTTCTGACAATCTTTGATCAAAACTTTTGACTTGGCTCTTCAAAGTATCATAAGCTTCTTGTACTCTCTGACTCGACCACTTTAAAGAATCATACTGTTTTTGTAAATCTTGAAATTTAGATTCTTTTTCAACATAATCAACACATTTTGCTGTACACAGTTGTCTATAAACATCATTATCCTTTTCAAGATCTTGACATTTCTGTGTCAATTTTTCAACTTTTAGTTTCAAAATTTCTTCTTTTTCAATCATTTCTTTACATTTTATTTTGAAAATATTTTCAAGTTTGCTTGTTTCAATATCTTTTGTTTTGATTGTTTCATCTTTTTCAATACAGGCTTTGCACATTTCTATGCAATTCCTGCATTTGTTCTCATTTTTATCAACAATTTCAACATTCGATAGATCAGAAGATTCATTTACCTCGGACTCTTTCAGCACCGGTTCTTCTGTTTCAGCTTTCTGATCTTGCTCTTTGTTCTCCACTTTTTCTTCTTTCTGTGCTTCTTCTATCTTCTGTTCTTCTTCAGCTTTCTGTTCCTCTTCAACAGCAATTTTCACAACAGTCTTTACTTCTTCAATCATCTTCTTCAATTCTTCTTCCTTTCGCTTCTTCATTTCTACCACCTTCGGTAGACTTGCTTCACAAACTTCTCTTATCTTCTTCTCCAAATCAGGCAGATATGCTTTATTAGATAACCTTCGTGTGTTGAAAGTAGCCTGCCTTGGAAGCAAATTTGTTACAGCTTCGAAATCCACTTTTGATGGGTCAACAACTGGATTACCCCGTGGATCCATGTAACATTCCAGTTCGTCATTCCATCTTTTGGCTCTCTGGGCTTCTTTGAATAGTTCGTTTAATTTTCCAATTTCCCATTTTGCATAGTCTGCTTTCCACCATCTATCAGGATCAGCATCAGCCACAAATGCATATCCAACTACATTTTCTTCAGGGCAAACCTGACTCCAGTCATAACCTTCATCGTCATATATAACTGCAAGAGCCCTTGATTTTTCTTCAGGCTGTTTCAACCTTGGAGGCTCAGGCTTGTTCTGATGGTAGATCGCTTTCTTGTAATAGTCTTCGTTGAACGGATTTTCAGAATCATCAGCAGCATACGCATTTCTGCACTCGCGCTTAAAGTGACCTCTTTGTTTGCATTTGAAGCATGTCACCTTAGATTTATCAAATCCCAGTTTGGTAGATGGTCCACCAATTGACTTTCTCCCTGTGATTTCCATGAACCGCTGTGCCCGACGAACCGCACTGGCCATGCACCATCTTATATCCATTAGTTCCATCTCCTCGGGGTCTAATTGGTCATAATCTTCTTTCGTCAAGTTGGTATTGCCAATCTTCCCTGCAACGAGGCTTTCATATGATTCAAGTACAGATGCCAAGAAAACCATCTGTTGTTTCGCTGACTCTTCACTAAAATTTTGCCCATTCTTCAGATCCACTGCGATATTACACTGAAACAAATTCTTGGAAGCAGATTGACTTGAAGTGTTTGAAGAAGATTCACTGTGAAAACCACTGTGAAGACTTTCATTGTTTACTGATCTTGAACTTTCTGCAGAAAATGTTGTTTTTGGAGACCCAGCCTGCGGTACATTTCCTCTGTAGTAAAGCTCCACATTTTGCTGATAAGCTGGATTGTTGACTTTAGATCTCTTTATCTCCAACTCATGACTTTCAAGTCTTTCGATCAGCAAATCCACTTTTAAATCTTCAGGCTTGATTGTGTTTTTCAACATTAGAGCGAAGTATTGCCACTCTTGATCATTTGGCAATGAATCAAACAATTTATCCACCAGCTCCTCTTCAGAATATGTGATTTCATGTCTGGCCAACTCCATTTTTAGATGCCCAAATCTTTCGATCATTTTACAAACAGATTCATTTTTCATACAACTAAAAAGATCAAACTCTTTACGCAACAATTTCTTTTTATTTTTTACAATTTCATTACTTCCTACACACTTTCTTTCTAACACTTCCCACAAACTCTTTGAAGTTTTCTCTCGTTCAAGTAACGAGATAATATCCTCTCTCACTGATTGTTTGATTAATGTGATCATTTTATATTCAGCTACAACATTTTTTATGTCTATGTCTGTGAAATCTTTTGGATCTATTAACTCTCCTCCCTCTTTTACTGGTTCAATGTATACATTTGTCAGTTTTAACCAGCTTTCAGGAGCAAAAGCTTTTACCCAACCCTCAAATCTGTTTTTCCACCAGTGATAATCTTCAACTTTCATTAGCTTTGGTGGCTTCTGTTGACTTCCATACATGTTCTCGAATTTCAAATTCTCCGAAATCTCTCTTGAATATTCTTTCATCTCATATCTTCTATCTTACGATTCGGAAGTGAACGCGTTGTAGAATGTGTTGTAGAACTCTTCACCGTTGCTTGACATCTTCAATCACCTGAACAGTCAAACAAACTCAATCAGTTTAAACTATATCCGATAATCTGAAATACACTGACACTTGGTTGTCGTGAAATGATCTCGACTCGGAATTTTCACTTTCAAGCAAACTGAGATTTTAAGCAAAAACACTCCAATCCTGATTCAAGCTAAACCTGATTAACTTTCAAGCGAAACCTGATTCAAGCTAAACCTGATTCAAACTAAACCTGATTCAAGCTAAACCTGATTAACTTTCAATCGAAACCTGATGGAATTTTCAAGAGAAACCTGATGTTCAAAAGAAACCTGATGGAATTTTCAAGAGAAACCTGATGTTCAAAAGAAACCTGATGGAAATTTCAAGAGAAACCTAAAGTGTTCGTTCAAGCTAAACCTAGTTTTTGGTCTGTTTTTGTCATTTTTAGTCTGAATTTGAGTCTGAAACTTTCAAGGGTTTGTCTATGTCCAATTCCGAGTACACTGTGAAAAATTGAACCAAATCGGACCGTGAAATCTCGTTCAATTGAAGAAAGAAGATGTAGAAGTCAGAAAATAGATGATATCAAGCTAAACTCTTCTTCCTGAACTTTGATACCACTTGTAGGATCGTTGTTGGACCCAAACGAGTCAATCAGAAGAGCTTTAAATCCGATTCAAAGGCGGAATCAGTGAAACGGACGTGAAAACAGCTTGATACTCTTAAATCTGTCACTTTGATTGATTATAACACTAATTACAACCTGAACAGATTTCGGCAGCACTTCGTTACAAATCCTGAAGTCTTACCAAATGAAATGACAAGTGCCCTATATATAGTGGTGGAGGTTTCTCTTGAAGCTGACCATGACAAGTTCAAACGAAACCTGTCTGATCTGGTTTCCCTTGAACATGTCACATGTCACTTTCAAAGGGAACCTCATGTAAACCCACTAAACTTTGTTTCTTGCACCTCGGACACCGAAAATCCTATCCTATACTATTACATGATACAAGACGTAGTCAATAGACGTAGTGCACTAACAATCTCTCATAAGAAATGTTTTTTCATAAGCATCTAATTGTTAACCTTAGACAGCTTCTTCCGAGTTCTTCTCACATTAGTGGATAGCTCACCAACGTTGACAACATCAAGATCTTGAGCTGTCTGCTTTCCATTGGGACTTGATTCAAAATCATTTTCAACTTCAACAGCTGAAGAATCGGCTGTAACAGAGACAACATCCTTGCAACAGATCACAAAACAACTATTGATCTCATTTAATAAAATAATGAGCTCTTTTTAAACATATTAAACATACTTTCAAAAATAAATACTCACCCTTGAAGTTCGTTCAGCAGACGCCTGGGAAGATTCTGAAAGGTTAACATCTTTAACTTCAGGTACCTCTTGAGTAACCTAAAGGATCATAATATATGATATTATATAAAAAAGTGCAGAATCCAGTCTTTGAACCTCAAAAGAAAAATAAATACATTGAAAAAAGTAATTTTATATGCTACCTCATCAGTATTTTCATCACCATTACCATCTCCACCAACCAACTCAGCAATTATTTCTAGATCATCACATGTTTTTTGCACGGTATAAACATGGTAGTCATTTTTAAGATTGAACTTTGAAACATCAATCTTAAAAGAGACCTTCTTATCAACCAATCGAAATATCTCATGAGGGAAACATCCAGTATCATTCGCCTTCACCTGCCTTTCTCTTATGTTACTAGCCGCTAATCCAAGAAGCTTCTGAACATCTCTATCAAACATAACAAAAGAAACACTACCACTCTCATCCTGCACCCGGACTTGCACCTTGAACCTGAAATATATACAAATGACTAAGTAAACTGCAAAACTATATTCAAATATCAGTCTTAAACTGATTTTTATATAAATAAAACGTTAAACAATCATCATTGCTTACTTTGTGGTGATGGATGTACATTCACTACGACATTTGGGACAAACCAAAGAAGTCGCAGGCAACTGAACAATATCATCCGAAACATTTTCAACATTCTGCAATTATTCACTTTTACCCATCACCTTCTTGAAATACTTACGACAGGCAGCATAAAACCAACCATACTCTTCTTGCACAATCTTAATTGTCGCAGCCACAACACAAGACATATCCTGTAAAAACAATATATCAACTTGTAATCTATAGTATGACAAACATGCAGGTGATAAACCAAACAAATAACCAAACTATATAAAAAGACGTTAAACCTTTTCTATCTCACTAATCTCATCAACATGTTTCCTCGCACCATCAGTTACAAATTCTTTATGCAATGGAAAAACAATCTGAGACGATAGTATTGTTTGAGAAGTAGAACCACTCCCTTGTCCAAACTTCAGTATAAGACTTTTGAATACCACAAATGATTAGAATTAGTATACAAATAACATGAAACCAAGTGTTTGAGTTGAACATCTATATACAATAGAAATTACATTGACAAATTACCTCCTTCTTAGCTGATCAACTTCATCAATTTCTTCATTCAGAAACATTCGTGTTGCAAACTTATCACTTTGAACTGTATATTCACCTACATGCAAAAGTATATAGATATTTAGTCAACCTGTCTTTATATTGCCAGAAATAAACACTATAGCTATGATTTGCAGAAAGCAAGAAAAATTACCTTTCCATTCCTTACACTTTCCATGTTGTATAACAGCCATCACATGCTCATGAGCTGGAATTTTATAGATGAACTCCTTAAACTGCAGAGCATAATCATTCCACACAGTACACCTCAAAACCTTACCCCTACATGAAAACAATATTCGTATGACAATACACTAAAGACTAATGTATGACCATTTTTTGGAAACAATCTCTAATATCAAAACTAAATTGAATGAATAACAACACAAAATCAAAGAAAATTTATGACATTTCTTAAAGTAGTAAATGAGCCATAAATTAACTAACATATTCACTAAGAATAAACTGTTGAACTCATTTATTACCATGATTCAACATTAGATACAAACACTATAGATCTCATTTATTACCATTATCATGATTCCACATTAAATACCAACATTCTTCATCTTATTTATTAACATCATTAAATACAAACAATGATCTGTACATGACTGCACATGTAAACAACAACTTACTCCAAGTCTTCAATATCGAAATTGATCTTCTTAGTCTCTTTTGGAGGTCGACCAAAGAATTCAAGATCTCCACAACAAATCACAGATCCAACAACATCTATATGATCACATTATACAACAGTATAAGTAAAACTCTATAATTTTATACAGAGAAGACATGATTACAAAAATATACACTACCAACACTCAAAGAGTTTAACGCCTATCCTTGAAGAATATCTTGATAAGCTCTGAAGCTGAAACCATACTCAACACTTTGCCAATCTCTCACAGGTGTAACAGTTGTGCATCTATAAAAGTTGATTTTTTAAGGCTGTACCACAACTTTATATAAATCTTTATTCTCACCAACACCAAATTTCGACAGAATGACAACTGCATCTTCTTGAAGCTGTCCATCAAAAACAGGTATCAGATGACTCTTAATACCTGCTTGAATCTTAGCACCCTGAAAAACAAATCAAGAAAGTATCTTTTTAGCATACACCACTACATTCTCTGATAGAACGGAAAAGCAGGAATACAAACTACCTTTTCATCAATGAAGATGAGATCCATTTTGTAACCTTGATTCCATTTTTAAATAATTCTCGCTTTCATGTTCCACATATCTTTTCCAGAATTCAAATCGTTAACAAAACTAAGACTGTTACTATCAACTCATATTGACATGCTTCTAATTCGGAATTCGGATTGTGATCAAATTTCAAAATCAGAGAAGACGAAAGTGTGATGAAATATGAAGATGGAAATGAGAAGAAAAGCCTTATATAAGAAGATGATTGACATGAGTTTCTAAGTGACATGCATTAATTGCAAATTACTTATTTCCATGCATTTTTGAATTTGAATTTGCCGGTAATTAGCTTTTAAACATCTGCTGATCTAAAAACATTACGGAGCATAACAACCACTATTGCTGGGTATTAAAGTAAAGTCAGCTATAGATGAGCAGATGTTTACTTTGGCAGAGGTTTGAAGAGAATTTTAAATGATTTTATATATTAGGCTTTATGATGCAGTAATGACATAAGAAAAGCCTTGTTGGACAACGTCTCTAGCTGACACATCAACTTTTCTTATGTTATTGGGATTTCTTCTTTTTAGAAAGTATAGATTAAAATACATGGTCAAATTATTAAATACTGATATATTATTAGAGAAGTTGTTAAACTACAATAAAAACTAAAATGAATTGTTGGTGTTTAGCCATGTGAGATATGTGGTCATTCCTAATATTGGTAAACTCTTTTGTCTTTCATAAATTGCCTTCTCTTTATATTCTTATTTTATAATTATATTATATTATATTATATTATATTATATTATATTATATTATATTATATATAATAACAATTGACATAGCATATTAGCTACAGTATAAGAAGAAGCCATCATTTTAGACTTAATTACCAAAATACCATGTCTTTAAGTTCTATCTCTCTGTGTAACTTAGACCAAACGGTATGGGGGCCGGCTTAGGCCCGGCCTGGCCCGGCGCCGGTCCCCCACACCGCCCCCCTCATTCCGGCACTTCGTCTTCGTCCTCCCCAAGCCGATCTCGCCGTGCCTCATTCCTCTCTCCTCACACACACACATCTATACACACACACACATATATATATATATATATAAATGGGTTCATCCCCCACCCCCCTAGGTTCATCCCCTTCAAGCCTCGCCTACGTGGCGCTGACGTGACGGCCCATCCCCTTGGGGATGAGGCTCTCCATACCCTCTAGTCTTAGGTGATCGGAATGGTAGGGCTTAGGAGTGTGGTTTTTTTTTTTTTTTTTTTGTCTTGTAGTGATTCTTTTTTGTTGGTTTAGTCTGCCAACTCTACAAGATTTACGCCATATTATACATTCATGTAATTAAATCTAAGCAAGATGTTATTTATTCTTCGTCTTGGATGAATGAATTTGGTTTTTAGTCCTTCAGGCTTCTATGTTTTATTTGTTTTATTTTTGGCTGTAAAGTTTTGTCTTTTTTAATTTAAAGATTTCTTGCTATAAATTTGATGTTTTCTGCGTTTTACGGTAGCTCAAAGTATAATTTTGCGTTTGTTTTTGTCTGCATAAATTTGTGTTTTTTATTTACGATTTTTCTGGTTTTGATCATTGTTTGCTTATCACCTGGCACGGTTTTACGACCTATGCCCCGTAACACAGGGGTTAAACACTAGCCAGCATACACTTGCATTTAGCTTGCATTCTGTTATTTCTACTACACATTAAATTTCATTGTTTTAATCTTTGACGGTGATTTGTGAGTTTTGCATTGATCTTCTAATCAAAACCAAGTTTTACAAATTTTAATACTTATTAATAACTAGGTATATCATGACTTTGTTTTTCGGGTTTTCTCTTTCAATTGTCATTACGTTTCGAACAGAAACGTTACCGATTTAATGCCTGCCGCGAAGCGCGGGGGATTCTACTAGTTATAATTAAATGTTATCGATCTAAATAAGGATATTTAGTTGTTAGTTGAAAGTCATGTAAAGTATTTTAGTATAGAATGTGAAAAACGATGACAAAGAAAGCTCATAATTAATTTCATTTTTTAGGTGACATTTATTTTATAGTTAGAACTAGGTTAGAACCCCGTGTATTACACGGGTTTAATAAATGTAATTTATATACTAAATAAAAAATAATATATTTTTAAAAACCTCTTTTATTACACGTGTTGAGTAATATAATTTTATATATTAAATAGTAAAAAAGTTATATATTTAGGAACCTCGTGTATTGTGCGGTTTAAATAAATGTAATTTTATATATCAAATAATAAAAAAGTTATATTTTTAAAAAATCCTGTGTATTCACGGGTTGTAGAAATGTAATTTTATATACTAAATAATAAAAAATTTATATTTAAAAAAACTCTGTGTATTATATGGGTTGAATACATCTAATTTTATATAGCAAATAATAAAAAAATCATATTTTTAAAAACCCTGTGTATTTTTAAATTAGGTTAATACTATTTAAAATTTTTAGTTTGATTAATAAGTTGTTTAATATAATTTCTCATAGTTAACATTAATAACATTAACAATAAATAATATGCATGTTTATCTACTGTTAAGTGAAATAATGCTTTTTAATTTAAATAAGACTTTAGGATTTGAATTTAAGTTTATGCCAATAATTTAGAGTTGATAAGATTTATATTAATTTAATTAATATTTAATAATTTAAACTAAATAATTATTATCTACAATTAAGGAGGTATAGAATAATGACAAGTGTCCCTTCATTGGTTTCTTTTATTATATAGTAAGATTAAACTAAAATAAATAACAAATATAACTAATTTTTATGAAGTGTGGATTTAGTATTTGTGTAATGTGGATATTTACTTAAAAATTTATAATTAATTGAAAAGTTCGGCTTAAAATAGTCCATGAAATCCAACTACAATGATAAATAAAATTTTTTGGTAAGATATGGGTTCAATCCGGTTAACACAACATGAGATCCAACTAAAACTGAATTCTCAAACAACTTTGTAGTAGTTGAGAACCTCACCTCCTCAACTTTCAGCATTGACATTTACACCCGCTCAACTTTCTAAAAACTTTGTATAGTGTCATTTTAACCCCCTCGGGTTTTATGTATTTATTTTTATGTAAGTGTCGGCATAAATTCAAGTTGGTTTATGTTTCGACGTAATTTTTTTCTCAAAATGAGTCATGTCAAATATGATACGCTTTTTGTGTTTTTATATACGTTTTCAGTTGGTCTACGTCTTAATCAATAAACAATTGCAAAAAAAAAAAATCAGTACACTCAAATCACATTAAATTATGGGTGTTTTTCAGTTGTTTATTTTCAACAAGGAACTATGAGGTACATTTAGTGCTAATTATATCATGCTACTAACCACTGCTATATCTTGCTGTTATAACTTCTTCTAATGCTAATTATCAGTTTAGTCACTCAAACTCCTTACTAGGAGACCTAGCTAGACCGTTTTGTTAACTTCCTTCAGACTGTTATGGAAGTTGTTGTAGGATTTTGTATCAAAAAAACTCATAATTTGACCAACGAGATGTTATCCGTTTGGAGTTAGGATGTCTGAAATATATACACAAAAATGGTTAGTATGCCTCAATAATACGAGCAGCGTCGTTCCAACGTTTTCATAGACCCTAAGCGGACTACGAAGTGGAGGCTCTTTTGAAAAATATATAGATTAATAGAAAAATTAGCTGCTAAAGTTAACCTACGTTTGGTAATTAGCCCTAAAAACGTTGGTTAGTGTGCCTAACTACGAAGCGGACTAATTTTGCCCATAAATTCTCCTCCAATCCCGACAGACCCGACGCCATGAGTGATTACCGTTAGTGATAGCCGCTAACCTAGAAAATCGAAAGAGCAGGTTGCGATAGGAGGTAGGAACGATGACTGCGGCTCAATTTTAGGGATTTTTGGCGCTAATTCACGGAATTCGGATGAGGTTGAGTGGTAGATGGTTGCTACAAACTGCAGTTATGTCTGTGGTTTAATTTTGAAATTGGGTCTTGAATGCGGGCCTTTTTTCTTAAACAATTTTTTATCTGTGTAACTTTATTAAAAAATGGTTTCGTTTTGCTTTTTATTTGAGCCTGATACATATATAATATATAAAACTTTACTAAAAATTGGAGGCTCTAGGCCCGCGCCTAGGGCTGCAAACGAACCAAACGTTCGGCGAACAGTTCATGAACCGTTCGGCGGGAAGTTCGTTTGTGTTCGTTCGTTTATTAAACAAACGAACACGAACAAGAAATTTCGTTTGTTTAGTTAAATGAACAAACATGAACAGAGGTCATGTTCGTTCGTTTATGTTCGTGAACATTTGCTAACGTGTTCGATAGTTCATTATTTTTTTTAGTTTTGATATTTTATTTAAATATTTTAAAATTTTGACAAATAAAATATGTAATAAGTGTCAATGTATTATATCTTCTGCTCATAAACTCTTGTTCGTGTTCGTTTGTTTCCATTTGTGTTCATGAATATTAATTTGTGCTCATTTGTGTTTATCAACGTTCATTTTCGTTCGTTGCCTAAAATTAACAAAGGAATACAAAAAAGTTCATTTCCTTATCAAACAAACACGAACATAATATCTCGTTCGATAAGTGTTCATGAACAGTTCGTGAACACATATATTTCTTAACAAACGAACACGAACAAGTTCGTGTTCGTTCGGTCCGTTTGTAGCCCTACTGGACGTGCCTAGATTGGTAAGCCTAACGGGCCGGCCCTGGATATGAGGCATGCACAAGCTTAGGCTCGCAGGAGGAAGTTAAGTTGAGGTGATACGATTTTTTTTCCTAATGAAGTTAAACTAATGTTTGTTATGTTTTATTTGTCTCATTTTTGCAGATTTTTAGACCTACATGCTGTCTAGTTGATCACATTCATATTTGAGGTCTCGTTTAGTGCTCCTTGGGCTCTTTGAAGAGACGTCCTTTAGGCTGAGTATCGGCACATGTTTACATCTTTAGTTTTTAGCATTCATGACAATTGGGTATATGTGCAGGGAGCGTATGCTACCGGAAAATATATATGTGGGGACAAAAAAAATTAGGCCAGTAGGGAGGACATGTCATCCTTACAGGTTGCAACAACTTAACCTCGAAGAACATGTGCATGCTAGCTACATGGGGTCGTACCATGTAGAATTTGTGGGGTGAGGTTTGAGGAGTGAGAACTTTACGCCCCTTAAGGGCGCACCATCCTCCATGGATCGTTGAGCCACATCGGCATGAGATAATTGATCGGGTATATGACACTTTAACGTATATGTAATGTATTGAAATATGTTTTTTTTTTTTTTTGGTTTATGTGTCATGTTTGTAACATGTGGGGAGCACACCCGGTTAAAGGGAAGGGGTGATGTTGAGGCACATCGAGGGTCAATAGTGTCGCATAGCATAGGTGGCGGATGGTAAGTCTACGTGTTTGTACTTAGATAAGTATTCTATTAATATGTACCAGACTACCAGCTTAACCTGTTGTTGTAGATCAAGGCATGGGAGACATGCCCCCACTTCTTCATAAGTCTTTGAGAAGATCCACTAGACCACTACACAAAAGAAGGCTTCAGGAGGATAGGGAGTCGTCAGCATCGTCTATTGACCCTTCGAAGCACGTTACTCCAAAGATTGCTAGAACTGTGACAAGCTTTCCAAGTTATATAACTTGTTTAATAAGATTAGTAAGAGTACTTATAATGATACTATTAGTGTGGGCTGTCACCGTTTGGCTGACCTAAGGATAAATAGATAGACTGGCTAACATTGTGACTACCATTGGTTTCTTAAAGTATAGTTGTTTAAAACAGGTAATAGAAATGTTGAATTTACAGATGTTGCCAAGTTACTTATCGTCGAACCTAGCGCATGACATGCTAATGACACACAACTGTAGGAGCAAAGAGGCCGGACAAAGGGCCACATCTTTGGTTTAGGGACCACTCAGGATCCTCATTATGCGATGACTGGTGATCCGGGCAGTTGCATCACTAGGAGATCTTATGCTCTTGGTCCTTCTGCGGAGGTATGTTTTTGAATAACGTCACCAATTTTGATATCTAACGACGTACTAATCATGTGTAGAATGCTTGATCTTTGCAGGTGATTACTTTAGAGAAAAAACTTAGACCAATATGATCAAAATGTAGAGAGAAAACACTAGTTACAATCTTTAAATCAAACTAGATTACTGGTCTCTCTTGATTACTAAGTCTCTCAACAACTTTCAAAACCTCAAAACACTCATCATGTTCATCACAATTTACCAAAAAATCCATGTATGTTGACACTCCATCTCTATCCTCAACACCAGCTTTACTCAAATAATCTGACATCAAATCTTGCAATTCAAGACTCCTTCCTTCCTTTTGAAAACCGCGAACTAAACAACAATATAATCCAAAAGACGGCATCAACCCGTGATCAAACATACGTTTCATCCACGCTAGACAATCGTCATACTTCCGTTGCTTACACAAATGTTCCATGATATGAGAACACGCATATATGTCCGGAAAGTAGCCTTTTTTCATCATTTCTTGAACCAGTTCATCACCTTCAAGTATTCTTCCCGCTTTATACAGACCCATAATCAAGAAACTATAAAGATCGGAATCCCCAACACCGTGTTTCTTGGCTTTTTGAAGGAACTCAACAACATGAGAAGAACCCAACTCTTTAAACACCGTTAAAGAACCATCGGTAACACTTTTAGAGATAACTAATCCTTCAAGCAACACAGAAAACGTCTCAAAGTTTGGTTGGCACTTGTTTTTTACCATATCATTCAAGATTTCAAATGCATGTTCCAAATCACCGGATTTAACGTATGCTTTAATTAATATAGTGTACGTAATAACATTTGGTGACACACCCGAATCGTACATTGTGTTTAAAAGCTTCACCGCTTCCTCTAATGTGCCAGCTTGACAATACCCGTTAACCAAAACCGTGTAAGTGTACACATTTGGGGCGCAATTACAACGTTTCATTAGTTCAAAAACTTCCAATGACCGACTAATATCACCAGTTTGGCAAAACCCGTCAATTAAAGTTGTGTAAGTCACCACAGAAGGAGTTACACAGCATTTCAACATCTTCGCTATCATTGCATATGCTAAACCGAATTTCATATCTTTACTGAAGGCATCAATCAGCAAGTTGAAGATGTGCGGACCAGTCAAAGTAAGATTTTTCGACGAGACAGTTGTATCAAGAACCGTAACTGCGTTTTCTATTCTACGATTCTTGCAATACCCGTTAATAATCGCGGTAAATGTCACTTCGTCTGGATGTATTCCCTTCTTCATCATGAATCCCAATAGCCCGTTTGCTTGATCCGGTTTTCCGTCTTTGGAAAGCCGATCGATGAGAGTTGTGTAAGCAAACTGATCGGAAACAAAGTACAACGAATCAACTAATTTTAGTAACCGAAACCCCATATCAAGTTGACCTTCCCTACAGAAACCGTCAACCAATATGTTATAAGTTAGCCTCTCGGGCCACAAACCGTTGTCGATTATCTTTCTTAACAATATCATGGCTTTGTAAGGCTTACCAATTCTACATAATCCTTCCATAAGTTCATTGTAGGTGCGAATATTCGGCCTACTGTTTCTTTTCTCCATCATGGCAAGAAGCTCAAAAGCCGAAACAACCCTTCCTTGTTTGCAGTAACCGTTGATAAGCGCATTAAACGTAACTGTGTTTGGAGTCAATCCGTCTTTCACCATTTTCCTGAAGATCCCATTCGCCTCCTCGATTCTACCTTCCCGACATAACCCATCGATTAATATCGTAAAAGTATGAGTGTTCGGGTCACTTCCCTTCTTCACCATTTCATCAAGTAAACACATAGCCTTATCGGTCAACCCCATATCACAAACCGCTTTAATAAGAACCGTATACGTTCGTGTACTTGGTCGACATCCATTAACAGCCATTTCTTCCTTTAACTGAAACGCTTCGGACACCTTACCCACCTCACATAAACCATGAATCAATACCGTAAAAGTCACCAGATTTACACCACACCCGTCTCTCTGACGCATTTCATCAAACACTTGGTAGGCGTCTTCAACATCACCAATCCTGCAATACCCCAACACCAAAGAAGTACCAATATGAACATCCACATCATACCCAATTTTCACAACTCGCGAAACAAACGTCTCCGCAGCTCGCACAAGCCCACTCTTACACAAAGCATTAACCAACATCTTGTAATCAATCAACCCCAAAACAAACCCATCATTCACCATTCGTTTATAAACCGAAAAAGCCGATAAACCCATCTGCAACTTACTCAAACACATCAAAAGAGTACTATAACACGGGTACCCAATCCCAAACCCATACTCCCTCAATTCATCAACAAAACCAACCACTCTCAAACCATCATTCACACTACAACAACAGTCTTTAACAAACGCAACAACCGCCTTGTGTAAGACCCGAAAAAGGTTACAACGCAAAAGATGATACAAAATCTGGATTCTACCATCAATGGTGTAACAATAAGTGGAGTGTTTGCAAACCCATTTGAAGAACCGGAGACAGAGTTCGGTGTTGTGTTGGTTGATGGAGATGAGGTTGCATGCTTGTTCGGGGCTCATGTGGGAAGTGAGTGATTTGAGGTGGGTGTTTTGTTCCCAGTTTGGGTGGTTTATAAGAGTGGATGTTTGGGTGATGATGGTGTGATCAAGGATTGATGGGGTTTGAGTGAAGTGGGAGAGTGTGTGGTGGGGTTTGACACTGAGTCTTCGAAGTGTGGTTGTAGAAATCATAGGAGACGATACAAGGCTGGACAGTTTGATTTAACAGTCTTATTAGTTATTACCGGTGAATAAACTGGTACCGTATCGGTACCAGAAAATGAGGAAAATGGTTATCGGTACCGAATATAACCGGTACCAAATGTTCATCCCTAAACTATAGTAAGAGGCTCTTTGAGGGCATTTGATTTTTTTCTTGAACGACGGACTTTCTATAAAAATAAAATACCGGGCTAGCAAGAAGATGAAAGACCGCACGAACAAAGATACAAAGTAACGGAATTGCGTCACGAACTTGAAAATCACATCACCTCACCCAGTTTAAACTACTATACTTTGATCTACTCTCGATCCACATGAAAGAGTTTTTCAAGCGTGCCCACCGTCCGATTGATAGCTATATAATGATTGTTGAATCTCTTTTTGGTCTTCTTTTTATATTTGGTATTTCAAGGTAAAAATCGGTAAAATACCGGTACCGTACCAAACCGGTAGCGAACGAAAGTACAGGTACTGAAAACGCCAAAAAGTGAATACCGAAAATGATTCGGTACGGGAAACATTGGTTGGGTTGAAACAAGACGGGTAAATTTATTGGGTTGGAACAAGGCGATTCAAAACAAATCAGGTCAAAATGGTTTGGGTAAAACATAGGTTAAACAACTTCGAACATCGAATTAGAGTGGGACAGTAACAAAGCACGAAAAAAATAGTCTTTGTAAGGCTGGAGGGTGTGGGATGGAGCCCCTAAGGACTTTATCAGGACACGTCAACGCCACCTAGGATCCACGTCAGCCAGGGGGCTTTATCACGCCCCTCTTTAACTTGTAGGGTGTGGGATGGAGCCCCCGTTATCATTACCTAATTATTTTTTTATTTATATATTTTATTTTTTTTAAATTAAATGGCAATTTTAATAACTAGAAAATTAAAAAAAACATAATTTCATTAAAATAAATAAAAACATTACAAGGTCATTAAAAAAACACTAAGGTACTAGAAAATAAAAAACTACATATTTTTCGCCCGAATTTGTGTCTTACGAGTAGGGGTGTTCATCGAATCGAATATCGAATTTTCGAATTATTCGAATCGAATTATTCAAATAATTTTTATTTTTCCTTGAATTCGAATTCGATTCGTATTCGATTAAAACCTACCCAATTCGATTCGAATTCGTATTCGAATAAAAAATCCAATTCGTATTCGATTAAAAATTCGAATTCGAATAAATTCGATTTGATTCAGTTTCTTTTAAAACATATAAATAACTATTAAAATGAAACATAAGTTTTAAAGCAGCCATTAAATATTCCAAATAAAGTACCATAAGACTAACATTCAAAAAGGAGAATTCGGGAATAACCACTACAAGTTAATATTTTTAGGGTTAGAAATCTACTAATAGATTTGCTACTTAGGTTTTAGTTATGAGCCATGTAATGGGTTTGGTAATGGGTAATTTTAATACTTGGAATAAATTTTGAAAATAATTTATAGTATAGTCCAATAAAAGTTATATATGTATTATATATAAAAATAATAAATAAAATGTATATTTTTTATTCGAATTTCGAATCGAATCGAATTTGAAATTATAAATTCGTATTCAATTCGTATTCGATTTACTTGACTCGAATTCGAATTCTTATAATCGAAACAAATTCCTGATAATCAAATTGAATTTAATCGAATTTCGAATTTTTCGAGTTCGAAACGAATTCTGAACACCCCTACTTACGAGCCTCCAAAATGACTCGGTCCTCCTTAGCTAGATGTGAAAAATCTCTCGCGAGAAAATCCATGTCTTTCTGGATTTGTTTCTCCATTTTCATTTGTTGGTCTTTTCCCTAATCGAGATTATTTTGTTGAGACTTGCCTCGAAGTCGCTCAACTTTGACGAGTCATCCGATGGCGTTGAAGAAGACTTTTCTCGTGCCGCTGCCTTACTTTTATCCCTACCCTGTGGTCGAGGCAGCTATTCTGGTTCTTCAAATTCGTCAACATCGTCATTTAGATTAATTGTTGTACGAGCATCGGACCCGGATGGTTCGGTAGTGGAAGTCGATTTAGACCGTTTAGACCTAGGGCGGGTTGGGTCGAACGGTAGTACAAGATGCCACTTGGGAGATTTGCGAAGAAGCTCCCATGTTGTTACCATCGTAAAGTAATGCCCATGGTACAATCTATAGTCGGTGTGGGCTTGGGTCATGAGGTCCACGTCGCTCGAACCACTTTTTCTTCGATTATTGTTGACGAGATTAGTATATATGTTGTTGAAATTGCTAACCTTCGTCCTTATAGCGCCCCACTTTCCCGAAAATAGTCGGGCGTTCGATATTCGCCACCACCCATTGCGGTGAAAAACTTCTCACGTATACGAGCCCAAAATATCTTTATGTCTTGGTCGTTTCCTATAAAAAAGTATATTTACAAAAGTATATGTTTGATTTAAAAAATAAATTTACAAAACTATATGTTTATAAAAGTATGTAAAATATATGGAGATAAAATTTACCAACAATCTCGTCTTCCGATACGTCGAGCCATGCTTTTGCCAACTCGAATTCTTCCTTAGGCGACCAAAATTCGACCTTCTTAGTAGTACGTTTTTCGGACTCATCCTTCTTTCGATGACTTCACTTTTTTGAGGAAGTTGGTTCGGCTTGGGTTTCGGGTACGGATTCGGTTTGGGTTGTGTTTTGGGTTTGGGGTATGTTTTGAGGTATGTTTTTTGGGAAAAAATGGGGGTTGAGAATAATACCAGTAAAAACCGGGCATCGGTGGAGTGGTGGGATGAGGAGAAGTTGGGGTGCTTGGTGGCATCGGATAATATCCAAGCTCACCCGTACGCGGGTCTCGTCGATAACGGTACTCTTGCTCGTTGTTTTGCAAACTTTGCCAATACGGATTGCTCGGGTCCCATGGGTTTGGGTTGTTGGGAAACATTGTAGAGAATGATATAAAAAAGTGTAGAGAATGGTATAAAAAAGTGTAGAGAAAGTGTAAAGAATGGTATAAAAAGTGTAGAGAATGTGGGGTATTTATATGATAAATTTTTAAAAAAGGAAAGTAAATTTGTTTTTTTTTAAATTGTTACCGTTCAAAGGTAATATTTTAAATAATTCTCCTCGACGTGAAACGAGCTCGTTACCACCATGGAGCCTGGGCTATAGCGCCCCTTCTTGAAGCGGTGGGTGTGGAGGTATGGCGCCGTGTGGAGCTGGTGGCGCTGGTGGCGCCTCCATACCCTCCGGCCTAAATACATGGATGAGATGAATGGATAATGTGGTTCAGAATTATGTGGAGAGAGTACTAGAAAGATAAAAAAGAATGGAGGAGATGGGATAATTTTTTAAACTATCCGTGTTTTCACATGAGTTTTACTACTAGTGTATATAATGGAAATAATTAACAAACAACCAAATTACCCACTCTGCTACTCACGCATGAGTTTCAAAATTAAAGCTAAAAGTAACCTATTTATTACTGAAATAACCAATAAAAATAATAAAAATAATAAATAACAATTATTTTAAAGAAACCACACATGGATGCATATTTTTCCATGCCCAACTCTCATCATTAGACGGTGGGTCTGTGCTAGTGAGCATAAAACTGAATTAACTGAACTATTACCGAACAAAACAGAATGTTTTAAACATGGCCTAGTTCATAAGTTTTTGAGTTAGTGTATAAGTGACTCAATCCATATGTGTTTAAGTGTTTTAGCCATGGCCCAAGCTCATTGGCCCATTATAGTTTACACTAATAAAAAAAGAATGAGGCCCATTACTGATAACACTAATTAAACCCTAGTTTATAATCTCCCGCTGTTGAAGTTGAACCATCGTAGTTTATTATCTCCCGCTCTTGTTAATCGTTCAGTTGTTTGTTTGCTAATTTTGCTTCAACGGCCGTTCACTTTTTTGTTGGATGTTTCTAGTGTTTGATGGTGACATCAAAGCCTTGACAATTTAAAAGTTAAACCTGTTAGTTCAAATTTAACTTATATATATTTGTCGACATACTAGATTTTGCCCCGCCGGTGTTGCAGGACACTAAACCGAATATTTCTCTCTCATGACATATATGTCTGTATTTCGGTTACTTGTACATACTATTTATAACACGATCTCAAAAAAATTACATTGAGTCAACCAATTAAAATAAAACACTATCATACTTTTCCTAAAAAACAAAGACGTTGGGAAAACTACAATTTTAAATTGGATGCAAAATTGCAATTTTTCAGGACAAATGAACGTGTACCAGGCAGCCGTTTGGCACGAATAAAAATTACACCAAGTCAACCAATTAAAACAAAACACTACCACAGTTTTGTAAAAAAAAAAAAAAAACTAAAACGATGGCATGACTGTAATTTTACACCAGGGGCAAAATCGTAATGTGATTGGGAAAACAAACAAAAACGATGGCAAAAATGTTAATTTAAATGGAGGGCAAAATCATAATTTGGCTGGGAGAAAAAAAAACAAAACTAATGACAAAACTGCAAATTTAAACGGGGCAAAATCGTAATTTTGAACCGAGGGCAAAATTATAATATTTAGCTGGTTTAAAAGCATAATTTTATTTTGAACTGGGAGCAAAAACCTATTTTTGATCTGGTAGCAAAATCGTAATTTTAAAACAGCGATAAAATCATAAATTGGCTGGACCAATGAAGGAATGCCAGACACCTGCCTGTCACTATTCCCCCAACTTGTGTTTGTAGTTATAGGTAACTAGGATGATCCTGTCGCGTTGCGGCGGACGAAGTATGCTTTATTATGCTAACATCATTGGATTGTTAAAGTTGCCGAAAATAAGCGTTTATGGATGCTTAACTGAGCTGCATAATACATTACGTCCCTAATCAAAATATAAAGCAGTTAGTTGCTACATATTTATTGCAAGTAGTTGATGCTTCTTGTTTTTGCTAAAGATTCAAAAAAAAAAAAAAAATGGTTTTACTAGTTAAACCAACCGAGACAAAAGAAAAGTTAACGGGCCAACCGTTTTAACAAAACAAAAAGAATACCTGTTTGTTTACACATGTGTGATGGGATGTTTAGTTAATTAAGTGGAATAACAAATTAGTTGCAGAAATTTAAAACTTATTTTTGCAAATAAACAACTCAAATTGGGGTACGATACATTTTAAAAATCTTGAAACATAATAGTAACTTATAACAGTAGTAACTTCTAACAGTGATGGGGTTTTATCATCATTCTATACACTTTTTTCTTTCACATGAATTCTATCATATCATTAGAAGCAAATATTGTGGTAGCAGGCATAACACGTCATTATTAAAAACAAAGATAACATTTTGAAAATTTCACCTTCATTTTCTCTACTGCATTACTAACTTTGTTTTGATAGTCACAATCCCTCAATTTCATTTAACTACAACAGTTGACAGGTATATCAATATGGCTTCCATTGTAGATTCTTAAATTGCCACTTTACAATTAAGGTCACACTACTCCTACACATGAAAACCGGTCCCAAACCAGGTTGGACCCATCACTAGAATCTTGTCATAACACACAAAGGCGTTTACATCACTACCACAACAAATCAGTTGAATGAACCATTGGAAAAAATCACTATAAATGTTCTAAATCACTCCAACTCAAATATCCTGTTTCAAACTTTTATAAAAATTGTTATCCAAACTTTTATAAAAACTTGTTCCAGACTTATATGACCATATTATAGTAGTTGAAGTGGCATATTGTTTAAACACTTGATTCACATACAAATTGCCATATGATGTGGGTTAGTGATGTTGGTATTAATGTAGTAGTCAACCTACATATATCATAATATGTATGACTAAAACTCATTTTAGCAGCCAATGTAATAGGTGTTTTAGTGGATAAAAAAAGAGTCCATACTACAACCAACATGGAGAACTAAAATGATAGTCTCCATATGTTCTTCACAGTGTATTAACTAATGTTTGCTTGTAGTCGTTCATCAATTCAACATTCCCCAACTATTCAATAAACTCATTTTATAAATTCCTTTAGTCCTTTACACAACAGAACATTTTCATATCACAAACTACCTGTTCAAAAATCAATTTCATCATCAAAAAATTAAAAGCAACAATCGTTTTGATCGTATGTTGTAAAACAATGTATTCACGACACAAAACACACGCAACATACAATCGACAATTTCAGAAATCGAATATCAGTTATATTAAAGGAAACCCCTAAAATTTAAAAATCGAAGTAACATTAAAGAACATCACCTATAAGTAAGAAGACAACCAGAAAGACAGCAGAACCCTAGTCGCCAGGTATGACCAGGTGCTCTTTGGCACTGCCGTCGTTCGTCATTCGATAAGCCCTATAAACCCATTAATCCGTGGAGTGGACACCATCGCACCATTACCACACCAGAAACCAAACAGTCGTCACCTAAGCTCTAGATTGGAATGACAGAAGCGCTTGATTAGGTCGCCGTAGCTTGCCGGTTACTTTATTTCTTTCCCTGACTCTCCTTCTCTCTCTAATATGATCCATGTGTATGTGAGTTTCTGTTAAAGAGAGACGGGGCATGTAAGATGCATAGGGACATTAAAGAAAATCAACTATGGTGGCGAAAACCTAAAGTTATAAAGTTCCCTGGCGTAAACCACTGATGTCTTTTGATATATATAATAATGAGTAAATATGAGTTTATAACTTACATTGATAAATAAATTTATAAACTTTTCAATTTTCATAGTGTTAACTGAGCACTCGCTCAGTTAGGTTTTTTCCAACATGTCAACCCCTTTCCTACATGGATATACTTACGTGGCACCCTTTCCTACGTGGATATATTTACGTGGCACAAGGTCCCTTTAAAAGGTTGGTATGTACCTTTAAACCCCCCCCCCCCACCTCTCTACCATCACCTCCACCAACCGGCTGCCACCATCACCTTCACCAACCACCACCTCCACTAACCGCCTGCCACCATCACCTTCACCAACCACCACCTCCATCAACCACCACCATCTCCCGACTACCACCATCAACCCACAACTACCCTCGAATCACCCTCAACCACAACCACCCTCACCACCAACATCTTCACCCAACTGTCACCATCCTCATCTCACCATCACCCCCACCACCACTGTACCAAACATCATCATCACAACATGATTCGATCAAAAACTAAATAGAACAGGTAAGTGATAATGGACTCACCAAGGTCGACCACGATAGAGAATAGCGGCACTGTCGTTCTTCTGGCTGTTGAACCATTATTCCTTCGATCTCGTTGGCCCCTTCGGCAAGGCTTACCACGACTGTCGGAAACCTTGTTCTTCCATCACCCTTGTTCACTCTTCAGATCTGAGTAACCAACCCAACCATCATCTCCATCCGTACCAAACTCAAATTGGGGGTTGTTAATGTGGTCTTAATATGAGGATGTGTATAGAGAGAAGCTAAGGGAGGGAGAGATAGAGAGATGTAGAGAGAGGGGGCAGAGGGAGAGCGAGAGAAGTAGAGAGGGAACTATGTGTGTGTGTGTGTATATATATATATATTACAATTAAAACATAGATTTATTTAAAAAATAATTGGCCACCTCAGCATAACGCCTCATCAAAACAAGCCACATCAAAAAAAAAAATGGCCACGTAGGATAAAAAAACTAACTGAGTTAGTGTTTGGTCAATGACGGGGGTGCCAGAACACACTAAATGTTAAGTTGGGGGTGCCAGGCGTCAAAGACCAAAAACAACAAATCAGAGGACAACCACGGGTCGTGCCACCAAGGCATAGAGTTGTGCCTCACTCAAGATTCAAGAAAGAAGAAGATAAACAGAAGCAGACTAGAGACACGGGGACGTATCACATGGACACGGGTCGTGGTCAAATTCCAGATATGCAAATCTCTGATAGTACATCAAGTATAATGGCCATGGGGTCGTGCAGTTGACGAACAGGGCGTGCAAGCATCCAGACTAACATGATCATTAAATGAAGACAGAGAAGAAGGAGGGCACGGGGCCGTGTAAAGCTTCTGTTTCCGGCTATAAATAGGAGTGCTTGGTTCAATTGCAATCCATACCTTGGTAAACCACGTCTCTCACATCTGCCACCACTCCACCACCATCATTCACCACATTCATCCATCATCCATCATCCATCTTTAGAGTGTGTATAGTAGTCTCGGGATCCAAGATTGATTGTAAGTGTTTTTGTCAAACAAAGGCCATGCTTGGCTAATCTCTTACATTACTTGATGAAAACAAGTCATTTATGTATTACTTTTGATTTCGAAGCTTTGGTTAAATTTTTAATTGGGTTTGTATTAATGACTTTGATATCTAGTCTTTTTATATTGAAAGTGAACTTTATTCTATCAGCTTTTCATGTTTTGTTGATTCACTCATTCGTGTCTTTATGGTCTATATATAGCGCGTTAACTGCCTTGAAGGTAGGGGTGTTCAAAAATATCCGTATCCGAAAATCCGATCCGAAATATCAGATATCCGAATCCGAAATATCCGAAAAAACGGATATCCGAAATTTTCGGATTCGGATTCGGATAGTGATTTTCAAAATTTTCAGATATTTCGGATATCCGAAATATCCGAAAATTTAATTTTCATTTTTTTCAGATATCCGAATATTCGAAAATATCCGAAGTATCCGAAAATATCCGAAGTATCCGAAAATATCCGAAAAATATCCGAAGTATCCGAAAATATCCGAAAAATATCCGAAAATGTCCGAAAAATATCCGAAATATCCGAAAAATATTCGAAAACTTATATTCGAATATCCGAAACTATCCAAAATATCCATTTCCGAATATGAAAAAATAATAAAATAATAAAAATTAAATAAAAAGTTGGATTTTCGGATATCCGATTCACTATCCGAATCCGTATCCGAAATTTCGGATATCCGAAATTTCGGATACGGATTCGGATAGTGAAATCTGGTATCCGAAAATTTCGGATATCCGAAATTCGGATATCCGAATTTTCGGATATCCGGTTTTGAACACCCCTTCTTGAAGGGGGCTAGAAGGATGGTTTGGGTAAATTTCTTGCCTCGCTAAGTGTATAGATCCTCCGAGGACTTGATTCAAGCTTATTAGGACTTCCTTTGAGGCAGATAGCATCAAATCAGGGGAAGTAAGAAATGCTTGAATCCCTTATAAACAAACTAATATTAAAACCTTAAACCGGCATTGCGGAACTGTATCCCTGGTGACTCAGACCAATATGGCCGAGCGTAGCGTTGCCTCTAAAAGAGGGACATGCCACATTTTACATTAATAACTTACTTAATTATCTTTCAATATTCCGGCCTTGCGGGACTGTTTCCCTACTGACTCAGACCAATATGGCTGAGGGTAGTGTTGCCTCCAAAAGAGGGACATGCCACTTTAACTAAGATAATCTCTTAAAAAACCCAAAGTGCGGAAATCATCAAAGGATATAGAGATGACTAGTCGGAACCAAGTGATTCTATCTTGTTTATTTGTTTCATTAATTACTTTCTTTTATTTCTTTATTTTACTTATTAAAAATCTTTTCGCAAAAATTGGATTAGATTAGACGTCGACGATATTCCGGTATTAAAAGCTCTTGTGTCCTTGGACAACCTCGGTATCTTACCATCACTATACAATGCCAACGATGGGTGCACTTGCCCTAGCGTGTTGTAGAGAGTGATAGTGTCATATCGTGTTTTATAAATATAAAGCTTAAATAACGAGTGAAAAGTACTAAAAAATATAATAAAGATATACACACCCTCGCTCTCGTTATATATATATATATATATATATATATATATATAGAGTGATAGAGTGAAAAATGGTGTAAGAAATACGGGAAAAAGAAGACTTTTACTATTCTTACACCCATAAATCTTATTTTCACATCCATTTTCACTATATCTCTTTCTATATATATATATATATATATATATATATATATATATATAGTGGAGGGTTCAAATGAGAAGAATTTTTTTGTAAAAAGAAAAAAGAAGAAGTTTCAACCAATAAGAATGCTTCATTTTACTTCATTTAGTATTTGCATTTAATTTTAATATAAGGGTATTGTTTTGGTAAAAAATTACCGAAGCAATTTAGTGATCAAATTAGTTAACTGAGGTAGTGTGCTAATATTATGTGTGAAAAATGTGTTAACCAAATTAGTTATGAAAACAGTTTCAGGATACGGCTCAGGATATCGAGCTGTATCTACAATCAAACAATGAGTAAAAATGTAAAGGTTGACACGTGATGTACGAGGGAAGCCCTTGATCAATCTAGATCGCCGGCATAAAACCTCGGGAGCTGACAATCGCAGCTGCCTTGTTCTTCTATTGCTTCAAATATCAGGATACAGTGCAGGATGTGGTGCGGATCAACTAGGTGTTACAATGTAATTCGATTACAAGTGTTTGTGTGTAGTGATTGTTGAAAGCTAGAAAGCAGAAGTGTTTGAGAGTGTGTGAAAGTTGCGTTGTGCCTTAATCTGATCCGCCCCCATCTATTTATAGTAAAACAAATGTAACTAACTATCCTACATAACCGGGATCCAACGAATATTCCTTAGTCGAACGTTGTAGACCTGGTCTTTCGGGTTCAACATCTCTCCTTTAACAAATATGCCCGAGTCTTGAGGAGATGGAGTCCATTTGACCGTTGGCAAGTCCCAGTCTTTAACCTGCACGTGATTAATTCGATATACCTCAGGATATCACCCAGGATGTTAGCAATATCCCCGTCCAGTATCCTGATCACAGATAAACAATTAAAAGCAGGATATAGATCAAGATATGTATGCTTAGAAAATGAGCCATAACAATTGTCCCCAAATATATCGGTTGGTATACCAATCCAACGGATATATTTTAAAAGTTTTATCCCGTAATTCAAGGCATTTAAAACGAAGCGACGGTCAAGATCATATCATAACCTCCAACGCGTTTTTAGCTCAATGGAGATCCACAATGCCCCTATATCTTCTCTCTTCTTGTTTGAAAAGCAGATATCTCCAACAGAGTCTCCAGGTAATTCCCCATTTCTCATTCACTTTCTGTCAATTTTTCTTGCCTTATTCGTAATGGCTGCCGAAACCTTCACTCAGCAGAATCTCCTCAAAAATCCTGAAAAGAAGGTATGCACTTTCGACAACGCAGACATCGCGGCTTTAAGAGCTTCCGGTGCCTTCCCTGATAACACAGTCTTTAGATCGTTCGATCGGTCAATTCGATCGGATGTTTCTTCCACAGATTGGGTCTGCTTTCCAGCATACCCTTTTTCGCTGGGTCTTCGATACCCCTTTCCCGAATTCATGATGCAATTCTTCCGAAACACCGGCATCTCTTTTGCTCAAACCATGCCCATGGTTTGGAGAGTATTAATCGTACTTAACCAAATCAAAAACCTTCACTGCCCCGACCTCTGCATCGAGGATCTGCCTATTGCTTATCGCCTCCGATCCCACTGCTCTAACCGGTTCTTGCTTTTCTCGACCTCTAGCAAACCCCTTATTCTTAAAGCCACCAAAAACGAAGATGGATGGCAACGCAAATTTTTCTTTGTCAAATGAGACTCCATTGCTGAGGGTGCCAGCCTTCCGGTGGAGTGGTTAACCACCGGTAGGGTCATAAATGTTCTCATGTACCTTTAGATTTTTATCTTTTACTAATATCCTTCTTTTTGATTCGTATGCAGTGAATTTCAAGGAAGTAGCTCCCCCTACCGCTGAATCAGAGGAAAGAATCAAAACTATTTACCAATTACCTGCAATAGACATGAGTTTCACCACACACGTCCCGAGTTCCAGTCAATACTCGTCATCTGAAATGTCTGGTAAGGATTACTTTTAAAATAGTTAGTTAGTATAGCATAATAGAATGGAAAGTAATAATAATGCAAAACTTTTTCCTTTATGCAGCACCGGCCAAGATCCCTCAAGTCTTTGACCTCAACGAGTTGGACAGTTATTCTGATCAGGTTCAGGTCAAAAGGAACCTAGTCCCAGGGCCACAGCCTCATCCAAACCCAGTGGTTCCAAAGCCATTGTCATCAGCAAACCCTTGCCAACTACCAAGCCCCGGAGCTCCAGCTCTCGTAAAAAAAAAAGAGCCCGATTCCCCCGTCATTTCTGACACTTTTCCTTATGAGAAGCACGGGTTCATTGAAGCTAGCGGGTTTATGACTTCCTTTCTTAACCAGGTTAGTATTCTCAAATTACATCCTGCAGCTTACATCATTTACAAAGGTTTATCAATATTAATACCTGTCCTCTTACTTTCGCAGGGTCTTGAGCGTCTGGTTCATCTATATCAAGAATCCTGCAGGCTTAACAAGACGCTTGAATCCAAGCTAAAGGAAGCAGAAGTCACAATCTCCGATCAAGGCATGATTGCAGCCGCTAAATCTCGTCATTACGAGGAGAAGTTCAAAGCTATGATTCAAGAACACCAGACTGCTCTCAACAAAGCTACTCTTCAAGCCCAAGCCGATCTTGAAGCTGCCAATGTGCAACATTAACGGGATATGGTCACCTACCGGGATAGCCTTAAGAATTCCGTCGTCACTTCTCTTCTCCAGGCCAGGCTGAAGATGGCCCATGAAGCCAAAACACTAGGTTTTGAATGCCCTTCTTGGGACGTTGGTGCCTGGGAAACGAGGCTAAAGAATCTTGGCGGCATTTCTATTACACCAGCTGCCGAAGGATCTTCCAAAGTAGCTGAAAAAGCTAACGACGCCGAGAGGGATGCTGAGGTGGATCCTGAGACGGATGCTGCTGAAATTACCGCAAACGAAGATGGCACCGCCCCCTAAAACTTATTTCCTTTTGTTCGAGCAATTTTATGTCTTATGAACAAGTTTTATTTTCTGCATTAAAACAATTTGATAACCGAAGGGGGATGGGTCCTGGGTTTCAGGATGAAGCCTTTGGTTATCAGCTAGTACCGTTATTTCCAGTAATTTTATCTTTCATTTTTCTTGCTATCACTTTCTCTCTTTCTTATTATAGACCTTAGTTTTGCAAAATATAGTCAGTGATATATTACCAAAACTTTTGTTAATTTAATCACCTTTAGAGAAAATTAAAAGATAACCTATTATAACGATATTTGCTTAATTAAAGTTTCAAACTAGTACCAGTTTCATATATCTTAATCAAATATCCTGAAAAGTATTTTGAAAATATATTTTGAGAATATATCCCGAGAATTGACCCTAATTAGGATGTTTAACCTTTTACCAAACCTAGTATTGTCAAAAACTTAAACGATGTTTACAAAGGAAAGATCATACCAGGAATAGGGTAAAACCCTATTATCAAACCTCAATCCCCTTTGCAACTTTTCCGATGAAGATGTCCCTTGTCTGAGACACTTAGTGCATTAGTTCCGAGCCTTATTCTTTGAGCTTTACATCATTGCCTTGGTAGGAATGTCCCCTGTGTACAATGTCTTCAAATACTCAGAAATCTTCTGGATATCAATCCCCGTTGTATAGACAATTTTTCATGTTACAGGGGTAAAACCCAAGAATGTACTGGAAATAAATCCCTTGAATTCTGGGGGAAATCCCAAATTTTCGTGCGCTACAGGCGGGAGTGTATAAACTCCAAGACTTAGAAAGGTGAGAACCTTTAAACCTTAGAGAGTATGAAAATACCCTTTCGTGAGAGAGGGTGATCAATCCTCATATACCTTTAGGATTCAGGATATGGCCAACAGTAACGAAATTGTCAGCCACTTTTACATGGACTGGTCCCGCCACCTTGAACTATTCCCGAATAACTTGCGCTCCAGGAGGAGTGTTTAAACCCAACTCTAAAGAAAGGTGAATACCTTTAAACCTGTGAAGGGATCAGGATCCCTTGTACGTGAGAGAGGGGGCCAATCCTCTAATCTTCTGAAGTATCCTGAGTGAGCATCCTGGAGCTATATCCCGAAGCATATACTGCAAAACATCCTTAAACTAAGGTGGGTGTTAGCTTGGCTAACACCCCTCCGATGCTTAAGTTAGTATTAGGTTTCAAAGAATAAATTAAACCAAACATATTTAAGAAAGATAGAATTCATACCATCCTGAGTTAGAAATTAAATTCTAAGCTCACTTGAAATAAAGCTTAAGGTGTATAGCATTCCAAGATCTCGGTAGCATATCCCCTTCCATATTCTTGAGTCTATATGCTCCTTTCCCTGCTTCTGATTCAACTTCATATGGTCCTTCCCATTTTGGAGCTAGCTTGCCATCGGCAGGATTAGTAGTATTCTGAAAAGCCTTTCTTAACACCCAATCTCCAACCTTAAATCTTCTGGTCCTAATATTCTTGTTATATGCTCTGGATATTCTTTGTTGATATGCAGCCATCCTCAGCCTTGCTGCATCTCTTGTCTCATCAATAGTATCCAACTCCTGGCATAGGACTTCAGGATTCTTTTCAGGATCCCAGAGGTTGGATCTTGCTGTAGGTACCACCATTTCTGTCGGGATCACTGCTTCTGCTCCAAATACTAAGGAAAATGGGGTTTGGCCTATTGCATTCTTTACCGTTGTCCTATCAGTCCACAAAACAAAGGGTGATTCTTCTGCCCATCTTCCTTTTTTGGCTCCAAGTCTCTTCTTTAAGTTATTGACAATTATCTTGTTTGAGGATTCTGCTTGTCCATTCGCTTGAGGATGTACCGGAGTAGATGTTATCATTTTGATTCCCCAATTCTTGCAAAAGTCAGTAGTTCTCTTGCTTATAAACTGAGAACCATTGTCACAGATTATCTCGGCTGGTACTCCGAATCTGGTCAGGATATTTCTCTTTATGAAGGATACTACTTCTTGATCCCTGACTTGGACAAATGCCTCGGCTTCAACCCATTTGGAGAAATAATCTGTCATTGCCAACATAAAAACCTTCCCTCCTGGAGCCTTTGGAAGCTTTCCCACTATATCCATACCCCACTTCATAAATGGCCAAGGGGAAACAATAGGATATAATGGTTCAGCAGGCTGATGCAGTATGTTACTATGTCTTTGACATGCATCACATCTTCGAACATATTCTGTGGTATCTCTCCTCATTGTCGGCCAATAATATCCTGTCCTTAATACTTTTGAGAATAATGACCTGCCCCCAGTATGGTTACCACAATCCCCTTCATGTATATCCTGAAGTACTTCTTTGGCTTCAAGATCCTCCAAGCATCTCAAATACGGTCCTGCAAGAGATTTCTTGTATAAAACATTATTTATGAGAGTGAATCGTGATACCTTCATCCTAAATGCCTTAGGATTTTCATCTCCGGGGATATCTCCTTCCTTGAGATATTTTATAATTGGAGCCGTCCAAGATCTAGAATCATTTTCCGTATATTCTGCTCCAGGATCCTGAATACCCGCTACTTCTTTACCCTGAGGATTCGTTGCAGGATACAAGATATGTAATATCGGTATTTGGGTCCCTTCTGGTATCCTGATCGATGATCCCAGATTTGCTAAGGCATCTGCTTCAGCATTACCTGTTCAAGTGTAAAAACATCGAAATATCCTGCTAATTTTTTGAGAATAGCGAGGTATTCGATTAATTTCTCACCCTTGACTGCATAGGATCCATTAAAATGGTTAGTAATTAACAAGGAGTCAACATATACTTGCAAATTCTTGATATTCATATTCTTAGCCAACTCTAATCCTGCAATTAAAGCCTCATATTCTGCCTCATTATTAGTAGCAGGAAATTCACACCTAATAGCCTGGGGTAATATGTCCCCCTGTGGCGATTTTAGTAGTATTCCCAATCCTACTCCTCTTACATTAGATGCACCATCAGTATATAATGTCCATAATCCTGAGGATTCTCCTAACTGTTGAACTTCTTGGTCTACCTCATCCTGAATGTCACTACTGAAATCAGCCACAAAGTCAGCTAAAGCCTGAGACTTTATGGCATTTCTAGGTTCATATACTAAATCATAAGCACTTAACTTTACTGACCACTTGGCCATCCTGCCTGACATCTCTGGTTTCCTAAGCACATTTTTGACAGGATAATCTGTTTTAACATGAATTTTATGTGTCTCAAAGTAATGTCTAAGCTTTGTTGATGCCATAACTAGTGCCAGTATCAATTTTTCTAAATGAGAATATCTAGTTTCAGCATCCAACAAACTTTTACTAACATAATAAACAGGATACTGCTGACCTTCATGATCCTTAATAAGAATAGCACTTACAGCATTCCCTGATACAGCGAGGTATAGGGATAGTGGTTCACCATTCTCTGGCTTCATCAATAGAGGTGCAATTGAGAGATATCGCTTCAAATCCTGCAAGGCTGCTTCATGCTTTGCTCCCCATTCAAACTTCTTATTCTTCTTGAGGATATCATAGAATTCCTTGCATTTTTTCGAGGATCTCGAAATAAATCTGTTCAATGCTGCTACTCGTCCTGTTAACCGTTGAACATCCTTCATATTCGAGGGTGATTTTATATCCAGGATAGCTTTAATCTGCCCCGGGCTTGCCTCTATCCCCCTTTTCGTCACCATATATCCAAGAAACTTTCCTGCCCCCACTCCGAAATGGCACTTAGCAGGATTCAGCTTCATGTTATACTGATCCAGGATATCAAATGCTCCCTTGATATCCTGGTGGTGATCCTCAGCCTTTTTAGATTTCACCACCATATCGTCAATATATACCTCCATGGTGTCCCCCAGCTTATCTTTGAACATCATGTTCACTAATCTCTGGTATGTTGCACCTGCATTTTTCAAACTGAAAGGCATAGCAGTATAGCAATATATACATGTTGGTGTCATGAAAGCAGTATCCTCCTGATCCGAAGGCTCCATTTGAATCTGTTGAAATCCTGAGGATGCGTCCATGAACGTTAACATTTCATGCCCAGCAGTAGCATCCACCATTGCATCGATATGAGGAAGGGGGAACGGATCTTTAGGACAAGCATTCAAGTCTGTGTAATCTACACAGACTCTCCATTTCCCATTTTTCTTCTGCACTACGACCACATTTGCCAACCACCTTGGGAACTTGACTTCTCTGATCATCCTGGACTTCAATAGTCTTTCAACTTCCTCTTGGATAATCGTATTCCGCTCAGGAGCAAATTTCCTTCTTTTTTGCTGAACAGGCTTGAATGATATGTCAATTCCAAGTTTGTGAGTGATAACGTCTTTGGATATACCTGTCATATCCTCATGCTTCCATGCAAACGTCGACATCCTGCATTTCAAAAAGTTAGTTAACTGCTCTTCAATATCCTGAGGGATATTGGTTCCTACGAGCACCGAGATATCAGGATTATCCTGATCCAGGATAATTTTCTTCACATCCTGCTCCGAAGCTTCCAAGGTATCCCGGGCCCGCATCTTTAATTGCTATGCTTGATTAGGCTTGGTTGAGGATTTCATTGAGGATGAGTAGCATTCTTTCGCCTCCTGCTGATCACTTTCAACCTTGACAACTCCCCTAGGGGTAGGGATCTTGATGCATTGGTGATATGTTGATGGCACAACCTTCATATCGTGAATCCATGGTCTTCCCAGTATGATGTTATAGCAGGATAAGGAGTCCATCATACAGAAGCGTTGTATCGAGTTGACCCCTTCAACGTATACTGGTAACTTTATCTCTCCTACAGTATTTCTAGCTTCTCCACTGAAACCAACGAGCACAGTGGACTTCGAAGTAATGTCCATCGGAGATACATTCATCCTCTTCAATGTTTCCAGTTGAATTATATTGACAGAACTACCGTTGTCTACCAGTATCCTGCGTATAAAATGGTTAGCCACATATAATGTTATTACCAAAGCATCATGGTGAGGATCCTGAACAGTATCCCTGTCATCACTATCGAAAGTGATCACTTTATCAGTTGTGAGGGTAGTCATCCTGACTGGTTTGTCTCCCCTTTCACTCTTAGCTTCCCTTGCATGTCTCTTAGCCGCCGAATACGAAGTCCCACAAATGTCGGATCCTTCTGAAATAAAGTTAATTATCTTGGCATCTGCTGGGGGTGATGCTGCTCGTTCAGGATCCTTCTCGGGATCCTGCCCTTTATTCTTCTTTCTTCCCAGCAAGTCCTTCAGATACCCCTTGCTTAACAGGTAACTTATCTCTTTCCTTAAAGCAATGCAATCCTCGGTCATATGTCCGAAGTCTTCATGGAAGGCACACCATTTAGATTTATCCTTTCAATCAGCTTTCTGCTGGTTCTTTTGAGGCCACCTATCTTTGTCCCCTAAACCCTGCATAGCATACATTAACTCAGGTATATTAACAGAAAAGCAGTATTCAGATAAGTCAGGATATTCTTCAGGATCCTCATCTTCAACAACATTCACTTTCTTGTTATCATTTATGCCATATGGCTTGGAGCGATATGGCTTATATGAGGATTCTGATTTCCTGTTAGTTGATTCATAGGTTGAGGTAGAATTCATCCTCTCCTGCATCTTCTTGTCATCTTCCAAACGGATATATCTCAAAGCCCTGTTACGAGCTTCGTCGAGATTCCTGCAGGGATTCATTACAAGATCCTGATAAAACTGAGAATCCTTTTGCAACCCCATCTTAAAAGCTTGCACAGCTGTTGCAACATCAAGATGTGGGATATCCAAGAATTCTCGACTGAATTTGTTCACATAATCCCTCAAGGATTCCTGAGGCCCTTGAGTTATCCTGTAAAGATCACTGGTTAGTTTCTCAAAACTCCGGCTGCAAGAAAACTGACTATTAAATAAATTAACCAAATGAGCAAACGAAGTAATTGAGTGAGGAGGGACATTTAATAGCCATTTTAAGGCTGATCCTATCAGGGTAGACCCAAAACCCTTGCACAAGCATGCTTCCTTGAGCTCCGGAGGGATAGGGTTAATCTCCATTCTTTCCCTATACTGGGCAATATGCTCTTCAGGGTCCGTAGTCCCATCATACAGCTTCATGTTGGGAGTCTGTAATCTTTTTGGGATTTCAGCATCACAGATAGGATATGCAAAGCGGGATATCCGGTGGCTGTCTTGGGATACTTTCGGAATTGGCTGGACCACTCCAGGTACACTGGATATCATGTCCTTCAATTTCTAGAGCTCCCTGGTAAATGTTGACGTCATACCTGCATCCTGCAAAGAGCCATTGTTATTAGTAGCAAGAATATTATTATTTGACACATTACCGGTCTGAGGATTTTGGCCATATCCTGAAGCATATCCTGAACTCCTCACAGTCGACATCCTGACCGAGGAGGGTATCTCAGGGGTATGATTCTGAGAATGGCTTGGGACGATATTCCCCCTGTTATCCTCAGTGTAAACTGCGGAACTGAAGTTCAAAGCCCTCGGCTGTATGGGAGTGACAGTTTCTTCAGCAGGTCTACTCGAGCTAGCTTTTAAGAGTTGTATTTCTCTTAACAGCATTTGGTTAGTTTCCTGTTGCTGCCTCATTTGTTCCTGCACACTTCCAAATAAAGTTAGAATTTCATCATTAGAGGCTAAAACGGGAGCAGATCCCTGAACACTCCGAGTAGGGATAACATCTTGAGGTTGTGAAGAAAATGGCATCCTTGGAGGAGGTGGTGGAAGCACCGAACCGGTAGTAGCAGAGGTTGCAGCAGACATAGTGGAGGAGCTCATGTTTGATCTTGAGGCCATTGTAAACAATGTGGCAAAAAGTTTTGAAAATAGAAAACCGATCAACGATTTCACAAAGATTTTTAGTAAAAGTAGCACCACTTACCCCACGGTGGGCGCCAAATTGTTTTGGTAAAAAATTACCGAAGAAATTTAGTGATCAAATTAGTTAAGTGAGGTAGTGTGCTAATATTATGTGTGAAAAATGTGTTAACCAAATTAGTTATGAAAACAGTTTCAGGATACGGCTCAGGATATCGAGCTGTATCTACAATCAAACAATGAGCAAAAATGTAAAGGTTGACACGTGATGTACGAGGAAAGCCATTGATCAATCTAGATCGCCGGCATAAAACCTCGGGAGCTGACAATCGCAGCTGCCTTGTTCTTGTATTGTTCAAATATCAGGATACAGTGCAGGATGTGGTGCGGATCTACTAGGTGTTACAGTGTAATTCGATTACAAGTGTTTGTGTGTAGTGATTGTTGAAAGCTAGAAAGTAGAAGTGTTTGAGAGTGTGTGAAAGTTGCGTTGTGCCTTAATCTGATCCGCCCCCATCTATTTATAGTAAAACAAATGTAACTAACTATCCTACATAACCGGGATCCAACGAATATTCCTTAGTCGAACGTTGTAGACCTGGTCTTTCGGGTTCAACGTCTCTCCTTTAACAAATACGCCCGAGTCTTGAGGAGATGGAGTCCATTTGACCGTTGGCAAGTCCCAGTCTTTAACCTGCACGTGATTAATTCGATATACCTCAGGATATCACCCAGGATGTTAGCAATATCCCCGTCCAGTATCCTGATCACAGATAAACAATTAAAAGCAGGATATAGATCAAGATATGTATGCTTAGAAAATGAGCCATAACAGGTATATTGGTAAACTTACAAAAATCATTAATTTGTATTCTTCCCCTTTAATAACTAACTAAATTAAATTTGTAACTCCTTTTCAAAATATATACTTTTCCAAATTAAAAAAAAACAACTTAATTTAAAGTGTAGAATAAATCAGTAGTTGTGTAGGATAAATTACGAGTTGTGTAGGATATATTTCGAGGTGTGTAGGATAAATTTCGACTGTGTAGGATAAAATTCTATAATGTGTAGGGTATATGTAGGAAAATTTTGATATGTGTAGGTTTTGTAGATTATATGTAAGATAATTAATGATTAGTTGACTAATTAATTAAAGAGTTAAAAATTAATGATATAAGTTATAAATGAAATAGTATTTTACTAATATGCTCTTTCTTCTTTTTCTTCTCATATTAAATTTCTTCTCAAATGAACCTTCCTCTATATATATATATATATATACTAGCCATTTACCCGCGCGATGCAGCGGGAAACATATCACTTAGGTTGGTGAGTTTAGGGCTATGTACGGGGCGTTTCTCGTTTTCCAGTTAATTTATCAGTTTCTCGTGATATATTGTATATTGTAACAAAGTTTGGTCTTACGTAAGATATTAATAAACATCTTACGTTTATTGATGCTAAATATCTGAAGCATGAAACATCCAAGCGGGTAATGGGCAGGGCATTCGAGTATGAGACCAGAAATGGGATTGATAAAACTATTAGGTCTAGTAATGTTATATTCTTGTAGGAAACTCGCGCGATGCTGCGGCAACGACAATTTACAAAGGGATACTCGTTAGTTTATCAGTGCTCTCATGGAAATGAGAAACACGGTGTCTTACCACGACGGGATTGTTCACAGGTTCCTTTGAGATTGATTAAGAGCTGTGAATGCCTACAAGTCGTAGTTGCAAGGGGTTTCAAGCCCATAGTGTTGCCAATGTGTGAGGGTTATCCACGTGGGGTGTATATGCCGTGATGTGACATCCGAGCTTGTTGTAATCATTGAGGACATCAATCGAGCCATTTGGCTAGTCAAAAAATGTTGTAGAAGAGTTCCTCACTGTTTCAAGTGTGGAAATAAGTGTTAAGCTTATTTTAACAAATGTGATTTGTATTTATGTATTCTTTGTGTTTCAATTGATGCTATCACTACTCCATGACAAGTTGATCAAGGAATATATGTACTCGATTTGCTTATATAATACGTTGAAAATAAAGTAGTTAAAATGTGACTTTATGTTGGTAAAAAAACATATATACATGTAACAGGTAATAAAATATGTTGTTGAGTTTGCACCTAAGCTTCCATTAAATAAACCATGTGTTTTTATTAGATGAATGTAATATAAAACACAACTACAAGCTGCAAGCGAATTAAACGGCTAATTTAAAACAACATTTTCATAGTCAAAATAGTTAGTGGGTCTTGAAGGCATGGATTACAGGAATAAAACTGCTAATTTAAAACAACATTTTCATAGTAAAAAAGTATAACACCAACAAATACCCATATCAAGAGTACGGTCCTATTACCTCTAACTATAACCACCACACAGCAGCCATATGAAAAAAAAAAAACCACTAAACAAACTACACATCACACAAATAACAAAACACTATACAATTTCTATCTATAAATCACTAACAAAACACTATACAATTACCTATTTCTAGAATCCGCTGATCTGACTCCACAACGTGCCAGCGCCACTGCAACATAACAAGAGCAAAAATATATGGTCAGCAGTCTGACACTTCTTCGCATAAAATGCAGGTATCCTCGCCACTATAACAGTTGCGTTTCTTAAAGCATCCACTGTCTGGATCCAACCCATCGCAACTCTCCACACCAAAATATTACACTTTCTTGGAACCCATTTTGACCACTTCAAAACATAATTCCTACTATACACTCGCACAGTTTCTCAGCAATTTCTTCAGCCTGCGGCATACCGCACAACCCACAATTTGAGTCCGACATGTTCATACGTTATCCAAAAAAGAAAAAAAAAACAAACAAAAAGGACTTCGTATTGACGATAAAAAGTATAATCACAACATACCGCATTCTTAGGGAAGGTGTCCGGAACAGTGGCCGTTGCATGACATTTTTGTGTTAACATGGAGAGTTTTTTTTTTATGGAAGTTGAAAGTAGCTAATTTCAGTTACCTCAGTCCACGTGTAAGCTTGTTCAGAAGTGCACTTTGCTTGTGAGGTTGGATTGGAGAGAGCCATAATAAGTGGTCTCTGCAAACAATAATATATTTGTTACTTTAGTTTGTGTGTGTGTGTGAGAAAGAGAGAGAAAGAGAGAGAGAACCTCGTTGAAGGCTGCCATGGCCTCAACCACTTCCTTTGTAGTAGTAACAGATAAAGTAGCAAATAGATATGAATAAGGTAGCAAAAACCCGCCAAAAAGTACCAATTCGCTCCCCTAACAAGTCTATACACCAAGACTGCGCGAAGGCAAAACTAAGGCTAAGGCAATCAAAATGTAGCTAAGGCTCAAATCAAATAACTACTCCTTAAATTATGCCACAAGATACAGAAATTGAAAAACATCACATACCTCCTAATATTAGCCGGTGACGGTTCAGGGATCAATGCTTCCATATATGCCTCAGACACTTCCTTTATTTGACGATTACGAAACGGAGCCCGAACAGCCATATTCATCCCGCTTTTTGGCTTGTATAAACTCTTTCGGGGGCTCATTCCTTGAAATTTTTAAATAAAAAATAATTACAAAATGCCCAACAGCAAAAGAACTACAAACATAAATGCACTAATCATAAATAACTTACCCCTTTGGATGTTTTGTACTATCAATAGTTGCTGTCTTCTGTAACATCCAAAACAAACAAACAAAAGTGTTACAAATTTACTTCTACAGAAATTACATCCTGCAGATTATCCATCCGTGATTATTCAATGAAAAAAATGTTTTGACCATTTAGATCTAAAATACCCCTCAATACATCGTGTAGACCAAAAGCAAATCAACCTAGGTATTCTCGCTTCAAATGACATAATCACGTTCATTACAACAATAAATTTCAATAAAAACATGAATTCAACTTCTAAAAAGCAAATCTGAAGTGTTTCACCGATATTTAGCCACCCTAACGACTAAATTACACACAGATGTCACAATACACATCGAAAAGCTAGGGTTTGTGCATGAAAGCGTTGAATAAAGCAAGTAGTTGAAATTGAAAATGGAATATCGTTGCCGGAGAAGAATAAGGACCAGAAGTTACCTCCGTTGACGGTGAAAGAGAAAACGGGATCTGCGTGTTTGCCTAGAGAAAGCAGCTCCAGATCGCCATTGGGAGAGAGGAGCAGATGGAGGCGGAGAAAATGAGACATGAAAACCTAATTGAAACTAAGTTTGAGAGAGAGAGAGAGAGAGAGAGAGAGAAGAGGAGGTTACCTTCATCGATCTGGTGAAATCCTCACAGATCTGGTGAGAGATCTGGCGAGATCCGAGAGAGAGGCCTGATGAGCAATCGCCATAGAGAGAGAGCAGAGGATGAGAGGATGAGCGGCGGACCAAATGAAAGATGGGAGAAACCCTAGTTTGTGTGTCCGCGTGTTTAGTTTAGGGGAAAGGGTACAAGTGGAAAGTGAAGTTTTCTGGTGCTTAAAAGACTTGTACATCATGCTTTTGGAGTGTTTTAAGGAAATTTCAATGACCTTAAGAAGTCCTTTAGATATTTATATTATATACAGTATAGATAGTATAGATATATAGGGAATGGTTCAAATGAAAACCACTTTTATTGTGAAAACTCAAAAACTAACTAAAAAAAGCCTAAAAAACACACAAATTTTTTTTTCAATTTTTTTTTTATAAAAATCGCAGGTTTTTTTATATAAAAAAATATTTTTTCAAAAAAAAAAAAAATTATGTAGTACACATGTGTAGTATTACACATATGTGTAGTATTACACATGTGCACTACAAATTTTTTTTTCTTTTTTTGAATTTTTTTTATATATATAAAATGGCGAAAATTGATATGCAAAAAAAAAAAAAAAAAAATTGGTATTTTTTTTTTGGCTTTTTTAATTAGTTTTCGAGTTTTCACAATAACTAGTGGTTTTCATTTGAACATTCCCCTATGTAGTTAATACAAAAAAAAGGTTCAAATGAAAACCACTAGTAATTGTGAAAACTCGAAAACTAATTAAAAAAGCCAAAAAAACATACCAATTTTTTTTTTTGTTTTTTCATATCAATTTTCGCCATTTTTTATATACAAAAAAAAAAATTGTAGTGCACATGTGTAATACTACACACGTGTATTATTACACATGTGTACTACAAAAAAAAATTTGAAACTTTTTTTTATATAAAAAAACCTGCGATTTTTATAAAAAATTGAAAAAAAAAATTTGTGTGTTTTTTAGGCTTTTTTTAGTTAGTTTTCGAGTTTTCACAATAAAAGTGATTTTCATTTGAACCATCCCCTATATATATATATATATATATATATATATATATATATATATATATATATATATATATATATAAACTCCAAACGTCTTTGAACCTTGATTCGATTGATCGTCCGTTCGTTTCTCACCTCGATATGATTGTTATTCGACTTGATAGCATGCAATAGGTTTATGATCATATTGTACTCATTATCACAAGTTCTAACACTTATGATATTTGTTAATGTTAGTGTTATATTTATTCTGATTTTCTAATATTTGTTACCCTAAGCACTCTGGCTCTTTCCGTGATGGAGTTATCAGTTCATGACGTCCAGAGGTACAAGTGTGGTACATAATTACCGGCAGGCGTAGGGATATATCCTTGGTTCACTTCTAGAGATGGATGTCAGGTAGACCAACCCACACCATCTTATGTGACAGACTTTGTGGTTATGACCTATCTTTAGATTATGGGTACTTCGTGATAAAATATTGTTAATGTTACCGTTATTGTGTTTCTTACTGTTACTGTTATTGTGCTATCGTTACTACTTGAGCCTTTTATTCCGTGTTAGGCATTCGGCTCATTCCGTAAACTTTATTTTCACACAGGTCGCCAGGTAATTCTGGGCGGGGTGAAGAGAGAAGGATAAACCATAGAATGCTATCTGAAAATGTCTGTCACTTACCTAAAATATTATATATTTTGGTCGTTAGTCCGTGAACTACCTTTGGTCTATAACTTATGACTTTTAGTTAAATAAATGGAACTATGCCTTATGTCTCTGTCTGTCTCTGATATTGTGACACGTTAACCCTAATATGGTTGAGGTGTTACAGATTCGACATCCAAACTTTGTTCGCTAAAGGCTACCAGATTAATGAACTTTTCCTGCACCGTATCAAACAATTTTCGGACTAGTTCTTTGTCTTCCAAAGTAGCTCCAACACTGTTATACTTTGATAGCATACCCGAAATCTTTTAGGCATACTCATCTATGGTTTTCTCGTCCTTCATATGTAAGTCTTTGAATTCACTTTTCAATAAAGGAGCCTTGCCATTGCACTCGTTTAGTCCCTACCACCGCGACTTCAACGAATCCCACATCTCTTTAGCCGCTTGCCAGTTTTTGAAAGTATTTCTTTTGGAATCGCTTGAGAAAATGAATGCCCAAACTAGCTTATACTTCTTCTCGGCTACAACCACTCCGGTTGTCAGTTCATTGGCTTCCACAACCCGTGAGCATCCATCATAGCTCGATTTTTGATTGACCATGTGTTATAATTTGTAGCAGTAAGAATTGGACACTGAAACAGGAAGAAGTTATTTTTCGGAGGATTAGAGGGTGTTACGACTACCATGGTTTCGAACGAAGAAACTTGGGCATGCAATTTGATCAGAACAATAGCTTTGATACCAAATGGGTATCAAATAGCAACAACAGGAAACAAAGATGGAAATAAAGTAAAAACGGCATCTGATAGGAATCATGTTCTAGTTTCTAGTCTAAATATCATTTATCTATTTTGGGAGGGGGTCAAGTGCAACTTATATTTCTATAAATAGGTATCAATAATCCTTAGGGAGGTAGGATTGAGTTTGTTAACTGATTAGGGCTCCTGCGTTTGTGCGTGTAGAGAGGGCATCGCCCTGGATCATTCCTGTAATATATCCTTTACGTTTCTATAATACAATCAGTCTGTTCTTTTGTTCCTATCATCTTCTCTAATTTCATTTTATCACAATCATCACATATCCGATCTCTATCATTGGTCCGACCTGCCTGTGACCTGCCGTATTATGTTCATCATGGAAACCCTAGTTCATAATTTTCGATTGGATGCTCAGGAACAGCAGATCAAACAACTTCAAGGTGATGTTGCTAAAATCAAAACCTCTTTGAAAGTGTTAGAAGAGGAACTCGTTGAATCCAGTAAGTTTTGAAAGGTGGTTCTCAATTGGATGCACCATCAGGATTCGAGGTCTAATTCCAGATCGATTTCACAATTTCCAGATTCGTCTTCAGGTTCTCTTTCTCCACCTTCATCTCTCTTAGCGCAATTGGAGGCGATCATCGCCAGATCTGAAGAACGCTTGGGGAAATCGCTACTGCACAATGGATGTGGCTCCAAATCTAGGCCAGATAGTGTTAATTGGTCCTTATCAACTGGTGAAAACGTGTTTGTTCATGACCGATTTGAAGAAGTTTCAGACGACCATGGCCATTTGTTGACGAGTATTCATTCGGATTCAAGTTTTTCAGGCGGTTCTGCAGATTCTTTTTTCAGATCTCCGTCTCTTCCTTCTTCTCCGTCACTATGCATTCAATTGTAGAATATAATGTCCAGATGTGAAGAAAACTTATGTAGCCATGGCCATTTGATGTCGCATAGCGTGAATGGACTCCTATCGGATGACCTACAAGGGGTGTTGGGCTCTCACACAGTGGTGGGCTGCGGTGAGGAGCAACAAATTATTGTTGGCCAGGACTCTCCAGCTTTGGGCCAGTTATGTATGACAATTCTTCCAGGCCGCCTTGGCTCCAATATGGCTGGTACGTCACTTCTGGAGGGGAAAACTAGATTTAGGGATGTTGTTCTGATCCCAGTGCCGACAATTGCGTTTCCCTCTGTTGATTTAGGGTTGCAATGGGATTCAAATTCCCTTGAGGGCGTGCTCACCCAATCTTCTGTTCGATTCCGGGATTCCGAGGATGTCCTACTCACTGTAATTCTGTTTCCGCAACCTTTACCGTTGAAAAAACAGTTTCCATTGGCACTGGTGGTGTATACGTTCAAAATTGGTGATAGACGCCTTGGTTGGAAAGGCGGTACGGTACCCTTGCTCTTGTGTGCACCAGTCTCACTTTCCAATTCGTCTACAATCATAGTTGTTGGTGTCTTCAGGAGGACTTTTCAGCTTGTGATCGATCTAAGTCGTTTCTGGGTGATACATGGGCAAGGTCGACCACCTGAACACAATATCGGGACCTCCTCCGTTTGGTTGTCGTGTTAGTTGTTTGTTTCCGTCTTGAGGGCAAGACTGTTTTATAGGGGGGAGTAATGATAGGAATCATGTTCTAGTTTCTAGTCTAAATATCATTTATCTATTTTGGGAGGGGGTCAAGTGCAACTTATATTTCTATAAATAGGTATCAATAATCCTTAGAGAGGTAGGATTGAGTTTGTTAACTGATTAGGGCTCCTGTGTTTGTGCGTGTAGAGAGGGCATCGCCCTGGATCATTCCTGTAATCTATCCTTTACGTTTCTATAATACAATCGGTCTGTTCTTTTGTTCCTATCATCTTCTCTAATTTCATTTTATCACAATCATCACATATCCGATCTCTATCAGCAGCCGAAAGCTTTGTATATTATTGAATGATAAAAGGCTGGTTAACAAATCAACATAGATTACAAAGAAGTATTTTCGACTAATTATTGAAGCTAACAATCACTCCTTAAATAGTAAATAACCACAACTGAAAATGCAGGAAAATGCAATGTTCCCACAAGACCTGGTACCCCACCACCGGTATTCTCCACGTGCTAGTTTCCACTTACTTCTATTAAAAAAAAAGATATATATTGATAATCATACAAACATATAATCGTATATAGTAATATTGATAATCATACAAACATATAACCTTAACACTGATTATTCATACAATTACTAATAAAATGCAATACAATTTCAGAAAGAAAGGTTTAACCATGTTCTCAAAGAGCCTTCAAATTCTCTACCAAATCTGCAATATACTTGTTATGTATCTCATCATTCTGCAAAAACTTTTTCCAGTTCCTGTGATTCTCTCTTATGGATCTTGCTGGTTCCTTTTCAGTCTCCATCATAACACTCTTCACAGCTTCAAACACATCATCTTTCCCAAAATACCCATCTTCATCTCTCCTATTTACCTCCACTCCAGCCTTCCACTCCAAAGCAACCAGTTTAGAGTTAAAGAACTGGTCACCCTTTATTGGCAGCATCACCAGCTGACAGTCATTAACCAGACCTTCAATCACCGACCCAAAACCAGCATGACACACATAGCAACCCACACTTTGATGTGCCAGTATGTGTTGTTGTTGCACCCACCCTGAGTGCACAACCCCTTTACCCTTCACTCTGTCCACAAACCCCTCAGGTAATGTTCGTTTCAGTTCAGCAGAGCTATCAAGATTTCCCGGGAAATTTAACACCAGGAAGAAAGGAAATCCTGTGAGTTCCAACCCTAAAGCTAGTTCTCTAATCTGGTCGTCTGTTAGAAAAGTCTGACTCCCGAAAGAAGAGTAGATGACGGATTTAGCTGGGAACTGGCTCAACCAGTTGGCCCAGGTTTCGTCTAATTCACCTGAATGTGGGTCAGGAACCAATGGACCGATTAACAGAACTGGTTTCTTAACTTGGTTGCTAACATAATCGATGTACGGTCCTTCCATTTCTCTACATGACTTGATGAGTACAGCATTGCATCCATTGAAGCATTTCACCATGCGGTCGAATATGCTTGGAGTGCCATGGAAGCTCGTGAAGATGTACATGAAGTCTCGAGTTTCAAACGTCTTTAAATTGAAGGGTTGTAGAGCTGGATGCTTCCTTATTTCCTGTATAGTTGGAGATCTATCGTGGGTGAACCAGGAGGCTACAAGCACGCTGGCAATCGTCGCAAAAACATGGAAAAGGATGGATTTTATGCCGATATCAGACGTTATTTCTGGCAGCCACCAATGCGCAAAGTCGAAGAGCACCAAGTTAGGTTTGAGATTAGCTAGTAAGGTTTTAATGTGGGGTTGCATGAGGTCTAGTGCGACTTTGAGAAGTTCATTGGTCGCAGGTGAGGTGTCTGAGGTGTTTTCGACCCCTTTGGGGAGACCGTCGACATGCGGTAGAGTTAGAGGGATGATGGTGGTGGTGGTGGTGGTGGTGTTGAGCATGGTTTCGATACGACTGACACTGGCTGAAGCAGCCAAGAAAGAGATCTTGACACCGGGATAGGATGATAACTTTTTGGATAGGCTGGAGATATTTGGACACCCATCGCGCCTATTTTCACACCTTTGGTGCCCTAGACGCCTCGTATAGGTCTATACGAGGCGTCTACGCACTGAATTCAAGGGGGTCTGCGAGGGTGTCAGGCACAAAGTTTAAGGAACCCTAGACGCCTCGTACAGAGCTATACGAGGCGTCTAAGATTGGGTTTTTTTTTTTGGCTGAAATGAGGGGTGTTTTGGTGGGTTTTGGTATGGTTTTTGGATAGTTTTTGAAGATGTGTTTTTTATTGAAATTTTTTTTGTTTTTAAAAAAAGTTATGTTTTTTTTGTATTTTACACTATAAAAAAGTTTTTGTTTTTTAAAAATGAACTATTTTAAAAATCGGCTCTTTAAATATATTATATCGATTAAATATTATAATGTTTTTTACATTTTACTTTTTTAAATATTATTCTTCCGATTAAAATTTTATCTCGTTCAAATATTCAAAACATATTTTGTTTCCGTATTATTTCAATTTAAGACAACAATCATTAAGTAACCGAATAATTGAAAACAAACATAAATATGACATAGATAAGATAACTTTGTACATCCATAACAAAAATATATAAGATAAGTTTGTACATCCATAATAAAAATAAAAACAACAACAGGTCTATGCATCCGAATCCGAATCCGAATCTGGCTGCTGCGGCTGCTGCTGCTGATGTGGTGCTCGAGGTGGTGGGAGCGGTATCGCGGGTAACCCATCTCTCTCGCGTCTATCCTGCAGCTCCCGAACCACCCAACCTATCAAATCGCTGAGCCTGTCAAGCTCTGCTCGTACCTCCGGATGTATCGGCGCAGCTCCTGGGGCATGACCTGGAATAGCGTGACGTGGAAACTGAGGCGCCCCGGCAGGTGGCGGTGGCTGTGGCATCGCTGCACCGTCTACATCCTGCGGAGGCTCCTCCACGGGCACTACATCAGCAGGATCTGCAGGAGGATAAACGGGCTCGAAATGCTCTGGTAGGGCCTCCTCTGTCCATATGCCCCCGTTGCGGTTTTTAAACCGCGGGCCAACTGCGAACCTCCTGATTACCCTCATCCCCCACAGCGACTGCATGCCCATCCGCGTCGGCATGACTGGCGGCGTCCGTAGATGTGGGTCCTCGTGCAGTACGAGGCCAAATGAACGGGCAATGACGGTCACGTACGCCCCGCCATACAAAAATCCGCGCTCCTGTTTGTGATGGGCGGAGGCGTAGTACTGGGCTAGACCGTGTGCTAGCGCGCACGGCCTCCTATACAACAAACAATAAAGGAAAAAAAGATCTGTAGTCGTACACCACTCACGGCTGTAGCCGCGCGCTGAAATCGAAGTAGCGAGCAAATGGTGCAGATACCTGCAGATAGTGTTAGCGAAATACAGAAACAGAGATTAATAAACAATGCACATAATCACAATAATTGCCGTAATAAATGTACGTACCTGTACAGTGGGTCCCTAACAAACGACACCCTCCCCTTCGACTTGTCGTGCTCCCAAGTATTTGGCCCCGCAATCACCTGCCAAAACCCTAGAAGAATGGGTTTGTCAACCACCACTTGCCCCGCTGTGTAAATCTCAGTCTCGTTCTCCCCCTGCATGTATAAACCAGAACGCACCGCAAAGTCTGCTAGTGTCATCGTACGCAAAACGCCAGCGAGCCTGAAAGAAATCTCAGGCGGAGGGGGAGCATCTGGGTACGGAAGCGCCACTGGGACCCCAGGAGGGTGAAATGTGAATGACGAAATGAACTCGACAAGCAGCTCCCTGTAGGTCGGCGTGTGCGCCAAATCAAAAAGACGATGCCACGGCGAATCGAGAGGTATAAACCGACGCACTCTATCCGTCTCAGCAAGCTGGTCCATCGCACCCCAGTCGATCGATGCATGCGATCCAATGTACATCCTCCTAAGCTTCTGGCAATGGCGGGCGGCATCGGTGCCGTCGGGAAACTCTAGGTACGGACAACCCTGCAGCGTATCCAGATCCGGCCGCCGTCTCCGTCGTGGACCCTCCTGAACCTGCTGAACCGCCAGTACCGCATCAAGATCTATCTGAATGTCGTCGCCCTCCATAATCAATCTGCAGGTAAATAACGTATACGTATAAAAACAATAATAAATAAATCAGAATAATAATAATAATAATACTAATAATAATAATAATAATAATACTAATAATAATAATAATAATTAATAATACTAATAATAATAATAATAATAATAATACTAATAATAATAAATATTAAGAAAAAAAAATAATTAATAAATAATACTAATAATAATAATAATTAATAAATAATAATAATACTAATAATAATAATAACTAATAATTAATAAATAATACTAATAATAATAATTAATAATAATTAATAAATAATACTAATAATAATAATAATTAATAAATAATAATAATAATACTAATAATAATAACTAATAAATAATAATAATAATACTACTAATAATAATAATAACTAATAAATAATAATAATAATACTACTAATAATAATAATTAATAAGAAAAAAAAATAATTAATAAATAATACTAATAATAATAATAATTAATAAATAATTATAATAATAATAATACTAATAATAATAATAACTAATAAATAATAATAATAATAATAATACTAATAATAATAACAATACTAATAATAATAATTAATAAGAAAAAAAAAAATTTACAGAGCCTCGTATAGCCCTCGTATAGGGCTATACTCGGCGTCCTGTTCTTCCCCATTCATCTTCAACCTTAAACTCAAGCCCCCAAACCCCACAAAAATCAAATTTCAGGGCAAACCTACGGTCTAAAGGCAAAAACGTGGCAAAAATACTAAACTACGGGGCGAAATACATACCGGTGATGCTTCAAATCTTCGAAAATCCGGTCGAAATACGTATCCGAGGCGTATAGAGGTGTATTCTCCGTATGTGTGTGTGTTTATTGTTTGGGGGCTACAACCAGCCTCGTATAGACCCCCCAGCCTTATACGAGGCATAGACGCCTCGTATAGGTCTATACGCGTCGTCCCCTCTTTTTATTAAATGACCATTTAGCCCCTGGTATGCCCCCAGTATAGGCTTTATTCAGGGGCAAAATGGTAATTAACCATTCCAAAAAGATATTTCTGGAATGGTTAATTACCATTTTGCCCCTGACTAAACCCTATACTGAGGGCTTTACAGGGGCAAAATGGTAATTTAATAAACCTTTTTTCCAAATTAAAAAACAAAAACTTTAAAAAGTTGCCGCCTTCCAAGACGACACGTATAGCTCTATACGCGGTGTCTGGTTTTTCAAAATTACCTTTAAGCCCCTGTTAAAGGCCTATACTGGGGACTTTCAGGGGCAAAATGGTAATTAACATAAAATATTTTCAAAATTCAAATTTTAATTAAAAGAATTGTTGCCGACACTGTAGACGACTCGTATAGATCTATACGAAGCGTCCTAAATCAAAAAATTCAAATTTTGATTTTCAAATTTTCAAAATTCAAAATTTCAAAAACCCGCTCAAATAGACGTCTCGTATAGATCTATACGAGGCGTCTGTGGATTAGGAAATGACCTTTTAGCCCTTGAAATAAGCCTTGATTGGGGGCATACCAGGGGCAAAATGGTCTTTTGGGCATAATTATACGACGCGTATAGCTCTATACGCGTCGTATATTTTTATTTTTTTTTTAAAAATGATTTTAAACTGTTTTAATTATTGAAAAATGATACAAATTATAAAAAAAAATTATAGAAATTGTAGAAAATTATAGGAATTAATAAAAAAAATACATTCAAATTACAAAAATCATTCTTCCGTATCACTATCGATGTAATTAAGACTGGGGTTTGATCTTGGCGGAGGATTCATTATCGATGTATACCATTCTAGACGTGGCAAGTACATATCTTCCCATTGTTTCGTATGGGGTGTTCGGTGGGTCAACCATAGCCCGTATGCTGGTGGCATTGGATAATCCCCTTCTAGCTTAACATGTATGAAGTGGTTCTCGTTTACATGTGTAAGCGTTATGAACAATGGTTGTTGATTAGCCGGAGGACTTAGTATCGGGAAGAAAGTGGAACTCGCACCCATGGTTGTCGTTAACAGGTGCACCCCGATACCGTACGTTTGTGCAATAAGAAGTCCTGCATAGGGGAAGTCCATCCAGTGATCCCCCCCACAACCGGACACTGAATCCCAAATTAGGCCCTGACGATGCGTGTAAAAATAACCTTTATCCCATGCTTCAAATATTGGGAACCAGATCGATTTGTTCTGGTCCATTTCTTGAACAAGGTGCCTTCGAATGAGCCCCCATGAACTCTGTTCCATACCTAAGCCCACAGCCACAGACCGAAACCCACAATGACCGTCCGGCATCACATCTCGTATGCACGAGACGTACGGATGGAACACTAGCGGAATGTCATCCTGAAACTGTTCGATGATTCCCACGTACTTGTCCCCAATGATTAACGGAAAACCGTGAGCATCTCGTGTCTCTTTCTTCTTAGAACTCTTTGAACGGCTTAGGCTCGCTTTGGGTTTTTGGGACCTTATAACCGACTGTTGAGAGGCCTGTGACGGAACGTACGAGCTGTGACGAGGTTTGTCGTACTTAGTTTGTCGGGAACCTTCAAAGCACGTGTTTGCATCACCGAATGAGCTTCTCCTCAATTCTTCATCTATACGAGAGGCCTCGTCCAACCTTTGTTGTACCTGCTTTGTTGTTGGTCGGCCACGAGTATTTTGTTGGACAACCGGTGGTTTCTTGGTAGATTTCTTTGGAGTCAACACCGCTTTAATCTTTGAAATCAGGCTTTTTTGCTGAGCTGGGGGGTGCGACTCTAATTGTTGTCTAACAATATTTAGCTCTTCGACCACGTCCACGTCATCGTCTATCAATTTACAACTTTGGAAGTTAAGTTTCCGCCAGAAGACGTCCACGTCTTCGAGTTGAATCGGACGCTCTGCACGGTTAAAAACAACATTGTTTAAGTCACATGATTAACGGAAATATATCACACAAGTGTTGTACGTTTAACAATTATTACCTTCAAGCATGTACTTTTCTATCCTGCAAGCACAGGGCAACCCACAGCTGTGCCACATTTGGCAACCACATGATAAATGAAAGCGCTCCAAGACATCTAGCTTCCTAATTGCCTCGCTCCTCAACAAGTCAAGGGCTGTATGGGAAACTTTACCAAGTAGGTGTTGAAACAACGGGTGTTTGTGGTGGGTCATTGTTTTTTCGATGCTATCTCGAAAAGTCTTCCTTATTTCACCGAACTGTGCCTCAACTATATCATGGACACAACCAACTATACGGTCGAGCGAGCTCCTATCTTCAACGTATCTCTTTAAGTTGGCGTGTTGGCTCTCAACTCTGTTTGTGGTACGATTACCAAAGTTGCGCCTCTTATCAGTCCACGCAAAGACGAACATCTCCTTATAGTCTTTTAGCCAGTTATCGTACACGTATTTGAAGACCCCTAAAATGTAAAAATAATTTAATAAAATTTGCATAGGTGAGTCGTATGTTATTATAAAAACTTACTAGAACGTTTGCACTCCACAAGTCGTTGTCGCATGTTGCGCAAGTGGTACTCGTAGATGAGTATGGATGGAGACTCAATCAATGTCCCCCAGAATGACAAAAATTTCTTCCAGTCTTCGTCTGTGAAGGCACCCTTGCAGTGCTTCATAACATTCTGTTGTATGTGCCACCTACAAAGAAGCCTGGAGGCGTTTGGAAATACTTTAGCACACGCGCCCATAAGGGCTAGGTCTCTATCGGTTAAAATCACACGTGGCTCCATGCATTCATCCAACATTGACTTAACCCTCTCAAGCACCCACACAAAGTTATCACCCCGTTCTTTACTAACAACGGCATGCGCGATAATAAACGATTTGTTGGTAGGCGTCATACCAACAATCTGGATAAAGGGCATATTGTATATGTTTGTCTTGTACGTCGCATCGATCAGCATGACGTGGGGGAATGCACGCCACATGTCTCTCGAGTACCGATGAAGAAAGAAGATCTCTGTTACGATCTCTGTTCCGGGTTCCTCCCGTGTCTCGTAAATAAAGTCGTTGTTTATCAGCTTGTCTTCTAGTGACTGCATGGGAGTCAATCCTTGTCTTTGTTCGGCTCTAATCTTCGCCACAACGTTTTGAACGTCTTTCAGAACATGAAACCTGTCGGGGTCCTGCTTCCTTATCGTTTGAAATATTTTGCGCGACTCCATGTTTTGAGCTGTCAGCTGCTCGATCAGTTTCATTTCGCTTGGAGTAAACCTTCGCACAAACGCGTGGGCCGATAGGTCCTCACAAAGTTCGTGGTTATGTTCAATTTTTCCGTCTTTAATCTCCCAGGTTTCATACGGGTGGTTTCGCACAGCCAGCAGGTAAAACGGGCAACCGGTTTTTTTGCTTCCGGCTTTTCTAAGTGTTGCTGTAGTCTGGTGCTCACCAGCACGATCACATTTAAGCCATACCCTCCGGATTCTTCCACCGGTTTTCTTTGATCGACGGGTGACAATAACGAAACCATCCGCGTTTGCTATTTCTTGTATCCGATTCTTTAGTTCATCTAAAGAGTTGAAAACCTGTAACATCGACAATAATAATAAATAATTTTAATAAATAAATAAATAATAATAATAATAATATTAATAATAATACTAATAATAATACTAATAATAATAATTAAATAATACAAAAATAGTAATTAATACCTGCTTTTTTAAGTACGGACTGTCCTAGATGGGAGGTGTCTCACCACCATATCTACCATATCCACCATAACCACCGTCTCCTCCGTATCCACTGTATCCACCATCTCCTCTGTATCCACCGTCTCCTCTGTAACCACCGTCTCCTCCGTATCCACCGTCTCCTCCGTATCCACCGTCTCCTCCGTATCCACCGTCTCCTCCGTATCCACCGTCTCCTCCGTATCCACCGTCTCCTCCGTATCCACCGTCTCCTCCGTATCCACCGTCTCCTCCGTATCCACCGTCTCCTCCGTATCCACCGTCTCCTCCGTATTCACACCCGTATCTATAATCCGGATACCCTTGTTGCGTCGGATAACTTGGTTGACAAGCATGGTATGAGTCATCTACAAGGGCTGTTTCATCAACAGGGGGATGATTGTTCAAATCTAGAAACGGTTTGTTTTGTTCTCCTTGTATACTAGACACAACCTCCTCTTGCTCATTAGAATCGGGAACGCAAGACTCCTCCAAAATAAAGAACCCTATCATCATTAGTAAATAATAAACTAAAACAAAAACTAATTAAAACATTTAAGTACCTGTACCGTTACCGGATCGCTTTCGGGCACCCAGTTCTCGCTATAATATTGCCCGAAGACATAGTTGCCGTCCCAGTATGATGACATTTCAACACTTCGGGATGATAAGAACACAAATTAAATGCCGTCCCAGAATGAAAGAAGAAGAAGATGTAGCAGAATGAAAGAAGAAGAAGAACAAGAACAAGCGTAGAGACATAATACATGTCTTAAATGTTGGATGCTCGGGACAAACCATACACTGTATGTTTCACTTTTTCATAAGCCTTAGACGCCTCGTATAGCTCTAGACCCCTCGTATATATTTTTGTCAGCTGTAGAAGACGCCTCGTATAGGTCTATACGAGGCGTCTTAGTGCCTCGTATCCATCCCTCGTACAGACCTAGACTCCCCGTCTGATGTGACTGATTTGACATTGTGCTTTGGTGCAGAGATGGTCGGAAAAGTAACCCTATACGCCTCGTATAGGTCTATACGAGGCGTCCTGAAGGGTGTCAAAATAGGCGTGAAGGTGTGTAAATATGTAGACCCTTTGGATAACTGCACAAAGGGAATAATGTGACCAAATGCAAAGAAAGGGAACATCACTATGTGTAGCTCCTTATCTTTTCCATTTGAAGACATTTTCACTGCATAAGTTTTATGCATAGAGAGTTGATAGACATATATAGGTGTACGTCGTAATCACCTCCTCAAATCAAATAATTAATAGAAAGTAGACTAAAAAACACAAAACTAATTACGTAACCGACAATGTACCATTTAAAATCGCCCAAGCCAAGCATCAATAACAAAGTCAAATGAAAAAAAAGAAAGAAATCTAATTATTTTAAAGGTTTTCTTCTGTTTTGGTTTCCGTTTGTTGATCAAAACATGTGTTTTTCTTTTTGGAGTTGATATTTATACACCCTTTCTCTCTAATTTTTCTCTACACACACACATATATATATATATATATATATATATGGGAAGGTTCATTTGAGAAGAAATTTAATGTGAGAAAAAAAAGAAGAAAGGGCATATTAGTAAAATACTATTTCATTTATAACTAATATCAATAATTTTTAACTCTTTAATTAATTAGTCAACAAATCATTAATTATCCTACATATAACCTACAAAACCTACACATATCAAAATTTTCCTACATATACCCTACACATTATAGAATTTTATCCTACACAGTCGAAATATATCCTACACACCTCGATATACATCCTACACAACTCGTAATTTATCCTACACAACTAATAATTTATTCTACACTTTAAATTAAGTTGTTTTTTTTAATATGGAAAAAGTATATATTTTGAAAAGGAGTTACAAATTTAATTTAGTTAGTTATTAAAGTGGAAGAATACAAATTAATGATTTTTGTAAGTTTACCAATATACCCTTATATTAAAATTAAATGCAAATATTAAATGAAGTAAAATGAAGCATTATTATTGGTTGAAACTTCTTATTTTTTCTTCTTACAAAAAAATTCTTCTCATTTGAACCTTCCACTATATATATATATATATATATATAGGGGAAGGTTCATTGGGGAACACTAAAAAAGTGGGGAACAGCGGGGAATCGACTCAAACGAACTCCGATTGGACTCATTTCAGCGGCGTTGGAACCGACTTGTCGAACCCTAACTAAGATCTCTTAACCCTAAACCCTAAATCCTAACTCATAAACTCTAAACCCTAAAGCTAAAAAATAAGGCTAAAACCTAAGCTAAACCGTAAAATCTAAACTATAAACCCTAAAAGCTAAACCCTAAAGGCTAAACCTAAAGCTAAACCCTAAAGCTAAACCCTAAGGCTAAACCCTAAAGCTAAACCCTAAAAGCCAAACCCTAATCTATTTAGGGTTTAGGAGTTATGAGGGTTTAGGGTTAAGAGATCTTAGTTAGGGTTTGACGAGCTGGTTCCAACGCCGCTGGAATGAGTCCAATCGGAGTTCGTTTGAGTCGGTTCCCCACTGTTCCCCACTTTTTTAGTGTTCCCCAATGAGCCTCACACTATATATCTATATAGGGTAAGGTTCATGCGAGAACCACCTTTATTGCGAGAACCGCGAGAACCAATGTGAACACAACCTAAAATAGCTAAAAAAACCTAACCCGTACAAACTTTGTTACAATATACAATATATCACGAGAAACTGATAAATTAACTGGAAAACGAGAACCGCCCCGTACATAGCCCTAAACTCACCAACCTAAGTGATATGTTTCCCGCTGTATCGGGCGGGTAAATGGCTAGTATATATATATATATATATATATATATATATATATATATAGGGAGGGGCTCATGCGAGAACCACCCTTATTGTGAGAACCGCGAGAACCAATGTGAACACAACCTAAAATAGCTAAAAAAACCTAACCCCCCCCCCCCCCAAAACCTAAACCCCCCCCCCCCCAAGCTAAAAAAAAAAAACCTAAAAAAAACCTAACCCCACCCCCCCCCCCCCAAAAAAAACCTAAACCCCCCTCCCCCACCCCCCAAAAACCTAAACCCCCCCAAGCTAAAATGCTAAAAACTAAACCCCCAAAAAACCTAAAAAAAACTAAAAAAAATAAAAAAAAATCAAAAAAGAAATCCAAAAAAAATCCAAATTTTTTTTTTGATTTTTTTAATATTTTTTAGGTTAAAATCGCTACTTTTCGAAGCCAAAAAAAAAATTAAAAAAATAAATAAATAAATAAAATTTTTTTTTTTTTGAGTTCGAAAAGTAGCGATTTTAACCTAAAAAATATTAAAAAAATCAAAAAAAAAAAATTTTGTGTGATTTTTAGCTATTTTTAGGCATTTTTGGTGTGTTCACATTGGTTCTCGCGGTTCTCACAATAAGAGGTGGTTCTCGCATGATCTTCTCCCTATATATATATATATATATATATATAGGGGATCGCTAGAATGAGAACCACCACGAGTTATGAGAACCGCGAGAACCACGTGCCACGGAGGGGAGTTGACCACGATTTTTTTTTACAACTAGATCCGTATATTTTAACAACATTCGTAAAAAAAAAATTTCAAACGGTGCGCCCGAGGGGGTAGTTTTTTACATCCAAAGTTTGTAAAAAAAAAAGAAAAAACAAAAAAATAATAAAAACACCAAACTTTGGGTGTAAAAAACTACCCCCTCGGGCGCGCCGTTTGAAATTTTTTTTTTTACGAATGTTGTTAAAATATACGGATCTAGTTGTAAAAAAAAAAATTGTGGTCAACGCCCCTCCGTGGCACGTGGTTCTCGCAGTTCTCATAACTCGTGGTGGTTTTCATTCTAGCGGCTCCCTATATATATATATATATCTATATTATATATAATATACATATCCAAAGGACTTCTTAAGGTCATTGAAATTTCGTTAAAACACTCCTAAAGCATGATGTACAAGTCTTTTAAGCACCAGAAAACTTCACTTTCCACTTGTACCCTTTCCCCTAAACTAAACACGTGGACACACAAACTAGGGTTTCTCCCATCTTTCATTTGGTCTGCCGCTCATCCTCTCATCCTCTGCTCTCTCTCTATGGCGATTGCTCATCAGGCCTCTCTCTCGGATCTCGCTAGATCTCTCACCAGATCTATGAGGATTTCACCAGATCGATGAAGGTAACCTCCTCTTCTCTCTCTCTCTCTCTCTCTCCCCCTCTCTCTCTCTCAAACTTAGTTTCAATTAGGTTTTCATGTCTCATTTTCTCCGCCTCCATCTGCTCCTCTCTCCCAATGGCGATCTGCAGCTGCTTTCTCTAGGCAAACACGCAGATCCCGTTGTCTCTTTCACCGTCAACGGAGGTAACTTCTGGTCCTTATTCTTCTCCGGCATCGATATTCCATTTTCAATTTCAACTACTTGCTTTATTCAACGCTTTCGTGCACAAACCCTAGCTTTTCGATGTGTATTGTGACATCTGTGTGTAATTTAGTGGTTAGGGTGCCTAAATATCGGTGAAACATTTCAGATCTGCTTTTTAGAAGTTGAATTCATGTTTTTATTGAAATTTATTGTTGTAATGAACGTGATTATGTCATTTGAAGCGAGAATACCTAGGTCGATTTGCTTTTGGTCTACACGATGTATTGAGGGGTATTTTAGATCTAAATGGTCAAAACATTTTTTCATTGAATAATCACGGATGGATAATCTGCAGGATGTAATTTCTGTAGAAGTAAATTTGTAACACTTTTGTTTGTTTGTTTTGGATGTTACAGAAGACAGCAACTATTGATAGTACAAAACTTCCAAAGGGGTAAGTTATTTATGATTAGTGCATTTATGTTTGTAGTTCTTTTGCTGTTGGGCGTTTTGTAATTATTTTTTATTTAAAAATTGCAAGGAATGAGCCCCCGAAAGAGTTTATACAAGCCAAAAAGCATTATACTGAAGCTCTCATTGACGGGCGAGTGCATTTTAAACTTTTTAATGACTGCTATGTCCAGGTAAGTTTTTTTGTTGGATGTTTGACATTATATTGTTTTGTGTTATTCAACATATTTAATATTAATTAGTAAGTTAGCATGGTTGATTATGATTAATCTTGTTTTCTCTCTAGGCTGGTGAGGGCGAAGATAATTACATATGCAGAGTTGTTGAAATGTTTGAAGGATTAGATAAGAAACCTTATTTTTGTGCTCAGTGGTTTTATAGAGCCAAAGATACGGTAATCTATATTTCAACAAGCTTAGGAATTCTAATATTCAATATTTTGGTTCTGGTATTCGTATTCCTATTTCCATTTCAGGTCATTCAGGCTTGTTCTAACCGTATTGATGACAAACGTATATTCCTTTCTGAAATAAAGGATGACAATCCTCTTGATTGTCTTGTGGTGGTGATGATTGTTAGGATTGGTCGCCGTCTGACGTCATGGTGGAGGCGAGTTCCTTTGAAGATTTGGAGACAGAGGGCCAATGTGATTCGTGTAAGAAGCCTGTGTTGAATAGGTTTTCTAATGGAGTCGCAGTTGCGGTTAGTCCGGTTATGGATGCAGCTTGGCCTGCGCTCGGTGAATCGACTAACCGACGCTTAAGCTGTCCTCATCGGAGTCATTAAAAGCGCTTTCTGATACTAGCTCAATACTTCTATCACAAGTCAGTTCTTGGGCTAACCAAAGACGTGAAGTGAAAAAAGATTGCAGTTTTGCATCTGGGTATGCTAAAAAGACTGATGAAATCAGCAAATCTAATCGTAAGAGACTTAAACCTAGATTCCTAGACCTGGACCAAAGGATCGCCAGATGATTCAAGATCATGCAAAAGAGTTAAGAGAAATTGTTCATGATCATGCAAAACAGTTAAGAGAAATTGTTCCAAACAGTGCCAAGGTAAAATATGTTTGGATAGCTTCTTATATATTATATTTATAGGGCCAAATTGTTTTATCCAACTCTTGAGGTACCCTGTAAAAAGTATGCTTTTCTTATGTTTTTTTTTTTTCTGTAAACAGCGCAACATCGATGCTTTGCCAGAACGCACCATCAAGCACATGCCTTTCTTTGTTGACATACACGGGTGATAGGTTGTTTAACCGTACGGGTCGGATCGCCGTTTCGGTTTTTGGTCAGCTTGCATGTGACCTTTCCTGGGTCAGCTCTTGGATTTTCGTTTAGCTTACAAGTGACATTTACTTTGTAACGGGTCAATCTGCATATGGTTGTGTCAAATTGTTCTTCATATGATTTCTTTAGCAAAATAGTAAATGATGAAACAAAGAAGACGAACCTGATGAGTCTATATTTCAATCCACTACAAAAAAGATTGAAATTGTTTCGAAACTTGTTGTAATGTTGAATGCTAATTGTAGTGAATTATACTTCGTTTATGCAGTGTGATAGAATGTGATTTACAATTTTTTTTGCTTGTTTATTGTTTATCGTTTCGGATTTTGCTGCAAGTGCTAAAAGTTTGGTGTTCGTAGTGGATACACTTTGCTGAGGGATCCACACCATAACAAGGGGATTGCGTTTACCGAGAGGGAAAGAGATTCTCATTATTTGCGCATTATGTTGCCTCCGGTTGTTGCCACACAGGAGCTTCAGGAGAAGAAGTTGATGCAAAATATTCGCAGTTATGAAGTTCCCTTGCACAAATATGTGGCTATGATGGAACTCGAGGTATCATCTTACTTTGATTTCCGGTGATCAACATATTTTACAAATTGAATTTAGGATGTTTCTGAAGATGATCCTTGTTAATAGTATTAGTTCATATTTGTTCTGTTATGGTTTATAAGAGCGAAACGAGATGCTATTCTACAAGCTTCTTATCGATAATGTGGAAGAGCTTCTCCCTGTTGTGTACACTCCCACAGTTCATGTGTGGAATCATCCTCGATGCCCTTTATAACACATTGGCTTTTATATTATTCATTGAAGCAGCATTACAAAGCTCAATGCGACATCTGTTGGAACAGAACAACCGAGTTCTTGGTCAGATCTCAACTAATATACACATACTAAAGGTAAAGTAATTGTTCCAGTTCAACTAATATATCTCTTGTATATGTGTGCTTGAATTTTTTTTCGATAAAAAGGATGACAACATAGATTGCAGTTTTGAATTTTGTATGGTTGAGTAGTCTCTTACTAGAAGCTGATGCTTTACAACATCAATCAACAGCTGCAGGACAATTTCGATCTTTTTAGGCAGATCAAGAACAATATTACTGCCATCTTAAACGAGTATGTCAGATATTGATATTCATAGAACTTGTTGTTTTTTCTGTACATATTTGAGGTGGCAACATGGATGTGTCTGGGGTTGAGTAACGGGTTAAAACAGGTTTGGGTCAAATGGGTAATTTTTAGTAGTTGAGATGGGTCGGGTTGACCCGATACACTTCTTTCCAAATTTTTAAAATTTATTTCTAGAAAACTAGGGTCTTAAATATGATTAGAAAAAATTATATGTAAATTCTGAATAAAGGAAGTTAGAAAGTGGTATTTATTAAAATACACTTTGAATTACTTCTGACCCGTTTGACCCATTTCCTTTTCTAGCAATTTTTTAAAAAAATTTACCCATTCAATCTGTTAATATATAAAACTAAACTCAAATTAATCGACCCATTAATAAGTTTATGGATTGAAATTATATTGATATAATTTCTGCTAATGGATAAGAATTCCGCTTCAATTCTTGCAGCATGAGATGCATGCCTGGGCCACCGGTACCCATTTCACTAAACGAGGACCTTGCTAATGCCATTCTCTCCATTAGAACTCAGGTCATTCTTTTTTCAAGTTTATATATTTGCATCTACAGTGAAATAGGAGGTTTCAATACCGAAAGTAAAATTGGTCCATTTACCTTTAACAATTCTTGGTTTTTCGGGAATAATGATAATGCATGAAATACTGATTTTGTTTTATGGTTGATAATCGACAGACAATGATGTTCACATCAGGCGGGATGAATATGGCTGTTCGGGCTCCGTTTCGTAATCGTCAAATAAAGGAAGTGTCTGAGGCATATATGGAAGCATTGATCCCTGAACCGTCACCGGCTAATATTAGGAGGTATGTGATGTTTTTCAATTTCTGTATCTTGTGGCATAATTTAAGGAGTAGTTATTTGATTTGAGCCTTAGCTACATTTTGATTGCCTTAGCCTTAGTTTTGCCTTCGCGCAGTCTTGGTGTATAGACTTGTTAGGGGAGCAAATTGGCACTTTTTGGCGGGTTTTTGCAACCTTATTCATATCTATTTGCTACTTTATCTGTTACTACTACAAAGGAAGTGGTTGAGGCCATGGCAGCCTTCAACGAGGTTCTCTCTCTCTCTCTCTCTCTCTCACACACACACACACACACAAACTAAAGTAACAAATATATTATTGTTTGCAGAGACCACTTATTATGGCTCTCTCCAATACAACCTCACAAGCAAAGTGCACTTCTGAACAAGCTTACACGTGGACTGAGGTGATGTCTGTCGTTAGTGACATGCAAAAACCAACTAAACCAGTAGATAGGATAAGTCGGATATCGAACCAGAGGAGGATTGTGGAAAGTGTGTAATGCTCAGTTTTGATTAACTACTATAAAAAAAATAAAACTCAGTTGTTGGATTTGATTAATTATCTAAAAATTACGAACTAAAAAGTGAGGTTTAAATCAAGAGAGAGAACAATGGTTCCTCCAGATTTCAGGTTTTACAGCTAGATTCAATTATGTGTTTAATCGAAACACTCACATAGACACAAGTGTTTAACTTAATTCATCAATTGTGATAACCAAGGACTAAGTACTCCGGTCAATACATAACGGGAGGTTATCGAATGATTATCAATTACAATTACAAACCCTAACCCCATGTCAAATATATCCCAATTACTAGAACTCTCGGGAACTGAATGCTTAGAAATTAAGGTTTAAATAAATGTAACTTTTTACAACCAGTAAATCAAATCAATGGTGAAAAGCATCAAATGCTTAGATCACCAGGTTAAAACGATTGTCACAAACACATAAAATTATCCAACTTACAAAAACCCTCCATCCGGAGGAAACCATAGAAAGACTAGCCGCTCATCTCGCACGAAGAATCTTCAAAAGCTTGAATTGATGAAGAAATCATGGTTGATTCGATGATTGGAATGAGAATCTTGATGTTTGGAGATGAAAAACTTGAGCTTCGATTTCCTTTGAGTGCCTCTTGATCGATGATGAGTGATAAGATGAGCGGCTAGTCTTTCTATGGTTTCCTCCGGATGGAGGGTTTTTGTAAGTTGGATAATTTTATGTGTTTGTGACAATCGTTTTAACCTGGTGATCTAAGCATTTGATGCTTTTCACCATTGATTTGATTTACTGGTTGTAAAAAGTTACATTTATTTAAACCTTAATTTCTAAGCATTCAGTTCCCGAGAGTTCTAGTAATTGGGATATATTTGACATGGGGTTAGGGTTTGTAATTGTAATTGATAATCATTCGATAACCTCCCGTTATGTATTGACCGGAGTACTTAGTCCTTGGTTATCACAATTGATGAATTAAGTTAAACACTTATGTCTATGTGAGTGTTTCGATTAAACACATAATTGAATCTAGCTGTAAAACCTGAAATCTGGAGGAACCATTGTTCTCTCTCTTGATTTAAACCTCACTTTTTAGTTCGTAATTTTTAGATAATTAATCAAATCCAACAACTGAGTTTTATTTTTTTTATAGTAGTTAATCAAAACTGAGCATTACACACTTTCCACAATCCTCCTCTGGTTCGATATCCGACTTATCCTATCTACTGGTTTAGTTGGTTTTTGCATGTCACTAACGACAGACATCAAAATGGCGCCGCTGCCGGGGAGGCGTGCGCAAAGTGCTTAGTGTTAAGTTCTAGTTTTAGTTAAATATACAAAAAATCCAAAAATAGTGTCTTTTTAGTTTGTTCTGTTTTGTTCGGATTTACGCGAGGTTTTCTTGTTTTTGTTTGTGCAGGTGATCTAGTAAGTGTATGCATCATACTCGAAATTCCGAGAAGTCATCACCATTAGTGTTCGACCCAGAGATCGAGAGAACAGTAAAGCATACAAAACGTGTACTACATCGTGAGAACAAGATTCTTCAATCACCAACATCAACACTCAAGACAATGGAGAACTCAGCGACTCCGGAGAAACAACCGCAAAACCCACTTCCACAACAACAATTCTCACCAACACCTACCCAACCTTCACCAAACACTACCATACCACCACCACCACCACAGTCTACACAACCTACTTCTACATCTCCAGTACCATCATTCTCAACCTTTTTCCCAAACTTTGACAACACTCAACCAACTTCCACCCAAACAACATCCCTTCAATACCCAACTGCAACCCAGACGGTCAATTTACAACATTCGTCTCCTTATGTCAGAATCATTCCCGATGATGCTCCATTACCGAGTCAGACTCAAGCACCTAATGCAACATCAATTCCGCCAGCCACCCGACCGGTTATTTCACAGCAAAGTCAGCCAATGCCACATCTTTATAGATCGGCCATTTATGATCAAGGAAATAATTCGGGGGATTTCGATGATGGTTTTGAGGAATATGATAACTACGTGGGTCAAAACGAGAGACAAGTGGTCAATATGGGTACCTACGAGAGGCAAACAGTTGGGGCAGGTGGATTCGAAAGAGTCAATCAAGGGAATTTGGGGTATCAACAATATGTGCAACCAACGCAGATACCACAACAATATCTTCAACCTGACCCACTCAATCAGCAGCCTGCTCCGAGAAGGCCGGTGGTGGATATTCCATTACCACCACCGGTACCTCAGATGCAGGGTCAGGCAAGACCGCTGCCACGAAACCTACACCGACCGGTGATTTTACCGGAAGGAATTCCACGACGAAATAATCAAGGTCCAGTTCGAGGTATAGAGAGCCACTTCAGGACTGCCATAGTTAACAACCCGTCACCGGTTGTGATCCCGCAATTACAAGGAGGGCGCTCGTTTGAAGTACGAACACAATCGATATCCAGTCTGCCTAAGTTTCATGGTCACGCACATGAAGAACCATATCTACACATTGCTGCTTATGATGCACGTTGCAACACAATCAGTAGCCAAGGGTTCTCCGTTGATGATGTGAAATTGGAACTTTTCCAATTCACACTTGAAGACAAAGCACAACAATGGTTTCATTCGCTACCGTCAGCTTCGATCTTCACATGGGATGAAATGCAGCAACAATTTCTAGATGAGTTCTATACGCATTTGCGTACTAACAATGCAAGGAAGGATATTCGAGGGTTTCGACAACTGCCCGGTGAGTTATTTCACGAAGCGTTTAATCGCTTTAAAATGATGCTCAAGAACTGTCCACATCATGAGATATATTTGTGGGAGCTTATTAAGACATTCTACGAAGGCCTAACAGATGAAGATGCCAGGGATGTAAATTCAATATCCAATGGTACTTTTGGAATGAATTACGAAGAAGATGATTGGGAATATTTAGAAAGAACCGCAAGGGCGTCAAAACGCAAGGCTCAATCTTCAAGAAGTGCACGACAGTCAACAGTGAGAGCAGTAGAGAATCCACCGGAGGTAAATGGTCAGTTTCCGTTTTGTGGTCATTGTGGGGATATAGGGCACATTGCTGATCAGTGCCCTAACATTATCGGTAATCTGGATGAGGTGAACATGATGCAGGGAAGTGGGAACATGTATTCAGGTTTCCAAGGAAACAACCAATATTACCAGCCCCGGAACCAAAATAATTATCAAGGGGGTAATAATTCGGGTTTCCAACGAAATTACCAGCATAGTAATGGTCAAGTGAATAATGATATGATGGAGATGTTGAAAGCAATTCAGCTTGACTTACAAAATCAAAGGCTTGAATTGAAAAATCTTGCTCAAAAGGAAGAGATGCGAGATAAAGCCGTTCAATCATTAACCACACAAATGGCCCAACTTGCAACCGATGTGAAGGAGTTGAAACAGCAAAACGGGAAGCTTCCCAGTGACACTCAAACGAACCCCAAGTACGGGAAGAATATACCAGTCAGCGGGGTAGGTTTCGTTCCTAAAAACAATTTGAATGATAAATTTTTAACTTCTTCTGTTTCCCATGTGATTGCAGGTTTAAGTGGCGCAAATGAGGATGGAGATGGGTGTGACTCAGGAGAGCCGGTCGTCCCGATTCTAGTGGGAAAGTTCAAAATCCACAAGGCATTGTTGGATTATGGAGCTGGGATGAGTGTTCTTCCCGGTAGCCTTTATGACCAGTACGACTTTGGTCCGTTACACGCAATTGATCAAATGGCCATGTTTGCGGATGCGAGTTTAAAGCAACCTCGAGGGGTTGTAAAGGATGTGGTAATTCAGCTCGGCGAGTTCTACTACTCGGTCGATTTTATGGTGGTTGATTATGCACCCGCACTGACCTACGCACAACCGAAGGTAATTTTGGGTCGCCCGTTTCTGTATACAGCAAATGCACAAATCGACTGCAGGAATGGGATGGTAATTTTAAGTTACAAGAATCGTAAGCTGTATTTCAATGTATTTTTAAAATCTATTGCTTATGATCTTCTGAATGATGTGAGTCCCATAGGTGCTACTAATGAGATTGGTTCGAGTGGAGGTAATTTTTGCAGGTCTGAGTTAACGAATGATGGAAGGCAGGTGAACAAGACAGCTGTTAGAGGAAGAGCAATTGCAGGAAAACCACCCGATGGTGGGAGTGAGTGGGGCAACAAGGCTGAGGTTGAACTCAACTGGCGTGGAGCTGCGAGCCTTCCAAAAGATTGGACAATGATGTATGGAGAGAAATGGGGAGGAAAACGTGCAGTTGAACCACCCTGAATGTCAGGTACAGTCTGGCTGAAGACCTAAAACTTAGCGCTCTCGGGAGGCAGCCCGAGGATGTAGAGTATTGTACTTTGGTTTGGTTCGTTTTGGTGTGGCTGTGTTTTGACAGGTTCTTGATTCAATCATCACGGATGCAACAATTCAAGTGTGGGGATGTTTTGCAACATCCCCGGTGAGATGTCAAAGAATCTACGGAATACGTCTATTCCGGTTAAAGCACAACAGTCGCATCACACAGACACATGATCAGGTGCATGTGTTTATCTATCTTAATTTGTCTTTGGTGTGTTTTGTTGTTTTTGGTGGTGTGAACCTTTGTTTTGTTTAGGGGATGTGTTTTGGTTGTTTTGTTCTGAGTTAGCCACTCATTTAGGATTGTTGGGTTGTTTTCCCGGGCTTATAGTTTAAAAGCACCATACATTGGGGACAATGTATCCCAAGTGTGGGGATGGGGGAGCCCGGGAAGGGATTTGTGGATAAAGCTTTGAAGCGATTGAAAGTGGTTGAAATCAATGAAAATTGGTGAAAATTGAAAATTTTGAAAATTTTTCATCGCCTTAAACAATCTAATTGGATACGAAAACCTAAAGTTTCAATCACTAATAGGCTTCTTACCGGTAGTAGACTAGATTAGTCCCTTGTCATGGTTGTCCCTTTAAGTTTCATGAGAGTAGGTTTGACAAGTGTTTTATAGGAAATGAGTTGAAAAGAGATGTCTATCTAGGGGTAACATGTTTTAATTGCATATGCTACATGTCGTCAACCTTTTTACCTTTTCTTGGTGAGATTTTGAGCCTGTAGACGGATAGGATACTTTATATAATGAATTCATTTGTTGAGTGCAGGCTACGTGTTATTCTTTGTTAGAACTTGTGTGATTCGATGCATGCTGAGACTGTGAGTTTGACATGTGCACACATATGATAAAGGCATTAGGATTTTCTGTTACACCCTTTTGTGTTTGTGTTTCGTTTGTGTTGTTATTCACCAATTTCCCTTAGTAGCCCTGTTGAGCCCAACTACCTTTCGTTTGTTCACCCATTGTCTATTGTGAAAAAACCGACTGTGATGATATTGCTATGAAAAAGAAAAGAAAAAAAAAATAGAAGAATGTGTGAAGGAAAATGGAAAAGAAAAGAAAAAAAAAAGTATTGTGAATATCGTATGTGTTATTGGGTAGAAACCAACCCAAAAGTATAAGTTGTGTTTGAATAAAGTTATCACGGTTTGGTTATTGTTTGTGAGCCAATTAGAAAAGAAAAAGAACCTAAAAATATTTTCCTACCTTTACCCTAAGCCCAAAACCCGAAAGTCCTTTTGATATGTGCCATGTTAGATGATACGGTGGAGGCGTGATTGTTATACAAGCCTATGATTACAGAATTTCATGTTTGCTTTTTGAGTGTTTTATATACTAGCACATTACATGCTAGTCCAGATATTAACCTGAGAGGAGAGTACATTGTGAGGGGTGTGTAGCATGTGTCTAATTGTAAACATGTTAGTTTTAGATAGGCAAGTCTTAAGTTTTTTTTAAATTGCATCATTACTTGTCAGACTGTCAATCTCGATTGTGTCAGTCTATGGGATGGGTATGACTTGGGACTGAACAGGTTGAAGTGTTTAAGGGGTTTAAAGGTGTTGTTGCTATGGTGACTAGTTCTAGTTGGTTTGCTTGGGGACAAGCAAAGGTAAGTGTGGGAATGAAAAAACCAACTAACTCTATAGCTAGGGTAAGTCTATAGCTAGGGTAAGTCGGATATTGAACCAGAGGAGGATTGTGGAAAGTGTGTAATGCTCAGTTTTAATTAACTACTAGTGAAAAAGTAAATCTCAGTTGTTGGTTTAATTGTTTGATTAACTAACAAACTACGAAAATACGAGGTTGTAAACAGTTGGAGAGAACAATGGTTCCTCCAGATTTCAGGTTTTGCAGCTAGATTCAATTATGTGTTTAATCGAAACACTCACATAGACATAAGTGTTTAAACTTAATTCACCAATTGTGATAACCAACGACTAAGTACTCCGGTCAATACATAACGGGAGGTTATCGAATGATTATCAATTACAATTACAAACCCTAACCCCATGTCAAATATATCCCAATTACTAGAACTCTCGGGAACTGAATGCTTAGAAATTAAGGTTTAAATAAATGCAATTGTTTACAACCAATAAATCAAATCAAAGTGAAAAGCATCGAATGCTTAGATCACCGAGTTAAACGATTGTCACAAACACATAAAATTATCCAACTTACAAAAACCCTCCATCCAGAGGAAACCACAAAAAGTTTAGCCGCTCATGGTGGGTTGTTGATCTTCAATGGCTTGAATAATAATTAAAATCACCATATTCATTATACTATAATATAAAGAATTATGGTAAAATTAATATCTTGCAATTCAATCTCGTTCCCCAATATGATAATTCTGTTTGTTGGATGACTTTCGTGCCCCACTTGTCTTCGAAGATGATGATGATGTGTTGACTAAAGGTGAGGTGATGATGTGATCGATCCCCCAAGTGGCGGCTGCCAAAATTAATGATGTGTTGATGATGTATTATGATCCTCTCTTCCAAACTCGTATGTCGGCCCCTTTTGTTCTCATATACCGGCCCATGTGTGTATGTTCCATAAGTTAAAATGGCGGCCCACGTGATGATGTTGTGATTTGTTATTTTGCTGCATATAATAACTCGTAAGCTACGAATTGAGACCGTAGCCTACGAAATATAAATTCTGTTCCTTCCGTTGCCTTTACACATCCACTCGTAACCTACGAAACACAACCTGTAGGCTACGATTTAAAAGTTTTGTCCCAACTTGTTTTCACATTCCACCAACTCGTAAGCTACGAGTTGTGATTCGTAGCCTACGATCGAGATACATACCCTTCTATTCCTTCTTCACACCACTTTCAGCAAATGTCATTTAGGCCCCTCAACTTTATTTTTCCTTGATTCTTGCATATCTAAGCTCCACACAACTTCCATAAATTACCGAATTAGTCCCTGTACTTTGCTTTTTCATATTTCCTTCACTCACTAGCTTTTATATCACCCGAACAAGCTTCAACATCATTCTTGAGCTGCAATATCCCATCCAATGCTTGCAACTTCATCTTTAATCATCATAAATACACTGAATTATGTGCTTTACCTGCAAAACAACTATTTCTCGTAGTTAACTGATTCTAAGCAAGTAAACACATAAAATATACATAAAACTCATTAATTAAACACTCCAAGACTCAGGTTTTACCCTCTCCATCATGAGGTAACTGAAATTAGCTACTTTCAACTTCCATAAAAAAAACTCTCCATGTTAACACAAAAATGTCATGCAACGGCCACTGTTCCGGACACCTTCCCTAAGAATGCGGTATGTTGTGTTTATACTTTATATCGTCAATACGAAGTCCTTTTTGTTTGTTTTTTTCTTTTTTGGATAACGTATGAACATGTCGGACTCAAATTGTGGGTTGTGCGGTATGCCGCAGGCTGAAGAAATTGCTGAGAAACTGTGCGAGTGTATAGTAGGAATTATGTTTTGAAGTGGTCAAAATGGGTTCCAAGAAAGTGTAATATTTTGGTGTGGAGAGCTGCGATGGGTTGGATCCAGACAGTGGATGCTTTAAGAAACGCAACTGTTACAGTGGCGAGGATACCGCCATTTTATGCGAAGATGGGTCAGACTGCTGACCATATATTTTTGCTCTTGTTATGTTGCAGTGGCGCAGGCACGTTGTGGAGTCAGATCAGCGGATTCTAGAAATAGGCAATTGTATAGTGTTTTGTAAGTGATTTATAGATAGAAATCGTATAGTGTTTTGTTATTTGTGTGATATGTAGTTTGTTTAGTGGGTTTTTTTCATATGGCTGCTGTGTGGTGGTTATAGTTAGAGGTAATAGGACCGCACTCTTGATATGGGTATTTGTTGGTGTTATACTTTTTGACTATGAAAATGTTGTTTTAAATTAGCAGTTTTATTCCTGTAATCCATGCCTTCAAGACCCACTAACTATTTTGACTATGAAAATGTTGTTTTAAATTAGCAGTTTTATTCGCTTGCAGCTTGTAGTTGTGTTTTATATTACATTCATCTAATAAAAACACATGGTTTATTTAATGGAAGCTTAGGTGCAAACTCAACAACATATTTTATTACCTGTTACATGTATATATGTTTTTTTACCAACATAAAGTCACATTTTAACTACTTTATTTTCAACGTATTATATAAGCAAATCGAGTACATATATTCCTTGATCAACTTGTCATGGAGTAGTGATAGCATCAATTGAAACACAAAGAATACATAAATACAAATCACATTTGTTAAAATAAGCTTAACACTTATTTCCACACTTGAAACATTGAGGAACTCTTCTACAACATTTTTCGACTAGCCAAATGGCTCGATTGATGTCCTCAATGATTACAACAAGCTCGGATGTCACATCATGGCATATACACCCCACGTGGCTAACCCTTACACATTGGCAACACTATGGGCTTGAAACCCCTTGCAACTACGACTTGTAGGCATTCACAGCTCTTAATCAATCTCAAAGGAACCTGTGAACAATCCCGTCGTGGTAAGACACCGTGTTAAATCGTAAACTAAGATCTCTTAACCCTAAACCCTAAATCCTAATTCATAAACTCTAAACCCTAAAGCTAAAAAATAAGGCTGAAACCAAAGCTAAATCGTAAAATCTAAACTATAAACCCTAAACGCTAAACGCTAAACCCTAAAGGCTAAACCTAAAGCTAAACCCTAAAGCTAAACCCTACAGCTAAACCCTAAACCCTAAAACTAAACCCTAAACCCTAAAGCTAAACCCTAAGGCTAAACCCTAAAGCTAAACCCTAAAAGCCAAACCGTAATCTATTTAGGGTTTAGGAGTTATGATTTAGGGTTACGAAATCTTAGCTAGGGTTCGACGAGCTGGTTCCAACGCCGCTGGAATAAGTCCAATCGGAGTTCGTTTGAGTCGGTTCCCCACTGTTCCCCACTTTTTTAGTGTTCCCCAATGAACCTCACTATATATATATATATATATATATGGGTAAGGTTCATGCGAGAACCACCCTTATTGCGAGAACCGCGAGAACCAATGTGAACACAAAATAAAATCTAAAAAAAATCAAAAAAGCACTCAAATTTTTTTTTTATTTTTTTAATATTTTTTAATAAAAAATCGCTATATTTCGTTACCATAAAAAAAAAAAAAAAAAAAAACTTTTTTTTTCGAGTAACAGTTATCCATGCACATGTGCATATGTATCATTTACTTCAACAAATTCGGTAATACGTTATCAGGAATAGACAATTGCACTTTAATTTACAATACCATTAGTAATACACTACTTTTTACATTACCAATATTCAAAATGCACATGTGCATAATTAGGTATAACCATGATATAACGTGTTTTGGTACAAAAAGTTTGTGATTTTGAATGGAGAAGTAGGCCCATATACATGTTTTTTGGTTAGTTATATCTAGTGGTTGATGGTTTGGTTATAGTTGTCAATTTTTTATGTAATATGTTGATTGGATGGTATAAATGGTGTTTACATACATGTAATAAAGTGAAAATATTGTTAATGGTATTGTATTATGGATGGTAGGAGTTAATGGTATTGTATTATGGATGGTAGGAGGTAATGGTATTGTATTATGGATGGTAGGAGGTAATGGTAGTGTATTATGGATGGTATGATAGATGAAAGGGAAAGTGTATTCAAAGTGGTGTATCAAAACACCTTATTTCATGTTGATACATATAAATGCACATGTGCATTTCTAATATTGGCAATGTAAAAAGTAGTGTATTACATATGGTAGTGTAAATGAAAGTGCAATTGTCTAATATATGTAATGAATTACGGAATTTGTCAAAGAAATGACAAAAATGCACATGTGCATGCTTGTGTATTATGGATGGAATGATAGATGAAAGAGAAAGTAGTGTACCAAAACACCTTATTTCCTGTTGATACATATAGATGCACATGTGCATTTCTAACATTGTTAACGTAAAAAGTAGTGTATTACACGTGGTAGTGTAAATGAAAGTGCAATTGACTATTATTTGTAATGAATTACGGAATTTGACAAAGAAACGATACATATGCACATGTGCATGAATAACTGTTACTCGAATTTTATTTTTATTTTTTTTTGAAAATTTTTTTATTTTTTTTATTAACAAAATATTGCGATTTTTTCAAAAAAAATAGAAAAAAAATTAAAAAAAAAATTTTGGGCGTTTTTTAGATTTTTTTTTAGGAATTACTGTTTGTGTTCACACTGGTTCTCGCAATAAAGGGTGGTTCCTAACGGATCTTTGTCCTATATATATATGTATATGTATATATATATATGTATATATATATATAGATCTTTGTCCTATATATATATATGTATATGTATATATATATATATGTATATATATATAGGGTGAGGTTCGGCTAGAAATTCCAAGTTTCCTAAAAAGTGTAAAAAGTCATAAAACACAATAATTTCAGGTATAAAACACACCTAAAACTCACAAATAATAGAATGAATATTACTAAAACACCATATTCAAACTCTAATAGTCCATAAAAACTTCAAACGCACCATCGTATACCTATGAATATAAAACACAAAATGCTAAACAACATAAAACACAATAATATTTGTCATTCCATAATCAGAGCCCTAACATCTAAAACACAACACAAAACCCACATACATGATGTTTTAGTAATCTTCATCATATTATTTGTGGGTTTTTGGTGTGTTTTATGGTTGACATTATGGTGTTTTATGACTTTTTACACTTTTTAGGAAATTTGGACTTTCTAGCCAACTCCTAGCCAATATATATATATATATACATATATATATATACATATAGGGAGGGGCTCATGCGAGAACCACCCTTATTGTGAGAACCGCGAGAACCAATGTGAACACAACCTAAAATAGCTAAAAAAAACTAAAAAAAAACCTAACCCCCACCCCCCCCCCCCCCTAAAAACCTAACCCCCCCCCCCCCAAGCTAAAAAAAACCTAACCCCACCCCCCCCCCCCAAAACCTAAACCCCCCTCCCCCACCCCCCAAAAACCTAAACCCCCCAAGCTAAAATGCTAAAAACTAAACCCCCAAAAAACCTAAAAAAATCTAAAAAAAATCTAAAAAAATAAAAAAAAAAATCCAAAATTTTTTTTTTGATTTTTTTAATATTTTTTAGGTTAAAATCGCTACTTTTCGAAGCCAAAAAAAAAAAAATTTTTATAAAAAAAAAAAAAATTTTAAATTTTTTTTTTTATTTTTGGGTTCGAAAAGTAGCGATTTTAACCTAAAAAATATTTAAAAAATCAAAAAAAAAAATTTTTGTAATTTTTGGCTATTTTTAGGCATTTTTGGTGTGTTCACATTGGTTCTCGCGGTTCTCACAATAAGAGGTGGTTCTCGCATGATCTTCTCCCTATACATATATATATATATACATATATATATACACATATATATATAGGGTATGGTTCATGCGAGAATCACCTTTATTGCGAGAACCGCGAGAACCAATGTGAACACAACCTAAAATAGCTAAAAAAAACCTAACCCCCACCCCCCCAAAACCTACCCCCCCCCCCCCAAACCTAACCCCCCAAGCTAAATGCTAAAAACTAAAACCTCTCAAAAAACCTAAAAAAACCTAACCCTCCCCCCCCCCCCCCACAAAAAAAACCTAAACCCCCCTCCCCCCACCCCCCAAAACCTACCCCCCCCCCCCAGCTAAAATGCTAAAAACTAAACCCCCAAAAAACCTTAAAAAATCTAAAAAAAATAAAAAAAAAATTCTAATTTTTTTTTAATATTTTTTAAGTTAAAATCGCTACTTTTAGTAGCCAATTTTTTTTTTAAATTTATTTTTTTACTACTAAAAGTAACGATTTTTTTATAAAAAATATTAAAAAAATTGTGTTTTTTTTAGCTATTTTTAGGTATTTTTGGTTGTGTTCAAATTGGTTCTCACGGTTCTCGGAATAAGGGGTGGTTCCTAACGGATCTTTGTCCCATATATATAGGGGAGGGTTTAAATGAGAACGCTAAATATCGCGAGAACTGTGAGAAAAATGAAAAAAACCACGAGAACTTGGTCAAAAACAATTCAAATTTAAAATTTCTTTATACACTTATCATTATTGTTGGAATACAATGTTAGAAATTAAATTTACACGTTTAAATTTACTTGAATTCGTAAATAAAGAAAATTTACACATGTGTAAATTCGTAAACCCTAAACCTAAAACCCTAAAGCTAAACCCAAAGGCTAAACCCTAAAGCTAAACCCTAAAAGCCAAACCCTAATCTATTTAGGGTTTAGGAGTTATGATTTAGGGCTTAGGGTTAAGAGATCTTAGTTAGGGTCTGACGAGCTGGTTCCAACGCCGCTGGAATGAGTCCAATCGGAGTTCGTTTGAGTCGGTTCCCCACTGTTCCCCACTTTTTTAGTGTTCCACAATGAACCTCACACTATATAGGGTAAGGTTCATGCGAGTACCACCTTTATTGCGAGAACCGCGAGAACCAATGTGAACACAACTTAAAATAGCTAAAAAAAACCTAACCCGTACAAATTTGTTACAATATACAATATATCACGAGAAACTGATAAATTAACTGGAAAACGAGAACCGCCCCGTACACAGCCCTAAACTCACCAACCTAAGTGATATGTTTCCCGCTGCATCGCGCGGGTAAATGGCTAGTATATGTATATATATATATATATATATATATATATATATATATACAGGGGAAGGTGCATTGGGGAACACTAAAAAAGTGGGGAACAGCGGGGAACCGACTCAAACGAACTCCGATTGGACTCATTCCAGCGGCGTTGGAACCGGCTCGTCGAACCCTAACTAAGATCTCTTAACCCTAAACCCTAAATCCTAACTCATAAACTCTAAACCCTAAAGCTAAAAAATAAGGCTGAAAACTAAGCTAAACCGTAAAATCTAAACTATAAACCCTAAAAGCTAAACCCTAAAGGCTAAACCTAAAGCTAAACCCTAAACCCTAAAACTAAACCCTAAACCCTAAAGCTAAACCCTAAGGCTAAACCCTAAAGCCAAACCCTAATCTATTTAGGGTTTAGGAGTTATGATTTAGGGTTTAGGGTTAAGAGATCTTAGTTAGGGTTCGACGAGCTGGTTCCAACGCCGCTGGAATGAGTCCAATCGGAGTTCGTTTGAGTCGGTTCCCCCACTTTTTTAGTGTTCCCCAATTAACCTCACACTATATATATATATATATAGGGTATGGTTCATGCGAGAATCACCATTATTGCGAGAACCGCGAGAACCAATGTGAACACACCCCTCCCCCCAAACCTAACCCCCCCAAGCTAAATGCTAAAAACTAAAACCCCCCAAAAAACCTAAAAAAAATTAACCCTCCCCCTCCCCCCCCCCCCCCCCCCACAAAAAAAAAAAAAAAAAAAAAAACTAAACACCCCTCCCCCAGCTAAAATGCTAAAAACTAAACCCCTAAAAAACCTTAAAAAATCTAAAAAAAATAAAAAAATCTAAATTTTTTTTAATATTTTTTAAGTTAAAATCGCTACTTTTAGTAGCCAAATTTATTTTTTTTACTGCTAAAAGTAGCGATTTTTTTATAAAAAAAATTGTGTTTTTTAGCTATTTTTAGGTATTTTTGGTTGTGTTCAAATTGGTTCTCACGGTTCTCGGAATAAGGGGTGGTTCCTAACGGATCTTTGTCCTATATAGATATATATATATATAGGGGAGGGTTTAAACGAGAACGCTAAATATCGCGAGAACTGTGAGAACAAATGAAAAAACCACGAGAACTTGGTCAAAAACAATTCAAATTCAAAATTTCTTTTTACACTTATCATTATTGTTCGAATACAATGTTAGAAATTAAATTTACACGTTTAAATATACTTGAATTCGTAAATAAAGAAAATTTACACATGTGTAAGTTTGTCATTTACACATGTGTAAATTTGTTATATTTACACATGCGTAAAAAATCTAGTAATAGTGATCTTGAGAGAAGAAATAAATTATTTGATGTTGTAAATTATTTTTTGATGTTGTATTTTAATTATAACGAGGTTTGTATTAAAAAAAATTCGGCTTTGATTGGCTTTGGCATTCGTTCTAACGGTTCTCGCAACATTTAGCGTTCTCAAGATAACCCTCCCCTATATATATATATACCCTCCCCTATATATATATAGGGGATGAATCATGAGAAACTAGTTTAAATGAGAAAACCAAAAAACTAACTAAAAAATCCTAAATAACATACTTACTTTTTTTTACAATTTTTTTATTAATATTCTCTAGTTTTTATATATATAAAAAAAAATTTGTACTGCACATGTGCAATAATACGAAAAAGCCTAATTCACTTAACCCACCCCCACCGACACCCACCAAAAACCTAAACCCCCACCCCACCCCACCCCCCAAATAAATAAATAAATAAATAAATAAATTCACCCTGCCACCAAAAGCCTAACCCCCTCCACCCCCACTCCCCTTCCCGAAAACCTAAAATTAAACCCTAAACATAAACCCGAAAAAAACCTAAACCCCCCCACCCCCCAAAAACCTAAACCCCCCCCCCCCCCATACCCAAAAACCTTATCCTAATCCTAAGCCTCCAAAAAACCTAACCCTAAAAGCTAAACTAAACTCAAAAACTAATTTTAACCATGTAATGCGCATGTGTAGTACACATATAACGCACATATGCAGTACAAGTTTTTTTTTTTTTTGAAAATTTTTTATATATAAAAAGATAGCGATTTTTACTAAACAAAATTGGAAAAAGAGATGTGGATATTTAGCTTTCATATCACTCTCGAGTTCCCAAGTAAACTCTGCGCCGCGTTTGCATTCCCATCTAACCTTGACTATGGGAATGCGAGAGCGTCTAAGCTTCTTGGTCTCTCGGTCCATGATTTCTACATGCTTTTCCACAAAGTGAAGGGTCTCGTTTATTTGCAGATCTTCCAGAGGCACATGCAAATTCTCTTTGGCTAGACACTTTTTGAGGTTCGAGACGTGGAAAGTCGGATGTACGTTGTTGAGTTCCTCCGGTAATTCGAGTCGGTAGGCCACTTTGTCAATCCTTTCCAGAATCTTAAAGGGACCCACATATCGTGGCGCTAGCTTTCCTTTCTTGCCGAATCAGATCACCCCCTTCCAAGGTGAAACCTTTAGGAGTACGTGATCACCAACTTCGAACTCATGGGGCTTGCGGCGTTTATCGGCGTAGCTCTTTTGACGACTCCAGGCTTTCAAGATATTGTCTCGTATCTGGAGGATCTTGTCATTCGTTTCTTGTAATAACTCGGGACCGGTAATCTGTGCGTCTCCGATCTTGTGCCATACAATAGGCGATCGATATTTTCTTCTATATAATGCCTCAAAGGGTGCCATTTGAATACTAGTATGATAACTGTTATTGTACGAGAATTCAAATAAAGGTAAATGCCAATCCCAGTTACCACCAAAATCTACAACGCACGAACGAAGCATGTCTTCAAGGGTGCGAATCGTGCGCTCAGTCTGACCGTCGATCTGGGGATGGAATGTGGTACTGAGATTAAGAGTAGTACCAAGAGCAAATTGAAAAGTCTCCCAGAGGCACAAGGTAAAGCGACCATCGCGGTCAGAGATGACGTCACGAGGTGTCCCATGTCGATAGATAACTTCCTTGTTATAGATTCGTGCTAATCATTCTACCTTGAAGTCTTTTTCGTATCGGCAGAAAATGGGCGGATTTAGTAAGACCATCCACGATAACCCAAATGCTATCGTGACCTGAGGGATTGCGAGGGAGTTTCATAATAAAATCCATAGCTATACTCTCCCATTTCCACATAAGGATCTCGGGTTGTTCGAGTAAGCCAGAGGTCGTTGGTGCTCGGTCTTAACTTTCGAGCAAGTTAGGCACTTTGAAACGTACAAAGTGATATCTTTCTTCATTCCCAGCCACCAGTACCTGGAACGAAGGTCCTAGAACATCTTGTCGGCACCGGGGTGAATGGAATATCGAGATTTGTGGGCCTCATTCATCAATAACTCCCGAAGGTTATTGCGACTAGGGATCCAAACGCGATCGAGATAGTGAAAACTACCATTCAGTTTATTCACTAATTGGTTTTCGGTACCTAGTATTCTTTTTTCGTTCAAAGTGTTCTCTAGAAAACAAACATGTTGCGCTTCACGAATGAGGGTCTCGAGATTATTCTGGGCTTGAGTATCACGAACACTATATACATAGCTTCGTCGACTAAGAGCATCGACCACGACATTTGCTTTGCCTGGGTGATAGCGTATCTCACAGTTGTAATCGTTGAGAAGTTTGAACCATCTGCGTTGGCGCATATTCAGCTCTTTCTGATTGAAGATGTGTTGTAAGCTCTTATGGTCGGTGAAGACCATACACTTGGTACCATAAAGGCAGTGTCGCCAAATCTTCAATGCAAAAACAACTGCACCGAGTTCGAGATCATGGGTCGTGTAGTTTTTCTCGTGGACTTTGAGCTGTCGAGATGCATACGCGATAACCTTGTCTCGTTGCATGAGAACGCAACCAAGACCTAGGTTAGAGGCATCGCAATAAACGACAAAATCGTAGTTTCTGTTGGGAAGAGTGAGAACGGGAGCATTACAGAGCATATGCTTAAGAGTTTGAAAGGCTTCCTCTTGTTCAGAACCCCAAACAAAAGGTTTATCCTTGTGTGTTAGAGCGGTAAGCGGTATGGCGATTTTGGAGAAATCAGCGATGAATCGGCGATAATAACCAGCCAATCCGAGAAAAGAACGAACTTCTGATGGTGACTTCGGTGTAATCCAACTTTTAACTGCTTCAATCTTCGCGGGATCGACGTGAATACCTAGGCTGTTCACAATGTGATAGAGAAATTAAACCTCCTCAAGCCAAAATTCACACTTGGAGAACTTGGCATAGAGGCGATTTCCTTGGAGAAGCTCGAGAACTAAACGTAAATGTCACTCGTGTTCGGCTCTCAACTTCGAATAGATGAGAATATCATCGATGAAAACAATAACAAATCGATCGAGGAATGGTTTACACACACGGTTCATCAGATCCATGAAGACCGCGGGTGCATTAGTGAGACCAAAAGGCATCACTACGAATTCGTAATGACCATATCGAGTGCGAAAAGCAGTTTTCGGGATATTGTCCTCTTGAATACGGAACTGATGGTAACCTGAACGTAAATCGATCTTAGAAAAACACGTAGCACCTTGTAATTGATCAAATAAATCATCAATTCGGGGGAGCGGGTAGCGATTTTTGATAGTTAGCTTATTGAGTTCCCTATAATCAATGCACATACGGAACGATCCATCCTTCTTTTTCACAAAAAGGACAGGTGCGCCCCATGGCGATGTGCTAGGGCGGTTGAAGCCTTTATCAAGTAACTCCTGAAGTTGACTGGAAAGTTCATGCATTTCAGACGGTGCATGGCGATAAGGAGCTTTTGCAACAGGGTTAGCACCAGGAATAAGATCAATACAAAAATCGATATCACGGGTAGGAGGTAAACCATGTAAGTCGTCAGGAAAAAAACGTTAGGAAATTCACAAACAACGGGGACGTCTTTCACAGTTTTCTTTTCCTTTTCCTTCTCCGCTACTACAATGTGAGCTAAGAAAGCCAAGTATTCCTTTCGAAGATACTTGCTCGCTTGTATACACTACATAAGCCTTAAATCTTTCAAAGGTAATTCGCCGTAAATACATAGTTGATCACCGTTTGAAAGAGAGAAACGGATCATCTTCTCAAAACAAACGACTTCAGCATGATTTTCACGAAGAAAATCCATGCCTACTATGACATCGAAACTACCAAGTTGCATCGGGATAAGATCGATAGGGAAGGTGTGATTGTTGAGTTTGAGAATACAATCACGTAGAACAGAATTGACAGTAATGGTTCTTCCGGTGAAAACTTCTATGTCGAACGTCATTGGGAGTCTAGCGCGTTTACGTTTTAGGAGCTTTTCGAATTCAAATGACACAAAACAGTTATCGGCTCCAGTACAAATAAGCAAGAAGCATAAATGCCATTGACGAGAAACGTACCATTGACAACGTTGTTGTCAGTTTGAGCCTGGCAAACGTTGATATTGAAAGTTCTTCAGCGGGCTGCTTGTTGTTGTGGTTGCTGCTGTTGCTGCTTTTGATGTTGCTGTTGCTGCTGTTGCTGCTGTGGTGCTTGCTGTGGTTGTTGCTGCTCTTGTTTGACAACGCGATTTGGGCAGACATTTGCAAAGTGGTTTGGATCACCACATGCATAGCAAGCACGTGTATTAGCAACTGGTGCAGGTAGAGCCGGATTAACTTGAGGAGCACGGGGTTGAGTTGGTGGTGGTACAGGAGCTTGAAGAGCTTGCTTACGAGGGCCAGTGCGACAGTTTGCTGTGAAGTGGCCATAGAGATTGGCACACGCTATCCCAACTGGGTGATGATAAGTGCACGTAGGGCACAAAGGGTGAGTACCAGTGTACGCATGCTTAGCTGGCGGTACGTTGGGAACTGTAGCTTGCTGAGGCTAAGGGTTGGACAGCGATGTGACTACAACGTTGTTCTTGCTGTTGTTTCTTCTCTTGTGATCACGGCGGTTAGAGTTAGAAGCTTGAGAGTCAGTAGCTTGATGTAGTCTCTTGGTTGCAGTTTTGAAAACTCTAGCTAGAACTCGCTTATCGTTGATTTCAGTGACGAGTTGGTAGGTTTCCTCGATAGTTGCAGGTTTAGCTGCTTGAACAAAATCGGCTACACAATCAGGAAGAGCTCGAATGTATTTCTTGATTGCCTTGTCAGGTGTGTCCACCTGACTAGGACATATGATACTTAGCTACTTGAAGCGAGCGGTGAGACCAGCGTTGTCACCTCCTTCTTGCTTGATACCCCAAAACTCATTCTCTAGCTTCTGGATCTCATGTGGGGGACAAAATTCTTTCATCATGACTTCCTTCAGTTCCTCCCAGGAGAGGCCATAGGCTGCATCATTACCGCGCCTGTTGCAATCAACAGTCCACCAATCCAGTGCCCTAGACTGGAAGACTCCGGTAGCGTTCACAGTGCAGAGGTTGTCTGGGCATCCGCTTTGACGAAGAGTAACTTCGAATGAGTCAAGCCACTGAAACATAGCGCTGGCTCCATCTTCACCAGTGAATTCTTTTGGACCGCAGGCCTTGAACTGCTTAAAGCTGAAAGAGGTTTTCGGAGAGTCGCTCTTTGATTCAACAGAGGATTTGCTGCTGACCTCGTTGATTTCACTGACAATCTGCGGTATGACTTTAGCCATTTCCTTGGCCACAAGGGATGCAATACGCTTGTCAGCATGATTTCGGCGGACATTGCGCTGGGTGTGAGATCCAAATGACGACATCTGTCATTGGATGAGATTCGATTATGTCGGGTCGTAGGTAATAGTTTAGCGTTTAACCAATATATTTATTATTATTATTATACATGTAGAGCACAGAAGCACATAGTCACGTAAGCACAGAAGCACATAAGCACACAAACACAAGGTCCATGTAAGCACATATTTTGTACGTATTCACCAACATATTTTGCACATATTCACCTATAGTTCAAAGCGTATACGTTTTTGAGGTTCTCGTAGCGCGTTCGAGAGTTGCGAATGATAGCGAGTAGCGTGAGCGAGTAGTATGGCGTACATCAGCGAGTACTATAGCGTATGAGAGTTCTTAGTTTTCCGCGATTAGTTAGCGTTTTAGATTTTGAGAGCGGTGTGAGTTGTGCGCGTTTGGCGGGAAGCGAGAAACGGAAACCATAAAACATAAATTTAAAACACATGAACACCATAAATACCATAAACATAATAAACATCAGCGGTTCGTAAAATTAGCGATTTCGGCTTGGAAATAGATTGAGCATCCGCCTTGGATGGTAGGCATCGACTACCCAAAGTGATTCGGTCATCCATAACGACCTCGAGTACACGCTTTGGCCTAATAGACTGTGCTATTACCGAAATTTGGCGAACGACACTCATCCTTCCGGTTACTACGTGACTCAATTTGTTAGAACAGCCGAGACTTTGGTGAGAGTTTTTGTAAAATCAAAGTAGGGAGTGGAACGTGTCATTAAGGTGCGGGTTTCACTCCTAACTTAACAACTTGCCCCAAGACGCTCCTTTACCAGTTGGATTTGAGAGTTCCAATACATATAGAGAGAGGGAGATTCCCATTTAGATGCGGATGTCACTCCTAACTCAACGAAAGTTCTCGTGCTGAGAGTAAATTACGCGGAGTGAGTGATCTTATCGAGAGTTCCTGGTTTTCACACCTAATCTTGATGCGATCACTCGTTTGTGTTATAAGAGTATCCATCGTGTGCATTGTGTTAGTCTTAGGAAAGGCAGTACATAGTTGCCTTACGAAAGGAAATTAAGCGTTTTAGTATAAGCTGGCATACTTCGCACGAAGTGTACAACTCGGGCAATGTATCCTACTTCATACGACATGTTTCACTCGAGCGAAGCAACTCACTTTGTGCGAGTTGTCCCAATTCATACAGGTATCCCTAGTTTTGCGTAAGAGATAAAATTAACACAAAAAGGGTCTCGTTTGGTAGTTAGACTATAGACTAGGTTAATTTCCTAATTAGACCTAATTCCCTATAGTTATGGCTCTAATACCAATCTGTCACACCCCAACCAATGGCGGAAACATCGGGGCGCGGCACTAGGCGAACCAGATTGCTCAAGAGAATCCATAACAACTATATATTACCAATATTCTTAACATTTATTGTCCCATACCAACGATCAAATATTCAACACATAATTATTACAGACAGCGAGTTCTCAAAGGCAAAACAAGTCCGACACCCTAGATTTCTATTAGATGAGTTTCTAGACTGCCTATCTTGATTTCAGCATAACATTCCATCAACCTGTCACATACGTTAAAATAAAAGTCAACACATAAAATGTAAAGGTGAGTACACAAGTTTGCATAGATATAGTATAGAAAGCGTTTACGCATAACCAGCATGTAACACGTAGAGTTGTGAATCAAGTAAGCTATCGACAATGCTATAGGCAATACCAACATGACTGCGAGTTGTAGAGTGCACGACACATGTCCACCACTGTGAACACGTGAAATAATATACTTAACAACCCCTGTATAAACAGGTGCTGAGTCCAAACTATACTACTATCGTTGCTAAGGGTGGCAAGCATTAATCTCTGTGTAAACATAACATTCAAGCATTCATCAAATCACGTATAACATGAGAGAGCGGTTAGCGTTTGTAAAGCGTTTTGTATGGTGTGCGTTGTGTTTTGATATAGAGAACGTATGTAACACCCAAAAGTGTGTTAAGCGAAAAAGGGTTCGCGTATACTCACAGTGAGTTCGTAGATGTTAAACACACACTGTATTGGATTGAAGGGAGTGCGTTTGAGTTAGCCTGAGCACGTAAATAGAAGTATAAGCATTGAACAGCGCGTAAACGGAACGTCGAATGGTTGAGTGTTCGAAAGGTGATCCGAACGGATGAGTTCCCATTCGAGTGGATGGTCATCCCGACGGATTGTCATCCGAGCGGATGACCATTCGAACGGATAGCCATTCGAATGAGGTGCGTTTGTTTGTAAAATCGTTGAAAATTCAAAGTTTCGTTAAAACGTCTAAGTGTTGAAAGTTGTAAAGGGACAGACCATCCAATCGGATGGTCATCAGAACAGATGGCCATTCGATCAGATGGTCTGTTTGTTTGAAGTTTGGTAAAATTTTCTAAGTAACAAGTTTTGCGTTAACGGAGACGACATGACGACGTGTCAAACAACGGAAACATACCAACTTCAGTTCATTCGATCGGATGGGAACCACCCCTTCGATCAGACGACTGTTCTTGGTGAAATTTCATGTTTGACCCGTTAATCGGCCCATCTTGTGACAACTCGTATAAATCCATGTACATTGTAGAATTGTGATGCGATACGCGTGCTTTGTGAAATTCATGTATGATATGTATGTGGTGTGGTGTGCATACGCGTGCTTGGTGAATTCATGTATGATATGTGATTCATATGTGGTGTGTGTTTTGTATCTTTGATCGATTGTGTTAAATAAGTTATGTGAAATCGGAAACAAGAACCGAGGTATTGTGATATGTCATCATTATGGAATCGAGATAGTGTATCAGGTTAACAGGCGACATGAAACGTCGTATTAAGCTACGATAAGAAATTAGCTAAACCACCACGGATAGGTTCGCCACCTCTAAAAACTCACGCCACATTCTTGTGTGTTTCTAATCGGCCCAAACCCCCCACCCAACACCCTTATGCGCAAACAATAAGCCCAACCCACCACCCCTTACTCCCTTCTTGCGCAAACCTGGCCCAACTCCCATCACCCAACCCTTCCTTGAGGCCCACTCCACACAAACCGCCCCTAAACTCCCTTTTTATATTATATACGTACATGCTTGGGGGGAGAAATTAAAACCCTAGTCCCCTTGGTGATCATAGCGTGCGACAACAGGAGAAGGAACCCCCCCCCATTCGCAAATCACTCCAAGACTCCAAGAGATCGCTGGATTCTTCTATTTCTGCTTCTAGGTAACTTGCCGTGCTTCTTTCAATGCTATACGTGCTTCAATTGTTTATTCATGGCTGCGATTTTTGGCATGTTTTATTGTGATGTTGATGTGAAATATATCAAGTTAGGGTTACTAGAAACTTGGTGTTTTCTTGAGTGGTTTTGGTCATCAAAGTGATTAGTAGTAACTAGGGTTTGTGTTTGCGGATTGAAACTCGTATTGATGATAGTTTAATGTTCTAATCTGATTCACCTGATGTTATTACGGCTGGGTTTATGGCAAAGAACATAATACTTATGTGGTAGGGTTCATGAGAATCAAGAATTGTGCATGGTGTTATCAATAGTAGGTGTAGTCATGTGTTTATGGATTAGGATTTAGGATCTTGATGCCCAAGCATGATAAATTTGATAAAAGACTGCTGTAAATGACTTATTATCTAATGTTAGTCGTTGTTAGAAGGTGTTGTGATCATATGTGTGTGTTTTAGTAACATTTAAGCGATTAACAACATGCTGAGTAACATTTACAGCCAACTTCAGTTGGCTGTAAACGGACCGTTATAAATCAAAAAATTGATTTTCTGAAGTCTAAATTATGTGTTTTCGAAAAACGAATCAAATGGCACTGGAATCATGTTATTTCGAGGCCGTTTGCTATTTTTAAAGGTCCGTTTTGTACAGCAGCAAAAGCTGCGTTTTTTCTGCAGAAAATGCGTGTTATGTTTTTCATCATAACTTGAAACCTGGATAGAGTTAGGTCACGAAATTGATACTGTAGATGGCCACTGATGTTTTGGTAACTCTCCAACTGGAAGTTCATCAATCAGACTTACGATGAATTTTAAATGAATTTTTCCGCGGACTGCAGTCAGAAAGTGATGAATCTGATTGCAGCCCTGTAAATGATTTTTATAAAATAATTGGTAATGAATTGGATCTCGATATTTTTACAAAATAATATTTGGATCGTTTCAAACATTCTGTCAAAATTTGGGAATTTTTGGAGTAAGTTAACTATTTTATTAAAATGCCCGAAAACAGCCCAATTTTGGATGTTAAAGCTGAAACGACATAAGTAGTAATTTGCGTATCTAAATGACGGGTATGTTATCTAAGAATGATCTAACATGTTAAATGTCAATGAGAGTGTTATGTGCAATATAGTATGCTTGCTTTTGAGTGGTAATAGATGAGAAGTTTATATGGGCGTGAACTGTTAAAGTGAGTGCATGTTATGTGGTAGATGCGTATAGGAACTTCGTGATTATTTGAAGTCACTAATAAACTAAGTGGTAATCATACTAGGACGTGATTGACCAACACCGATTGTTAGCTATTTTAAAGAGTTCAACCGAGCAACCCAAGGTGAGTTCACACTCTTTATAAGGCATGGGATTCCCGGTGGTTGGGAATGGGTTAAAGAATTAAAACGGAACCTACATATCCTCCTTGGGTAGAATATGTACCTCCATCCTCCATGGGTAGGATGCCAATGTTAATCATGCGTATTCTCCTTGGGTAGAATACGTACGTTCTTCCTCCTTGGGTAGGACAACAACCTTAAACTTACTAGACAAAACTCTATCATTAAGTCCCTCATTTTTATATCGACTTAATCGCCGAGCCAATGGCGAGCGGGTCATTAGTTAATAGCGCTATTAGGGTTGACAAGCCTCACACTGTGCCGGTAGGACGGGCGTGTAGTAATGGATCTGGGCACTAAGTCAATGATGATAGACATTGACTTAGGGCACAACTTACTTTCGTCAGTTGTCGATATGGTAACGGTCTAGTGGTTCACATGGGAAAGCCCCCACTGATTATGGATATGGTTTGGGAAACAAAGATACTGATTAACTCGTGGTTATGAAACAACTTATGGTTTTCAAAACAATCACTAAAACTAAACAACCAACTGTGAACTCGCTCAACTTTGTTGTTGACTCGTTGTTACATGCCTTTCAGGTCGTTAGGTATTTATGGAGCTTGCACAAGGAGGCGTGGTTGTAAGGACCTTCAAAAATGTACCAATTTGACCCGTAAGTACAAACCCGGAACCCGAAAACCCTAAACCATACTTAAAATCAAGAAAAATGGAATTCTGGTTCCCAGGCGGGCCGCGTAAAAGACAAGCCTTGTCTTACGCGGGCCGCGTCAACATGTAGTTTGACCGGATAAGTATCTCCGAGCCACGTATCGTCCATCTGTCGAACCTACTCGTGACCAATCAAGCCTATTCGTAGACTAGGCGGCCACGCGGGCCGCGTAAGAGTTAACCCTGGGTTTACGCGGGCCGCGACAGGCCTAAAATTCAGCTATAAATAGCTTGTTGCATGCACAGTCCACTGGTGTCGAAACCTTTTCGTAAAAACGAATTCTCACTACTCTAAAGTCGAATTTATAATTATAATAGCGAGGCGCTGCTCCGATACCGGGTATTAACTCGATCGCTGCTACGATTCAATGTCCGGTCGATTAAAACTATCCAATGGATGTTTAAGTGCTGCCCACATTAGGGTTTATGCTTTGTCATTCGTCTTAAATTCGATGGATGTTTAAGTATCGCACTTTGTCATTCGTTGTGAGGGTTTAATCTCATGAGTTATCGTAAATGCTGTATTAGTTACTAACCTAGTTCGTGTGCATGTTATTTAATTTAGGTAAAAAGGCTAATCAGTAGGCTAAACTCTGTCCATATAAATCTACAATGTGAGTCATTCTCTTTTTATCAAATTATTTCCAAAACCCTATTTACTTTCAAAGTTATTGATGCGTGTGAAGTGTTATATATATTTAGGTGTATATTTTAAGCCCTTTAACACCTTTTTAGCCAAGTTTTAAATTTATAAAACACGATATTTTACTAACACTAAACACACATATGGGCAAGTGCACCCATCGTGAGCGTAGTATAGTGTTGGCAAGATACCGAGGTCGTCCAAGGACACAAGAGCTTTTAGTACCGGTTTATCCTCAACGTCTAATCAAATCAAAAAGTTTAGAAAAAGGTTTTTAAACTAAAAAAATAAAAACTAACTAAAATGCTGAAAATAAAAAGAAAAACAGATAGACAAGATGAATCACTTGGTTCCGACTCGTGTATAGTGTAACCTTTGATTATTTCCGCACTTTTGCACTTATTTAAGAGATTATCTTAGTTATTGTAGTAGGCCCCTCTTTTCAAGGTGACGTTACCCTCAACCCAGTAGTTTGAGTCAGCAAGGATACAATCCTAAAGGGTCGGATTATTGAAAGATAATGAATTAAGTTATTAATGCAAATTATGCTAGGCCCCTCTTTTGGAGGTGACGTTACCCTCGACTAAGTAGTCTGAGTCAGCAGGGATACAGTCCTAAATAGCCGGGTTATAGTATTAATAGTAGTTAACTTATGAGGGGATCAAAGAGTTTGGACCCCCGCCATCCAATACCGTTAAGTATTGAAGGAGGTCCTACTAAATTTGACCCAGGTCCATTGCAGGACCTCTAAACGCTGAACAATGGCAAGACTCTTACCAAACCGTTCCCTTAACCCCCGACCAGGTAGCCAACATACCTCCATATAGACCGTGGAGATATGAATGGTGAAAATCTTTTATTTTATATAGACAGTAAAATAATGTCAAGACACCACAGACAAACGATAAGGAAGAATCACGTTCAACATAAGAAACTAGTTATTAAAGTCATTAATGCAAAACCAAGTAAAAAGTGCGAATATATTAGAAATGAAAAGTATTACACTAGACACGTGTCTTCACCAAGTGATGTAAGAGACTTAGGCAAACATGGCCTTGATTGTCAAGAACTCTTACGATCAATCTTGGATCCCGAGACGACTCACACACTCTATGATGGACAATGGATGATGGTGGTGGATGATGGTGTTATGGTGGTGGTGGGTGAAGTGTGAGAGAGGTGGTGTGCCAAGGGATGGTTTGAGCTTGAGCCAAGCACTCCTATTTATAGGTTGAACAGAAGCTCGGGCACGGCCCCGTGTCCAGTGGGCACGGCCCCGTGTCCACATCCTTCTCTTTCTTCATTTAATGCAGCTTGTCTCACTAGTTGACCACGCCCCCGTGTCCGCTGAGCACGACCCCGTCTGCAGAAGAATCTTTGTACTATGAAGATTTTCCTGGATTGTGCGAATCTTATAGTTGACCACGGCCCCGTGTCCGCTGAGCACGGCCCCGTGGTGGGCAATAGAAGCTTCTACCACTTTGTCTTTTCTGTTGACACCTGGGCACGCCTCCGTGCTGGCTGAGCACGGGGCGTGTTCAGTCTTCTGTCTTCTTGTTTTGCGTGGGAAGATGCTGTCGTGGGATCGGGCATGTCACGTCTTGTTCCTTTTCTTGTATTTATGTTAGATTTTGATGTCTTTTTGCTTCTTTTGTTGATTTGAGCCCATTTAATCCTGAAAATATAAAAGGAAGACAAAAGCACACTTTTTCCAACATTAGTACTAAAAAAAGGTTAGTTTTATGCCACAATTGATGTAATTTATATGTTGCATTTTGTACACATCAAATACCCCCACACTTGAATCTTTGCTTGTCCTCAAGCAAAACTCTTTAATATGTGGCTATTACACTCCCAAATGGAATGGGTAGAAAAGAAGGTTTTTGGGCTTGTCATAGAGTGTTGGGATTTCAAATATTCTTTTATTATGTTTTATTTTTATTTATTTACAATCCTATTCGTCATGATTTATTTAAAACTTTTCATAAGATGAATTACTTATTAGGGCATAACATACTTCTTTAAAATTTTCTTTATATACAAGTTCACATATCTCACGGGGGATCACTCAACACTCGGCCGAAAATGTATTTTAGTGGATCACTCGAGAGCGGCATGGAACTTATTCCTACCATAGGCTTGCCAAGCAATCAATCCTCCTCCTTTTTAACTTATATACCTTTGTAAATATCAAGAGGACTTTTTGGGTGAAGGGTTCGGCTTGGGTTAAAGGTAGGTGGTTGGGTTAGTGGTTAGTAGAAAAAGGGCGAAAAGCGTAACAAGCGTCGGTTTTCGTAAGACTTTTTATTTTTGTAACTTTTCTTTTGATGAAGCTATTATTCAAACAAAATTATTTTTGATGAACTTGTTTGTTTATTTTCTTTTGCTTCATCATCAACACACAATTTTTTTTTTGAAAAGTCATACGAAAAACCGAGCTAGTTACTAAAACAAAGGATTAAAAATGAAAAAGGTTTTCGTGGGTAAAAGGGTGTTTGGTTTGGGTTATGAAATGAAAAGGTTTAGGCTCAAAGGGGCTAACTAGGGGGATTTTTGGGTAGGTGGTAAAAAAAAAGAAAAATAATGGTGTAGAAATAAAAAGGGTTAGTCCTAATGCCTCTATCATTTACTTACTCGGGTTTAAGTTGGTAAGGACTGGGAACGTATCGTCATGGCAAGTTCTAGAGTCGTAAGAACCAAGCGGCTATTCACCCAAGAAACGAAAAATGAGCATTTAGTCTAATGATATGTAATTGTATGCTCAATAAAGGCTCAAAACTCACTTTTGTGGGAATGGGTTTTTATGTGATCAAGTATATATAATTGAATTTTAACTAAGCTTGTCATGCCTTTTCATAATTTTCTTATGTTGGTTCTTTTTATCACGACGCTATCGGTTGTAAATTCGTAAAAATATAACCTTTTTAGAACTTGAAATTCCCAAGTTAAACCTAGACAAGTAAAAAAAATGAAAAATTTTGAAAAAAAATTGGGGTGATTAGCGGTTCCAATAGAGTTTTGTGTAAGGCTTGTATTTAGGACTTGCAAGATTCAAGCTTTTAGCATCCCCCCCACACTTAAATTACACATTGTCCTCAATGTGTCCCAAAAATAAGTTTTAGGTTGATTGAAGGTGTAAAAGATGTGAAAAAGTAAAAATTTTATGTTACTGGGCACTGGACACGGCCCCGTGCCTGGTGGGCACGACCCCGTATTCAGGTGCCATTAACGAAAAATTACAGAAGGTGGACATGGGGGCGTGTCTGCTGGGCACGTCCCCGTATTCAGGTGCCAGTAACGAAAACAAACAGCAGGTTCAGGGGAATGGGCACGGGGGCGTGTCGGCTGGACACGGCCCCGTGTGGACAATCTGCAAGGTTGAAAAAAACAGGTTTCTCTCTTCGGTTCTCATGTCCCGGCTTTAGTAGTACTAATGCTTAGTACTCTAAGCCTTGTATGTACCTGCTTAATCAATAAACACTATACCACACCATAGCAAACATCCTAATTTTACCAAGTTCAATATCCATGTCAAAGTTAAAAGAAAAATAAATGCAGAAAATAAAAGAAGTTAGGGAAAGTAAATTGTTCAACACTTGGCACGCAGGCCTCAAATTGTTCAAGATTAGAAAAGGGTTAAACTGGGGAATCACCAACCAACCGCTTCTTCCTCCGCTCCTCCCGCCTAATCCATGTCCTCATCATCATCATCATCCTCCCCTCCATGGCCCGCAAAGTGGTCCTGAATATATCCAATATCATCTTGGATATCGGATATGTTTCTCTCGATAGCTCCAACCCGGTGGTACGTGTTGCTCGCCATGTTGTAGGTGTTCCTGGTGCACATAAGGTTTTCCTGCAACAAATCATGCAAACTTTGGAAATTAGGAAAACCGCCTCCTGAGGAGGATTGGCCCGGATCACCTTGGGGTTGGTACTGATACTGATGATGTTGCGGAGCGTGAAGGAGAAGTGCCTCTTGCGGGTTCCATGCATGAACTTGCATCCTTTGAAAGCTTACCGTCCCGTCTTCAGCCTCATAAATTAGGTTCATTGAGCGGCATATGTGTATATCCACCCTACCCGACCATGGGCTCCTCTCAAATGACCTAGGTATGCGGGTGAAGTGCCTGAAGAGACGGTACACCCATCCCCCAAAGAAGATAGGGGTTGGTGCACTAGCAAGGCGGTTATGATGCATGTTTCGGAGCATGAGGAACGGAACATCGAGAGGCCTGCGGGTGTGGATACAGTGGAGGACAACAAGATCTCTTAACCCAACGACGCCACTGCTATCATGCCTTTGGCTAAGAGAGTAGCCGAGGACCCTATGGATGTATCTGTAGAGAGGATCCCTCAACTTCGTACTCTTAGTGTTGCTCGGATTGTAGTACCCTTCACCAATCTGAGCCCAAATGGCTTGGCGTTCGTTCTCACCTATCTCTCACATTCCTCCAGTATTTTCCTCGTTGCCTGCATCTTCTTCCGCATATAACCCGACAATCGATCCAAATAGTGACATGGAGATCGAATACTTGGTTCCTCCACATCGGAATACTACCCCATCATTGTCGAATTTCCTCGTTGCCTGCATCTTCTTCCGCATATAACCCGACAATCGATCCAAATAGTGACATGGAGATCGAATACTTGGTTCCTCCACATCGGAATACTACCCCATCATTGTCGAATGGGTCGCACCTTGAGTTGAATGTGAAGGTGCTATAGAATTCCAAAGTGCATTCGTGGACAGAACGAAGTCGAGTTGTTAAAGCGACTGTTAGTGGTCCCGTGACAATGTTGTTGAAACGGTCGATTTGATTCACCATAGTTAATAGTTCCGTGCATGCTTGCCTCGGGTATTCCTCCGGCCTTGTTTGAAGTATTTCGTACCTAGCCCTCGCATCGAGCTCGTTTGCGTTAAACCTTGTGAACTTCCTTGCCATCTGAAAGAATACACCAAAAGTTAGCACGAAACAGTAGTATTTTCGAACAAAACTGCAAACGGTGGGCTGGACACGACCCCGTGTTCAGCGAACACGGCCCCGTGTCCAGGCGTCTGTTACCCAAAAATTCCATATTTTGACCCGGTTTCGAAAACTTGAAAAATTTTGGTCCAATAGGTGCGGTTTCCCCCGAAAATGAAACCCTAAGTGCCGTTTTTCCCAAAATAACCCGTTTACCCATTCAATTTTATCTTTTTCGGTTCAAGAACAAGGGTTTGGGGTTTTTGTGAGAAATCGGGCGAATCTATGAACAATACAAGTGTATTTACTTCCCTTAACACTAATCTAACTAAATCCAAACAGATCTAAACAAAAATTTGAGGTTCGATCCGGATGAACTTCAAGAACCCTAGATTTTTCCCCAAATTTTTGGTGTTTTAACTACATGCAAGTAACTAATCTAACTACTAATGATGTAAGAATCATACCTTGACGTTGTTAGAACAAAAGAAGACGTCGAAAATCTGTGGAAAATCGCCTGGAACCAGAGCTTTTTCGGGGAAACGGGGCGTGTGGAATGTTGTAACTGTTATGAAAAAGGGGATATATCCTGACTGCAGCGCGGACACGACCCCGTGTCTAGCGGACACGGCCCCGTGCCGAGCAAAGTTTTGAAAAAATTTTTAAGTGCTTGTGTGAGTGCCCTTGTTTCCCATAAGCTTTGGTTAGAAAACTTACCATTTTAGACATCGTCCCGATCGCTCGTAACTTACCAGGTATGATGTTGATGTTTTCATTCTTCCACTGTTTACTGCACCGTGTGGGAAAATATGGGTGACGGAAAAAGGTCCTGACCACCTAGACTTTAATTTACCAGGAAACAATCGAAGTCGTGAATTAAACAAAAGAACTAGATCTCCTACTCGAAATTCATTAGGTTTAATATGTTTGTCATGCAGATTTTTCATTCTTTCCTTATAAATTTCGGAGTTTGAGTATGCATAATTCCTAAGTTCGTCTAATTCATTTAATGGACAAAATCGATTTTTACCAGCAAATTCTAAATCTAAGTTTACATTTTTGATTGCCCAGTAGGCCTTGTGTGCAATTTCTACTGGTAAGTGACAACGTTTCCCATAGACTAGCTTATATGGGGTTGTACCTATTGTTGTTTTATAAGCAGTTCGAAAAGCCAATAAAGCATCATCTAATTTATCTGTCCATTCCTTTTTATTTAACCCTACGGTTTTTTCAAGTATTCGTTTTAAACCTCTATTAGTCACTTCGGCTTGTCCGTTTGTTTGAGGGTGATATGCTGTTGAGACCCGGTGATAGACCCCATATCTTGTTAAAAAAATTTCAAGTTGATGGTTGCAAAAATGGGTACCTCTATCACTTATTAATGCTTTAGGTGTGCCAAAACGAGAGAATAGTTTTTTCAGAAATCTTACCACGACTCTTCCATCATTCGTTGGAAAGTAGTCTACTGCCACTAGTATATATTTGTTTCCTTTCGATGGTGGGAAAGGTCCCATAAAGTCGAGTCCCCACACATCAAAAATTTCACAAACAAGAATGCCATTTTGTGGCATTTTGTTTTTGGAAGAAATATTACCTGTTCTTTGGCAAGCATCACATATCTTGACAAGACTTTGGGCGTCTTTGTAAATGGTTGGCCAATAAAATCCTGAATCAAATACCTTTCGTGCGGTACTAGCGGCACCATGATGTCCTCCGTATGGACCTTCATGACAATGGCGGAGAATTCTTCATGCTTCGCTACCATGTACGCATCGTCGGACGAGTTGGTCGGCACACATTTTGAAAAGATATGGATCTTCCCAAAAACAGTGTTTCACATTGGCAAAGAATTTTTTTCTTTGATGATGTGGCCAACCTTTTGCGACTATACCGCTAGCTAGGTAGTTAGCATAGTCGGCGTACCATGGTTCTTCCTTATATTCCACCATTTCCAGGGACTCAGTTGGAAATTTTTCATTAATTTGCTCCTCCCTGGTTGCCTTCAAAACTGGGTCTTCTAAGCGCGAAAGATGATCTGCTGCAGTGTTTTCTGCTCCTCTTTTGTCTTTGATTTCAATGTCAAATTCTTGGAGGAGTAGAATCCACCGAATCAAACGTGGTTTTGCATCTTGCTTTTTAAAGAGATATCAAATGGCTGCATGATCTGTATAGACTATAGTTTTAGAAAGAACAAGATAAGAACGAAATTTATCAAAAGCAAATACCACAGCTAGTAATTCTTTTTCAGTTGTTGTGTAATTTTCTTGTGCATCATTTAGTGTTTTACTAGCATAATAAATTGGGTGAAAATGCTTTTCTTTTCTTTGTCCCAAGACAGCTCCAACTGCACAGTCACTGGCATCACACATGATTTCGAAAGGAAATTTCCAATCAGGCGCTATCATGATAGGTGCATTGACTAACATTTCCTTTAGGGTTAGAAATGCTTGATTGCAATCCTTGTCAAAGATGAAAGGGGTATCTTTTTCAAGTTATTTTGTTAGAGGCCTTGAAATTTTAGAAAAGTCTTTGATAAACCGCCTATAAAATCCGGCATGCCCTAGGAAACTTCTGATAGCTCTTACGGAGGATGGAGGTGGTAGTCTAGAAATGGTATCTATTTTGGCTCGATCCACCTCCATTCCTTCGCTTGAGATCTTGTGACCGAGTACTATTCCCTCCGTTACCATGAAATGGCATTTTTCCCAATTAAGGGCGAGGTTAGTTTCCTCACACCGGGATAGCATTCGTTCAAGGTTATCGAGGCATTGGTCATATGAATCCCCAAAGATAGAAAAGTCATCCATAAAGACTTCCATTGTCTTTTCTATCATGTCATGGAAGATAGCTACCATGCAACGTTGGAATGTTGCGGGGGCATTACATAGACCAAACGGCATGCGTCGATAAGCAAAAGTTCCATAGGGACATGTGAAAGTTGTCTTTTCTTGGTCTTCGGGTGCTATCGGGATTTGAAAGTAACCTGAAAAACCATCCAAGAAACAATAAAATTTATGACCGGATAATCTTTCTAACATTTGATCAATGAAGGGTAAAGGAAAGTGATCTTTTCTTGTAGCTTCATTTAATCGTCTATAATCTATACATACTCTCCATCCTGTGACTGTTCTCGTTGGTATTAATTCATTCTTTTCGTTAGTTATTACCGTCATACCTCCTTTCTTTGGAACTACTTTGACGGGACTCACCCAAGGACTATCGGAGATATGATAGATAAGTCCGGCGTCAAGTAATTTGATGACCTCGTTTTTAACCACTTCTTGAACATTTGGATTTACTCGACGTTGTGGTTGTATTACCGATTTGTAGTCATCATTCATTAAAATTTTGTGTGTACACATGGAAGGGCTAATTCCTTTTATGTCTACAAGTTTCCAAGCGATCGCGTTTTTGTGTTTTTTCAAAATACAAATTAATTTTTCTTTTTCTAAGCTATCTAATTTAGACGAAATAATTACAGGTAAATTACCATCTTTGTCTAGAAAAGCATATTCCAAACCTTTTGGAAGTTCTTTGAGCTCAAGTGGCGGGTCTTTAGGAGACTCCTTATTTGGTTGCTCATTTTGATCAAGAACTTTAAAAGTTTGTTCTATGGCGACCTCTTCTTCAACAAAGAGGTCAATCTTTTCACTTGTATCGGGTGGTTCATCTTCATCTTCAATTAGGGGGTCATTATTGCCGAAAGGATATTTCATTGACCGTTCGAGATCGACACTTCTTTTAAATTCCCCTAATTGAAGAGGTAGATTGTTGAACTTCCGGTTTTTCAAAGCTTCGTGAATTTTTACAAATGGTCGTCCCAACACTAGAGGAGCGTCATCGAGGATGACAAAGTCGGTCGGTATTACCATTTGATTTGTTTGAACCAATATATCCTCAACTACACCGATTGATTTTATTACTTTCCGATTGGATAGAAAAATGGGTATTTGAAGTGGAGAAAAATCACTAATACTTAATTTTTCGAAAATGTAGTTAGGCATTATGTTAACACAAAGATCTTTATCAATTGTGACAATACTAATAAACGAATTTTGAAAGAAACATGGAACCGGTGTAATGTTAATTTCAAATGGGTCTTCTTTTATTAGCGAAGTTTGATCATTAGTTAACTTAACACTCACCCTTTCGTCAATTTTAGTGTTAGTGTTTAACTCTTTTAAAAACTTAGCATGAGTGGGTACTAAACAATGATTTTCAAAAGAAGGTGACAAGAGATTAATTTCTTCAAAATTAGACTCTTCTTGAATTTTAGCGTTGTCAGACTCACCTTTTTCGTTGTTTAACTCATGTGTCGGTTTATCACTTATTTGTTCTTCCATTTTTACACTTTCAGTTATCTCTTCCTTTTTTAATTCTTCTCTTGCGCGGGACTCCTCTTCCCTTGCGCGAGATTCTTTTATATAGCGATCGATAACTCTAAGGTGTTCTAATATCCTATCGGTTACTTCGGTTATAGAAAAAGAATCGGGATTTTCAAAGCTTGAATCCGGTTATTCGATCCTTTGTTCCTCATAATACCCATATGAGGTAGATGGTTCACACCATTGTTCTTCATTGTAAGCATATGATGGATAAGGGTCGTAATTTGGATCTTCATAGTACTCATATGAGGTGGGTTGTTCACGCCATGGTTCCTCATAGTAAGCATACGAAGGTGGTGGCTCATATCTTGGTTCCTCAAAGTATGAGTAAGAAGGCTCATACCTTGGTTCATCAAAATATGAGTATGAGGGAGGAGGTTCATACCTTTGGTCTCCATAGGATGTGTATGAAGTTGATGGCTCGTACCTGGGCTCCTCATAGTAGGTGTATGAATTGGATGGTTGATATGAGTTATTATATTGAACCGAGTGTGGATTACGACAATTAGTGCAATAATTACCCCTATAATCATCCTCCTCATAGGTGTAGTTGTAACCTCCTGAGTATTGATCCATGAGAATCACTCAGCAGACCACAACCAAGTCTCGAGATCAGAAAACAAAAATAAAAACGGAGCTGGACATGGCCCCGTGTTCAGTGGACACGGCCCCGTGTTCAGGGTCTGTATCTGGGCGTTTTAATTAAATTTACTGATTTCGTTGAGCACGGGGTGTGTTCAGTGAGCGCGGCCCGTGTTCAAGCTACTGTTACAGGGTGTTTTTATGAAAATGTGCAGCACGGCCCCGTGTTCAGTGAACACGGCCCCGTGTACAGGTTACTGTAAATGCAAAACTAAACTAAAATGCAGAAAAATGCGCGCGTTTTAAAAAAGTTTTGAAAAACTGATTAGGCCGTCGATTTTAAGCTTTCTAAAAATCCTTGTGTCACCGGCAACGGGTATTAACCTTCAACATAAAGTGTTGTTTAAGTGCTTAGGCAAACATGGAGATATGAATGGTGAAAATCTTTTATTTTATATAGACAGTAAAATAATGTCAAGACACCACGGACAAACGATAAGGAAGAATCACCTTCAACATAAGAAACTAGTTATTAAAGTCATTAATACAAAACCAAGTAAAAAGTGCGAAAAGATTAGAAATAAAAAGTATTACACTAGACACTTGTCTTCACCAAGTGATGTAAGAGACTTAGGCAAACATGGCCTTGATTGTCAAGAACTCTTACGATCAATCTTGGATCCCGAGACGACTCACACAATCTATGATGGACAATGGATGATGGTGGTGGATGATGGTGTTATGGTGGTGGTGGGTGGTGGGTGAAGTGTGAGAGAGGTGGTGTGCCAAGGGATGGTTTGAGCTTGAGCTAAGCACTCCTATTTATAGGCTGAACAGAAGCTCGGCCACGGCCGCGTGTCCAGTGGGCACGGCCCCGTGTCCACATCCTTCTCTTTCTTCATTTAATGCAGCTTGTCTTATTAGTTGACCACGCCCCCGTGTCCGCTGAGCACGACCCCGTGTGCAGAAGAATCTTTGTACTATGAAGATTTGCCTGGATTGTGCGAATCTTATAGTTGACCACGGCCCCATGTCCGCTGAGCACGGCCCCGTGGTGGGCAATAGAAGCTTCTACCACTTTGTCTTTTCTGCTGACACCTGGGCACGCCCCCGTGCTAGCTGAGCACGGGGCGTGTTCAGTCTTCTGTCTTCTTGTTTTGCTTGGGAAGATGCTGTCGTGGGATCGGGCATGTCACGTCTTGTTCCTTTTCTTGTATTTATGTTAGATTTTGATGTCTTTTTGCTTCTTTTGTTGATTTGAGCTCATTTAATCCTGAAAATATAAAAGGAAGACAAAAGCACACTTTTTCCAACATTAGTACTAAAAAAGGGTTAGTTTTATGCCACAATTGATGTAATTTATATGTTGCATTTTGTACACATCAGTTATAATTACAGGGATTAAGTCTTTGTAATCTCTAAATTACAGCCGGTATGTGGGGTTTTGTATACATTACTTGATAACCGTCACCATTGGACAACGAGTTAGCCAAGGGGTGATATGACCATAATCACAGACACCATTGGACAATGAGGTTACCAATGGATGGTCGAGTGATAAATACCGTGGGTAGATGGTTGATATATAGAAACATTGTAATCGCTCTTAATACTGTAAATTATAACAAACACGTCGTTTTAGTAAAAAGAATGATTCACCAGTATTTCCCGCTGACAAAACCTTTTTCAAACATGTTTCAGGTGATCTGTTATGATCCAGAAAAAGTGCCGCGAAGCACTACAAGCTTAAGGGAATGGCTCAATATAAAATAAAGAAACATGTTTAGGAAAATAAAGATTTCTCAGTGAAATCATATGATTGTAAACTACCGGGATTTATCTCGAATTGTGAAATAAAATAATCGGGAAATTTCAGTTTTAAAAAGATCCTGTTAAAATACTTCCGCTGTCACGTTAAATACCACAGGATTTTCTGCCCCGCGTCTCCTGAAATGGGTCAAACCGGGTCGGGGGTCGTGACAGAAAAAAGGTGGTATCAGAGCCACTGAGTTAAGCTAATTAAGTGTTTAGAAATACTTAATTTTCCTGATTGCCATTTTATGATTATGTATTTTATTAACTGACTATTTGTTAGTACAGTATGGGTAAACAAAAGCTTTCGAACATCTATCTTAAATTAGATAATTCGTCAAGAGAGAAGGGAAGTTCATCCCAATCAAAATCCTCAAGATACTCAGTAGATGATGAGGAAGGAATATTTGTTCGTAAAGCCCATTATGAGGAACCACTTTCTCCTAATAAAAGAAGTTTGATTATTAGGAAAAGTCAGGAGAAAATAAAGAAATCTCAATCAAAAGAAATAAGAGTTAATCAAGAAACTCAGAAACTAGGCAGTAACTGTAACAACTCTCATCAAAAGTTATATTTATTAAATTTATTTGTCTAAAAGGAAACCCTAATTGAGACACCCAAGTGATTCTGCATAAACCCTAAAATTTTCAGAACAATCGGAATCAGGATCAGGGCCCCTAAAACTCAGGGGGGGTAAACCATAGTAAGTAATATCTTGACAGTTTAACGTGTAAATCGAATTTTCATGCAAGACCAACTCAGCAAGCCTACTGGGACACAAGGCTACCCTAGGGTAGATTGGTGCCTCTCGCGACACGCGACAGGTGCATGTGTCCCTGTCGCGACACGCGGGGGGAACCATTTTTCAGCTATAAATAGTAGGCTGTGGGACTTGATTCCTGGCTTCAGTTCGACGTAAAAATTCAAAACATACGTTGAGTTATAGTATAAACAGTTCCATAACACACACGATTCACGAAGTGCTGCCGCAATACAGGGTAATAACTCGATCGCTGCTACGATTCAATGTCTGATCGATTAAACTATCCAATGGATGTTTAAGTGCTGCCCACATTAGGGTTTATGCTTTGTCATTCGTCGTTAAATCAATGGATGTTTAAGTATCGCACTTTGTCATTCGATGTGAAGGTTTAATCTCGTGAGTTATCGTAAATGCTGTATTAAGTTACTAACCGAATTGTGTGCATGTTATTAAATTTAAGTTAAAAGGCTAATCAGTAGGCTAGGCTCTGCTCAAATTAAATTTGCAATGTGAGTCATTCTCTTTTTATCAAATTTATTTACAAAAGCATGTTTATTTTCAAAGTTATAATTACAGGGATTAAGTCTTTGTAATCACCAAATTACAGCCGGTATGTGGGGTTTTGTATACATTACTTGATAATCGTCACCATTGGGGCAGCCAATGGGGGATATGACCATAGTCACAGATCCGGTCGAGTGACAAATACCGTGGGTAGTTGGTTTGATATCAGAAACATTGTAATCGCTCTTAATACTGTAAATTATAACAAAAGAGTCGTTTTAGTAAAAAGAATGATTCACTCAGTATTTCCCGCTGACAAAACCTTTTTCAAACATGTTTCAGGTGATCTGTTGTGATCCAGGAAAAGTGCCGAGAAGCACTACAAGCTTAAGGAAGTGGCTCAATATAAAATAAAGAAACATGTTTTGTAAAATAAAATATTTCTCCGTGAAATCTTATGATTGTAAATTACGGGAATTTTAACCCGAATTGTGAAATAAAATAATCGGGAAATTTCAGTTTTAAAAAGATCCTGATGAAAAACTTCCGCTGTTAAATAAATACCACGGGATTTTCTGTCCCGCGGCTCCTGAAACGGGTCAAACTGGGTCGGGGGCCGTGACAGAAAAAGGTGGTATCAGAGCCACTGATTTAAGCCAATTAAGTATTTAGAAATACTTAATTTTACTGATTGCCAATTATGTGATTATGTGTTTTATTAATTGAATATTTGTGTACAGTATGGGTAAGCAAAAGCTATCAAACATCTATCTTAAATTAGATAGATCATCCAACGAGAAGGGAAGTTCATCTCAAACCAAATCCTCAAATCAGTCTGTGATTCCTGATGGAGGAATATTTGTGCGAAAGGCACAATATGAGGAACCACTTTCTCCTAGTAAAAGAAGTCTGATTATTAGGAAAAGTAAAGAGAAAATAAAGAAAGCCCGAGAGAAGAAAGTTAAACAGGAAACCCAGGAATTAACAAGTAAATCACTTTGGGAGGACAAGTTAGATGAGAAATGGGCAGATCTTTATATGCTAGCTACTGTAGCAGTTAATGCAAATCTTTAAAATAATTTGACCCAAGTATTAGCACCTTTATCATCTACAGTCCAGAAACCTTATTCAGTAAATAAATAAATTTACAATAAAACCAAGTGTGTTTTAATTTCCATTTGTTTTGTAGTTACCCAGCCTGAAATAATATTTAAAGGTTTTCTATGAAATTTTGATATAATTTTAAATTAGTAATTGTGTGTATTTTGCATAACAGCATGAGCGACTTGTCTGACGCCCTTCAGAACTTAAATCTCTATCCAGTAAAAATAGAGGTTTCCAGAGATTTCAATAGGTATATACCAGATATAGAAGAACCTATTGAATTCAATGCTCCACCTCCGGAGAAACCCAAGCCCAAGAAAAAGAGGAGATTTGTAGGATGGCGGCGTGTGCGTAGGAGGAAACCTGTCACTAGAAAGGTTCCCAAAATAGAAAACCCATTAGACAAAGGGAAAGGGATTGAAATCGGGGAAGAGTCTAGGCAGATGGGAATACAGTTTGAAGAATATTCTAAGCAAATAGAAATGGAGACTGGAGGAGGATCTAACCAAATAGAAATGGGAGAAAGCTCTAAGCAAAATCAGGAAATGACCTTGCAGGAAGAGCTGGATTTTATATTGGCAAGTTGTGATACTGTTCAGCCTATCAATAGAAATGTTTTTACTCAGCCTATTGAATCTCAACTACCTATAAACTTAGAACCAGCAATCCCGGAACCTATAATCCATACCTAACCTTTAGGAATGGATGAGTGGTAGACAAATGATTGGCAGTTCCAAAATCTGCTCAACAATCCTTATTCCTTTCTTCCTCAATTCGACCCTGAACCTATACCTAATCCACCCATGAGCAATGAGAATCTAGCTGAACTCCGTCACTTTGGCGAAGAACTGGTGGATGCTGGAAATAGGATCAGGGAAGTAGGAGAGCAGATCTCCTGGAAATACGATGAGAGGGAACGCCGTTACTAAAATATCAACTGACAAAGGATAGTGGGTTTATAAAACTGTGGTTGTGTAATAGTAATAGTCTGTAAAATAATTACAAATAAAACTTTGTAAATAAGTGTGTATTGATGCATACTATAAGATATATAAAATGGGAATCGAGAAATCGATAGTTTTGGTTTTATGTGTATTGTGAAATTTATATGATTGTTTTGTGTATAATTGTTATTTATTCGATACTAATAAATTATATAAATTAATTACCAGATGGCAAATGTGGGTAATGAACCAGTTAACGAGGTTAATCAATCTGAACAACATCAGGAGGATCAATTTCTAAATAGACAAGACATAGAAAATATTGTTGCTCAGGGAATAGCCAATGCAATTCCAGCAATAGTTGCTGCGGTTAGAAATCCGTTCAAACCTCAGCAAATCATTCCTAGCAAACGTATTTCTGAAGATAATGTCAGTAATAGCGTAAATGGAGGCGATAATCATACTAATCACGATAATGAACCACGGCAAGCTCCGCTCCCTAAGAAAATGAAAGCCGCAACACCTGGTTGCACTTTCAAAGAATTTCTTACTTGTAAACCCACTGGATTTGCAGGCCATGAAGGAGCAACTGCAGTACTGCGTTGGTTAGAGAAAATCGAGGCAGTAATTGCAATAAGCAAATGTGACAAAGACGATCAGGTCATGTACGCGTCAAATCTTTTCAAAGAAGGGGCGCTAGAATGGTGGAACACGGTGTTACAAGCTAAAGGAAGAAATAGGGCCTATGCCATGAACTGGGAAGAATTTAAGAGTCTTGTAGAAAGAAAATTATGTCCCGAATATGAAAAAGATCAAATGGCAAATAAGTTCTTAAACCATAGAATGATGGGTGTAGATTGTCGCGGTTATACTTCGACATTCTTTGAATATGCTAGAGTGGTACCAACACTGGCTTCGCCAGAACCGGTACTCATTTCCCGTTATATATGGGGATTGATTGGTGAAATCCGCAATATCGTTAAAGCTGCGAGACCTCGCACTATTGACGATGCAGTGGAATTAGCCAACACCTTAACTGATGAACTGGTACGCACACAAGATGAAAACAGGAAGAAGGAACTGGCTCAGAAAATTACCCAAGGATTTCGTACGGGTAATAATAACAGTTTCAAGAAAAGAGGAACAGGGCAATCTTCAACTCCGTCATTCTGCAAGAAATGCAAAAAGAAATATTATGGAAGATGCGATATCACCTGCAATTTTTGCAAAACTGTAGGACATCGTGAAGAAAACTGTAGAAAGAAAACCATAATCTGCTTTAATTGTGGAGAAAATGGGCATTTCAAAACAGAATGTCCTAAGTTGGCTAAACCAGCAGATAACAAAGCCAAGACAGCCGATGGAGCTATTAAGAAGAATGTTCGAGATTTTCAGTTAACTACTCAGGAAGCCGAACTCATTCCAGATGTGATAGCTGGTACGTTTTTAGTTCACAACATTTACGCCAAAGTATTATTTGACTCTGGTGCAAACCAAAGTTTTATAAATACTTCATTCTGCAAATATTTACAGAATGAAGCTCTGTAAATTCAGTTAAAATAGATAGGGTTTTGCAAAATATAGAAATAGGACTTTCAGGTCATAAATTCTCTGCAAACCTATTACCTATGAAATTAGCTGAATTTGATGTTGTGTTAGGAATGGATTGGTTAATAGCCAACCATGCTCGAATTCTTTGTGATAAGAATTCCATACAAATTCAGGCACCTACCGGAGAAGTCATTATGATTACAGGAGATAAACCACGTAAGCCCATGAAGTTCATATCAGTAATGAAAGTTGCTAGTTATGAACGAAAGCAAGGAATAGTGTATATGATTTCGGTAATCATTAGCACTAAGGGTAAAGAACTTAAGGAAATTCCTGTAGTCTCAGAATACTCAGATGTATTTCCAGAAGATTTACCTGGATTACCACCGGATAGGGAAGTAGAATTTAGGATTCATCTAATCCCAGGAACTACACCGATAGCCAAGGCACCTTATCGGTTAGCTCCTACAGAAATGTTAGAACTGAAAAAGCAATTATATGAATTACTAAGTAAAAGATTCATACAACCTAGTTCATCCCCGTGGGGAGCACCAGTGTTGTTTGTAAAGAAGAAGGACGGTTCAATGAGAATGTGTATTGATTATAGAGAATTGAATAAGGTTACAATTAAGAATCGATACCCATTACCTAGGATTGATGATCTTTTTGATCAACTTCAAGGGGCTAGATATTTTTCTAAGATAGATTTACGCTCCGGATATCATCAATTGAAGGTACAAGAAGAAGACATACCTAAAACTGCTTTCAGAACTAGGTATGGCCATTACGAGTTTACAGTCATGGCTTTTGGGTTAACGAATGCACCTGCAACATTCATGGACATGATGAATAGGATCTGTAAACCGTATTTGGATAAATTTGTAATTGTCTTCATAGACGATATACTTATTTATTCAAAAAGTCAGGACGAACATTGTCAGCACTTGCATGCACTCTTAACTTTGTTAAGAAAAGAAAAACTGTACGCTAAATTCTCGAAGTGTGAATTTTGGTTACAAGAAGTACAATTTTTAGGACACGTGGTAAATCACGAAGGGATTCATGTAGATCCTGCTAAGATAGAGGCAATTACCAAATGGAAGGTTCTATAATCCGCAATGGAAATTAGAAGTTTTATAGGTTTAGCTGGATACTATAGACGGTTTATTAAGGATTTTTCCAAAATAGCTGTACCATTAACTAAGCTAACCTGTAAAGCAGTTAAGTTTGAATGGGGACCTAAACAAGAAGAAGCCTTTAGAATTTTAAAACAAAAATTAACCAATGCTCCAATTCTAGCTTTACCAGAAGGAACTGAAGATTTTGAAGTTTACTGTGATGCTTCAAAACTAGGATTGGGATGTGTGTTAATGCAATGCAAAAAGGTAATTGCGTATGCTTCAAGACAATTGAAAAAGCACGAAGAAAACTATACGACTCATGATTTAGAATTAGGAGCCGTAATTTTTGCCCTTAAAATTTGGAGACATTATCTGTACGGAAGTAAATTTACTGTCTATACAGATCATAAAAGTTTAAGATATATATTTGGGCAAAAAGAGTTAAACATGAGGCAAAGGAGATGGATGGAAATCTTAAGTGATTATGACTGTGATATTCAGTATCACGAAGGAAAGGCAAATGTAGTTGCAGATGCCTTAAGTCGGAAGTACCATGAGAAACAAAGACGGATTCGTGCTCTTAGATTAAATCTACAATTAGATTTAATGGAACAATTGAAGAATGTTCAAGAAGTAGCAATTAAGGATGATGTTGAAAGAATGAAAGGATACTTAAAAGAATTAGAACAAGGAGTTGATGGAATTTGGAGATTCCACAAAAGAAGGATTTGGGTACCTAAGCAGGGGGAATTAAGAAATAAGATTTTAGAAGAAGCCCATAAAACTAGATATACTATGCACCTGGGAAATAACAAAATGTACCAAGATTTAAGAAATAACTTTTGGTGGATAGGAATGAAAAAGGATATAGCCCGATATGTTTCTAAGTGTCTTACTTGTTCACAAGTTAAGGCAGAACATCAGAAACCTTCAGGTCTACTACAACAATTAGAGATGCCGGTATGGAAATGGGAGCTTATAACAATGGATTTTGTTACTAAGTTACCTAAGACCAGAAAAGGTAATGATGCGATTTGGGTAATTGTGGATCGATTAACCAAATCAGCTCACTTTCTACCTATGAAAGAAACCTTTAGCATGAAAAGATTGGCAAAGTTGTATGTAGATGAAATTGTATCCTTACATGGAGTTCCACTCTCCATTGTTTCGGATAGGGATAGTCGTTTTACTTCTCATTTCTGGACAAGCTTCCAGCAAGCAATGGGAACTCGACTAAACCTAAGTACTGCATATCATCCTCAAACCGACGGGCAAAGTGAAAGGACAATCCAAACTCTAGAAGACATGCTCAGAGCATGTGTGATAGATTTTGGTGGAAATTGGTATGATCACTTACCTTTGATAGAATTCTCCTATAACAATAGTTATCACTCAAGTATTGAAACTGCTCCATTCGAAGCATTGTATGGAAGAAAATGCAGAACTCCAGTTTGTTGGGCAGAAATAGGAGAAAGTCAATTGTCAGGTCCTGAAATAGTGCAAGAGACGACTGACAAGATTACACAAATCAAGGAAAGACTGAAGACAGCTCGAGATCGTCAGAAGAGCTATGCCGACAATCGACGTAAACCGTTAGAATTTCAAGTTGGAGAAAGAGTAATGTTGAAAGTTTCCCCTTGGAAAGGAGTTGTTCGATTCGGTAAGAAAGGAAAGCTAAGTCCAAGATACGTAGGACCATTTCCAGTGATTCAACGTATAGGACCAGTTGCTTATCGTTTACAACTACCAGAAAAGTTAGCTGGAGTACATGACGTATTTCATGTATCCAATCTTAAGAAATGCCTAACAGACGAATCTTTGGTAGTACCTCTCCAAGATATAGAGGTAAACGAAAAGTTAAAATTTGTTGAGAAACCTCTTCAGATAGAAGACAGAAAAGTAAAGTTTCTCAAACACAAACGACTAGTGCTAGTTAAAGTAAAGTGGGATTCAAAGAGAGGAGCTGAATACACTTGGGAGTTGGAATCAGAGATGAAGCGAAAGTATCCTCATTTATTCCAGTAAATCTCGAGGTCGAGATTTTTTTAAGGTGGGGAGAATGTAACAACTCTCATCAAAAGTTATATTTATTAAATTAATTTGTCTAAAAGGAAACCCTAATTGAGACACCCAAGTGATTCTGCGTAAACCCTAAAATTTTCAGAACAATCGGAATCAGGATCAGGGCCCCTAAAACTTAGGGGGGGTAAACCCTAGTCGGTAATATCTTGACAGTTTAACGTGTAAATCGAATTTTCATGCAAGACCAACTCAGCAAGCCTACTGGGACACAAGGCTACCCTAGGGTAGATTGGTGCCTCTCGCGACACGCGACAGGTGCATGTGTCCCTGTCGCGACACGCGGGGGGAACCATTTTTCAGCTATAAATAGTAGGCTGTGGGACTTGATTCCTGGCTTCAGTTCGACGTAAAAATTCAAAACATACGTTGAGTTATAGTATAAACAGTTCCATAACACACACGATTCACGAAGTGCTGCCGCAATACAGGGTAATAACTCGATCGCTGCTACGATTCAATGTCCGATCGATTAAACTATCCAATGGATGTTTAAGTGCTGCCCACATTAGGGTTTATGCTTTGTCATTCGTCGTTAAATCGATGGATGTTTAAGTATCGCACTTTGTCATTCGATGTGAAGGTTTAATCTCGTGAGTTATCGTAAATGTTGTATTAAGTTACTAACTGAATTGTGTGCATGTTATTAAATTTAGGTTAAAAGGCTAATCAGTAGGCTAGGCTCTGCTCAAATTAAATTTGCAATGTGAGTCATTCTCTTTTTATCAAATTTATTTACAAAAGCATGTTTATTTTCAAAGTTATAATTACAGGGATTAAGTCTTTGTAATCACCAAATTACAGCCGGTATGTGGGGTTTTGTATACATTACTTGATAATCGTCACCATTAGGGCAGCCAATGGGGGATATGACCATAGTCACAGATCCGGTCGAGTGACAAATACCGTGGGTAGTTGGTTTGATATCAGAAACATTGTAATCGCTCTTAATACTGTAAATTATAACAAAAGAGTCGTTTTAGTAAAAAGAATGATTCACTCAGTATTTCCCGCTGACAAAACCTTTTTCAAACATGTTTCAGGTGATCTGTTGTGATCCAGGAAAAGTGCCGAGAAGCACTACAAGCTTAAGGAAGTGGCTCAATAAAAAATAAAGAAACATGTTTTGTAAAATAAAAGATTTCTCCGTGAAATCTTATGATTGTAAATTACTGGAATTTTATCCCGAATTGTGAAATAAAATAATCGGAAAATTTCAGTTTTAAAAAGATCCTGATGAAAAACTTCCGCTGTTAAATAAATACCACGGGATTTCCTGTCCCGCGGCTCCTGAAACGGGTCAAACCGGGTCGGGGGCCGTGACAGTAACCCACCGTGGGAAGACAAGTTAGATGAAAAATGGGCAGATCTTTATATGCTAGCCACTGTAGAAGAAAATGCAAATCTTTAAAATACCCTGACCCAGTATTGGCACCCTTATCACCTAAAAGCCAGAAACTTTATCCAGTAAATAAATAAAGTTATAATAAACCCTAGTATGTTTAATTTTTAGTCGTCCTTTGTATTAAATTAATCACACGATATGCAATAATACTTGAAAGTTTTTTTGTGAAATTTTGTTATAAAATTTTAACTTAGCAAATTTTGTATTTTGCATATATACTAAACAGCATGAATGACTTATCTGAAGTCCTTCAGAATCTAAATCTCTATCCGGTGAAAATAGAGGTTTCCAGAGATTTTACTGGTTATATACCCGACATAGAAGAACCTATGGAATTTAACGCTCTACCTCCGGAGAAATCCAAGCCTAAGAAAAGGAGAAGATTTGTAGGATGGAGACGTGTACGCAGGAGGAAACCCACATTTAGGAAGATTCCTAAAATAGAAAATCCCTTAGATAAAGGAAAGGGGATTGAAGTCGGGGAAGGTTCTAGGCAGACGGAAATAGAAATTGGAGAAAGCTCTAGGCAAATCGAGGAGTTGCCATTACAAGAAGAGTTAGATCGTATATTGGCAAGTTGTGATATCGTTAGACCTATCAATACCAATCCCTACCCTTATCCTGCTGAAAATCAACTTCCAATAAACTTGGAACCAGCAATCCCTGAACCTAAAATCCACACCCAACCTATAGGAATGGACGAGTGGTGGACTAATGATTGGCAGTTTCAAAACCTCCTTAACAGTCCCTATACCTTTCTTCCTCAATTCGACCCGGAGCCGATACCAAACCTGCCAATGAGTAATGAAAATTTAGTTGAACTCCGTCACTTTGGCGAGGAGCTGGTAGATGCAGGAAATAGGATTCGGGAGGTAGGAGAACAGATCTCCTGGAAGTACGACGAAAGGGAACGTCGTTACTGAAGTACCAACTGACGAGGGATAGTGGGGTTATGAAACTGTGATTGTGTAATAATAATAATAGTAAACTATAATCTTGTAAAATAACTACAAATAAAACTTTGTAAGATAACAGTGTGTATTGATGCATATTATAATATATAAAAATGGGAATCGAGAAATCGATAATTTTGGCTATCCATGTGTTATGAAATTGTGTGATTATTTGTGTATTGCTATTAATTATTTTATACTAATAATTTATATATATTAATTATCAGATGGAAAACGCTAATAATGAACCAGTTAATGATATTAACCAATCCGAGCAACACCCGGAGGATCAATTTATGACTAGGCAAGATATAGAAAATATCGTTGCTCAAGGAATAGCCAATGTTATTCCAGCAATTCTTGCTGCTGCCCAAAAACCTGTTGAACCTCAACAAATCGTTCCTAGCAAACGTACTTCTGAAGATAACTTCAGTAATAGCATAAACGGAGGCGGTAATCATATTAATCACGATAATGAGCCACGGCAGACTCCGCTCCCTAAGAAAATGAAAGCTGCAACGCCTGGTTGTACTTACAAAGAATTTCTTGCCTGTAAACCAGCTGAGTTTGCAGGTAACGAAGGGGCGACTGCAGCACTGCGTTGGTTAGAGAAAACCGAGGCAGTAAATTCCATAAGTAAATGTGCTGAAGAAGATCAGGTCATGTATGCATCAAATCTGTTCAAAGAAGGGGGGCTAGAATGGTGGAACACGGTGTTACAAGCAAAAGGAAGAAGGATGGCGTATGCTATGAACTGGGAAGAATTTAAGAGTCTTGTAGAAAGAAAATTCTGTCCCGAGTATGAAAAGGAACAAATGGCAAATAAGTTCCTGAACCATCGGATGACGGGTGTAGACTGTCGAGTATATACTTCGACATTCTTCGAATATGCTAGAGTGGTACCAACGCTGGCTTCGCCAGAACCGATACTCATTTCTCGCTATATTTGGGGATTAATTGGTGAAATACGTAATATCGTGAAAGCTGCGAGACCTCGCACTATTGACGATGCGGTAGAATTAGCTAACACCCTAACTGACGAGCTGGTACGCACAAGAGATGAAAATAGGAAAAAGGAACTGGCTCAGAAAATTTCCCAAGGATTTCGTGTAGGTAATAGTAGCAACTTCAAGAAAAGAGGAACAGGGCAATCTTCAACTCCTCCGTTCTGCAGGAATTGCAGAAAGAAACATTATGGAAGATGTAATGTAACCTGCAACTTTTGCAAAGTTGTAGGTCATCGTGAAGAAGATTGCAGAAAGAAAACCAGGATCTGCTATAACTGTGGAGAAACTGCGCATTTTAAAACAGAATGCCCTATATTGGTCAAACCAGTAGACAACAAAGCCAAGACAGCCGACGGAGCTACTAAGAAGAATGCCAGAGCATTTCAACTGACCACTCAAGAAGCAGAACTTATTCCAGATGTGATAGCTGGTACGTTCTTAGTTCACAACATATACGCAAAAGTATTATTTGACTCTGGTGCAAACCAAAGTTTTATAAATACTTCATTCTGCCAAGCTCTAAATTTACCCTTAACCAACCTTAGGCAGATTTTTACAGTTGAAACGGCAGATGGGAATTCTGTTAAAATAGATAAGGTTTTGCAAAAAGAAAATATAGAACTTTCAGGTCATAAATTTCATGCAAACCTATTACCAATGAATTTAGCTGGGTTCGATGTTGTGTTAGGAATGGATTGGTTAGTAGCCAACCATGCTCGAATCCTTTGTGATAAGAATTCTATAGATATTCGTGCACCCGCCGGAGAAGTAATTATGATTACAGGAGATAAGCCAAGTAAACCCATGAAGTTCATTTCAGTAATGAAAGTTGCTAGTTATGAACGAAAGCAAGGAATAGTATATATGATTTTTGTAATAATTAGTACTAAGGATAAAGAGATTAAGGAGATTCCTGTAGTCTCAGAATACCCAGATGTATTCCTAGAAGAATTGCCAGGATTACCACCTAATAGGGAGGTAGAATTTAGGATTCATCTAATTCCCGGAACTACACCGATAGCCAAGGCACCTTATCGGTTAGCACCCACCGAAATGTTAGAACTTAAGAAACAATTAGATGAGTTGCTTGGTAAAGGATTCATACAACCTAGTTCATCCCCGTGGGGAGCACCAGTGTTGTTTGTGAAAAAGAAAGATGGGTCAATGAGAATGTGTATTGATTATAGGGAATTGAATAAGGTTACAATTAAGAATCAGTACCTATTACCAAGGATTGATGATCTCTTTGATCAACTACAAGGAGCTAGATATTTTTCTAAGATCGACTTACGCTCTGGATATCATCAGTTGAAAGTACAAGAAGAAGACATACCTAAAACTGCTTTCAGAACTAGGTATGGTCATTACGAGTTTACAGTCATGCCCTTTGGACTAACAAATGCACCTGCAGCATTCATGGACATGATGAATAGGATATGTAAACCGTATTTGGATAAATTTGTAATTGTCTTCATCGACGATATACTTATTTATTCAAAAAGTCAAAAGGAACATTGTGAGCACCTGCATGCACTCTTAACTTTGTTAAGAATAGAAAAACTTTACGCCAAATTCTCGAAGTGTGAATTTTGACTGCAAGAAGTGCAATTCCTAGGACACATGGTGAATCACGAAGGTATTCAAGTAGATCCTGCTAAGATAGAGGCAATTACCAAATGGAAGGTTCTGCAATCCGCAATGGAAATTAGAAGCTTTTTAGGATTAGCTGGGTACTATAGACGTTTTATTAAGGATTTTTCCAAAATAGCTGTACCATTAACTAAGCTAACCTGTAAAGCAGTTAAGTTTGAATGGGGATCTAGGCAAGAAGAGGCGTTTAAAATTTTAAAGCAAAAGTTAACAAATGCCCCAATCCTAGCCTTACCAGAAGGAACTGAAGATTTTGAAGTATATTGTGATGCTTCTAAGCTAGGATTAGGATGTGTGTTAATGCAACACAAGAAGGTAATTATGTATGCCTCAAGATAATTGAAAAAGCACGAGGAAAATTATACGACTCATGACTTAGAATTAGGAGCCATAATTTTTGCCCTTAAAATTTGGAGACGTTATCTGTACGTAAGTAAATTTACTGTCTATACAGAGCATAAAAGTTTAAGGTACATATTTGGGCAAAAAGAATTAAATATGAGGCAAAGAAGATGGATGGAAATCCTAAGTGACTACGACTGTGCTATCCAATATCACGAAGGAAAGGCAAATGTAGTTGCAGATGCCTTAAGTCGTAAGTATCATGAAAAGCAAAAGCGAGTCCGTGCTCTTAGATTGAATCTACAATTAGATTTAATGGAACAACTGAAAAATGTCCAGGAAACAACAATCAAGGATGATGCTGAAGGAATGAAAGGACAAATAAAAGAATTAGATCAAGGAAATGATGGAATTTGGAGATTCCATAAGAAAAGAATATGGGTACCTAAGCAAGGAGGATTAAGAGATAAGATTCTAGACGAAGCCCATAAATCTAGGTATACCATGCATCCTGGTAATAATAAAATGTACCAAGATTTAAGAAATAATTTCTGGTGGATAAGAATGAAAAAGGACATAGCTAGATATGTTTCTAAGTGTCTTACTTGTTCACAAGTTAAGGCAGAACACCAGAAACCTTCAGGTCTACTTCAACAACTAGAAATGCTTGTATGGAAATGGGAACTCATAACAATGGACTTTGTTACTAAGTTACCCAAAACCAGAAAAGGTAATGATGCGATTTGGGTAATTGTGGATCGCTTAACCAAATCAGCTCATTTTCTACCCATGAAGGAAACCTTTAGCATGGAAAGGTTAGCCAAGTTGTACGTAGACGAAATAGTATCCTTACATGGAGTTCCACTCTCCATTGTATCAGATAGAGATAGTCGTTTCACTTCTCATTTCTGGAAAAGTTTTCAGAAAGCAATGGGAACCCGACTTAATTTAAGTACGGCATATCATCCTCAAACAGACGGACAAAGTGAAAGGACAATCCAAACTCTGGAAGACATGCTCCGAGCATGTGTGATAGATTTTGGCGGAAACTGGGACGATCACTTACCTTTGATCGAATTCTCCTATAACAATAGTTATCATGCAAGCATTGAAGCTGCCCCATTCGAAGCACTGTATGGACGCAAGTGTAGAACTCCAGTTTGCTGGGCAGAAATAGGAGAAAGTCAATTATCAGGTCCTGAAATCGTGCAAGAGACCACCGACAAGATTACTCAGATCAAGGAAAGACTGAAAACTGCTCGAGATCGTCAAAAGAGCTATGCCGACAATCGACGCAAACCACTAGAATTCCAAGTTGGAGATAGAGTACTGTTAAAAGTTTCTCCTTGGAAAGGAGTAGTTCGATTTGGTAAGAAAGGAAAGCTAAGTCCAAGATACGTAGGACCATTTTCAATAATCCAACGTATAGGACCAGTTGCCTATCGCTTACAACTACTAGAAGAACTAGCTGGAGTACATGATGTATTTCATGTATCTAATCTCAAGAAATGTCTATTAGATGAATCCCTGGTGGTACCTCTTCAAGACATAGAGGTAAATGAAAAGTTAAAATTCATAGAAAAACCACTTCAAATAGAAGACCGAAAGATCAAGTTTCTCAAGCACAAACGACTGGTGCTAGTCAAAGTCAAGTGGGATTCAAAGAGAGGACCCGAATATACTTGGGAGCTGGAATCGGGGATGAAGCGAAAGTATCCTCACTTATTCCAATAAATCTCGAGGACGAGATTTTAATTAAGGTGGGGAGGATGTAAGGACCTTCAAAAATGTATCAATTTGACCCGTAAGTACAAACCCGGACCCCAGAAACCCTAAACCATACTTAAAATCAAGAAAAATGGAATTCTGGTTCCCAGGCGGGCCGCGTAAAAGACAAGCCTTGTCTTACACGGGCCGCGTCAACATGTAGTTTGACCGGATAAGTATCTCCGAGCCACGTATCGTCCATCTGTCGAACCTACTCGTGACCAATCAAGCCTATTCGTAGACTAGGCGGCCACGCGGGCCGGGTAAGAGTTAACCCTGGGTTTACGCGGGCCGCGACAGGCCTAAAATTCAGCTATAAATAGCTTGTTGCATGCACAGTCCACTGGTGTCGAAACCTTTTCGTAAAAACGAATTCTCACTACTCTAAAGTTGAATTTATAATTATAATAGCGAGGCGCTACTCTGATACCTGGTACTAACTCGATCGCTGCTACGATTCAATGTCTGATCGATTAAAACTATCCAATGGATGTTTAAGTGCTGCCCACATTAGGGTTTATGCTTTGTCATTCGTCGTAAATTCGATGGATGTTTAAGTATCGCACTTTGTCATTCGTTGTGAGGGTTTAATCTCGTGAGTTATCGTAAATGTTGTATTAGTTACTAACCTAGTTCGTGTGCATGTTATTTAATTTAGGTAAAAAGGCTAATCAGTAGGCTAAGCTCTGTCCATATAAATCTGCAATGTGGGTCATTCTCTTTTTATCAAATTATTTCCAAACCCCTATTTACTTTCAAAGTTATAATTACAGGGATTAAGTCTTTGTAATCTCCAAATTACAGCCGGTATGTGGGGTTTTGTATACATTACTTGATAACCGTCACCATTGGACAACGAGTTAGCCAAGGGGTGATATGACCATAATCACAGACACCATTGGACAATGAGGTTACCAATGGATGGTCGAGTGATAAATACCGTGGGTAGATGGTTGATATATAGAAACATTGTAATCGCTCTTAATACTGTAAATTGTAACAAACACGTCGTTTTAGTAAAAAGAATGATTCACCAGTGTTTCCCGCTGACAAAACCTTTTTCAAACATGTTTCAGGTGATCTGTTATGATCCAGAAAAAGTGTCGCGAAGCTCTACAAGCTTAAGGGAGTGGCTCAATATAAAATAAAGAAACATGTTTAGGAAAATAAAGATTTCTCAGTGAAATCATATGATTGTAAACTACCGGGATTTATCTCGAATTATGAAATAAAATAATCGGGAAATTTCAGTTTTAAAAAGATCCTGTTAAAATACTTCCGCTGTCACGTTAAATAAATACCACGGGATTTTCTGTCCCGCGGCTCCTGAAACGGGTCAAACCGGGTCGGGGGCCGTGACAGTGGTCGTTGTGGGACACGGACTGTAGAGTTCCGTGTTAAAACATTTGAACTTCTAACTATGTTTTGATTATTTAAACTTTATTATGCTTCCGCTGTTAACTTGGAGTTGGTTTATTTCTTTTGGACACCAATTGTATTGTGTTTGGTTTTACGTTTACTTTATTTAAGTTGTTCAATATGATTGGTGGCTTGATCCTGGTCATGTCACGTCTCCATGCGGTGATACTCCGCTTGTGGATTTTAGGGGTGTGACAGATTGGTATCAGAGCCATTGGTTATAGTTAACTTCGTTTTAAAAATGGGAAAAATCTTTTTGATAGAAAACCAGACTATAACCTGTTATGTGCTCGACGATCCACAACGACGCTTCACTCCACGTGCAAGGCTCAACACTTTAGGTGGTATGATTTAAGTTTATATTGCCTACTTGCTAGATTACTTTTGCATGATATGTTGTTTGTTGTATGTTTATGTAGCATGGTAGCGTGCAGTCTATTAACCCTGATGAGTTCTATATGATACCCGAATATTTACTTGAAATTTGACAACCAACCAAATTTTGTAGATCGAAACCCTACCAACCAAATTTTGTTTTGGACAAGTGATGTACTTCCGCGATCGTGATGCAACGAACTTCTCTTTCGTGCCGTTCCGCCATACACCACTACTGGAAATGCCCCTAGAGAACCGATTAGATAATCGAATTTCCGGTTATTGTTTAACTCTTATTTTCACTCAACTCTTTGTATGAACCTCACTAATCCCTTGTTTCTTCGATCGGCAACCGATTTAATGAAACGCTAACAACCATACCACGATTCCCACCGATCACAAAGATTACCATCATTACCTTGTTGGATAGATAACTCTCATTCTACTTTGATTTACACCTTCGTATACCTGACTTAACAAATGGATGCTTCTTAATGTCGGGATAGCCTTCGGGACATTCGTGAATGGTGATATGGATCACTCAACCTACAGATGAACATGATAATCTATACGTTTACCTCACCCCCTTACACCACAAGAGTCGTATTTTAATTCCATGATAGCCTTCTTAAATACGCGGAACCTTTGCACTAGCTTTTGTACCGACATATGATTGTTGATTAATGATATGTCTAATTCCTACCATTGGCTTAGGTTAAACCATCACACACTTACCACAGTGACATTACGCTCCCGCTTCTCCATGCTGAGACACTGAAACGAACACCATCTAGCTTAGAGAATTTGGAAGGCTCGACTCTCGATCATTGGTGATCACTCCCCGAAACTTTGAGGGTGGTGATGTATTGTGGATACGATCATACTCTCTGGAACGCGTTTTCGCGTCTTTTCTTTGGAACCTCACGACTACACAGACGTATTTTGGATTTATTTGCACGGCCTAAGGAACTACCCCGAATTTGGTTGCTTACCGACCCTTTTGATCAACGTCATACTTTGTCCTAACCATATACAACATGCGCACGACCAGCTGTACCATAGACATCAGGTAAACCCTGTTATGGGTTCTTAAACGCTTACTCATCGATTGCGACTACCCTTTCTCATGCTTCCACATCATATGCGATATACTTCTGAACCCTACGACCGCAGACACTCGCTTGGACAGGTTACACTCCCCGAACGTTACTCGCTGAGCATTGGGCCATAAATAAGATGATACCACAAGTACTGTCCTTTGGTCTGGATACGACCGATATAACTCCTCTGACACGACATTCGAATTTAGTCTAACCTGACGAGTATGTCACTTGTTTACTCCGATGACATCCTAATCTACTTGAAGAGCTAGTAGGGATCCGGGCGACACCCACACTTTACCATGGAGCTCCTACGACACAAACAACCTTATGTTAGCTTCCAGCGAACGACTTTTGGCGTTATGAAACTCGTTTTCTCGATCGAATGCACAAACCCTCGTAACTCTAAAGCTTGCTCAGGAATCCGCATTCCAACAGTTGAAGGTGAAACCCCTTAGTACACCCATTCTTTCGTTACCAGGAGGTACAGATGATTTCGTTGTTTATTGTGACGCGTCCATCCTGGGAGTTAGTTGAGAAGGTCATCGCATGCGCATCGCACCAACTCAAGGTTCACGAAAAGGGCTACACTACCCACAATTTGAAGTTGGGAGCAGTTGATGTGTGCAAAATGCAACATATAAATTACATCAATTGTGGCATAAAACTAACCCTTTTTAGTACTAATGTTGGAAAAAGTGTGCTTTTGTCTTCCTTTTGTATTTTCAGGATTGAATGAGCTCAAATTAACAAAAGAAGCAAAAAGACAGCAAAATCTAACATAAATACAAGAAAAGGAACAAACGTGACATGCCCGACCCCACGACAGCATCTTCCCAAGCAAAACAAGAAGACAGAAGACTGAACACGCCCCGTGCTCAGCCAGCACGGGGGCGTGCCCAAGTGTCAGCAGAAAAGACAAAGTGGTAGAAGCTTCTATTGCCCACCACGGGGCCGTGCTCAGTGGACACGGGGCCGTGGTCAACTATAATATTCGCACAATCCAGGAAAATCTTCATAGTACAAAGATTCTTCTGCACACGGGGTCGTGCTCAGCGGACACGGGGGCGTGGTCAACTAATAAGACAAGCTGCATTAAATGAAGAAAGAGAAGGATGTGGACACGGGGCCGTGCTCGAGCTTCTGTTCAGCCTATAAATAGGAGTGCTTGGCTCAAGCTCAAACCATCCCTTGGCACACCACCTCTCTCGCACTTCACCCACCACCCACCACCACCATAACACCATCATCCACCACCATCATCCATTTTCCATCATAGAGTGTGTGAGTCGTCTCGGGATCCAAGATTGATCGTAAGAGTTCTTGACAATCAAGGCCATGTTTGCCTAAGTCTCTTACATCACTTGGTGAAGACAAGTGTCTAGTGTACTACTTTTTATTTTTAATTTTTTCGCACTTTTTACTTGGTTTTGTATTAATGACTTTAATAACTAGTTTCTTATGTTGAAGGTGATTCTTCCTTATCGTTTGTCCGTGGTGTCTTGACATTATTTTACTGTCTATATAAAATAAAAGATTTTCACCATTCATATCTCCATGGTCTATATGGAGGTATGTTGGCTACCTGGTCGGGGGTTAAGGGAACGGTTTGGTAAGAGTCTTGCCATTGTTTAGCGTTTAGAGGTCCTGCAATGGACCTGGGTCAAATTTAGTAGGACCTCCTTCAATACTTAACGGTATTGGATGGTGGGGGTCCAAACTCTTTGATCCCCTCATAAGTTAACTACTATTAATACTATAACCCGGCTATTTAGGACTGTATCCCTGCTGACTCAGACTACTTAGTCGAGGGTAACGTCACCTCCAAAAGAGGGGCCTACCATAATTTGCATTAATAACGTAATTAATTATCTTTCAATAATCCGACCCTTTAGGATTGTATCCTTGCTGACTCAAACTACTGGGTTGAGGGTAACGTCACCTTCAAAAGAGGGGCCTACTACAATAACTAAGATAATCTCTTAAATAAGTGAAAACGTGCGGAAATAATCAAAGGTTACACTATACACGAGTCGGAACCAAGTGATTCATCTTGTCTATCTGTTTTTCTTTTTATTTGTATTTTCAGCATTTTAGTTAGTTTTTATTTTCTTAGTTTAAAACCTTTTTCTAAACTTTTGATTTGATTAGACGTTGAGGATAAACCGGTACTAAAAGCTCTTGTGTCCTTGGACGACCTCGGTATCTTGCCAACACTATACTACGCTCACGATGGGTGCACTTGCCCATATGTGTGTTTAGTGTTAGTAAAATATCGTGTTTTATAAATTTAAAACTTGGCTAAAAAGTGTTAAAGGGCTTAAAATATACACCTAAATATATATAACACTTCACACGCATCAATTTTTTGGCACCGTTGCCGGGGACACAAGGATTTTAAGAAAGCTTAAAATCGACGGCCTAATCAGTTTTTCAAAACCTTTTCAAAACGCGCGCACATTTTTCTGCATTTTAATTTAGATTTGCATTTACAGTAACCTGTACACAGGTTCGTGTTCACTGAACACGGGGCCGTGCTGCACATTTTCATAAAAACACCCAGTAACAGTAGCTTGAACACGGGCCGTGCTCACTGAACACGCCCCGTGCTCAACGAAATCAGTAAATTTAATTAAAACGCCCAGATACAGATCCTGAACACGTCCACTGAACACGGGGCCGTGTCCAGCCTCTGTTTCCGTTTTTATTTTTGTTTTCTGATCTCGAGACTTGGTTGTGGTCTGATGAGTGATTCTGATGGATCAATACTCAGGAGGTTACAACTACACCTATGAGGAGGATGATTATAGGAGTAATTATTGCACTAATTGTTACTCATATCAACCATCCAATTCATACACCTACTATGAGGAACCCAGGTACGAGCCATCAACTTCATACACATCCTATGAAGACCAAAGGTATGAACCTCCTCCCTCATACTCATATTTTGATGAACCAAGGTATGAGTCTTCATACTCATACTTTGAGGAACCAAGATATGAGCCACCACCTTCGTATGCTTACTATGAGGAACCATAGCGTGAACAACCAACCTCATATGAGTATTATGAAGAACAAAATTACGACCCTTATCCATCATATGCTTACAATGAAGAACAATGGTGTGAACCATCTACTTCATATGGGTATTATGAGGAACAAAGGATCGAACAACCGGATTCAAGCTTTGAAAATCCTGATTCTTTTTCTAAAACCGAAGTGACCGATAGGATATTAGAACACCTTAGAGTTATCGATCGCTATATAAAAGAATCTCGCGCAAGGGAAGAGGAATCCCGCGCAAGAGAATAATTAAAAAAGGAAGAAATAACTGAAAGTGTAAAAATGGAAGAACAAATAAGTGAAAAACCGACACATGAGTTAAACAACGAATAAGGTGAGTCCGACAACGTTAAAATTCAAGAAGAGTCTAATTTCGAAGAAATTAATCTCTTGTCACCTTCTTTCGAAAATCATTGTTTAGTACCCACTCATGCTAAGTTTTTAAAAGAGTTAAACACTAACACTAAGATTGACGAAACGGTAAGTGTTAAGTTAACTAATGATCAAACTTTGCTAATAAAAGAAGACCCATTTGAAATTAACATTATACCGGTTCCATGTTTCTTTCAAAATTCGTTTATTAGTAATGTCACAATTGATAAAGATCTTTGTGTTAACATAATGCCTAACTACATTTTCGAAAAATTAAGTATTAGTGATTTTTCTCCACTTCAAATACCCATTTTTCTATCCAATCGGAAAGCAATAAAATCACTCGGTGTAGTTGAGGATGTCTTGGTTCAAACAAATCAAATGGTAGTCCCCACCGACTTTGTCATCCTCGATGACGCTCCTCTAGTGTTGGGACGACCATTTGTAAAAACACACGAAGCTTTGAAAAACCAGAAGTACAACAATCTACCTCTTCAATTAGGGGCATTTAAAAGAAGTGTCGATCTTGAACGGTCATTGAAATATCCATTCGGCAATAATGACCCCCTAATTGAAGATGAAGATGAACCACCCGATACAAGTGAAAAGATTGACCACTTTGTTGAAGAAGAGGTCGCCATAGAACAAACTTTTAAAGTTCTTGATCAAAATGAGCAACCATATAAGGAGTCTCCTAAAGACCCACCACTTGAGCTCAAAGAACTTCCAAAAGTTTTGGAATATGCTTTTCTAGACAAAGATGGTAATTTACCTGTAATTATTTCGTCTAAATTAGATAGCTTAGAAAAAGAAAAATTAATTAGTCTTTTGAAAAAACATAAAAACGCGATAGCTTGGAAGCTTGTAGACATTAAAGGAATAAGTCCTTCCATGTGTACGCACAAAATTTTAATGAATGATGACTACAAATCGGTAATACAACCACAACGTCGAGTAAATCCAAATGTTCAAGAAGTGGTTAAAAACGAAGTCATCAAATTACTAGACGCCGGACTTATCTATCCTATCTCCGATAGCCCTTGGGTAAGTCCCGTCCAAGTAGTTCCAAAGAAAGGAGGTATGACGGTGATAACTAACGAAAAAAATGAATTAATACCAACGAGAACCGTCATAGGATGGAGAGTATGTATAGATTATAGACGATTAAATGAAGCAACAAGAAAATATCACTTTCCTTTACCCTTCATTGATCAAATGTTAGAAAGATTATTCGGTCATAAATTTTACTGTTTCTTAGATGGTTTTTCAAGTTACTTTCAAATCCCGATAGCACCCGAAGACCAAGAAAAGACAACTTTCACATGTCCCTATGGAACTTTTGCTTATCGACGCATGCCGTTTGGTCTATGTAATGCCCCCACAACATTCCAACGTTGCATGGTAGCTATCTTCCATGACATGATAGAAAAGACAATGGAAGTCTTCACGGACGACTTTTCTATCTTTGGGGATTCATACGACCAATGCCTCGATAACCTTGAACGAATGCTATCCCGATGTGAGGAAACTAACCTCGCCCTTAATTGGGAAAAATGCCATTTCATGGTAACAGAGGGAATAGTACCCGGTCACAAAATCTCAAGCGAAGGAATGGAGGTGGATCGAGCCAAAATAGATACCATTTCTAGACTACCACCTCCATCCTCCGTAAGAGCTATCAGAAGTTTCCTAGGGCATGCCGGATTTTATAGGCGGTTTATCAAAAACTTTTCTAAAATTTCTAGGGCCTCTAACAAAATTACTTGAAAAAGATGCTCCTTTCATCTTTGACAAGGATTGCAATCAAGCATTTCTAACCTTAAAGGAAATGTTAGTCAATGCACCTATCATGATAGCGCCTGATTGGAAATTTCTTTTCGAAATCATGTGTGATGCTAGTGACTTTGCAGTTGGAGCTGTCTTCGGACAAAGAAAAGAAAAGCATTTCCACCCAATTTATTATGCTAGTAAAACACTAAATGATGCACAAGAAAATTACACAACAACTGAAAAAAATTACTAGCTGTGGTATTTGCTTTTGATAAATTTCGTTCTTATCTTGTTCTTTCTAAAACTGTAGTCTATACAGATCATGCAGCCATTCGATATCTCTTCAAAACGCAGGACGCAAAACCACGTTTGATTCGGTGGATTCTACTCCTCCAAGAATTTGATATTGAAATCAAAGACAAAAGAGGAGCAGAAAACACCGCAGCAGATCATCTTTCACGCTTGGAAGACCCAGCTTTGGAGGCAACCAGGGAGGAGCAAATCAACGAAAAAATTCCCGACTGAGTCCCTAGAAATGGTGGAATATAAGGAAGAACCATGGTACGCCGACTATGCTAACTACCTAGCTAGCGGTATAGTCGCAAAAGGTTGGCCACATCATCAAAGAAAAAAATTCTTTGCCAATGTGAAACACTATTTTTGGGAAGATCCATATCTTTTCAAAATGTGTGCCGACCAACTCGTCCGACGATGCGTACATGGTAGCGAAGCAAGAAGAATTCTCCGCCATTGTCATGAAGGTCCATACGGAGGACATCATGGTGCCGCTAGTACCGCACGAAAGGTATTTGATTCAGGATTTTATTGGCCAACCATTTACAAAGACGCCTAAAGAACAGGTAATATTTCTTCCAAAAACGAAATGCCACAAAATGGCATTCTTGTTTGTGAAATTTTTGATGTGTGGGGACTCGACTTTATGGGACCTTTCCCACCATCGAAAGGAAACAAATATATACTTGTGGCAGTAGACTACTTGTGTAAATGGGCCGAGGCCGAGGCACTTCCAAAGAATGATGGAAGAGTCGTGGTAAGATTTCTGAAGAAATTATTCTTTCATTTTGGCACACCTAAAGCATTAATAAGTGATAGAGGTACCCATTTTTGCAACCATCAACTTGAAATTTTTTTAACAAGATATGGGGTCTATCACCGGGTCTCGACAGCATATCACCCTCAAACAAACGGACAAGCCGAAGTGACTAATAGAGGTTTAAAACGAATACTTGAAAAAACCGTAGGGTTAAATAAAAAGGAATGGGCAGATAAATTAGATGATGCTTTATGGGCTTTTCGAACTGCTTATAAAACAACAATAGGTACAACCCCATATAAGCTAGTCTACGAAAAAAGTTGTCACTTGCCAGTAGAAATTGCACACAAAGCCTACTGGGCAATTAAAAATGTAAACTTAGATTTAGAATTTGCTGGTAAAAATCGATTTTGTCAATTAAATGAATTAGACGAGCTTAGGAATTATGCATACTCAAACTCCGAAATTTATAAGGAAAGAATGAAAAATTTGCATGACAAACATATTAAACCTAATGAATTTCGAGTAGGAGATCTAGTTCTTTTGTTTAATTCACGACTTCGATTGTTTCCTGGTAAATTAAAGTCTAGGTGGTCAGGACCTTTTTCCATCACCCATATTTTCCCACACGGTGCAGTAGAAATTAAATCTCGAAATGGGCCTCCATTCAAAGTCAATGGCCAACGGCTGAAACTCTATCAAGGATTCATTGAGGATGAAGAGGAGGAGATCTCACTTCAAATGATTGAAGAATGAAAACATCATCATACCTGGTAAGTTATGAACGACATGGACGACATGTAAATCGGTAAATCTTCTAACCAAACTCTTTGGGAAACAACGGGCACTCACACGAGCACTAAAAAAAAAATTTTAAACTTTGCTCGGCACGGGGCCGTGTCCGCGCTGCAGTCGGGATATATCCCCTTTTTCATAACAGTTACTTCCTTCCACATGCCCCGTTTCCCCGAAAACACTCTGGTTCCTAGCGATTTTCCGTAGATTTTCGACGTCTCCTATCACTCTAACAACATCAAGGTATGATTCTATCACTTTTAGTAGTTAGATTAGTTACTTGCATGTAGTTAAAACACCACAAATTTGGGGAAAAATCTAGGGTTCTTGAATTTCATCCGAATCAAACCTCAAATTTTTGCCTAAATCTGTTTGCATTTAGTTAGAATAGTGTTATGGGAAGTAAATCCACTTGTATTGTTCATAGATTCGCCCGATTTCTCACAAAAACCACAAACCCTTGTTTTTTAACCGAAAAAGATAAAATTGATAGGGTAAACGGGTTATTTTGGGAAAACGGCGCTTGGGGTTTCAATTTCGGGGAAAACCGCACCTATTGGACCAAAAATTTTCAAGTTTTTGAAACCGGGTCGAAAAATGGAATTTTTGTGTAACAGACGCCTGGACACGGGGCCGTGCCCACTGAACACGGGGTCGTGTCCAGCCCACTGGTTGTAGTTTTGTCCGAAAATTCTTCTGTTTCATGCTAACTTTTGTTGTATTCTTTCAGATGGCTAGGAAGTTCACAAGGTTTAACGCCAATGAGCTCGATGCTAGGGCTAGATACGAAATACTTCAGACAAGGCCGGAGGAATACCCGAGGCAAGCATGCACGGAACTGTTAACTATGGTGAATCAAATCGACCGATTCAACAACATTGTCACCGGGCCATTAAGAGTCGCTTTAACAACTAGACTCTGTTCCGTCCATGAATGCACTTTGGAATTCTATAGCACCTTCACGTTCAACTCAAGGTGCTACCCATTCGACAATGAAGGGGTAGCATTCCAATGTGGCGGAACTAAGTATTCGATCTCTATGGCACAATTTGGGTCGATTGTCGAGTTGTATGCGGAAGAAGATGCAGGCAACGAGGAAAATACTGGGGGGATACGAGAGATAGGTGAAAACGATCGCCAAGCCGCATGGGCTCAGATTGGTGAAGGGTATTACAATCCGAGCAGCACTAAGAGCACAAAGTTGAGGGATCCGCTCTACAGATACATCCATAGGCTCCTCGGCTACTCTCTTAGTCAAAGACACGATAGCGGTGGCGTCGTTGGGTTAAGAGATTTGGTTGTCCTCCACTGCATCCATAACCGCAGGCCCCTTGATGTTCCGTTCCTCATGCTCCAAAACATGCATCATAACCGCCTTGCTACTGCACCAACCCCTATCTTCTTTGGGGGATGGGTGTACCGTCTCTTCAAGCACTTCACCAACATACCTAGGTCATTCGGAAGGAGCCCATGGTCGGGTAGGGTAGATATACACATCTGCCGCTCAATGAACCTAATTTATGAGGCTGAAGACAGGACGGTAAGCTTTCAAAGGATGCAAGGTCATGCATGGAACCCACAAGAAGCACTTGCCCTCCCCGCTCCACAGCATCATCAGTACCAATACCAGCCCCATGGTGATCCGGGCCAATCCTCCTCAGGAGGCGGTTTTCCTAACTTTCAAAGTTTACATGATTTGTTGCAGGAAAACCTCATGTGCACCAGGAACACCTACAATATGGCAAGCAACACGTACCACCGGGTTGGGACAATCGAGAGAAACATATCCGATATCCAAGATGATATTGGAAATATCCGGGAGTACATGGCTGGCCATGGTGGGGATGATGATGATGAAGACGAGGACATGGATTAGGCAGGAGGAGCGGAGGAAGAAGCAATTGGTTGATGATTCCCCAGGTTAACCTTTTCTAATCTTGAACAATTTAAGGCCTGCGTTCCAAGTGTTGAACAATTTACTTTCCCTAACTTCTTTTATTTTCTGCTTTTATTTTTCTTTTAACTTTGTTGACATGGATGTTGAACTTGGTAAATTAGGATGTTTGCTATGTTTTGGTGGAGTGTTTATTGATTAAACAGGTACATACGAGTCTTAGAGTACTAAGCATTAGTACTACTAAAGCTGGGACAGGAAAACCGAAGAAAGAAACCTGTTTTTCAACCTTGCAGACTTGCCACACGGGGCCGTGTCCATCCGACACGCCCCCGTGCCCACTCCCCCGAACCTGCTGTTTGTTTTAAATCTGCAGACTTTGACAGACACGGGGTCGTGTCCACCCAACACTCCCCCGTGTTCACCTTCTGTAAGTTTTCGTTACTGGCACCTGAGCACGGGGTCGTGTCCACCCAACACGGGGTCGTGTCCAGGCGCCCAGTAACACAAAATTTTTGCTTTTTACACCTTTTTACACATTCAATCAACCTAAAAACTTATTTTTGGGATACATTGAGGACAATGTGTAATTTAAGTGTGGGGGGGATGCTAAAACCTTGAATCTTGCAAGTCCTAAATACAAGCCTTACACAAAACTCTATTGGAATCGCTAACCACCCCAAATTTTTTTCAAAAATTTTCATTTTTTTTACTTGTCTAGGTTTAACTTGGGAATTTCAAGTTCTAAAAAGGTTATATTTTTATAAATTTACAACCGATAGCGTCGTGATAAAAAGAACCAACATAAGAAAATTATGAAAAGGCATGGCAAACTTAGTTAAAATTTGATTATATATACTTGATCACATAAAAACTCATTCCCACAAAAGTGAGTTTTGAGCCTTTATTGAGCATACAATTACATATCATTAAACTAAATGCTCATTTTTCGTTTCTTGTGTGAATAGCCGCTTGGTTCTTACGACTCTAGAACTTGCCACGACGATACATTCCCGGTCCTTACCAACTTAAACCCGAGTAAGTAAATGATGAAGGCATTAGGACTAACCCTTTTTATTTCTACACCATTATTTTTTTTTACCACCTACCCAAAATCCCCCTAGTTAGCCCCTTTGAGCCTAAACCTTTTCATTTCATAACCCAAACCAAACACCCTTTTACCCACCAAAACATTTTTCATTTTTAACCCTTTGTTTTAGTAACTAGCTCGGTTTTTCGTATGACTTTTAAAAAAAAATGTTGATGATGAAGCAAAAACAAATAAACAAGCAAGTTTATCAAAACTAACTTTGTTTGGAATAATGGCTTCATCAAAATAAAAAAAAAATTGAAAAATAAAAAGTCTTACGAAAACCGACGCTCGTTACGTTTTTCACCCTTTTCTACTAACCACTAACCTAACCACCTACCTTTAACCCAAGCCTAACCCTTCACCCAAAAAGTCCTCTTGATATTTACAAAGGTATATAAGTTAAAAAGGAGGAGGATTGATTGCTTGGCAAGCCTATGGTAGGAGTAAGTTCCATGCCGCTCTCGAGTGATCCACTAAAATACATCTTCGGCCGAGTGTTGAGTGATCCCCCGTGAGGTATGTGAACTTGTATATAAAGAGAATTTTAAAAAGGCATGCTATGCCCTAATAAGTAATTTACCTTATGAAAAGTTTTAAATAAATCATGACGAATAGGATTGTAAATAAATAAAAATAAAACTTAATAAAAGAATCTTGGAAATCCCGACACTCTATGACAAGCCCAAAAACGTTCTCTTCTACCCATTCCATTTGGGTGTGTAAAGCCACATTATAAAGAGTTTTGCTTGAGGACAAGCAAAGATTCAAGTGTGGGGGTATTTGATGTGTGCAAAATGCAACATATAAATTACATCAATTGTGGCATAAAACTAACCCTTTTTTAGTACTAATGTTGGAAAAAGTGTGCTTTTGTCTTCCTATAGTATTTTCAGGATTAAATGAGCTCAAATTAACAAAAGAAGCAAAAAGACAGCAAAATCTAACATAAATACAAGAAAAGGAACAAACGTGACATGCCCGACCCCACGACAGCATCTTCCCAAGCAAAACAAGAAGACAGAAGACTGAACACGCCCCGTGCTCAGCCAGCACGGGGGCGTGCCCAAGTGTCAGCAGAAAAGACAAAGTGGTAGAAGCTTCTATTGCCCACCACGGGGTCGTGCTCAGCGGACACGGGGCCGTGGTCAACTATAAGATTCGTACAATCCAGGCAAATCTTCATAGTACAAAGATTATTCTGCACACGGGGTCGTGCTCAGCGGACACGGGGGTGTGGTCAACTAATAAGACAAGCTGCATTAAATGAAGAAAGAGAAGGATGTGGACACGGGGCCGTGCCCGAGCTTCTGTTCAGCCTATAAATAGGAGTGTTTGGCTCAAGCTCAAACCATCCCTTGGCACACCACCTCTCTCACACTTCACCCACCACCCACCACCACCATAACACCATCATCCACCACCATCATCCATTGTCCATCATAGAGTGTGTGAGTCGTCTCGGGATCCAAGATTGATCGTAAGGGTTCTTGACAATCAAGGCCATGTTTGCCTAAGTCTCTTACATCACTTGGTGAAGACAAGTGTCTAGTGTAATACTTTTTATTTTTAATCTTTTCGCACTTTTTACTTGGTTTTGTATTAATGACTTTAATAACTAGTTTCTTATGTTGAAGGTGATTCTTCCTTATCGTTTGTCCGTGGTGTCTTGACATTATTTTACTGTCTATATAAAATAAAAGATTTTCACCATTCATATCTCCACGGTCTATATGGAGGTATGTTGGCTATCTGGTCGGGGGTTAAGGGAACGGTTTGGTAAGAGTCTTGCCATTGTTCAGCGTTTAGAGGTCCTGCAATGGACCTGAGTCAAATTTAGTAGGACCTCATTCAATACTTAACGGTATTGGATGGCGGGGGTCTAAACTCTTTGATCCCCTCATAAGTTAACTACTATTAATACTATAACCCGGCTATTTAGGACTGTATCCCTGCTGACTCAGACTACTTAGTCGAGGGCAACGTCACCTCCAAAAGAGGGGCCTACCATAATTTGCATTAATAACTTAATTAATTATCTTTCAATAATCTGACCCTTTAGGATTGTATCCTTGCTGACTCAAACTACTGGGTTGAGGGTAACGTCACCTTCAAAAGAGGGGCCTACTACAATAACTAAGATAATCTCATAAATAAGTGCAAAAGTGCGGAAATAATCAAAGCTTACACTATACACGAGTCGGAACCAAGTGATTCATCTTGTCTATCTGTTTTTCTTTTTATTTTTATTTTCAGCATTTTAGTTAGTTTTTATTTTCTTAGTTTAAAACCTTTTTCTAAACTTTTGATTTGATTAGACGTTGAGGATAAACCGGTACTAAAAGCTCTTGTGTCCTTGGACGACCTCGGTATCTTGTCAACACTATACTACGCTCACGATGGGTGCACTTGCCCATATGTGTGTTTAGTGTTAGTAAAATATCGTGTTTTATAAATTTAAAACTTGGCTAAAAAGTGTTAAAGGGCTTAAAATATCACCTAAATATATATAACACTTCACACGCATCAGCAGTAGTGATTGCACTCAAGATATGGAGACATTACTTGTACGGTACCAAGAGCATCATGTACACCGATCACAAGCGTCTCCAGCATATCTTCGATCAGAAGGAGTTGAACATGCGACCGCGTCGATGGGTCGGACTCCTTAACGACTGCGAATGCATAATCAAGTACCATCCAGGCAGAGTCACTGAGGCGGCTGGCACCCTCTGTCGTGAGGAAACCAAACTTAAGCTTGTACGTGCGCTACAACTTACCATTCAGTCCAGTCTTCCTACCCATAATCCGCAACACCTTGGTCGAAGCAATGGACGAAGGGAACCTTTTTGCTGAGTCCATGCGCGGCATGGAAAAGCGACTTGAACCCAGGGAAGACGGTACTCACCACTTCATGGAGTGTAAATGGGTTCCATTTAATGGGAACCTATAAGAGCTTGTGATGGACAAAGCACACAAGTCCCGTTACTCAGTGCATTTTGATTCTGACAAGATGTACCAAGATCTCCAGACTCTGTACTGGTGGCCCCACATGAAAGCTAACATAGCAACCTATGGTAGTAAATGTTTGACCTGGGCTAGGGTCAAGGTCGAATACCAGAAGCCATCAGGCTTACTTCAGCAACCAGAAATCTCGACACGGAAATGGGGGTAAATTTCCATGGACCTTGTTACTGGCTTACCTAGATCTCAACGAGGAAACGATACCATTTGGGGTAATAGTGGATCGACTAACCAAGTCTACACACTTCCTAGCTATCAAGGAAACGGATAAGTTCTCTACCCTAGCAGACATCTACCTGAGGGAAATAGTCGCAAGGCACGGGGTGCCAACCTCCATTATCTCTGATCGCGACCCACGTCTTGCTTCTGATTTGTGGTAGGCGATGCACAAATCCTTTGGCTCACATCTAGACATGAGCACAGCATATCATCCGCAAACGGATGGGCAGACATAACGCACCATCCAGACTCTCAAAGACATGCTTCGAGCATGTGTAATCGACTTTGGTAACGGCTGGGAAAGACATCTACCCTTGGTGGAGTTTTCGTATAACAACAGTTACCACACCAGTATCCAGGCCGCTCCGTTCGAGGCATTGTATGGACGAAAATGCCGATCACCTCTGTGCTGGGCAGAAGTTGGAGACAGCCAACTCACTGGCCCAGAGCTCGTCGTCGACATGACTGAAAAGATTGCTCAGATACGACAACGAATGGTGGCAGCTCGTGACCGTCAGAAAAGCTATGCTGATAAGCGCAGGAAACCACTCGAGTTCCAGGTTGGGGATCGAGTGCTACTAAAAGTCTCACCTTGGAAAGGTGTGGTTCATTTTGGTAAGCGAGGCAAGCTGAATCCACGTTATGTTGGACCTTTCGAAATGACGGAGAAAATAGGCAAGGTGGCCTACAAACTGAACCAACCTGAAGAACTCAGCGGAGTTCACAACGTATTCCATGTGTCGAATCTGAAGTAGTGTCTGTCAGATGAGACCCTCGTAGTTCCTCTCGAGGAACTCACCATCGACGATCAGCTGCGATTAGTCGAGGAACCAATAGAGATTACTGACCGAGTCGTTAAGGTTCTCAAACGTACCAGAATACCCCTTGTTCGAGTTCGTTGGAACACCTGTCGTGGCCCAGAGTTTACCTGGGAACAAGAAGACCAAATGAAACACAAGTATCCCCAGTTGTTCGAGAAAAGTGAATCCACTACTGAGCCTGAAGCTACTGCGGAATTTCGGGACGAAATTCCAAACCAACGGGGGAAGGATGTGACACCCCAGGAAAACCACGCAGCCTAACTAGCTTCCTCAGTAACTACGTGCTAAATTTCGGGACGAAATTTCTTTCAACTTGGGGATGATGTGACAACTCGTATAAATCCATGTACATTGTAGAATTGTGTTGCGATACACGTGCTTTGTGAAATTCATGTATGATATGTATGTGGTGTGTATACTCGTGCTTGGTGAATTCATGTATAATATGTGATTCATATGTGGTGTGTGTTTTGTATCTTTGATCGACTGTGAAATCGGAAACAAGAACCAAGGTATTAAGCTACGATAAGAAATTAGCTAAACCGCGGTATGTGAAATCGGAAACAAGAACCTAGGTATTGTGATATGTCATCATTATGGAATCGAGATAGTGTATCAGGTTAACAGGCGACATGAAATGTCGTATTAAGCTACGATAAGAAATTAGCTAAACCGCCACGTATAGGTTCGCCACCTCTAAAAACTCACACCGCATTCTTGTGTGTTTCTAACCTGCCCAAACCCCCCACCCAACACCCTTATGCACAAACAATAAGCCCAACCCGCCACCCCTTACTCCCTTCTTGCGCAAACCTGGCCCAACTCCCATCACCCAACCCTTCCTTGAGGCCCACTCCACACAAACCGCCCCTAAACTTCCTTTTTATATTATATACGTACATGCTTGGGGGAGAAATTAAAACCCTAGTCCCCTTGGTGATCATAGCGTGCAACAACAGGAGAAGGAAACCCCCCCCCCCCCCCATTCGCAAATCACTCCAAGACTCCAAGAGATCGCTAGATTCTTTTGTTTCTGCTTCTAGGTAACTTGCCATGCTTCTTTCAATGCTATATGTGCTTCAATTGTTTATTCATGGCTGCTATTTTTTGCATGTTTTATTGTGATGTTGATGTGAAAGATATCAAGCTAGGGTTACTAGAAACTTGGTGTTTTCTTGAGTGGTTTTGGTCATCAAAGTGATTAGTAGTAACTAGGGTTTGTGTTTGCGGATTGAAACTCGTATTGATGATAGTTTAATGTTCTAATCTGATTCACCTGATGTTATTATAGCTGGGTTTATGGCAAAGAACATAATACTTATGTGGTAGGGTTCATGAGAATCAAGAATTGTGCATGGTGTTATCAATAATAGGTGTAGTCATGTGTTTATGGATTAGGGTTTAGGATCTTGATGCCCAAGCATGATAAATTTGATAAAAGACTGCTGTAAATGACTTATTATCTGATGTTAGTCGTTGTTAGAAGGTGTTGTGATCATATGTGCGTGTTTTAGTAACATTTAAGCGATTAACAGCATGCTGAGTAACATTTACAGCCAACTTCAGTTGGCTGTAAATGGACCGTTATAAATCGAAAAATTGATTTTATGAAGTCTAAATTATGTGTTTTCAAAAAACAAATCAAATGGCACTGGAATCATATTTTTTCGAGGTCGTTTGCTATTTTTAAAGGTCCGCTTTGTACAGCAGCAAAAGCTGTGTTCTTTCTGCAGAAAATGTATGTTATATTTTTCATCATAGCTTGAAACCTGGATAGATTTAGGTCACGAAATTGATACTATTGATGACCACTGATGTTGTTGTAACTCTCTAACTAGAAGTTCGTCAATCGGACTTACGATGAATTTTAAATGAATTTTTCCGTGGACTGCAGTCAGAAAGTGACGAATCTGATTGCAGCCCGGTAAATGATTTTTATAAAATAATTGGTAATGAATTGGATCTCAAAATTTTTACAAAATAATATTTGGATAGTTTAAAACACTCTGTAAAAATTTGGGAATTTTTGGAGTAAGTTAACTATTTTATTAAAATGCCCGAAAACAGACCAGTTTTGGATGTTAAAGCTGAAACGACATAAGTAGTAATTTGCGTGTCTAAATGTCGGGTATGTTATCTAAGAATGATCTAACATGTTAAATGTCAATGAGAGTGTTATGTGCAATATAGTATGCTTGCTTTTGAGTGGTAATAGATGGGAAGTTTATATGGACGTGAACTGTTAAAGTGAGTGCATGTTATGTGGTAGATGCGTGTAGGAACTTCGTGCTTATTTGAAGTCACTTATAAACTAAGTGGTAATCATACTAGGACGTGATTGACCAACACCAATTGTTATCTATTTTAAACAGTTCAACCGAGCAACCCATGGTGAGTTCACACTCTTTATAAGGCATGGGATTCCCGGTGGTTGGGAATGGGTTAAAGAATTAAAACGGAACCTACATATCCTCCTTGGGTAGGATATGTACCTCCATCCTCCATGGGTAGGATGCCAATGTTAATCATGCGTATTCTCCTTGGGTAGAATACGTACGTTCGTCCTCCTTGGGTAGGACAACAACCTTAAACTTACTAGACAAAACTCTATCATTAAGTCCCTCATTTTTATATCGACTTAATCGCCGGGCCAATGGCGAGCGGGTCATTAGTTAATAGCGCTATTAGGGTTGACAAGCCTCACACCGTGCCGGTAGGACGGGCGTGTACTAATGGATCTGGGCACTCAGTCAATGACAATAGACATTGACTTAGGGCACAACTTACTTTCGTCAGTTGTCGATATGGTAATGGTCTAGTGGTTCACATGGGGAAGCCCCCACTGATTATGGATATGGTTTGGGAAACAAAGATACTGATTAACTCGTGGTTACGAAACAACTTATGGTTTCAAAACAATCACTAAAACTAAACAACCAACTGTGAACTCGCTCAACTTTGTTGTTGACTCGTTGTTACATGCCTTGCAGGTCGTTAGGTATTTATGGAGCTTGCACAATGAGGCGTGGTCGTTGTGGGACACGGACTGTAGAGTTTCGTGTTAAAACATTTGAACTTCTAACTATGTCTTGATTATTTAAACTTTATTATGCTTCCGCTGTTAACTTGTAGTTGGTTTATTTCTTTTGGACATCAATTGTATTGTGTTTGGTTTTACGTTTACTTTATTTAAGTCGTTCAATATGATTGGTGGCTTGATCCTGGTAATGTCATGTCTCCATGCGGTGATACTCCGCTTGTGGATTTTGGGGGTGTGACACATCTCTCCGGTAGAAATCCGTTTTCAAACCGGCTCTAGAATAAGGAATGAGTCTAAAGTCACATTGAGTCCAGATTCCATTAGTTTTGAGTGGTAAAGTGAAGAAAAAGTTGAAAATAGATGAAAAGTGTTGAAATCTTGTTGTGATTTAAGTTAAAAGTGTGAAATCCTTTAGATCTAGAACCAATCTCGATCAAATGGTGTTCCTTGACCGTTTACCGGAGCAAAACAGGTGGAAACCACCTTCAAGTAGTCCAAATCAGGGATTTCAGAGAAAAAGTAAGTGTTTGTGTGTGATTTTGATGAAGAAGATGATGTAGGAGAGATTAGAGATGAAGATTGTACAAGGTTTGAGGAGAAAAGCTTACCGAAAAGCCTTGAATCGTGAGCAAAAGTGACTGAGAACGACTTGAGTGAGTGTGGTCGGATGGAGGTGTCAAATCAGAGAAATGAGGGCGTACGGGTAGTATTTATAGGGTGAGAGTGAGAGTTAAGTCGGTGGAGAGTGGCACTCGGTCGGATGGCCTGCCGGTCGAATGGCCATTCGGTCGGATGGCCATCCGAGTGGATGGTCATCCGGATGGTAGTCCATTCGATCGGTTGTCCATTCGATCCATCGAGTTGCGTTTTGTTAGTTTCCGACTTTCGTTTCGCGTGTTAAGTGTTGCGTTGCGTTTAATCGAGTTGCGAGTGAGCGTTTGAGCGTTTGAGCGTATAAGCGTTGCGATGATAACTACATAACTTTTAAACAACTAATCACACTATTAGCACACACATAACATCTAAACGACACAAAAGTAAATCTGCGTTTCGAGTCTGCGTTGCGATAGCGTTTGCGAGTAACCATACATAAAATAAACACACACAAGTAATCACATAAACAAGTAAACACACAATTAATACAAGTAAATAAATAACCAATCCGTGTTTTATGTTTGCGTTGCGATGAGCGTTGTGATAACCAGCGTTTAAATGCGATGAATAGCGTTAAACAAGTGATATAGTTTACGTTGATCATTCGTTTAAAATATAGTTAACCCATTACGTTAATCGAATCTCGGTGTACAAGCGATTACAATAGAATAACCGAGAATAGGAACAACCAAAAGATCGGGTTGTTACATTAGCCGTTAATATGTTGTCTTACGAATTGTGTGATCTGTAATGACCTATATCGGCCACTTTATCTTATAAGAAAGTGTACGTTTAAACGTAGTTACAGACGTCAATGTTAGTTTTTTCTCGTTTTATTTGTATTTTAATACAACAAGATATCATCCCTGATCTATCTATAAGACATCATGTTATTAAAGTCTAAAACCCGCATTTTATAGTTGTTTAATGCGACTTTCACTTTTAATAGATTAAATGTTCATTTCTTAGTGATTTTGCAAGTTGCTAGCTGAAATTTTGGATTTCTAGGTCGAATCAGGAGCAAGCTTTACTGAAGAAATGAGAAGGCGATCCGGTTTGAAGACCGCATGAACAGTATGGTATGGAGGAGTACGGGTCATGGGCCAAGAATTAGGTTACACCACCATATTAGAACCATAGTGGGCCTGTGGCAACGTGTGAAAGATACAAGCAGTACTCGAGAGGAAGCGTACGGGTCGTACTCGACCCAACCCGAATGAACCTGGACCGTATAAAAAGAAAGAGAGGTCAACTAAACCCTAAGTTGTGAACTGAGGAGTCAAGAATAGCGAAACAAGGGTTGTAACAAAGAGGAAGATTCAAGAGAAGATCGACAGGAAGAGGATTCAAGGAAGAATAGCGTACAAGAGGTTGAGATATCGATCCTTACTCCTTATTGAGTTAGACCCTTAGTATTCTCTTTTTCTTTTAGATTTGATTATGTATTCGATGAATTCTTGTGTTTTTGTTATTTCTATGAGAAGCTGTCACGGCCCCCGGCCCGGTTTGACCCGGTTCAAGAGCCGCGGGACAGAAATCCCGTGGTATTTATTTAATTGAGTTGACAGCGGAAGATTTTAACAGGATCTTTTTAAAACTGAAAATGTCTTATTATTTTATTCCATAATTCGGGATAAAACCCCGGTAATTTACAATAGGGTGATTTCACTGGGAAATCTTTATTTCACTAAACATGTTTCTTTATTTACATTGAGCCACTTTCTTAAGCTTGTAGTGTTTCACGGCACTTTTCCTGGATCACAACAGATCACCTGAAACATGTTTGAAAAAGGTTTTGTCAGCAGGGAAATACTGGTGAATCATTCTTTTTACTAAAACGACACGTTGTTATAATTTACAGTATTAAGAGCGATTACAATGTTTCCATATATCAACCAACTACCCACAGTATTTGTCACTCGACCATCCATTGGTAACCTCATTGTCCAATGGTGTCTATGACTATGGTCATATCACCCCTTGGCTACCCCGTTGTCAAATGGTGACGGTTATCAAGTAATGTATACAAAACCCCACATACCGGCTGAAATTTGGTGATTACAAAGACTTAATCCCTGTAATTATAACTTTGAAATAAATAGGGGTTTGAAAGTAATTTGATAAAAAGAGAATGACTCACATTGCAAATTTAACACGAGCAGAGTCTAGTTTACGAATTAGCCTTGTTAACCTAGTTTAAATAACAATGCACACAAAACTAGGTTAGTAACCAATACAACATTTACGATAACTCACGAGATTAAACCCTCACAACGAATGACAAAGTGCGATACTTAAACATCAATCGAATTCACGACGAATGACAAAGCATAACCCTAATGTGGGCAGCACTTAAACATCCATTGGATAGTTTTAATCGATCGGACATTGAATCGTAGCAGCGATCGAGTTAATACCCTGTTATTGCGGTAGCACTTCGTGAATTTGTGTGTGTATGGTAGTAATCAGACTATAACTCGGTGTATATAATGAATTTTTACGTCGTTCCAACTCCAGAATGCAAGTCCCAAACCCCACTATTTATACTTGAAATTTGACCCCCTCGCGTGACACGAGGGGTACCACCTTGGGCGTCGCATGGCGCGAAGGGTCACTACTCTATTATAGAGTATCCCCGTGTGTTTGTAGCCTTGCTGAGTCGACGGAATGATAAAATTCGTTTTTGACAGCAAATTAAGTGGATAATCATAACTAGGGAATACCCCCCTGAGTTTTAGGGGCCCTGATCCTGATTTTGATTATTCTGAAAATTTCAGGGATTATGCAGAATCGCTTGGGGTCTCAAATAGGGTTTCCTATTGGACAAAATAAAATAGTAATTAGGACTTTTGAGGAGAGTTGTTACATCCTCCCCACCTTAATAAAAATCTCGTCCTCGAGATTTACTGGAACAAGTGAGGATACTTCTGCTTCATTTCTGATTCCAGCTCCCAAGTGTATTCGAGTCCTCGTTTTGAATCCCACTTAACTTTGACCAACACTAGTGCTTGTGCTTGAGAAACTTGATCTTTCTATCTTCGATTTGAAGTGGTTTTTCAACGAACTTCAATTTCTCATTTACCTCAATATCTTGGAGAGGCACTACCAGTGATTCGTCGGATAAACATTTCTTGAGATTGGATACATGAAATACATCATGTACTCCAGCTAACTCTTCTGGTAGCTGTAAGCGATAAGCAACTGGTCCTATACGTTGGATGATTGGAAATGGTCCTACGTATCTTGGACTTAGTTTTCCTTTCTTACCGAATCGAACTACTCCTTTCCAAGGAGAAACTTTTAATAGTACTTTGTCTCCAACTTGGAATTCTAACGGCTTGCTTCTATTGTCTGCATAACTCTTCTGGCGATCTCTAGCCGTTTTTAACCTTTCCTTGATTTGAGTGATCTTATCAGAGGTTTCTTGTACTATTTCAGGACCTGATAATTGACTTTCTCCTATTTCTGCCCAACAAACTGGAGTTCTACACTTTCTTCCATATAGTGCTTCAAATGGGGCAGCTTCGATGCTTGAATGATAACTACTGTTATAGGAGAATTCAATTAAAGATAGGTGAGCATCCCAATTTCCACCAAAATCTATCACACATGCTCGGAGCATGTCTTCCAGAGTTTGGATCGTCCTTTCACTTTCCCGTCTGTTTGTGGATGATACGCCGTACTTAAATTAAGTCGGGTTCCCATTGCTTTCTGAAAACTTTTGCAGAAATGGGAAGTGAAACGACTATCTCTAACTGATACAATGGAGAGTGGAACTCCATATAAGGATACTATTTCGTCTACGTACAATTTGGCTAACCTTTCCATACTAAAGGTTTCCTTCATGGGTAGAAAATGAGCTGACTTAGTTAATCGATCCACAATTACCCAGATCGCATCATTACCTTTCCTGGTTTTGGGTAACTTAGTAACAAAATCCATTGTTATGAGTGCCCATTTCCATACAGGCATTTCTAATTGTTGTAGTAGACCTGAGGGTTTCTGGTGTTCCGCCTTAACTTGTGAACAAGTAAGACATTTAGAAACATATCTAGCTATGTCCTTTTTCATTCCTATCCACCAGAAATTATTCTTTAAATCTTGGTACATTTTATTGTTACCAGGATGCATGGTATACCTAGATTTATGAGCTTCTTCTAAAATCTTATCTCTTAAATCTCCTTGCTTAGGTACCCAAATTCTTTTCTTATGGAATCTCCAAATTCCATCACTTCCTTGCTTTAATTCCTTTATTCTTCCTTTCATTCCTTCAGCATCATCTTTGATTGCTGTTTCTTGAACATTCTTTAGTTGTTCCATTAAATCTAACTGTAGATTTAATCTAAGAGCACGAACCCGTCGTTGTTTCTCATGATACTTACGACTTAAGGCATCTGCAACTACATTTGCCTTTCCTTCGTGATACTGAATATCACAGTCGTTGTCACTTAGTATTTCCATCCATCTTCTTTGTCTCATGTTTAACTCTTTTTGCCCAAATAAGTACCTTAAACTTTTATGATCTGTATAGACAGTAAACTTACTTCCGTACAGATAATGTCTCCAAATCATAAGGGCAAAAATGATGGCTCCTAATTCTAAATCATGAGTCGTATAGTTTTCCTCGTGCTTTTTCAATTGTCTTGAAGCATACACAATTACCTTCTTGCGTTGCATTAGCACACATCCTAATCCTAGCTTAGAAGCATCACAATATACTTCAAAATCTTCAGTTCCTTCTGGCAAAGCTAGAATTGGGGCATTGGTTAACTTTTGCTTTAAAATTCTAAACGCCTCTTCTTGCCTAGGTCCCCATTCAAACTTAACTGCTTTACAGGTTAGCTTAGTTAATGGTACTGCTATTTTGGAAAAATCCTTAATAAACCGTCTATAGTAACCAGCTAATCCTAGAAAACTTCTAATTTCCATAGCTGTTTGTGGAACCTTCCATTTGATGATTGCTTCTATTTTAGCAGGATCTACATGAATACCTTCATGGTTCACCATGTGTCCTAAAAATTGCACTTCTTGTAGCCAAAATTCACACTTCGAGAATTTAGCATAAAACTTTTCTTTTCTTAACAAAGTTAAGAGTGCATGCAAGTGTTGACAGTGCTCATCCTGACTTTTGGAATAAATAAGTATATCGTCGATGAAGACAATTACAAATTTATCCAAATACGGTTTACAGATCCTATTCATCAAGTCCATGAATGCTGCAGGTGCATTCGTTAATCCGAAGGGCATGACTGTAAACTCGTAATGACCATACCTAGTTCTAAAAGCAGTTTTAGGTATGTCTTCTTCTTGTACCTTCAATTGATGATATCCGGAGCGTAAATCTATCTTAGAAAAATATCTAGCTCCTTGAAGTTGATCAAACAGATCACCAATTCTAGGTAATGGGTATCGATTCTTAATTGTAACCTTATTCAATTCTCTATAATCGATACACATTCGCATTGAACCATCCTTTTTTTTTTCACAAACAACACTGGTGCTCCCCACGGGGATGAACTAGGTTGTATGAAACCTTTACTTAGTAATTCATCTAATTGCTTTTTCAGTTCTAACATTTCTGTAGGAGCTAACCGATAAGGTGCCTTGGCTATCGGTGTAGTTCCAGGAATTCGATGAATTCTAAATTCTACTTCCCTATCAGGTGGTAATCCCGGAAGTTCTTCTGGGAATACATCTGGGTATTCTGATACTACAGGAATTTCCTTAATCTCTTTATTCTTAGTACTAATGATTACAGAAATCATATATACTATTCCTTGCTATCGTTCATAACTAGCAACTTTCATTACTGAAATGAACTTCATGGGTTTACTTGGCTTATCTCCTGTAATCATGATTACTTCTCCGGTAGGTGCCTATATTTCTATAGAGTTCTTATCACAAAGGATTTGAGCATGGTTGGCTACTAACCCATCCATTCCTAACACAACATCAAATTCGTCTAATTTCATAGGTAACAGGTTTGCATGAAATTTATGACCTAAAAGTTCTATATTTTCTTCCCGCAAAACCTTATCTATTTTAACAAAATTCCCATCTGCCGTTTCGACTGTAAAAATCTGCCTAAGGTTGGTTAAAGGTAAATTAAGAGCTTGGCAGAATGAAGTATTGATAAAACTTTGGTTTGCACCAGAGTCAAATAATACTTTTGTGAAAACATTGTGAACTAGGAACGTACCAGCTATCACATCTGGAATGAGTTCTGCTTCTTGAGTGGTTAGCTGGAATGCTCTGGCATTCTTTTTAGTAGCTCCGTCAGCCGTCTTGGCTTTGTTGTCTGCTGGTTTGACTAATTTAGGACATTCTGTTTTGAAATGTCCTGCTTCGCCACAGTTAAAGCAGATTCTTGTTTTCTTTCTGCAGTCTTCTTCACGATGTCCTACCATTTTGCAAAAGTTGCAGGTTATATTACATCTTCCATAATGTTTCTTTCGGCAATTCCTGCAGAACGGTGGAGTTGAAGATTGCCCTGTTCCTCTCTTCTTGAAGTTACTACTATTACCCACACGAATTCCGTGGGTAATCTTTTGAGCCAGTTCCTTTTTCCTATTTTCATCTCTTGTACGTACTAGCTCGTTGTGACAACCGGTAATTTACGCCCTTAATTACATGATTAACAGATGATTAACGAGATAATAAATAGTGTTTACGACGTTAATTAACTTAATTAGGCCCTTGGAGTGCCCGGGAACGTTTGTTCAGCTATACAGTGCGCGTGTGGTGATTTACGGAAAATCTGCTAAACACTACGCGACAACGGACCGATACCGTACAAAATACTGACGACACCGACACATATGGATGTTACACGAATATTTTAGGCTCATGGAGTTGGGTCGCGATATAGGGTCTCGTAGGAATTACGGGCCACTTACACATGAGATGGGCTTGTAGGCCCTGGGCCCAAGCCCAAAACCCCCAAGCCTAAACCTACATATAACATATTAGATCTACAAAACCCCTTGAAAATCTAGATAAAATATTTACTAGATTACAAGAGATCTTAACCCTAAGGATGAAATATTTGACCTGAATGTAATATAAATGCACAAAAGAAACTTGAACCCTCAAATCTCTATATAAAGGACCCTCACCTCTCTTTGTCTGCAAGTATACACACACATGAGACATCAACACCCTCATACCTTACCCTCTCTCTCTCGATAACTTACACAAACAAACAAACACAGACTTGAAGTCTGTCTTTCTCACTCATATTCACAAACATATACTCAGTCACATAACCCACAAAATCTCCTTCCCTCCTATTTCACTCCTTCTCTACAACAAACCCCAAAACACACCTGCAGATTATCACCTACCCCACCCCCACTCACTCGATCCCCTCTCTCTGAGCTATGAAGGTCGGTCGCCGGTCCGGTGTGACACTGGTGGAGCCGGCGGCTTCCCGGCGATGGTGAAAGATCAAGACGCCGCCACTCACGGCGGCGGTGACAGAGACCCCGGCAACCAGGTGAACCAGCCGGGGGGGGTGTACGACAGAAGAGAGAGACAGGAGGATAGAGAGAGACAGTGACGGTGGTGGTGCGGCGGCACTACAGAGAAATCGGGAGGAGAGAGAGAGCGAGGAAGAGAGACAGACCGAGAGAGATGGAGAACCGGCGGTCAGAGTCTCGGACCACCGGTCGGTTCCGTTATCCGGTCGGTTCGTCCATTTATCCGACGGTCCTTGACTGTAACCGACAAGTTCACGGTAAGACCCCTCTCTGATTATCTTCATTTTGTTTCTTTTTCTGAAAATTTCTGAAGATGATGATGTTTCCGGCAACAGTTCGCCGACGGCGGCAGAGCCGCGGCAGCGGTGGTGATTTTCGGGTCAGTCCAAGAATGGTTAGTTCAAGTCAGACTTTGGTTCATGGCACAGTTCATACTCAGATTCGGGTCAACTCAGTGTTTGGACCAACTCAGTTTCGGGTCAACTCAAGTTCGGGTCAATCAGCTCGGTCAGGCGGTTCGGTTCGTGGTTTAGGTTGACTCGGTCAATCCGAGTCAACTCGGTCAACTCAGACCCGGTCAACTCAGCAAAACTGTCCGATGTTTCGACGCAAAAGAAGTGGTAAAGAAAATTAATGACGCGTTAAATATTTGTTATTTATATGAATTTTATCGTACGTGACAAACGAGCTCGAACCGACATGATTATAGTTTACATTTTTATTAAATGTTGACGAATTTGATATATTGTTTGATTATTGTTGAATCTTTGAAAAATTAACGACACTTTAGTTGTCAGGGCCGTCCAAAAACAGAGGAAGCTCTGCCCGTTTTTCGAGAAAAATCCGTAAACACGACTCGTATTATAGTTTCAAAAACGACACTTAATGGAATTCAAGTTTATAATATTTCAAACCTTGATATTTCCAAACGCTTTTACAAATAAATATAATGTTATATTTATTTCGAACGTCGTTAATTCGTATCCTTTTTTTACAAAATAAATATAGATTATATATTTATTTCGAATATCAAACAACACGACTTTGTTGTATAAAATAAATATAGTTGTATATTTATTTAAAACACGCGGAATCTTTTATAAAATAAATATAACTTTTTATATTTATTACAAACGCCGAAACGGCATATACGTATATTTTTGGCAAATATACAAGACGCAATATATATATAATACAAGCTTATTATATAATACTTTCATACGAATATTCCTACATACTCAAACGACTTCTCGCGGCAGTTTAACTTAGTCATTTTCATTAAGTTAACTATTTACCGTCAAATCGTTCGATCAACGATTCGTAGAGCTCGGTAACACGTAGATTAGTTACCACATTATTCGAAACTTATTAGATATTCCGTGTTAGGAATACTGTAGAATGCACGCTAGCAAGTCGAGCCTTGGAAACGACATCACGAAGTCGTAAATTAGCTAGCTTTGCACAGGAATATTCAGGTGAGTTCATTACCCCACATTTTTACACTTTTATAAATGTTTTCGGGGTGGAAAGACATGCACTTTTTGCAAAGCATACAAGAATTATATATTTCTAAACCATGTTACAAAGAACACAAATGGTTTACGAAAAGCTTATGATTTATACCGGTTTTCCAAACAAGCATATTTTTCTGAAAATACAAATACAAGAGTTTAAAAATACATGAGTTATGGTATGAAAATATAAAAATATAAGATACGCACTTGGTGAGGACGAGAACCAAGTAGGATGCGTTATAAGAAATGATAACAAGAAACGCACTTGGTGAGGACGAGAACCAAGTAGGATGCGTTATGAGAAATGATAACAAGAAACGCACTTGGTGAGGACGAGAACCAAGTAGGATGCGTTATGAGAAATAGTGTCACGAATAGGGTACAGAAGCACCATTAATCAACAATATACCTAGACCGCAGAACAAAAGGTTAGATCTAACGGGTGCCTGGCAGCCACACTCTCGGTGAGGGCGAGAATCGAGAAGTGCTTTTGTGTCTCAGAATATACCAATTAAATGCCTTAGGTTTGGTGACTTCCTATGTCGTGTCACATGTTAATGGCCTTGCAACCCATTAACAATCCTGATCTTACAGGAATACTGTATTTACATAAAATTCATACCATACTAAAACTTGATAAATAACTTGAAGTACGTGGGGTACTCAAGAAAAACTTGATTTATAACTTGAAGTACGTGGGGTACTCAAGAAAACGGGAATTATACTTGAAGTACGTGGGGTACTCAAAAAAAAACTTGAATTATACATGAGTACGTGGTGTACACATGAAAACTTGATTTATATCTGAAAATGATTTTAAATTCGTTTTCACAACAATACTCCAAAAACCGGTTATTCAAAGAGATTTATTTCAAATCTTTTACAAACAAACTATGAACTCGCTCAACTTTATGTTGATTTTTCGCATGTTTCTTTCTCAGGTTACAGTTATAAGACAAGGCACGGTTGGAATAGGAGAACCATGAAGAATCGAGTACTTAGTGGGCATTCACATACTAAAAGACTTAGCTTATTTGCTTTCGCTGTGCAATGAAGATACCAGTCCAGTCACGGCAATGCTCTGATAATTCGGGGTGTGACAGATTGGTATCAGAGCTATAGGTTACTGCGAATAGGGTTCTCTGTAGAGATACCTAGGCTCTAACTTCATATTTCTCTGGGGACTTAGATTATTAAAACGTTGAATACATACAGAACTCATAGTACTCGAATATGGTCTCCAACCGTGGCCGAAAAACAAAAAGTCAAGATTTTGTTTTCAAACATACGTTAAAGTGGTGTTTTACACACGGTACACAAAACAGTCGCATACAGTACATAAAACCCTGAGAGTTTAGGAAACGTGCATTTAAGACATTCGGAAGCTCATGTAGGAGTTCATTAAAGGTCATCACGTAGGTACCACGTTTATTAACTCGGACAAACGCCATTTTTATGTCATCTATGCTATTTAGCTGAGCAGGTAACCTATGCAAAACGAAGCAAGGGCGTGCAAAAGAATACGTGAAACTTAAGCTATACATCAACGGAGGTTGAAGTACGTCACATACGACTTGCGAGGAAGCGGCAGTTTGGCACGCGGTCCTGCAAACGACACGAGTCATGCTAAGAAGAAGGCGCATGTCTCCGCATTCCCCCTATCTTATTAATGACGAGTACGTTATATTCGACATTCTATGGTAATGTCACCTAACAACCAGTTATCACATGCAACCCCAGGTAAAGTCCTCAAATTTCTTTTATTGAAATTTCGACTTTCACACTTACTGAGTAGATTTTCGTATCTCTACTCCTCTTGATGATCATTGTGTCACGACCATTTCTTTCAGTATAGCGAATATTCATTTGTTTCATTTCTTGAAAATTCATATGTTACGCACGCATCGTTTGTTACGCATGTGGTTTGTTTCGAATAAAGCGTTTCATTAAAGTTCAAATATTATTTTGCTTGTGATTCGAATAACCCGCATTATTGAAATTGTTGGCTTCTTTGTTATCAAGTCAACACATTTTCTTGAAAATTCCTTTCTTTTTCAAGTTACATGCATGGTATTTCGTTATGACCATGCCAAAAGTTTTCTTGTCGATACATGTATTTATTGTCGGCTTGCGCTGAAATCAAATTCAATTGTTTGAACTTGTTCATTACACATATTCAATTCAAGACACTATATGATGTATTGAAAACATCATATTCGAATTCGTTTTAACAAGTGTTTCATTGTTCTGAGTCATAGTAGATTTGTTTGGTCTACGACTCCATTAAGTCGTTTGTTGATTTCGACACATTGTGGTGTCAGTACAAACTTGTAGCTTGGGCTAATCATGATTGAGCGTTTTATGCAAAACACAGGTGATACTTGTTCGATCACCGCTATTATTGAATTGTTTCATTCACTACGACACCTTGTGGCGTCGGTAGAACTTGCAGCTTGGGCTGATCATGATCGAACGTTTCATGCAAACTATTACACTTGATGCGATCACTTCTAGAATTCATTTGCGTTTTGTGATACGTCCTTGAATTCACATCATTCGAATAAGTCTTGATTCAATTTCATGATCGTTCACTTTGGTACTATTCGTATTTTCTACGCATGACGTAACTCTAAGGAGTTAACGTAGTCTAAATTTCGAGGACGAAATTTTATTAACAGGGGGAGAATGTGACAACCGGTAATTTACGCCCTTAATTACATGATTAACAGATGATTAACGCGATAATAAATAGTGTTTACGACGTTAATTAACTTAATTAGGCCCTTGGAGTGCCCGGGAACGTTTGTTCAGCTATACAGTGCGCGTGTGGTGATTTACGGAAAATCTGCTAAACACTACGCGACAAAGGACCGATACCGTACAAAATACTGACGACACCGACACATATGGATGTTACACGAATATTTTAGGCTCATGGAGTTGGGTCGCGATATAGGGTCTCGTAGGAATTACGGGCCACTTACACATGAGATGGGCTTGTAGGCCCTGGGCCCAAGCCCAAAACCCCCAAGCCTAAACCTACATATAACATATTAGATCTACAAAACCCCTTGAAAATCTAGATAAAATATTTACTAGATTACAAGAGATCTTAACCCTAAGGATGAAATATTTGACCTGAATGTAATATAAATGCACAAAAGAAACTTGAACCCTCAAATCTCTATATAAAGGACCCTCACCTCTCTTTGTCTGCAAGTATACACACACATGAGACATCAACACCCTCATACCTTACCCTCTCTCTCTCTCGATAACTTACACAAACAAACAAACACAGACTTGAAGTCTGTCTTTCTCACTCATATTCACAAACATATACTCAGTCACATAACCCACAAAATCTCCTTCCCTCCTATTTCACTCCTTCTCTACAACAAACCCCAAAACACACCTGCAGATTATCACCTACCCCACCCCCACTCACTCGATCCCCTCTCTCTGAGCTATGAAGGTCGGTCGCCGGTCCGGTGTGACACTGGTGGAGCCGGCGGCTTCCCGGCGATGGTGAAAGATCAAGACGCCGCCACTCACGGCGGCGGTGACAGAGACCCCGGCAACCAGGTGAACCAGAGGGGGGGGGGGGGGGTGGGTGTACGACAGAAGAGAGAGACAGGAGGATAGAGAGAGACAGTGACGGTGGTGGTGCGGCGGCACTACAGAGAAATCGGGAGGAGAGAGAGAGCGAGGAAGAGTGACAGACCGAGAGAGATGGAGAACCGGCGGTCAGAGTCTCGGACCACCGGTCGGTTCCGTTATCCGGTCGGTTCGTCCATTTATCCGACGGTCCTTGACTGTAACCGACAAGTTCACGGTAAGACCCCTCTCTGATTATCTTCATTTTGTTTCTTTTTCTGAAAATTTCTGAAGATGATGATGTTTCCGGCAACAGTTCGCCGACGGCGGCAGAGCCGCGGCAGCGGTGGTGATTTTCGGGTCAGTCCAAGAATGGTTAGTTCAAGTCAGACTTTGGTTCATGGCACAGTTCATACTCAGATTCGGGTCAACTCAGTGTTTGGACCAACTCAGTTTCGGGTCAACTCAAGTTCGGGTCAATCAGCTCGGTCAGGCGGTTCGGTTCGTGGTTTAGGTTGACTCGGTCAATCCGAGTCAACTCGGTCAACTCAGCAAAACTGTCCGATGTTTCGACGCAAAAGAAGTGGTAAAGAAAATTAATGACGCGTTAAATATTTGTTATTTATATGAATTTTATCGTACGTGACAAACGAGCTCGAACCGACATGATTATAGTTTACATTTTTATTAAATGTTGACGAATTTGATATATTGTTTGATTATTGTTGAATCTTTGAAAAATTAACGACACTTTAGTTGTCAGGGCCGTCCAAAAACAGAGGAAGCTCTGCCCGTTTTTCGAGAAAAATCCGCAAACACGACTCGTATTATAGTTTCAAAAACGACACTTAATGGAATTCAAGTTTATAATATTTCAAACCTTGATATTTCCAAACGCTTTTACAAATAAATATAATGTTATATTTATTTCGAACGTCGTTAATTCGTATCCTTTTTTTACAAAATAAATATAGATTATATATTTATTTCGAATATCAAACAACACGACTTTGTTGTATAAAATAAATATAGTTGTATATTTATTTAAAACACGCGGAATCTTTTATAAAATAAATATAACTTTTTATATTTATTACAAACGCCGAAACGGCATATACGTATATTTTTGGCAAATATACAAGACGCAATATATATATAATACAAGCTTATTATATAATACTTTCATACGAATATTCCTACATACTCAAACGACTTCTCGCGGCAGTTTAACTTAGTCATTTTCATTAAGTTAACTATTTACCGTCAAATCGTTCGATCAACGATTCGTAGAGCTCGGTAACACGTAGATTAGTTACCACATTATTCGAAACTTATTAGATATTCCGTGTTAGGAATACTATAGAATGCACGCTAGCAAGTCGAGCCTTGGAAACGACATCACGAAGTCGTAAATTAGCTAGCTTTGCACAGGAATATTCAGGTGAGTTCATTACCCCACATTTTTACACTTTTATAAATGTTTTCGGGGTGGAAAGACATGCACTTTTTGCAAAGCATACAAGAATTATATATTTCTAAACCATGTTACAAAGAACACAAATGGTTTACGAAAAGCTTATGATTTATACCGGTTTTCCAAACAAGCGTATTTTTCTGAAAATACAAATACAAGAGTTTAAAAATACATGAGTTATGGTATGAAAATATAAAAATATAAGATACGCACTTGGTGAGGACGAGAACCAAGTAGGATGCGTTATAAGAAATGATAACAAGAAACGCACTTGGTGATGACGAGAACCAAGTAGGATGCGTTATGAGAAATGATAACAAGAAACGCACTTGGTGAGGACGAGAACCAAGTAGGATGCGTTATGAGAAATAGTGTCACGAATAGGGTACAGAAGCACCATTAATCAACAATATACCTAGACCGTAGAACAAAAGGTTAGATCTAACGGGTGCCTGGCAGCCACACTCTCGGTGAGGGCGAGAATCGAGTAGTGCTTTTGTGTCTCAGAATATACCAATTAAATGCCTTAGGTTTGGTGACTTCCTATGTCGTGTCACATGTTAATGGCCTTGCAACCCATTAACAATCCTGATCTTACAGGAATACTGTATTTACATAAAATTCATACCATACTAAAACTTGATAAATAACTTGAAGTACGTGGGGTACTTAAGAAAAACTTGATTTATAACTTGAAGTACGTGGGGTACTCAAGAAAACGGGAATTATACTTGAAGTACGTGGGGTACTAAAAAAAACTTGAATTATACATGAGTACGTGGTGTACACATGAAAACTTGATTTATATCTGAAAATGATTTTAAATTCGTTTTCACAACAATACTCCAAAAATCGGTTATTCAAAGAGATTTATTTCAAATCTTTTACAAACAAACTATGAACTCGCTCAACTTTATGTTGATTTTTCGCATGTTTCTTTCTCAGGTTACAGTTATAAGACAAGGCACGGTTGGAATAGGAGAACCATGAAGAATCGAGTACTTAGTGGGCGTTCACATACTAAAAGACTTAGCTTATTTGCTTCCGCTGTGCAATGAAGATACCAGTCCAGTCACGCCAATGCTCTGATAATTCGGGGTGTGACACTCGTCAGTTAGGGTGTTAGCTAATTCTACCGCATCATCAATAGTGCGAGGTCTCGCAGCTTTAACGATATTACGGATTTCGCCAATTAATCTCCAAATATAGCGAGAAATGAGTACCGGTTCTGGTGAAGCCAGCGTTGGTACCACTCTAGCATATTCGAAGAATGTCGAAGTATATCCTCGACAGTCTACACCCATCATCCGATGGTTCAGGAACTTATTTGCCATTTGTTCCTTTTCATACTCGGGACAGAATTTTCTTTCCATCAGACTTTTAAATTCTTCCCAGTTCATGGCATAGGCCACACTTCTTCCTTTGGCTTGAAGTACGGTGTTCCACCATTCTAGTGCCCCTTCTTTAAATAGATGTGATGTGTACATCACTTTGTCTTCCTCGGCACATTTACTTATTGCAATTACTGCCTCGGTTTTCTCTAACCAACGCAGTGCTGCAGTCGCCCCTTCATTGCCTGCGAACTCAGCAGGTTTACAGGCAAGAAACTCCTTGTAAGTGCAACAAGGGGTTGCCGCTTTCATTTTCTTAAGGAGTGGAGCTTGCAATTCATCATTGTTGTTATTAGTATGATTGCCGCCTCCGTTTACACTATTACTAAAATTGTCACCTTGTGTACGTTTACTAGGAATAATTTGTTGAGGTTCAACATAATTTCTAGCAGCAGCAAGTATTGCTTGAATAGCATTGGCTATCCCTTGAGCAATGATATTCTCTATATCTTGCCTAGTCATAAATTGATCCTCCTGATGATGCTCAGATTGGTTAACCTCATTAACTGGTTCATTATTAGCGTTTTCCATCTGATAATTAATTTATATATATAAGTGATTAGTATAATATAAGAGACAACCAAATATAACAAACAATCGCATATAATCACGTAAACAATTATATAACCAAAATTGTCAATTTCTCAACTTTCATTTTTATATATTATAATATGCTCCCGTACACACTGATTATTTTACACAAGTTTTATTGTTTATTTTACATATTTTATTTTGATTATTATACAATCACAGTCACGTTCTCACACCATCCCTTCTGCTGATATTTTAATAACGACGCTCCCTCTCGTCGTACTTCCAGGTGATTTGCTCTCCCACCTCCCGAATTCTATTTCCTGCACCAATCAGCTCTTCGCCAAAATGGCGGAGTTCAGCTAAGTTTTCATTACTCATTGGTGGGTTTGGTATAGGTTCCGGGTCAAACTGAGGGAAAAACGTATAAGGGTTATTAAGTAGGTTTTGAAACTACCAGTCATTAGTCCACCACTCGTCCATTCCTAAAGGTTGGAAGTGGACCAGAGGTTCTGGGATTGTGGTTCCAAATTTATGGGAAGTTGGGTTTCAGCAGGATAAGGGTAGAGGTTGGTGTTGATAGGTCTAATGATATCACAACTTGCCAATATACGATCCAACTCTTCTTGTAATGGCAACTCCTCGATTTGCCTAGAGCTTTCCCCAATTTCCATCTCTGTCTGCCTAGAACCTTCCCCAATCTCCATTTCCTTCTGCCTAGAACCTTCCCGGACTTCAATCCCCTTTCCTTTATCTAAGGGATTTTCTATTTTAGGAATCTTCCTAATTGCGGGTTTCCTCCTGCGCACACGCCTCCATCCCACAAATCTTCTCCTTTTCTTAGGCTTAGGTTTCTCCGGAGGTGGAGCGTTGAATTCCATAGGTTCTTCTATATCGGGTATGTAACCAGTAAAATCTTTGGAAACCTCTATTTTTACTGGATAGAGATTTAGATTCTGAAGGGCTTCAGATAAGTCATTCATGTTGTTTAGCATATATGCAAAATGCACACAAAAGGCTAAGTTAAAATTATATATATATATATATATATAATTTCACAAATAAACATTCAAGTATTATTGCATACCGAGTGACTACTTTAATACAAAAGACAACTGAAAATATACTAGGGTTTATTGAAAACTTTATTTATTTTATTTATTTTATTTTTATTTTTTTTATTTATATTTTTTGGGTGAAATTTCTAGCTTGTAGGTAATATGGTTTCTAGTACTAGGGTATTTAAAAATTAGCATTTATGGCTACAGTTGCTAACATATAGAGATCTGCCCATTTTTCATCTAATTTATCTTCCCATGGTGGGTTACTGCTAAATTTCTGGGTTTCCTGATTACTCTTCCCTTCTTTGGACTTCTTTAGTTTCTCTTGACTTTTTCTAATAATCAAACTTCTTTTATTAGGAGAAAGTGGTTCCTCATAATGAGCTTTACGAACAAACATTCCCTCCTCATTATCTACTAAATATCTTGAGGATTTTGATTGGGATGAACTTCCCTTCTCTTTTTGCAAACTATCTAATTTAAGATAGATGTTCGAAAGCTTTTGCTTACCCATACTGTAACTAACAAGTAGTCAGTTAATAAAGCACATAATCACAAAATGGCAATCAGGAAAATTAAGTATTTCTAAATACTTAATTAGCTTAAATCAGTGGCTCTGATACCATCTTTTTCTGTCACGGCCCCCGGCCCGGTTTGACCCGGTTCAGGAGCCGCGGGACAGAAATCCCGTGGTATTTATTTAATTGAGTTGACAGCGGAAGATTTTAACAGGATCTTTTTAAAACTGAAAATGTCTTATTATTTTATTCCATAATTCAGGATAAAACCCCGGTAATTTACAATAGGGTGATTTCACTGGGAAATCTTTATTTCACAAAACATGTTTCTTTATTTACATTGAGCCACTTTCTTAAGCTTGTAGTGCTTCACGGCACTTTTCCTGGATCACAACAGATCACCTGAAACATGTTTGAAAAAGGTTTTGTCAGCAGGGAAATACTGGTGAATCATTCTTTTTACTAAAACGACACGTTGTTATAATTTACAGTATTAAGAGCGATTACAATGTTTCCATATATCAACCAACTACCCACAGTATTTGTCACTCGACCATCCATTGGTAACCTCATTGTCCAATGGTGTCTATGACTATGGTCATATCACCCCTTGGCTACCCCGTTGTCCAATGGTGACGGTTATCAAGTAATGTATACAAAACCCCACATACCGGCTGTAATTTGGTGATTACAAAGACTTAATCCCTATAATTATAACTTTGAAATAAATAGGGTTTTGAAAGTAATTTGATAAAAAGAGAATGACTCACATTGCAGATTTAACATGAGCAGAGTCTAGTTTACGAATTAGCCTTGTTAACCTAGTTTAAATAACAATGCACACAAAACTAGGTTAGTAACCAATACAGCATTTACGATAACTCACGCGATTAAACCCTCACAACGAATGACAAAGTGCGATACTTAAACATCTATCGAATTCACGATGAATGACAAAGCATAACCCTAATGTGGGCAACACTTAAACATCCATTGGATAGTTTTAATCGATCGGGCATTGAATCGTAGAAGCGATCGAGTTAATACCCTGTTATTGCGGCAGCACTTCGTGAATTTGTGTGTGTATGGTAGTAATCAGACTATAACTCGGAGTATATAACGAATTTTTACGTCGTTCCAACTCCAGAATGCAAGTCCCAAACCCCACTATTTATACTTGAAATTTGGCCCCCTCGCGTGACGCGAGGGGTACCACCTTGGGCGTCGCGTGGCGTGAAGGGTCACTACTCTATTATAGAGTAGCCCCGTGTGTTTGTAGCCTTGCTGAGTCGACGGAATGATAAAATTCGTTTTTGACAGCAAATTAAGTGGATAATCGTAACTAGGGAATACCCCCCCCCCCTGAGTTTTAGGGGCCCTGATCCTGATTCTGATTATTCTGAAAATTTCAGGGATTGTGCAGAATCGCTTGGGGGTCTCAATTAGGGTTTCCTATTGGACAAAATAAAATAGTAATTAGGACTTTTGATGAGAGTTGTTACAGAAGCTAACCGCTCTATAGCTGGTTAGGTTAGGATGAATCTTAATACTATGTGAAGCTTGGATGATTTTGTTATGAAAGTGTGTTTTTAGTAAGATTTGCTAATGAACTTCTGATTGTGTAATATATATGACATGTATTGATCATTAAATGTGTTTGTATGGATGTTTTAGGTCTTTCTATGAATTTATGCATGCTAGATCTTTGTCAATCTTTAAGTTATATATCAATCGTTAATCTAGGGCTGGAAACTTAGTAGGTAAAAAGCAAACTTGTTTAAGGGTTGGTAAGCCATATGGGTCACCTATGGAAAGAATCCAATTAAAAGGGTTTAGAAGTTAGTTAGGGTTTGCTTTAAATTGAGTAGCATAAATAGTAATTCGTTGGGTTTGTTAATTTATGTTGCTAGAATGATATAAAACTGGAATTCATCCATTGGATCTACTAAAGCTGAGAAAAAAGCTTGATGAAGAGAAATCACAAAAAAGAATAGGCAGAAGAGGAATCAATAGTCTATCTGAAGTCGGCATGAAGATATTCAAAAGATATGGTAAAAGTGACTTTGACCTCTTCTGAATATTGATTATATGTTCTCAAAGAAATTCATCATCACTTCCCCTTATGAAGACATCCCTGAAGAAATAAAGAAAGAAGCAAGAAATGATATGATATGATATGATATTTGAGTCTCCTGAACTTTCAGTTATATACAGGAATCAAGACGAAGAAAGAGTCTTGTTCAGACTCAGTGAGATATGCAAATACTTAAACAAGACCCTAACCAACATCAAAGATTGCATGAAGAAGAAATAGAAAAAGCTAAAGCTCAAAGGAACTGCTAAATTGGAGCTGAATAAGCAAATTGAAAAGGTCATTGACAATCTTAAGGGGAAATTCTTAGAACCTTTTTCCACACAAAGAAGAAGATTGGGTCAGAAATTCTGTCAATCTGACCCGGATTAGAATATATCATCAGATATCTGATGATTCATCATCATAAATTTGATGATCCCACTTACCAAACCTGATAAGGTTTTGCAAATCCCAAGTTGGCAAATGGAATGTTGTGGATTCATTGAATATACCAAAAACGTATTTTCCACATGTCAATTACATGACTAAACTACTGTTTATTCATGCACAACATTCTCTATAAGTAGAGAATAGAATCATCAAAGAGTAAATGAGTCGTACATAGCATTAAACACATCTTACACACTCCACTAAACTACTGTTGAGTTCCCGGTAGTCGATGCACATTCTGAAGGTACCGTCCTTCTTCTTTACAAATAGTACTGGAGCTCCCCAGGGTGATGAGCTAGGACGAATGAAACCCTTATCCAAGAGTTCTTGTAGTTGCGTAGAGAGTTCTTCCAACTCTGATGGAGCTAAGCGATACGACGCACGAGCTATAGGCGCAGCTCCAGGAGCTAGTTCAATCTGAAATTCGACTTGGCGATGGGGCGGAAGACCAGGTAATTCCTCAGGAAATACCTCTGGATAATCGCGTACAACTGGAAAATCTTCGATCCTCTTCTCTTTTTCTGAGGTGTCAGTAACGAGAGCCAAAATGGCAGTGTGGCCCTTTCGCAAGCACTTCTGGGCCTTAAGGAGAGAGATGATGTTCTCAACAACACCCCTTTTGTCGCCATGAATCATGAGAGGTTCACTACCGGAGCCTGGAATACGAACGATCTTTTCATTGCAAAGAATCTTTGCTCGGTGTTGGGATAACCAATCCATCCCAATGACAACGTCGAAACTACCCAAGACGATAGGAATAAGGTCGATAGAGAAGGTCTGGTCAGCGAGAATAAGTTTACAACCCTTGACTACGTGTGTGGCTTCTAAACTCTTACCATTCGCTAGCTCTACAGTGTGCTTGTTGTTCAAAGGTGTTGGAATACGCTTAAGCATTCGGCTAACTTCTAGTGACATGTAGCTAGTATCGGCGCCCGAATCAAATAAAACTGAAACATAAAAGTCGTCGAGAAGGAACTTACCCGCCACGACATTGGGGTCATTCCTTGCTTCACCTTGACCAATCACGAATGCCCGCCCCCTGGCGCCATTGTTGTTGTTGTTCCCATTGTTACCATTCCCCTGATTGTTGTTATTATTGTTGTTGTTGTTCTGGTTCCTGTTCAGCTGGGGACAATCTCTCTTGAAGTGGCCCTCAGCTCCACACTGAAAGCACCCTTTGTTATCACCTTGCTGCTGCTGCTGACGCTGGTTCTGTTGGGCTTGCTGACGATTCTGATTGGCGGGGTATAAGCTCCTGCAATCCTTTGCAGCGTGACCTGGCTTGTTGCACCGATGACAGTTGCCCCTGGTGCATGGCCCGCTGTGGTGCAGGCTGCAGCGATTGCATTTGGGGTGATTCCCTTTGTACCCACCATGACTTTGTCCACCAGATGACTGCTGACTAGGGCTCTTGTAGTCATCAGTCTTTCTCTGCTGAGACTGGGACTGAACAGAAGTCGAACCCTTACTTGAAGTTCCATCCCATTTCCGTTTGTTGTCACTAGAGGTACCAGAAGTAGTTGCAGCACCTATGCGTTTTGGTAACTTGTTCTGCTCCACCGCTTGGTCAGTAAGACGGTGAGCCAACTGAACAACCTGCTGGATAGTCGCGAGGTTTGCGGAAGTCACATGGCTTTGGATCTCTGGCACCAAGCCCTTGAGAAAGAGTTCAATACGCTTAAATGGAGGGTCCACCATAGTAGGACACAGTAAGGCAAGCTCATTTGACCTCTTAGTGTACGCCTCAATTTCTGACCCCGTCATCTTGAGGTTGAAGAACTCGACTTCCAGCTTATGAATGTCATCACGACTGCAGTATTCTTCCTTGATCATTTCCTTAAAAGTTCCCCATGGGGTGGCGTTGGCAGCAACCAACCCCAGCATTTGGACCTGAGCGTTCCACCATGTGAGGGCTAAACCCTCGAGAGTACCGGTAGCGTACTTCACCCTGCGCGCCTCAGGGCATTCACACATTTCGAACACAGATTCTAGTTTCTCAAACCAGTGGAGGAGGCCTACAGCTCCCTCAGTGCCGCTAAAAGTAGTTGGTCGGCAGTCCATGAAAGTCTTAAAAGTGCACACGGGTGGCTGAGCATGCTGACCTATCGTGGGTGAAAGAAAAGACAGAGTTTAACAAAAAGGTTGGTTCACGAGAGTAGGAATCTAAAGATCCTAGAATGAGTTCGGACTGCAGGATATACCTCCTGCATGTGCAGCTGCAAGTGCTGCGGTAACTCGTTCGTTGATCAGAGCCGTCAACTGGGCTTGTGTCAGGTTAACGCGTCCAGACATGATCTTCATATCAAGAAGAACGTGAGTGAGAGAGGTTCGCGAAAGTGCGATGACAGAAGAGAGTAAGTACACACGTGTTCAAGCAATAGTAGTTATACTAACCAAGCATACCATGAGCAATGTACTATGTAACTAACAAGTAGGCAATATATACATAGATCATATCACCTAGAATGTTGAGCATTGCATGTGGAGTGAAGCGTCGTTGTGGATCGTAGAGCACTGTACAGGTTATAGTCTGATTTTAATAAAACCTTTTCCTTTATTAAAACCAAGTTCTCTATAACCAACGGCTCTGATACCAATCTGTCACACCCCCAAAACCCACCTGCGGAGTACTACCGCTTGGAGGCGTGACTGACCAGGATCTAGCCACCAATCATATTGAACAAGCATATAAGTAGTTATAAAAGTTCAACCAATACAATTGGTGTTCAAACAAAACATAGTTCAAGTTGCAAGCGGAAGCATAAGTCTTAAAACCAAAACATAAGTTTAATTGTTTCAAAGTTTAACATGGCACACAGCCGTCCATGCCCCACAACGACTCTCTTCCATGCAAGCTCCAGCTAAGTACCTATTGACCTGCAAAGCATGTAGTAACGAGTCAACAATAAGTTGAGTGAGTTCACAGTTGGGTGTTCGTTTTAAGTTGTTTCGAAAACAGTTTCCTTTATCTGGCATCCTGCCGTGGGGGCTACCCCCTAGTTAAAAACGTGACTTGTTTATTCCCGGTTACTCTGGCAATCCAGCCGTGGGGGCTACCCCGTGTTAGTTATCTGGCATTTCGGCCGTGGGGGCTACCCCATGTATACACTAGACTCGTTACCATATCGACTGCTGACTGTAGTCATGTTTATGTGCCCTGAAACTGTCAATGTCTATCATCATTGACGTGCCCCAGATCCATTAGTTCACGCCCGTCCTCTGCGGCACGGTGTGAGGTTTGTCAGACCTAAATAGCGCTATCTAACTAATGACCCGCTCGCCATTGGCCCGGAGATTAAGTCGATATAAAAAGGAGGGACTTCGTGATAGAGTTTTGGTCTAGTACGAGTTATCTGTCCGTGAGGACGAGGAATTACATTCCTGAACCATTGCTGTCCTACCCAAGGAGGACGAGGAACCCATGTTCCTTAACCCCAATTCCCGACCCCTGGGAATCCCATGCTTTGTAGAGGGTGTGAACTCACCTCGGTTTGCTCGGCAGATACACAGAAAGGTCAATCAAGCAATATTGTGGTCACTCACGTCCTATCATAGTTGTATCGTACAAATCAGGTTCGTATTCAAGCAGTACACGTATGTTTCTAGCACATTGCATTCAAGTATCATTCATAGCAGCCCAAACAACATTCACATTCAACAGTGACACATAAGGCCCATACGTTCGGCCCAATTACTTAGGCCCGTAATAGTGTGCAAGTTCAAATCAGCGTGTACATGCATGTAGTCTCGAGTCGAGACTGTGCGGTCTCTTATCGAGACTGTGCGGTCTCGAGTTGTAGTCCATAAGATTTCGAGTCGCAACTAGGGTGGTCTCGGGTCATGCATGTAGTGGTCTCGAGTCGCAACTGGACTCGCAAGCGTAGTCTCGAGTCAAGATGTTTGGGTGTTGATCAAGTGGGGTCTCGAGTCAAGACTAGTTCTCGACTCGCAACCCTGTGTCGAAACCGGGGATCTCGAGTTGGCATATGGTGGCCTCGAGTCGAGACCAGGGGTCTCGACCCCCAACAATTGCTGATTCTGCACAGTTGTACTATCCAATGGAAATTTGATTTCATGACACAATGTACTATCCAACCACAATCCTTAAACATGTTTCTTGTCTAGCAATTTACTAAAATGGATCAAACATATCAATATTCAAATATTCAAGGCATCTTCATATCATATTCAACAAGTTCTTCACATATTCATATCATGTTCATGTTGATTATTCAAACTTGTTCCTCATATTTTAGCATCAATCACAACCATAATCATGAACAACAAATCAACACACTTGAACATACTCATCTAAAGGTTTCAAATCATCACATAACATCTCAAAATCAACTCTACACTAATCCGATTAACATGGTACTACACATATGCAAGCCGGTTTTCATAACATCAACAATCAATGGTTTGAATCATATTTAGACACAAGATATCATGAGCTCATTATGTAACATATCCGAAATCAAAACATGTTATCCGATTATCAACATCATACAACTCCGATTCACAAAACATCATCAAGCATACAACTACACTAGTTAAATCATATCATTCATACTATCATTTTAATCAACAAACATCATGAAGACACTAACCGGTTGATGGGTTTCAAAGGTGAGTATGAAGCTTCCAAACGGGTGTGTGTGTGAGACGATCCGAGAGCTCCTTATGGTTGTCGGTTGAATCCGAGAATGAAGGAGAAGGATGTTGTGGCTTAGGGTTTTGGTGAGGGGGAATGGAGAGTGTGTGTGTAGAGGAGTATGTGTGTTGTTTGCCCAAAATGACAAGTGTGGCTATTACTAAGGATTATATACTAGTTTCAAGTGATGCACCCTAATGGGTTTTCGAATGGGCTAAAGGGGTGTGTGGCCCAACCGGCCCACATGTTGCATTGTTCACTCGAGACCACATGGTCTCGAGTCGGGTTCTTGGTTCTCGGCTCACTTAAACATATACACATACTATACACACAAGTATACATATAAACGTAACACATAGTCACATAAAAGGTTCACTTATCATTAATCACACAAGTTAACTAGTCACACGTTTAAGCATGTTACATCGGGATACACGGAAGGTTCTAAATTTCGAGTTGTCACAAATTGTACTTAGAGAAGATGGGGGGCAAGCACTGATCTGAACCACCTTGAGCATATCAGGTAAAGTCCGGCTAAAGACCCATAAACTTAGCTCTCTCGGTAGTTTGTCCAAGGATGTAGAGTAGTTTATTTTGGTTTTGTTTTGCGTTTGTGTTGTTGCATGTTACCACATCATAATCTCCACTGATGAAATTGCCCAAATGCAGGGATGTTTGGTGAAAACGTAGGTATGTTCTAGGTGCAATTGAGGATAATGCATGAGTAAATATGGGGATAGGTAACATATTTAACGAGAATGAACATACAAACACACGTTTTTTTTCTATTTTTCTAGTTTTAAACAAAAATTAAAAAAAAAATAAAAAAAACAATAAAAAAATAAAAAAAACCCAAAAATATGTTTTTTTATTTATAGTTTCTTTATAAAAAAAACCACACACAGCAACTTCGTACTGTAGGCTACGAAGAAATTGTAGCCTACGGTCCATCCAGTGCCATCTCAAGAAATTCAAGACAGTAGCTTCAGGTCGTAAGTTACGACGCTGCCATAGGCTACGGTTCATACAATTGCAAATCAGCAACAAGAAGTCAGAATTTCCGTTATGTAGGCTAAGATCCACGCGTAGGCTATGGATTATAGATGAACAACAGCGACAAATGAAGTTCCGTGTTGTAGGCTACGCTTCATTTGTACCCTACGGTTCTATCTTAATTAAAAAAACACAACAGCAATCAATTAAAAGCTACGGATAATTTGTAGGTTAGACTGCGGGGTATGGGGCGGGGGTTTGGGCGTGGGTTGGGGCATGGGTTGGGGCATTTGTTGACACGTGGAATGAGAAAAAAATGGGAAAAAAAACTCACGCCCATGGGGTATGATGGGGCTTGAGTTGGGAGCTTGGGTTGGGGGCATGAGTTGACACATAGCCATTGAGAGCCTGCCATGTCACCTTGCTAGCCCGCCCCACGCCCGGCTTCAAACCCACGAAAAAGGGGCCACGCCCAAACCCATGCCCACCCGGGGTGGTGGCTTGGACGTTTTCAGCCCAGCCACGCCCAAACCCCCGCCCCATACCCCGCAGTCTTACGGGAGCAAGTGTCTTTAGCATGGGTGGGTGGTGGCTTGGACGTTTTCAGCCCAGCCACGCCCAAACCCCCGCCCCATACCCCGCAGTCTTACGGGAGCAAGTGTCTTTAGCATGGGTCGGGTCCGGGTAACGGGTTAGCCCGCTACAATTTTAAAATGCACACATTAAAACACGATTCTTAGAGTTCTTCCACCCAAATCTTGTTCTATCTCACCCTTCTTCCATCTTTTATTTCTAAAGAACCCTAAATCCTCCGTAGCCACTCACATCTCTAAAAACTTCAAAATCCAACCAAATCGAGTGGTTCTTATGCCTATTTTGCTTAGTTTTTTCAAGGAGAACAAAACCCTAACATTTGTTTTGAACAAAATCACACTCGTTTTCAAGAAATCGGAAGAGGGAGTGACGAACCATAGTTTTATAAATTGGGTTTTTTTTTGTTGTGGAGTGAAATAGACTTCAACTAAAGCATAATCACGTGTTTCAAAACACAAGAGGTACGTTTTTGACTAATTCTTCTCAAGATTTTTGAAGATAGGATGTTATATTTTTTATATATGGTTGAGATGTGAACTTTTTTGCTTGAAATTAGGAATGCGAATGTTTTGTTGGTGATTTATTCTTGAGTTGTTAATTGAAATTGATTCTCGATGCTAGTATGTGAGTGATTTATCATGTGGAAGCTGTTTATGGCTATTTGAGGGCGTAATTTGACTTGTTGAAGATGTTGTGATGCTTGAAAATTGATTGTTAAACCCTTAAACTAATGATTTAATGAAACTTGATGATGTGCTAAGGTCTTAAATTCTAGTTTCATGAATTACATGGGTTTATTTCTTTATGGTGGATTCAACAAGACTAGTAGCCATATTGTTAAACAATTGTGGGGAAGTTTTGGTATTATACACATGATTAAGTTTTTCAAAAGTTTTGAAATTGACTTGAATTGTTGCTTGATTTAAAGTGTGTATTTTAATGGGTTGGTTGATGAATTAGTCGTTTGTGAGAATTGGTATGGCATTAATTGGTAACCACACATTTTTCATCTGAAAACTCGTACATTAGGGACAATGTAACCCAAGTGTGAGGATGAAGGGAATTTTGAAAAAATTATTGAAAAGGTTGAAATTTTTGCCTTAAAGTAGTCTAATCGGACATGAAAGCGGTTTATTCAGTACATACCCAATTCGTTGTCTGCTTCTGAGTATGGGTCCTTAGTCATGGTCCAATTCGTGGAAAAGTAATATGAATCGTTTTCAACATTAGTTTTTAAGAAAAATGTTTAGAATTGCCTAACTAGGGTTAACAAGATATTGGTTATAACTGCATGCACACATTGGTAACCTTGTTACCAATTTTGGTGAGATCTTGAGCCTACTAGTTGTTAGATTGACTTACCCATATATATATATATACATACATATGTATATACATATGTATATACATATGTATATACATATGTATATATATATCTATATATAGGGCTCGGTTCAAATGAGAACCACAACGAGTTGTGAGAACTGTAAGAACTTTTTCTTGCCGCGCGAGTTGGGCCAAATTTTTTTTTGCACAAACGTAGATGAAAATATTATAAACATATCTGTAAAAAAAAGTAAAAAAATTGTCGAGTCGGTAGTTTTGACTGATGCAAGTTTTTTTACTCGCTGGTGTAAATTTGGTACGAAGATAAATATTTTTTTTACGCCTCATGTAAATGTGGGTATGCGCCATTTTTTTTTTTGCTGAAACAAATGATTTTTTTATGACTTTTGAGAAAAAAAAATCGAAAAAACCTTTTGGATGGCCTAGTTCTCACGGTTCTCACAACTCAAGATAGTTCTCATTCTCATTTTAACCCATCACTGTGTAATATATGTATATATATATATATATTGTGAGAGGATCATGAGAAAACTACATCTAAATGAGAAAACTAAAAAACTAACTAAAAAAGCCTAAAAAAGCTAAAAAACATACCAATTTTTTCTTTTTTTACAAATTTTTATAAAAAAAATCGCAAGTTTTTATATATAAAAAAAATTTCAAAAAAAAAAAAATTTGTTATACTGCACATGTGCATTATATGTATACGACACATGTGCATTATATCCGTAATAGCACACATGTGCAATACAACAAATTTTGTTTCCATATATAAAAACTAGCGATTTTTTTATAAAAATTTGTAAAAAAAAAAAAATTGGTATGTTTTTTAGGCTTTTTTAGTTAGTTTTTTTGTTTTCTCATTTAAACTAGTTTTCTCATGATCCATCCCGTATATATATATATATATATATATATATATATATATATAGGGAGGTTCATTTGAGAAAAATCTTCTTAAAAGTAGAAAAAATGAATTAATCTAGACCATATATGTCTTTGATCAATGGTTGTGAATCAAGATATCATTTTTGTCAACTTTTAATTAATGCTTTAATTACTAAGGGTAGTATAGACATTTTGATGTAGAATATTAATAAATATTTTAAAGAGTTACTCAATTATTGTTAATGCAATCATAAATTTCTCCTTCACCATCATTAATGTATTGGCTCATACACAAATTTTATTAGAAGTGACAAAATTATTTAAAAATTTTGTGTCCTACACATATTTTATTATGAGTCGCAAAATTATTTAAAAGTGTTTGAGTCCTACACATTCTGTATCCTACACCAAAATATTGTTTTAATGGTGTAGGAAACATTGAAAATGTAAGATCATGTGCATGATTATTTTTATTGTGTAAGGTGCACAACTATTTTATAAGATAGGCTCATTAAACGATCGAACGACAATCCGCACGGATGACTTGGATGGTAGAAAACTTTCTTGTTTTTGGAAAATACAACAACGAAAACTTCAAAGGACAAGCCATCATACATAAACACATCCTCACCAACGAATGTCAGTCCGACCGAATGGCCATCCGACCGGATGACCATCCGAACGGATTCACATCTGATCAAATGACCATCCGGGCAGATTGTCATCCGACCGGGTTACCATTCGACACTTGGTACACTCGCACCATTCTACGCACCATTCTTCGCTTATGCCATCGTTAACTGTTCAGGCTAATCTCACTCTAGCGCTCCCTTCAATCCATTAACTATCATCGATGTGAGTATACTCGATCCCTTTTTGCTTAACGCATTTTTGGGTGTTACATACGTTACTTATTCTAAATCACATCGAACACACAACGCAAACACTTTTAACGCTAACCGCTATTCCATGTTATACGTGACTCGATGAATGCCTGTTTGTTATGTTTACACATTGATTGCTGTCTACTTGCCTTAGCAACGATAGTACTATAGTTTGGACTCAGCACCTGTTCACTCAGGGGTTGTTAAGGACAACTACTTCACGTGTTCACGGTGGTGAACATGTGTTGCGAACTCGCATCACGCAGTCAACTCGTAATCATTGGTATTGATAAGTTCTTTGTCGATAACTTACATGCTTCACATTATACGTTGTACATGCTGGTTATGCGTAAACAATTTCGAACGCTATTATACTATTAAACTTGTATGCTCACCTTTACATATGTGTATTGACTTTTACTTTAACGTATGTGATAGGTGCTTAATGTGACAACTTGTACATTTAACCCCGATCGTCGAGAAGAAGGACATTTGACTTTTATTATTAATACTATTACTATTATTATTATTATTATTATTATTATTATTATTAAATAATAACCCACGACAGGATAAATGAACCGTTTAACCGATAACCTGAGTTAAACGTGAATAATTTAACACAGGTAACCGTTAATTATTAACCGTTAGATGAATACGACAACTAACGGGTTTGTGCACACGGGCCCAAGCCCAACCCAAGCCCCTCCCTACACACTAAACCCTAGCCTATATAAACCATTTATACCCCTTCACCCCTCATTTCTTCAAAAACCCTAACACACATACACACAAACCACACTCCTGCTTCCTCTCTCTCGTCCGACCGTAGGTGCCATCTTCCGGCAAAGGTCCGGCGTTGAAATACTGGCCACATTTAACCCACACCCATCTAATCCCGAGAAAGAGAGAAAATCGGAGAGAGGGGGAAGCCGGCGACGGCACGGCGGTGATCGGGGGGGGGGCTGCCAACGACTGATAAGACGACAATGATGATGGTGACGGCAGTGTGGCGTTTCTCTGGTGACCAGGGGAGCTCCGACGACGGACTGAGCTTTCCGGCAGAGCTCCGTTTAACCGCAAACATGTAGCAGATGATGCAGGTATGCTTAATCTCTCCCTCATCTTCACATCTGCGTTTGATTGTTCCTCATTCTTACAAAATTTCGGCGCTGAATGGTTGCGAGTGGGCTACGACTGAAGTAATGACGGGACTGCGGTGAGGAAGAGGCGAAGATGATTGGGGATGGGTTACAACAATGGTGTTTTGGTTCAGGTCCGAACTGTTTTATACCCTTTTGTGCTTCTTGATTTTATTTATTATTGTGATAATTGGAATGAATTAGAGTGTACATTGTGCAAACAATCTAATTTGGAAATTGATTGATTAGTGGAGCAATGGTTAAGGCACAAACATTTATATGATCTGATGGTTTTGGGTCGATTAATTGTCTGAGATTTGTGATTTTTATTGTAAAATGATAGTATATAAGGGTGTTCAAGATATACAAAAATATGAATCTGTTAATTAAAATGGCTGCATATGTTTCGGTTGAAATATAGTGATTAAACAGTATTAGATGATGGTTGATTGGATCCGTTTAGAAATATGAACCTGATGAACAATTTGAATATGTGATGAATATTTGAAAAACCTGCTGATTGATCTGATTTGAATTGAGTAGAATGTTGAAAACATGTTAGTGAATTTTGATTGGACAGTACATGCTCATGAAATCTGATTGGATAGTACAAAAGTGGGAGAATGTTCTAGAAGGCTTCCACCTGTGCTTGCATCAGTGATTGCGAGTCGAGACCGCGAGGTTGCGACTCGAGACCATTGAACGACTACTCGAGATCAAGCATGCACGTTAAGGGACTCGAGACCAACTTGGTTGCGACTCGAGATCTCCTGATCTCGACTCGAGACCTGACTCGAGACCTCTACGGTTGCGACTCAAATGTTCACAACTCGAGACCAGCTGATTGCGACTTAGAGTCCAGAGGTTGCGACTCGAGACCTCATAGTCTCGAGTCGAGACTACCTAGTTTCGGCTAGACTACTTCACTTGGTTATTGGGCCGAACAAAATGGATGTTATGGGCTGCGTACTAATGTTGTTGTTTGACTGTTGATGTCTAACTGATGTTGTTTAATTGTTCATGCGTTAGAATAGGCCCAATAACATGCATGCTGGAATGATACGTGTTACTGTACATTATGCAAAGTGTGTGTATTATATGAAATGTGAATTACGTGCTACGTGTTAGATACGTGTCATTTATACGAGACGTTGCTTGCACACGAATCTAATAAATATGTATAACCATAATAGGGTATGGTTGACCAACCTAACACGAGTAAATTTACTACCGAGCAAAGCAAAGGTGAGTTCACTACTTTTTACTTAAAGCATGCGTTCCCGGTGGTTGGGAAACGGAACAAAACACTTTCCCTGGTTTGGGATTGCTTACTATCTCCTTGTGCGGGATACGGTATTTCTGTCTCCTTGTGATAGGGGTGTTCATCGAATCGAATATCGAATTTTCGAATTATTCGAATCGAATTGTTCGAATAATTGTTATTTTTTCTTGAATTCGTATTCGATTCGAATTCGATTAAAACCTATCGAATTCGAATCGAATTTGTATTCGAATAAAAAAACCAATTCGTATTTGATCCGTATTCGATTAAAGTTTCGAATTCGAATCGAATTCGAATAAATTCTATTTAATTCAGATTCTTTAAAACATCTAAAAAACTATAAACATGAAACATAAATTTTGAAGCAGCCATAAAACACGATATCACATTAAAAAGTTTCAAATAAAGTACCACAAGTCTGAAATTCAAAACGAGAAGCTGGGAATAATCACTCCACATTATAAGTTAATATTTTTATGTTTAGAAATCTATTGATAGATTTGTTAATTAGGTTTTACTTATGGGTCATGTAATGGGTAATTTTAATACTTGAAAAAAATATAGAAAAGAATTTATAGTATAGCTTAATAAAAGTTATATATTTATTATATATAAAAATAATAAATAAAAATGTATAAATTTTATTCGAATTTCGAATCGAATCGAATTTGAAATTATAATTTCGTATTCGATTCGTATTCGATTTACTTGACTCGAATTGAATCGAATTCGAATTCGAATTCTTATAATCGAAACGAATTCTTGATAATCGAATCGAATTTAAACGAATTTCGAATTTTTCGAATTCGAAACGAATCCTGAACACCCCTACCTTGTGAGGGATACAAACTTACTTTTCTTCCCTTGTTACTGGGATACAAACTTACTTTTCTTCCCTTGTTACTGGGATACAAACTTACTTTTCTTCCCTTGTTACTGGGAACAAACTTACTTACTTCCCTTGTTACTGGGAACTCTTGGTTAATTACGGTTTATACGGAATGCAACGAGCAACACTAAACGAAACTCTATCACTTAAGTCCCTACCATTAAATACCGATTAGTCACCGGGGCCTGGCGAACGGGTTATTAGTTGATAGCGCTATTTAGGTGTAACCAGCCTCACACCGACCCTTGTTACTGGGAACGGGAGTGAACTAATAGACTCAGGCAAACCGTCAATGATGATAGAACATTGACAAACGGGGCACTGCGGAAACGTACGGTTATGTAAGTATTCGGTATTGGAAAAACAGTTTAGTCGCTCACTTATGGGGTAGCTCCCCACGGCATGTATAAACGGATAAATTAACTGGTTAAAACAAGTTTTTGGAAATAAAAACTGGAAAACTCTAAACTCGTGAACTCGCCAACGTTATGTTGATACTCTACTGCATGCTTTGCAGGTTGCTCGGTACAACTCTGGACGGACGTTGCAATCGGATGGAGTGCGTGGTTCGTAAGTAACATGATGATAAATTTGTGGTTTCAATTATGATGCGTTTTCTTTCCCTTTCCGCTGTGAATTTAAACTATGTTTTGAAAAATTTAAATTAGGTCACTAATTATGCTAATGTTTATAACAATAACTAATCCGTTCAAAATAATTAGTGGCTAAGATCCTGGTCGTCACATGCCTCGCGGTAATACTCCGCGTGTGGATTTTGAGGGTGTGACAGATTGGTATCAGAGCCATTGGTTATAGCGAACTGGGTTTCAAATATAAAATATTTTTGGATGGGAAATAAAATATTTTTATATGAAAACCAGACTATAACCGTTCTTTAGTGAAAACCACAACAACACCACACTCCGGATTGCAAGGTTCGTCGACCTCAGATGCTCACCTGGTAATGGTATGCTAACGGCATTTACTTGTGCATAACTTATGTGTGTGAACACGCATGTGTGTATGTGTATAATTAGCATATATGTGTTAGTATGTATGCGTATATTTAGTATTTAACACAGTGGATCATACGAAGACTAGGCTAGCGTGTTACGTGTTAAACAGGAGCGAGTCCTCCTAAAACCGGTTCGAAACCACAATACACTAAGGGCCAGGAACCAGTTATTCCAAGCCCTCGTCCATGTATTTCCTGATATCATCCCTGGACTGCAAATCGACGCGGGAGACGTCCACTCGATAGACCTGCCCAGGAAAGGCCTGCTACGAAGCACATAGAGAAGTTACGAGAACGAATCGACGAAAGGGAGCCACCCCTATATCATGGGATATTAGGAGGAACGACGACGTCATCCGCATCCTTTTTACTTGCGTATTTCTTTTCCCAACTTAAGTAGTAGGACTTGTTCCCTCACATGACTGATCACCTGGATTCTTGAAGCATTCTGGTAAGTCTACACTTTTCGGGCTTCTGTTTGCACATTTCGAACACGAAAAGCATGCATGGTGTATGCTTCTCATTGTAATGCCAGCAACCGTATCACCTATACATCGACCACGAAGTTATTACCCCTAATTTCTCGTTACACGGTTAACCCCTATTCAAGTACAACCTTATACCTTAGCATGCCCCAAAACCCAGCGAATTGATAACTTTCTTACAAACCGGCGTATTTGGAAGCGTGGCTAGACGAAGACACTAGCCAGTCAACCCACCGACGAGTACGGCGACCTTGATGCTTACCCTATCCTTCATTTGTCAGAACTGTTATTGTTTGACGACTTTCCTGATTCTGTGAATCCTTTCGCCAGCTTTCGTACGAATCCGCGTTTATTGCTCAGGTGGTATCCCCGCTCCTATCGTTTCTTTATCACGACATCCACGTTTCTTCGTAAAGAAACCTTGACCAGATCTCTCTTCAGTTTGGTGAATTCAACAAACTCGACCTTTAGTCAGCAAACTTTTTATCCCTTGAAATTCAACAATGTGTTACTTCAATCGTACTTTCCTGAAAACCTGTTTTCACAGTTTCACGTCGAAACCCCCCCCCCCCCCCCATACTGAGACCTTGACCAGATTTCCCTCTAGTTTGGGGAAATTCAGCAAGCTCGACTGCTAGTCAATAAACTTCTTGAATCTTAAAAATTGTGACGTGTGATCCAAACGTATCCTTTCAGACATGTTTTTATTACCTTACATGGAAGCCTTTCGATGACACAAGCACTACTTCCGACTCGTCCTCACGACTTCGGTAGTCTATTTAAATTTGGTTACTTACCGGTTTGGGAGATCACAAACTCGTTTTTCGCATACGGCTCAGCTCAGAACACCTTGTTAGACGTTTTAGTGAACCTAAACCCCCCCCCCGACCCATACGACGACCGTCCTCCTCTATCATTGGTTCTTGTTGTGCCATTCATACTGACGTAACACCTCTTATCGGCAAAACGACGTTCTTTATCCTAATCGCCCACGGCTTATGTACGACCAGCTACCTCATCGACACCAGATAAATCCTTATTGCCGACCACCAAGCCTTTTATGTTTTGTCTCAAATTGAACGCACCAACGTTGACTACCCTTCAAACATTACCTCGCTACTCGTATTATGAATTCCCTGATTCTTATCCTACTCTATTCTGCACAAATCTCCATTTGGACGAAATACTTCCTACGAATGTTACTCGTTGGGGCAACGAGCCAAGGATACCCCAGGGGTAACGGGTATCGCAAGCACTGTTCTTCGAACTCGATATGATCAACACCTAGTCACGACACTCGAATTTATTCCATCCTATCAAAAAAAAAAAAAAAATTCGACGCTTGTTTCTATCGACGACATCTAAACCTACTCCGAAAACTCGACCGAATGACTCCTCCGCGCTACCCTGGCACCTCTACAACTCAAACCGCCTACGCTAAGTTTCCCACACACGACTTTTAACGTCGCAACGCCCGCATTTCTCGACCGTATACACAACCCCTCACGATTTGAACTCAAAAGGGGCATCACCTAGCATTCGAGAGATCCCCAAACAATCCGCAACTCCAGCAACTGGAAGATAATCTACGAGGTGCTTCTATCTTATGCTATCATGTCCGGGTCATCGATAACATGTCTGCTGGTAACAACACGCGGCTAAAGAAACCGACAAGTTTCTGAACTTGCAACCATCTACTTGATAGAAGTAGATACTAGGCACGAGATGCCAACTTCTCTTTTACCTGATCGTAACCCACGTTTTGCATCCGATTCTTCACAAGGCTGTGCACGAAAGACTTTTGGGCTCACTGTTAGGCATGAGCACCGCTTATCGCCTGCAAACTGATGACTGGGCCAAACGCACCGTCCAAACACTCAAAGAACATGCGTTATCGACCCTTGGATACTAGTGACACTTCCCTTCTGTAGAATTCTCTTCCAACAACTGCTACCACACTAGCATTCAGGCAGCACCATTTGAGGCATTGCACGAACGCAGATGCCGGTCACCTCTGTGTTGAGCGGAAGCCAAATTACCGGCCCAGAACTTGCACTTGACACAACGGGTGGGATTGCCCAGAACAGACAACGCATGACGGCAACTCCAGACCGTCAGAAAGGCTACGCGGATAAGCGAAGGAAACCTCTAGAATTCATAGTCGGAGACTGGATTCTACTTAAAGTTTCACCCTGGATGGGTATAGTACGTTTTGGCTAGCGGGACGAACTTAATCCACGATATGTTGGACCATTCGAATATACCGAAGGGATCGGTAAGGTAGCCTTGCAGACTAAATCTGCCTGAAGAGCTGAGCGCGGTACACAATGTCTTTCACCTGCCTAACCTGAAGAAAGTGTCTGTCAGATGAAACACTCATCATTCCCTTTAAGGAGTTACCTTTTGACGATCAGCTACACTTTATTGAGGAACCGATTGAGATCACTAATCGAGAAGTCAAAACCCTCAAATGTAGCCAGATACCTATCATACGAGTTCGTTGAAACTCACGCTGTGGCCCAGAGTTTACCTGGGAACGGGAAAAAGCTGATGAGCACGTATCCCCAGTTGTCTGCAAACATTACTTCCAGCACTGAAGCTACAACTGAAATTTCTAGAAGAAATTTCAAGCCAACAAGGGGATGATGTGACACCCCACGAGAACGTTTAAACAAACTAGCTTGTCAGTGGCTGCGCGCTAAATTTCGGGACGAAATTTCTTGAACTTGGGGATAATGTGACACTTCGGGTTTCCCTGTACGTTTCTTGGATGTTTTAGCTAAGTTTGTGAAAATTCGTACTGTGTGAGATACGTATGACTTTGTGAATCTAATGCTATGAGAATTTACGTGCTACATGACTGTATTTGCTACGTGGGTTGCATGTTCGTTCTGTGGATCTTGTGCTACGTGATTTTTCGTGCTATGTGATTTTTTTTGCTATGTGGCTTGCATGATTCGTTCCGTGGACTTTCGTGAAACTGCTTGCATCTCTACGAATGGTAATGGAGTCTATGTATACATATAGAGCGGAGCATATGACTTTTGCTTAAATTTCGAGGACGAAATTCCTGTAACATGGGGAGAATGTGACAACTTGTACATTTAACCCCGATCGTCGAGAAGAAGGACATTTAACTTTTATTATTATTACTATTACTATTATTATTATTATTATTATTATTATTATTATTATTATTAAATAATAACCCACGACAGGATAAATGAACCGTTTAACCGATAACCTGAGTTAAACGTGAATAATTTAACACAGGTAACCGTTAATTATTAACCGTTAGATGAATACGACAACTAACGGGTTTGTGCACACGGGCCCAAGCCCAACCCAAGCCCCTCCCTACACACTAAACCCTAGCCTATATAAACCATTTATACCCCTTCACCCCTCATTTCTTCAAAAACCCTAACACACACACACACAAACCACACTCCTGCTTCCTCTCTCTCATCCGACCGTAGGTGCCATCTTCCGGCAAAGGTCCGGCGTTGAAATACTGGCCACATTTAACCCACACCCATCTAATCCCGAGAAAGAGAGGAAATCGGAGAGAGGGGGAAGCCGGCGACGGCACGGCGGTGACCGGGGGGGCTGCCAACGACTGATAAGACGACAATGATGATGGTGACGGCAGTGTGGCGTTTCTCTGGTGACCAGGGGAGCTCCGGCGACGGACTGAGCTTTCCGGCAGAGCTCCGTTTAACCGCAAAGATGTAGCAGATGATGCAGGTATGCTTAATATCTCCCTCATCTTCACATCTGTGTTTGATTGTTCCTCATTCTTACAAAATTTCGGCGCTGAATGGTTGCGAGTGGGATACGAATGAAGTAATGACGGGACTGCGGTGAGGAAGAGGCGAAGATGATTGGGGATGGGTTACGACAATGGTGACAGTGGTGTTTTGGTTCAAGTCCGAACTGTTTTATACCCTTTTGTGCTTCTTGATTTTATTTATTATTGTGATAATTGGAATGAATTAGAGTGTACATTGTGCAAACAATCTAATTTGGAAATTGATTGATTAGTGGAGCAATGGTTAAGGCACAAACAGTTATATGATCTGATGGTTTTGGGTCGATTAATTGTCTGAGATTTGTGATTTTTATTGTAAAATGATAGTATATAAGGGTGTTCAAGATATACAAAAATATGAATCTGTTAATTAAAATGGCTGCATATGTTTCGGTTGAAATATAGTGATTAAACAGTATTAGATGATGGTTGATTGGATCCGTTTAGAAATATGAACCTGATGAACAGTTTGAATATGTGATGAATATTTGAAAAACCTGCTGATTGATCTGATTTGAATTGAGTAGAATGTTGAAAACATGTTAGTGAATTTTGATTGGACAGTACATGCTCATGAAATCTGATTGGATAGTACAAAAGTTGGAGAATGTTCTAGAAGGCTTCCACCTGTGCTTGCATCAGTGATTGCGAGTCGAGACCGCGAGGTTGCGACTCGAGACCATTGAACGACTACTCGAGATCAAGCATGCACGTTAAGGGACTCGAGACTAACTTGGTTGCGACTCGAGATCTCCTGATCTCGACTCGAGACCTGACTCGAGACCTCTACGGTTGCGACTCAAATGTTCACAACTCGAGACCAGCTGATTGCGACTTAGAGTCCAGAGGTTGCGACTCGAGACCTCATAGTCTCGAGTCGAGACTACCTAGTTTCGGCTAGACTACTTCACTTGGTTATTGGGCCGAACTAAATGGGTGTTATGGGCTGCGTACTAATGTTGTTGTTTGACTGTTGATGTCTAACTGATGTTGTTTAATTGTTCATGCGTTAGAATAGGCTCAATAACATGCATGCTGGTATGGTACGTGTTACTGTACATTATGCAAAGTGTGTGTATTATATGAAATGTGAATTACGTGCTACGTGTTAGATACGTGTCATTTATACGAGACGTTACTTGCATACGAACCTAATAAATATGTATAACCATAATAGGGTATGGTTGACCAACCTAACACGAGTAAATTTACTACCAAGCAAAGCAAAGGTGAGTTCACAATTTTTACTTAAAGCATGCGTTCCCGGTGGTTGGGAAACGGAACAAAACACTTTCCCTGGTTTGGGATTGCTTACTATCTCCTTGTGCGGGATACGGTATTTCTGTCTCCTTGTGAGGGATACAAACTTACTTTTCTTCCCTTGTTACTGGGATACAAACTTACTTTTCTTCCCTTGTTACTGGGATATAAACTTACTTTTCTTCCCTTGTTACTGGGAACAAACTTACTTACTTCCCTTGTTACTGGGAACTCTTGGTTAATTACGGTTTATACGGAATGCAACGAGCAACACTAAACGAAACTCTATCACTTAAGTCCCTACCATTAAATACCGATTAGTCGCCGGGGCCTGGCGAACGGGTTATTAGTTGATAGCGCTATTTAGGTGTAACCAGCCTCACACCGACCCTTGTTACTGGGAACGGGAGTGAACTAATAGACTCAGGCAAACCTTCAATGATGATAGAACATTGACAAACGGGGCACTGCGGAAACGTACGGTTAAGTAAGTATTCGATATTGGAAAAACAGTTTAGTCGCTCACTTATGGGGTAGCTCCCCACGGCATGTATAAACGGATAAATTAACTGGTTAAAACAAGTTTTTGGAAATAAAAACTGGAAAACTCTAAACTCGTGAACTCGCCAATGTTATGTTGACACTCTACTGCATGCTTTGCAGGTTGCTCGGTACAACTCTGGACGGACGTTGCAATCGAATGGAGTGTGTGGTTCGTAAGTAACATGATGGTAAATTTGTGGTTTCAATTATGATGCGTTTTCTTTCCCTTTACGCTGTGAATTTAAACTATGTTTTGAAAAATTTAAATTAGGTCACTAATTATGCTAATGTTTATAACAATAACTAATCCGTTCAAAATAATTAGTGGCTAAGATCCTGGTCGTCACATGCCTCGCGGTAATACTCCGCGTGTGGATTTTGAGGGTGTGACACTTAAATGCTAGGAATGCTGTGTTTGATGAATCAAGCTAGGATGGGGTCTAGAAACGAACCTAATAAAAATCTGAGTTGTCGGAACAATTTGCTTGTTTTTGAGACAATTATCTGTAATAACTATTTTTACTTTATCTGTTAGTAGTATGAGATATTAACGTTAAGGATTTGGTAATTTAATAGTTGTTGTGGATTCTCATGAACAATCTATTTCGCTCAGTGCCGCGCCCCGATGTTTCCACCATCGGTTGGGGTGTGACAGATTGGTATCAGAGCAATAACTAGAGGGAATTAGGCAAGACTCGACCTAGTTCGGGTCGATGTCTTAGAAACGATCTAGTCTATCGCTTAAGTACCAATAGACCAACTTGTGCATACCTGGTATAGGTCTTGCACGAGCCTACTCGCTATTCTTGCTCGAATTCGCTATACACTACACATTCTTGCGCGGGCATCGCATACTACCGCTTCGCGCAAGGTCAGTCTTTCCCAAGACTGGCAACTCGCACCATTTTCAAATTTCCTGCGTAGGGCAAGGTGAGTTGGTCGAGATTAGGTGTTAAAACCGAAAACTCTCGATTAAATCCCTCGCCTAACGCAACCTTTTACTATAAATACGAGAATTTGCGTTGGACCAGGAGTGAAATCCATACTTCGACGCAGATTTTCTCTATCTACCCCGTGATTCTATCACACAAACAGGAATAAAGTCGCTAAGTTAGGGGTGAAACCCGAACCTTGATGACCTATTCCGCTCTATATTTTAACTTTACAATGTTCTCACCAAAGTCTCGACGGACTCCAACGATCTGAGTCACACCGTGTCTGGAAGGATGCGTGCCGTTTGCCCAAAATCGAGGCAAGGAGCACAGTCCAGAAGGCCAGATGTGTACTTAAGGTCCTTGTGAATAGTCGAATCGCTTGGGGTAGTCGAAGTCTAACGCACCCGAGACATCCTATTCGATTTTATGTGTTTCGATTCTGGATTTCGCCGCAGCTGACTCTGAGATTTACCGATTTCTATGTGTTTTATGTGGTTTGATATGTTTATGTGTTTTGATTTTGGTGATTTGTATGCTTTTCGCTGTTCGCTTGATCAATACACACCATTCGTACTGCACATCTATCTCAAAACGATAACAAATCGCTTGACATGTTGCTCGCAATCGCTAATCGCTTCTCGCATTCGCAACTCTCGAACGCGTTACGCCGCTGTGAAAGATAGGAGAATCTGTGCAATATATGTAGGTGAATACGTGCAAAATATAGTAGGTTATGTGAATTATGTGCTTCTGTGTTTACATGGACCATGTGCATATGTGCTTACGTGATTCTGTGTACGTGCCTACTTGATTTCGTGTTACGTGTTCCTGAGCTTTATACGTATATAAGTAGCCATGAGTGAGATAATAGACTATACTAGACGTAATAGAAATCGTGTTTGAGTCCTATGGCGATGTCTGTTGCAAACAATGTCGTCATCTGGATCACTTCGCTCCTGCGCTGCTAAACGCAAACTCGCTGACAAGCGACTCGCTTCCCTCGTCGCCAGTCAAGTCGTCAAAGTGATTCCGCAGATCGTGAGCAAATTGAATGAAAATGCTAGCAAATCCTCGAAAGAATCCAGGACAAATACTCCTAAAAAAACTTTCAGCTTCAAGCAGTTCAACGCCTGCGGTCCAAAAGAATTTACTGGCGAAGATGGTCCTACGACCATGTTTCAATGGTTTGATTCAATCGAAGTCACCCTACGCCAGAGTGGCTGTCCAGAAGACCTCCGTACTGTCAATACTACCGGTGTCTTCCAATCCAGCGCTCTTGATTGGTGGACGGCCGAGAGAAACAAACGAGGAAACGACGCAACTTTCGGATTGTCTTGGGATGAGTTGAAGAACATCATGATGCAAGAGTTCTACCCTCCCCATGAACTCCAAAAGCTTGAGGATGAATTCTGGCACATTAAGCAGGATGGTGGAGATAACGCTGGTTTAACTGCTCGCTTCAAGCAGTTGAGTATCATTTGTCCCGGTCAAGTTACTACCCCTGAGATCACGATCAAGAAATACATCCGCACTCTGCCGGATTGTGTTACAGACTTTGTGCAAGTTGCAAAGACGACAACTATTGAGGAAACCTACCTACTCGTCACTGAGATCAATGATAAGCGAGTCAGGTCTGGTTATTTCGATAAAGCTGCTAAGAGTCTTCATCAAGTCACCACCGCTGAGACTACCACCGCACCGCAATCGTCAAAGCTTTCACGTCGCAAGAAGAAGAACAATAGCTCCAGCAACAAGAACTGTGCAATTACTGCTGCTCCACTCCAAACAGTGCCTGCCCAACCGCAACCTCAACATCGTCAAGTAGCGGCTCCTGTGGCCAATGCACCGCCTGCCAAGCGTGCATACACTGGACCACACCCGCTCTGCCCTACTTGTACCTATCATCACCCGGTTGGTATTGCTTGCAGATTCTGTGTTCATTGCAACATGTATGGCCACTTCACTGCCAATTGTCGTAATGGTAATCGACAAGCACCTGCTGCAGCTCAAGCTCAAGGTCAAGCTCCTGCTCAACAAGCTCTACTTCCCGCCCCTCAAGGCCAACAAGCAGCTCCTACACCCATGATCCATGCTAGAGCTTGCTTTGTGTGTGGTGATCTCAACCACTTCGAAAACATGTGCCCAAATCGAGTGGTGAAGCAAGAGCCACAACAGCAGCAGCCAAAACAACAACAGCAGCAACCACCACAACAACAGCAGCAAGCAGCCCGTGGGCGAGTCTTCAACATCAACGCCCGTCAGGCTCAGGCGGACAACAACGTGGTTAACGGTACGTTTCTCGTAAATGGTATATATGCTTCGTGTTTATTTGATACCAGAGCCAATAACTGTTTTGTATCGCTTGAATTCGAAAAGCTCCTTAATCGTAAGTGCGCCTATCTTCCCTCGACGATCGATGTTGAAATTGCCACTGGAAGAACCGTCTCTGTCAGTTCTGTTTTACGTGACTGTACTCTCGATCTCAACGGTCACATCTTCCCGATTAACCTTATACCGATGCAACTCGGTATCTTTGATGTCATAGTAGGTATGGATTTCCTTCGAGAAATTCATGCTAAAATCGTTTGTTTCGACAAGGTGATTCGATTCTCCCTCGCAAATGGTGATCTATTGTGTGTCTATGGTGAAGTTGCTTCGAAGGAGTTACAACTCATGTCATGTGTCCAAGCTAGCAAGTATCTCCGCAAGGAATACCAAGCTTTCTTGGCACATATCGTAGTAGCAGAGAAGGAAAAGAAAAAGGAAATTAAGGAGGTAGACCAGGTGCCTATAATTCGTGATTTTCCTCTCGTATTCCCTGACGATCTCCCGGGATTACCGCCCACTCGTGATATCGATTTCCAAATCGGCCTCATTCCTGGAGCAAATCCTGTTGCTAGAGCGCCTTATCATCTCGCACCTTCTGAAATGCGCGAACTCTCGAGTCAGCTTCAGGAATTACTTGATAAAGACTTTATTCGCCCTAGCACCTCTCCTTGGGGCGCACTTGTCCTTTTCGTAAAAAAGGACGGATCATTCCGGATGTGCATCGACTACAGGGAATTGAATAAGCTCACTATCAAGAATCGATATCCCCTGCCCCGAATCGATGATTTGTTTAACCAGTTACAAGGTGCTACGTGTTTCTCGAAGATCGATCTACGTTCAGGTTACCATCAGTTACGCATTCAAGAGGAGGATATACCTAAAACTGCTTTTCGAACCCGATACGGTCACTACGAGTTTATTGTCATGCATTTTGGTTTGACTAACACTCCAGCAGTCTTTATGGACCTAATGAACCGCGTGTGCAAACCCTTTCTCGATCGCTTCGTCATCGTATTCATCGATGAAATCCTGATCTATTCCAAATCAAAAGCCGAACACGTGCAACATCTCAGTTTGGTTCTTGAGTTACTCCAGAGAAACCGTCTCTATGCCAAGTTCTCCAAGTGTGAATTCTGGCTTGAGGAGGTCCAATTCTTGGGTCATATCGTCAATAGTCAAGGAATTCATGTCGTTCCTGCGAAGATAAAAGTAGTTAAGAGTTGGGTCACACCAAAGAACCCATCCGAAGTTCGTTCTTTTCTCGGACTAGCAGGCTATTATCGCTGATTTATCGAAGGATTCTCTACGATCGCTGTACCCCTCACCTCTCTTACGCATAAAGACAAACCTTTTGTTTGGGGAACCAAGCAAGAGGAGGCCTTTCAAACGCTTAAAGCTATGCTTTGCAATGCTCCTGTTCTCTTGCTTCCTGATGGAAACAACGACTTCGTAGTCTATTGCGATGCCTCTAACCTCGGTCTCGGTTGCGTTCTCATATAACGAGACAAGGTTATCGTGTACGCATCTCGTCAGCTCAAAATCCACGAGAAGAACTATACCACCCACAACCTCGAGCAAGGTGCAGTTATTTTTGCATTAAAGATCTGGCGACACTACCTTTACGGTACTAAGTGTACGATCTTCACCGATCATAAGAGCCTGCAACACATCTTTGACCAGAAAGAACTGAACATGCGCCAACGCCGGTGGGTAGAGCTACTCAATGATTACGACTGTGAGATTCGTTACCATCCAGGCAAAGCAAACATCGTCGCCGATGCCCTCAGTAGACGAAGCTATTTGCATAGCGTTCGTAATAGTCAAGCCCAGCACAATCTCGAAGCTATTATCCTTGACGCCCCACATGCTTGTTTCACCTAACACACTTTGAAGAAGGAAAGGATTCTTAACGATGGAGCCCAGTTAGTGAATAAGTCGAATGGGATATTTCATTATCTAGATCGAGTTTGGATTCCCAAACGCACCAACTTTCGACAAATTCTACTCGACGAAGCCCACAAGTAGCGATACTCCATTCATCCCGGTGCAGATAAGATGTACCAGGACATGCGCTACAAGTACTGGTGGCCGGGCATGAAGAAGGATATCGCTATCTACGTTTCGAAATGCCTAACTTGTTCAAAAGTCAAGGCTGAGCATCAACGCCCCTCTAGCTTACTCGTACAACACGAGATCCCTATGTGGAAATGAGAGAGTATAGCTATGGATTTTATAACGAAACTACCGCGCACGCCATCAAGTCACGATAGCATCTGGGTTGTCGTTGACCGTTTGACTAAGTCTGCTCATTTTCTGCCGATACGAGAAGACTATAAGGTAGAACGATTGGCACGAATCTACACCGACAAGATTATATGTCGATACGGGACGCCTCGTGACATCATCTCTGACCACGATGGTCGGTTTACCTCGCGTCTTTGGGAATCGTTTCAATCTGCTCTCATTACTACTCTTAATCTACGTACCGTTTTCCATCCCCAAACCGACGGTCAGACTGAAAGAACGATTCGCACCCTTGAAGACATGCTCCGCTCGTGTGTCATAGATTTCGGTGGTAATTTGGATGCGTACTTACCTTTAGTCAAATTCTCGTACAATAACAGTTATCATTCTAGCATTCAAATGGCACCATTTAAGGCATTATATGGAAGAAGATGTCGATCGCCTATTGTATGGCACAAGATCGGAGACTCGCAAATTACCGGTCCTGAGCTTTTGCAAGAAACGACTGACAAAATCCTCCAAATTCGAGACAATCTACTAAAAGCTTGGAGTCATCAGAAAAGTTACGCCGATAGACGCCGCAAGCCCCTTGAATTTGACGTTGGCGATCACGTACTCCTAAAGGTTGCACCTTGGAAGGGAGTGATCAGATTCAGCAAGAAAGGAAAGCTCGCGCCTCGATATGTTGGACCCTTTAAAATTCTGGAAAAATTGGTAAAGTGGCCTACAAACTCAAACTACCGGAGGAACAGAGTAATGTCCACCCGACTTTCCACGTTTCGAACCTCAGAAAGTGTCTAGCCGACCAGGAGTTACATGTCCCTCTCGAGGATCTACAAGTGGACGAAACATTACACTTCGTGGAAAAGCCTGTCGAGATCATGGGCCGAGAAACCAAGGAACTCCGACGCTCATGAATTCCCATTGTGAAGGTTCGCTGGAAAGGCAAACGCGGCGCCGAGTTCACCTGGGAACTCGAAAGTGATATGAAGGCGAAGTACCCGCAACTGTTTATTACGACTGCTTCTTAAATTTCGGGACGAAATTTCCTAAAGTAGGGGAGGCTGTAACAACCCGCTTTTGGAAGTCAAAGTCAAAGTCAAGGTCAAAGTCAAAGGAAGAAAAGATTGCTAATTGCGATATGTCACTCCTTGCTCAACTACGGACTTGACTACCTTGACTTATAACTAGTTTTCTATTTTAATCACTTTAGTTGTATTATGTGGAGTACATGTTACTTAATCGCTACTTAATCGCATTCTAATCGCTAATCCACTTATCGCTAATCGCATCGCAACCCGAATTATGCGTTCTGGATATTGTTTTACGTGTGTGTGCTACTTATGTGTTACTTGTGCTTGTTTATTTATGTTTTGTGGTGATTAATCAAAACACAGTCGCAACTCTATCACATCGCAATCTAATCGCAAACGCTAAACGCAAGCTATTTATAGTGATTGTATGTTAGATATAGTAGTTAGGATTAATGGTTAATACTATAGCATCGCTCACTCGAATCGCATCGCAACGCTCAACGCACGAAACGAAAACATGAAATCCAACTCGCCGGAGCCACTCGATTGAGTGACCACTCGATCGGATGGCTAACCGATCGGGTCGCCATCCGATCGGACTGCCATCCAATCGGTGACCCATTCGACACTTGTGCTCTTTCCTCTTTTGGAAATCCTATAAATACCCCCACTGTCACATCATTTGTGATGTGACAGCTCTCTCATTCGAACCAGCGACTCAAGCACATTCTTCTCTCGATTTCTCACGATTCTGGTAAGATTCCAACTCAACCCTTGTACTTCCATGATCTACACGCATTTCTTCATCTTTTTCACCTTTGAATCTCAACTTTTAACCGTGAAATCAGTGGATTTGAGGTGTTCTAGGGTGATGTCATCATGGAGTTCTTATGAACTTTGAGTGTTGACACCATTCCACCAAGAACAACTTAGATCTGAATGATTTCCACAAGATTAGACAATGATTTCATCTAAATCTAAACGTTTTCCAAGTTAAAGGGGATTGAAATATGGTTTCATCACTTTCTTTCAACTCTTTTACACTCAATGCACCCAAAACCGATAGAATCGGAGCTCGTTCTGATCTTCTACTCATTCTTGGTGATGTGTCGGTTCAAGATCTGATTTCTATCAACGAGACAACCGATTTCGGATTGAACACGAACAACCGTCAATAGCAGTTGGCTGACCAGATTGGGGTGATTCCCGTCCGATCGGACGACTCGGGCTTGATGGAGTTCCTATTGTTTACCCTGGTGTCATACCGTCTCGATCAAACCGCAAACTTTCAAACTTAACAATTTTCAAACGAACAAGTCACCATGCGAACTGCCATCCGATCGAACGGCAATCCGCACGGATGACTTGGATGGTAGAAACCTTTCTTGTTTTTGGAAAATACTACAACGAAAAATTCAAAGGACAAGCCATCATACACAAACACATCCTCACCAACGAATGTCAGTCCGACCGAATGGCCATCCGACCGGATGACCATCCGAATGGATTGACATCCAATCGAATGACCATCCGGCCGAATTGTCATCCGACCGGGTTACCATTCGACACTTGGTACACTCGCACCGTTCTACCCACCGTTCTTCGCTTATGCCATCGTTAACTGTTCAAGCTAATCTTACTCTAACGCTCCCTTCAATCCATTAACTATCATCGCTTTGAGTATATTCGATCCTTTTTTTCTTAACGCACTTTTGGGTGTTACATACGTTACTTATTCTAAATCACATCGAACACACAACGCAAACACTTTTAACGCTAACCGCTATTGCATGTTATACGTGACTGGATAAATGCCTGTTTGTTATGTTTACACATTGATTGCTATCTACCTGCCTTAGCAACGATAGTACTATAGTTTGGACTCAGGGGTTGTTAAGGACAACTACTTCACGTGTTCACGGTGGTGAACATGTGTTGCGAACTCGCATCATGCAGTCAACCCGCAGTCATTGGTATTAATAGGTTCTTTGTCGATAACTTACATGCTTCACATTATACGTTGTACATGCTGGTTATGCGTAAACAATTTCGAACGCTATTATACTATTAAACTTGTATGCTCACCTTTACACTATGTGTATTGACTTTTACTTTAACATATGTGACAGGTGCTTAAATGCTAGGAATGCTATGTTTGATGAATCAAGCTAGGATGGGGTCTAGAAACGAACCTAATAAAAATCTGAGTTGTCGGAACAGTTTGCTTGTTTTTTAGACAATTATCTGTAATAACTATTTTTACTTTATCTGTTAGTAGTATAGGATATTAATGTTAAGGATTTGGTAATTTAATAGTTGTTGTGGATTCTCATGAACAATCTGTTTCGCTCAGTGTCGCGCCCCGATGTTTCCGCCATCGGTTGGGGTGTGACGGTAATTATCTACCAAGCCTTCCGCTGTGCTATATATTGTGTATATTCACTATGATGATATCAACTACGTCACGATACTCCCCACCGGGCCCACCGGTAATATGTGGAAATATCGGGGTGTGATAGGTTGGTATTAGAGCCAACATTGAGTGAATTAAACACTACCCTTTTGTGTTTAATCTCAATGACACAATAAGCACATTCCTTAAGACTTTCGAGTCTAGACAAATGACTTAGGATTATCTTTAATTTTTCCTTTTGTCGTTTATATTTTTGTTTTACTTGTTTTGACAGGTTTACTAATTACAATGCCGCCAAGAGTAACAAACAGTGGAGGAAAAGGAAAAGGTCCTATGATGGGAGGACCATCTAGCCAAACTGGACCCTCACATAGACGCACTCCATCCGCGTCCTTTAGCACCTCCGATTCGAATGATGATTGGAGACAATCCTTGCAACCCGCAGGCAGTTCCTTTCGCTAAGTACATCACCCTCATTTCACCCTTCTTTTGGGCTGCCTGTTCAAGACGAGCCCCAACATTCTCACCATTCTCACCATTCCCACCATTCTCATCACTCTCTACACTCTCATTCATTCCACCATTCTGGTTCTGATCAATTCTATTCACTGGGCCAATTTAACCCTAACGATTATATTAATGAACCACTAGGTTATAACCCCCTAGGACCCGATGACCACTTCTCTCAAGATATGGAAATGGACGATGATTCAGATCCAGAGATGCTCCCAACAGGAACACCAACACATCCCATTAGTATCTCTAGCGGTTCTCCTTATGAAGGATCGCCATATCAAGGCCCCGATTCATGGGCCGAACGGTGGAACACCTATACATGGGAATTCACCCCTTCTTTTCATAACTCTCCTCCACAACCTCCATTGGAGGAACCGTATCTTCAAGCGGTTACTCCACCACCATTGCCTGTTGAGGAACCACCTCAACTGTGACAACTCGTAATTTCGAGCTTAGAACCGTTCGTTTCGTATTTATAGATCGAGTCTTATACTTATTTCATTTGACGAGTTAATTATACGTAACTAGATTATATTTTAAGTTCATATTATTCAAGCGATTAATTAGATACTAAATCTTTACCCAGTTGAACCAACCTGAACCGTAGCCCATGTCTCGCTAGTTGACTCTAACCGTTTGAACCAAAACAACTGTCTCGTTTTCGATCAAACCCGCTTGTGTAACTTGAAACCCATGAAGTCCGAACCATAGCATATATTATGCAATTCTAGGGGTTACTTATTGTTCATTAGTTTGGTATAATAATAATAATAATAATAATAATAATAATAATAACACAATATAGATGATAGTTGTACTGTAAGTGCAATCCTTACTGAACCGACTATTTGTTGTAATGTATTACTTATTAGTATAATAATAAGCCGACTATTTGATCCAGCCCAATCCTTCCTCCCTACTTCTCGACCCACTCTTTCCCCAGCCAAAACTCCTTTCGGCCCAAGCATTAATCAAACCTCCTTCAGGAACTCGTTATATAATATATCACGTAGTATGCGATCTCGTTTGAACCCTCACAAACCTACCAGCCGTTTCGCATAATCCGCTCCCCCTCACCCGAAACTCTACGACAACAACTACCACTTTCGTCTCCGGTGAGCCCAAACTCCGACAACACCGGTGCTCTCCGTTCTACCTCCCGCAGCTTGCAACTCGGAACTCCGTCTCTTTTACTCCGCACACACAATTCCGACACCAAACCCAGGTTAGCAGAGTATTATATTAAGTATGGTAATTCATGAGTGCTACATGATTTATGTTATACATGATAATGATGGTGACGATGATTGTTGAATCTAAATATACTCCTTGGTGCTTGATGACTATTAACTATTAAGTGTATAACAATGCTTTTTGACAAATATGGTTCACTGTTTCATTAAACGATATTAAGGATACTGTCTGAGTGATGGATCTTTTAATCGAGGTGATGGTTGCTATTATAAAAGATGATAATAAATAATCGGTGCCAATGAATGCTCGACGTGAAACCTGCTATATGGTTAAGTGGTATAGATGATGTTTATTAGTTGATTTTAGTGAAAAGATGATCTGAATATGTATGTCTACAATTGATATTAGAAGCTTTGTTAATGGCTGACTAGATGAGATGTTGTTGCTGGGTTTCATGAATGTACAAGTATCCTTGCGTAGGGTACCGCTTAGTATATATATAATAGTCATAGGTGATTTGAAATTGTACACCATATTTGTATTATGGGGGGGGGGGGGGGGGGATCGAGCAGTAATGGCCATGGGGACCACTCACAAACAAAAATAAAGGTTAATTGCACACTAAAAGACAAGAGCACACACAGATTAAATGTCGAACCATTTATTGGCTGTACACGATTTCTCTTTGGGCTGATTAACACATTTGGGTCTCACACATTACACTTATGATGGGCTGTAAGATGTTGGGCCATGCAGAACAGTAATATATCATAAAAATCATGAACCACACACCTATAAACGACCGTTGGTCAGGTTGATTATTTATCTATACACAAGAAGTGGGATTTGGTTGTCATAATCCACAGGTAGCTATTAGATATGTAACGTCTAATTGTTATGTGCTAGATACGTGATGCCTAAATGTAATGTGCAAGATACGTGTAAGAATATATGGTGCTAGTTAAATGCGAGTCTGATTTAAACTTAATGATTATAATAGGGCGTGGTTGATAAATTGTTAAAAAACGAAGTAGTTGAGCATACCGAGCAAACCGAGGTGAGTTCACACTTTCTACAAGGCATGGGATTCCCAGGGGTTGGGAATGGGTAAAGGATTTGAACTGAAACTGCGTGATCTCCTGGTTTGGAACACGTACACACCCTCTTTATTGAAGGGTGACAACACGTACTAAGAACTTAATCGGAACCTACGTAATCTCCTGGTTTGGGGATTTCGTACACACCCTCTTTATTGAAGGGTGACAACACAGATACTAGACCAAAACTCTCTATCATGAAGTCCCTCCTTTTTATATCGACTTAATTGCCGGGCCAATGGCGAGCGGGTCATTAGTTAGATAGCGCTATTTAGGTTTGACAAGCCTCACACCGTGCCGCAGAGGACGGGCGTGAACTAATGGATCTGGGCACTAGTCAATGATGATAGACATTGACGTCAGGGCACCAACTTACTTTAGTCAGTGGTCGATATGGTAAACAGGTCTAGTGGTTAACATGGGGAAGCCCCCACCAACTATGGATAGGTTTGGGAAACAGGGTAAACGGATTAACTTACTACTTACAAACGAACTCATGGTTTTTGAAACAACCTAACAAAGAACACCAACTGTGAACTCGCTCAACTTTGTTGTTGACTCGTTGTTACATGCCTTGCAGGTCGTTAGGTACTTATGGAGCTTGCACGAGGAGGCGTGGTCGTTGTGGGACATGGACAACTGTGTGCCATGTTAAACGTTTAAACATTTTAACTTATATTTGGTTTTGGATTTAATCATTATGCTTCCGCTTGCAACTTAAACTATGTTTTATTTGGACACCAATTGTATTGGTTGGATTTTCTAATTACTTACATGCTTGTTCAATATGATTTGTGGCTGGATCCTGGTCAGTCACGCCTCCAGGCGGTGATATTCCGCGTGTGGATTTTGGGGGTGTGACATCAACAACCACCGCAACGACCTCCCGAGCCACCAAGGCAAAGGAGAAATGCACGGATGTCCGTGCGAGGGGGACCGAGATTCAGTTCCCCACAAGCTTCAAACAATTACCCTCCTATCCCTGAAGATCCAAAAATGGGTGGACCTTCTCACGCGGTGCCGGGAAATGATCCCCCGTCAGCTACTTATGCACCGCCGCCGCTGCCAACGGGTTATGAAAACCCGATACCAACTTACCCAGGTTCGTCTGGGTATAACCCGTTTGAGTATCAAACTCCTACTGGTTATGATTACCAAGCTCATGCCCAGGATCCATATCTTGAGGCAACTCACTTTAACACCCTTTACCCGTCACCGTTCTCCCCAACATACCCAACTGGGTATTCCATGCAATGGTATCAATACCCTCCTTATCAGCAACAACCTCCACCTCCACCTCCACATGTACAAACCCAACAAATTCTACAAAGGTTGGATCAGGTTGAACAAAAAGAGGAGGAACGCGATAAAAAGCACAACAAATTTCTTAAAGGTCTTGCGAACTTCATAAAGGGCAAGAAGAAGTAGAAGTTTATTTTATTTTATTTTTGTAATTTCAAACAAGTCCCTGCATGGACATTTCATTTATGTACCTAGTCCCTGCGTGGACTTGTTTTCTTTCTTTAGTCCCTGCGAGGACAACTTGTTTCCTTCGAAGACCCGTTTAGGGCTTTCTTGTAATCGTTTAGAATTTTAAAGGAGTTTCTTTTGAAATTTTTATATGTGAACTTTATTACGTCATCATGCAATTATCATTTCAATTTTAAATTGATCTGCCAAGGAAATTTCAAAAGGAGTTCTTAAAGGTATAACCTAGCCAAAATATAAGTGGCTATAATGGTATACCTTTTTTTAAGACAATAATTCTCTGTTAACATTTAAAAACATGTTAACATTCCTAGCAGTGTGACTTGAGAAATCACACTAGCTTCCAAAAGTACTTGGATCTTTCCAAGCCACCCACATAGCCTATATATGATCAATATGAATCATGGCTATTAAACATCAAATATGATGTCTAAACCAAAACATCCATTTGAGGTGTTCTGCCTACGGGCCAATATATATTCATGACAAAAATTGTTATAGTCTATAACTTCTTGTTCAAAAAGGCGATGAACTATGTTCGACCCTTAGAATTTCCAATCCAAAGGATCAATGATTATATTTTAAATTGTCCTAGTGACAAGGCCTTTTGTGCCATTCAAATATCCTTTGAGACAAGCCCTTGTGCTATATGAAAATGTCTACACGACATTGACATTTGTGACTTTGTGTCCCCTGTCTAATAAATATAAAGGATTTTATCCTACTAAAATGCCAATAATGCTTCAATTATAAACTAGGCAAAGTATAATCATTTAAATTCTATATAATTTTATTGGCCTATATGGTTTATTTACACCATGGCTACTTAATCATCAAATATGATGATTCATTATATATAATCTAAATGAATCATTATTACTTCCTTATAATATTCAAATCATGGCTGGCTCCGATGAAGCTAATAGTCACCCGGTTGAGGGAAACAATAATGATACAAGGATACATGTTACTGGCGCTGAACTCCAAGCCATGATAAACACAGCAGTTACTCAAGTTGTGAACGATATGTTTAAAGAACCTAGTAATGTTCGATCTAAAACCCATCTAGAATCCCACTCGAAACCACATACATCACAAAAGGATGAATCTCAACATTCATCCAATCAAAGAAGTGAACCCAAAGGGTTGTGGATGATTGGGCTCCCCGGTACAACAAGGGTTGTACTTACAAATATTTTGTCTCTTGTAAACCAAGGGATTTCAATGGGGAAAAGGGAGCTATCGATTGTATGAAATGGTTAGACGAAATGGAGACTATCGTTGATATCAGTGGGTGTGCCAAAGAGGACATTTTTAAGTTTGTGTCGCAGTCCTTTAAAGGGGACGCTTTGACTTGGTGGAAAGCTTTAGTGCAATCCACAGGGAAAATCCCTCTATATAACCTTTCTTGGGATAAGTTTGTTGAACTTGTCAAGGATACTTACTGTCCACAACACGAGGTGGAGAAAGTAGAGACTGATTTCCTCACTCTAGTTATGAAGGACTTGTTCCATACCTGGTTACTCCAGAGCCAAAACGCATTGCGCGTTTCATTGGGGGGTTAGCCCCAGAAATCAAAGGGAACGTCAAGGCTTCTAAGCCTACCTCTTATAGGTCTGCTGTAGATCTATCACTGTCACTTACTCTAGATGTCATAAGGAGTAGGTCTAAGAGGGTAAATGATGATGGGAAGAGGAAAAGAGAAGAGGATCAGTCTCACCAGTCAAACAAGAAGAAAAAGGGAAATACTAGGTTTAAGAAGCGTCAGTCTGGTGACAAACCCAGGTGTAAGAACTGTGATAAAAGGCATTTTGGGAAATGCAACCTGGATCCACAAGCCAAGCCTTATGGAATCTGTAAGAAGAAGGGGCATAAAACTGTAGAGTGCCGAAACATAAAGGATGCAACCTGCTACGGTTGTAATGAGAAAGGGTACATTAAAACCAACTGCCCAAAGAATACCAAAAAGCTTGATGAGGCAAAGAGGACCAATGCTTGAGTCTTTCAGATGAACGCCAGGGAGGCGGTGAATGATGATAAAGTTATAACAGGTACTTTCCTCATTAATGATATTTATGCTAGAGTTTTATTTGATTCAGGAGCTGATAAGTCATTTGTGGACCTTAAGTTTAGTAAATTGTTGAATCTGCCTATTAAAACTCTATACATTAAATATGAGGTAGAACTCGCAGATGGTACCTTAGAAACCGCTTCAACTCTTCTGGATGGATGCTTTATATCCATTAAGAATCATTCTATCCCATTATCTCTCTTACCAATGAAATTGGCAGGGTTTGATGTAGTTTTAGGCATGGATTGGTTATCGCACAACCAAGCCCAAATTGTCTGCGATAAGAAACTAGTTAACATCAAAACCCCATCAGGTGAAATAGTCACCATTCATGGAGATACACACTATGGTTTGCCCGACAATGTATCCATACTTAAGGCATCAAAGTGTCTGAAAAACGAATGTGTCATCTATATGGCACAGGTGACAGTTGATGAACCAAAACCCAAGATTGAAGACATATACCCCGATGTCTTTCCTGATGAACTACCTGGGTTACCTCCTGAGAGGCACGTCGAATTCAGGATAGACATCCTTCCAGGAGCCGCACCGATTGCACGAGCTCCCTACCGTTTAGCTCCAACAGAGATGAAAGAATTGAGAACTCAACTTGATGATTTATTGGAAAAGGGTTTTATACAACCCAACCCAGCTCATCTCCTTGGGGAGCACCCATACTATTTGTAAAGAAGAAGGATGGTTTGATGCGTCTATGCATTGATTATCGTGAGTTGAATAAGGTGACAATCAAGAATCGTTATCCATTACCCAGGATCGACGACTTGTTCAACCAACTTCAAGGGGCAAGCTTCTTCTCGAAGATTGATTTAAGATTTGGGTATCATCAACTAAAGGTTAGAACTGAAGATGTTCCTAAAACAGCGTTTAGAACAAGGTATGGTCACTATGAATTCTTAGTGATGCCTTTCGGGCTCACTAATGCACCCGCAGCATTCATGGATCTCATGAACCGAGTCTGCAAGTCATACTTAGATAAGTTTATCATTTTCTTTATTGACGACATACTTATCTATTCTCGTAATCAAGTTGATCACGAGAAACATCTTTGATGTATCTTAGGATTGCTACGACAGGAGAAGCTGTATGCTAAATTTTCCAAGTGTGAATTCTGGCTTCGTGAAGTCCAATTCCTTGGACATGTTGGGAGCGAGCATGGTATCCAAGTGGATCCCGCTAAAATAGAAGCAATCATGAACTGGGATGCACCTAAGACACCTACGGAGATTCGCAGCTTTCTGGGATTAGCTGGTTATTATAGAAGATTCATTGAAAATTTCTCGAGGATAGCTGCACCATTGACTACTCTGACCCGCAAAAATATAAAGTTTGATTGGGGTCCTAAACAACAAGAGTCTTTTGAGATTCTTAAACAGAAATTGAGCAATGCTCCTGTGTTGACATTACCTGGGGGGATAGAAGAATTTGTCGTGTATTGTGATGCCTCACACACCTGTATGGGTTGTGTGCTTATGCGGAGAGGCAAAGTGATTGCCTATGCATCATGACAACTAAAGGTGCATGAAAAGAATTACACCACCCATGATTTGGAGTTGGTTGCCGTTGTATTTGCACTCAAGTTGTGGAGACATTACTTATATGGAACTAAGTGTGTGGTATATTCAGATCACAAAAGTCTCCAACACTTGTTCAACCAAAAGGATCTCAATATGAGGCAACGCCGTTGGATGGAAACCTTGAATGACTACGATTGTGAAATTCGCTACCATCCTGGTAAAGCGAATGTAGTCGCAGATGCATTGAGCAGAAAGGAAAGGACTAAACCTATAAGAATTAATGCCAAGAGCATTGAACTTAGGAACAGTTTAAATGAAGGGCTGTTAGCTGCTCAAAAGGAAGCTATATTGGAAACTAACTTTCCAAGTGAAAAATTAGGTGTAACAGCTGATCAGTTGTTACCTGGCAAGGATGGAATCCTCATGTTGAATGGTACAATTTGGGTTCCTATCCACGGAGGACTTAGAGATGTAATCCTCCAGGAGGCTCATAACTCCAGATACTCAGTTCACCCTGGAGGTGACAAAATGTATCAAGATTTGAAGGCCAATTATTGGTGGATAGGTTTGAAGAAATCTATAGCCACACATGTAGCTAAATGTCTGACATGCGCTCAGATTAAAGTTGAACATCAGCCGTCAGGTTTGCTACAACAGCCAAAACTTCCCACTTGGAAGTGGGAGATGGTAACTATGGATTTTATAACCAAGTTACCTAAAACAAGGCATGGAAATGATACTATATGGGTCATAGTTGACAGACTGACTAAGTCAGCACATTTCTTGCCCATCAAGGAGACTCATAGCTCCGATAAGCTAGCTTAGTTGTATGTGGATAAGATTGTATCTCTCCACGGAGTGCCAGCATCTATTATATCCGATAGAGATACTAGATACACTTCTCATTTTTGGAAAAGTTTCCAACAATCATTAGGCACTCGTTTGAATTTTAGTACTGCTTACCATCCTCAAACGGATGGACAAAGTGAGCATACAATTCAAACCTTGGAAGACATGCTTCGTGCATGTGTTATTGATTTGAGTGGTAGCTGGGATGACCACCTACCATTGATCGAAGTCTCCTATAATAATAGTTACCATACTAGCATACAGGCTGCGCCTTTTGAGGCATTGTATGGAAGGAAATGCAGAACTCCTGTTTGTTGGGCTGAAGTTGGAGAGACTCAGTTATCAGGACCTGATATAGTCCTTGAAACAACGGACAAGATTGTCCAAATTCATGAGCGCCTAAAAGCTGCCAGGGATAGGCAGAAAAGTTATGCTGATAAGAGGTGAAAACCTCTAAAGTTTGAGGTAGGCGACAAAGTCTTACTAAAGGTATCACCCTGGAAAGGTGTGATACGTTTTGGTAAGAAGGGCAAGCTAAGCCCAAGGTATATCGGACCATTCGAGATCATCGAATGTGTCGGCAGTGTAGCTTATAAGCTCAACTTTCTTGAGGAGCTCAGTGGAATTCACAATGTGTTTCACATCTGTAATTTAAAGAAATGTCTAGCTGATGAATCGCTAGCAATGTCTCACAAAGACGTACAGATTGATGAAAGCCTAAGGTTTTTTGAAAGACCTATATCAATCGAGGATCGACAAATTAAAAAGCTCCGAAGAAAGCACGTTCCTATAGTGCAAGTTAAATGGGATGCCAGTAGAAGCCCTGAATACACATGGGAGGTCGAGTCCACTATGCGACAGAAACTCCCTCACTTGTTTCAGTAAATCTCGGGGTCGAGATTTCTTTTAAGGGGGGTGAGGATGTAACACCTCGTAAAAACGCGTCCATTTATGTGAAGACACGTGTCCTAAACTCTAAACATATAAAAGTTTGGGTTTGAAGGACTAAGTTGGCAAATGATGGAAGTATGTATGCAAAGGGACTAAAAGTGTCAACATGCCAAACTTATGCCTCTGATGACCACACACGATGAATATATTCTTAAACGAGTAATTATTTGAATATAAGAAGCCAATTGTGAAAGTAAACGAAAGTTTACAAGATACAGGGGTTAAACGTGTCAACATGTAAATTCTTACCTCTGAGTGACCTTTTAACAAACCCGGGGCTTCGTAATGTTCGATTATACTCTCAAGAATATGTGATATCAATTTCATGAGGTTTCGATATCGTTATGTGTTATTTTCAAAAATTCCCAAGAATAAGGGTTAAAAGCGTCAACGTGATGAAACTAGTATTTTCGGTCATCATTTAACGAAACCGAACCTAACGGAGTTTGGTTATACTCCCTTGATCCTCTACAAACTGACTACAAGGGGCATTTATGCCTAAAATGATAGATATAAAAGTTATAAAGGACCAAGGACTGAAACTGCCAAACTAGAAACAATTTTCACCTGAAGACAAGGTTGTCGCGGGGCGCGTAGGCTCCCCTTAACTCCTACGCGGCCCGCGAGAGAATGCCCAGCTCAGAAAAATGAGGACAACTGCTGGTTGCAGCCCGTTGCACCACCTTAAACACCTGCAAATCGAAACCTGGAGCCTGTTGATGGTTTTAAATTACCACTAGGACACTTGTAAACATCTGGGATCATTCCATAACACCTGTGATGATCTTAGATTGTGTTCTTCAACTATAAATAGGCCCTTGTGTTGCCTTGTTTCATTGCACAAATCATTCTTATCATTTCTTCTCTCATCTCTGGGATTCCTGATAAAAAAGGGAGCTCATTCTTAGTAGAAAAGATTGCTAGGACCCTTTGTAAGTGTCTTAGCCCCCCTCTTTAATTCAGTTTTGTTATTTAAAAACCGAAAAGTCAAAGTTACGCAAAATAGCTTTGACTCTCGGTTTAAACTCAAATGGTCCAGTCATTATTCGAGATGAATATGGTTATGTGACCATAATTAGGTAGGTGTTAATTCCTTAAAAGAGTGCCTCCTAATTATTTCGTTTGCTTAGTTAATTGTTGGGTCAAACTATTTAATTAAAAAGTCAAACTGGACAGAATTATAAATAATAATTAACACCAATAATGTAAAGGTTATAAATTATATTTTATCACTATAATAACTTAGTAATTATTATTAGAACATGTTTAGGCATGTTCAACCCGACAATTCTGGGTTTAGGGTCGATTCGCAACCGAAAGTCGCAAAAGCTTGACTTTTGCTTTGACTTTCAGTTCTGACCCGATTAAGCTTAATTTTTTGTGTTTTAAGCTTCCATTAGGACCACATTATGTTGTAGTATAACCCTCTGAGGTTATATTACCTGGTCATTAGTATTCTGAATTATATACAAACTTCCGTTATTATGCTTATAAATGCCCATTATGCCCTTATGTTATATAAACGAGACTTTTGAAAATGTGAGAGGACAAAAAGCTTTATTAATGATATAAAAGTATGTCAAATAAATTTGACATCAGTTTCTGGTCTCAAACTCAAGTTATACAAGATATCGTAAAATGAAACTTTTTGTTAATTAAATTGCCTTTTTAGCATAAATCATGTTTAAACCCAAATTTTTGGCACCAAACCCATTACTACCCCCGCACTAAACCTCCTAACTCTATGAAACCGATTCATAATGTCCACAAAGTCCTTCTCAAACAAATCCCAAAATGTCCTTATAAACCAGAAGTTAAAACCGTTCGGATCGGGCGCTTTATCCGCTCCACAGTCAAATACTACACTTTTAATTTCCTGCACTGAAAACATTGTAATTGTCACACCCCGATATTTCCACATATTACCGGTGGGCCTGGTGGGGAGTATCGTGACGTAGTTGATATCATCATAGTCAATATACACAATATATAGCACAGCGGAAGGCTTGGTAGATAATTACTATTACAAACCATAGTGTCCGAGTGTCCAAAATAAAAGAATATACAGACTGGTTGTAATAGAGATCCACAGGAGGATCATAAAATAAATACAAGAAACTGAAATAAACAGACTTCAGGTATCTAAGGATTTGCAAGATCCTCCTATTTGACACCGAGTAGCTCCAGCCTAGTTTCGTGAGGTACCTGTCACTTAGTCTTTGGAAAATACGTCAGTTTTCACTGGTAAATACTTTTAACTTATTTTCCCTATACGGGCTTGGGATACGGTAAATTATTGCATCTTGGTCGGGTATGAGATTATTTAATCGGATTGTGATTTAATAAATCTGCATAACCCGTTTTAATCTGTTTTGTTTGATAACATGAACATTGGGGGTTAACGACCGTGTCCTAGATATCCTCGGCTCATTAAAGTTAATAATGGCCACGACCTATGCACGGGGTGTAGGCATACACCTGACAGATGCAAATTGTTAGTGCACTATGTCTATTGACTTCGTCTTGTATCATGTACTAGGTTAGAATAGGTTTATCAGTGCATAAGGTAATTTAGCTTGAAAGTGATGATTTACCTTGAAAGTGACATATGTCATTTCAAGCTAAATCATGATTTAGCTTGAAAGTAGCATGTGTCATTTCAAGCTAAATCAACATCACTATATATAGCTTTCAAGCTAAATCATTTTAGACTTTTGCACATTTGATATTTGGAGAGCATAGATTCTAGAGAGAGAGTCTAGAGAGAGAAAGTACTCCAAGTGATTCAAGGTTCTTTGTACGTTTCAGATTTATAAATAGAATCACGTTTATATTACATCTTGTGTGTTTCGGTCTCGATCGTTCACGGATTCCGCACGTCGAACGTTCGTTACGCAATCGTACGGTGTCGAAACAGGTCCTAACAAGTGGTATCAGAGCACTTTTAGCAGAAAATGGATGGCGAGACAAAGCTATTAGTGTTGGTTGTCAAATTTTCTTTATATTATTTTGCATTTTAGGGGGAGTAATATTGTTAGAAAATCCAAAAACATTTGAAATTTTGAAAAAGCCAAAAACATGATAAAATTGAAAATTGAGTTTTGCGTAAAAAGAGGAAATGATAGTACATCAGTAGACAGTTACAGTATGCTAAAGAAATGGAAAGTTTAAATGTGTTAATTGATCTCACCGTGGATGTGTCGATAGGTTTTTATACATTTAGTAAACTTTTTCGGGATATAAACCTAAATTCAAACACTTGCTTATTTCGTGGGGAACACTACTTGGATATATAGGTAACCCCTGAAATCTCGTTTGAAAGGTCTTGTATTCTGATATACAGGTTTTTATACTCAATGATGTCTGGGGTATTATTCCAGGACTTCTGCTGAACGGTAGTTCTGACCTAGTCCTCGAATAATACTTTCCGCATATGCTTGAAACACAGCATCATCCTCAGCATATATGATAAGACAATAAAATTGCTTAGCAATGCTGTTGTAAAAAAGATCCTCTAAAGGGGACAGACCCACAAGTTGAGTCATGATCTCTCTGCTGAACGATGGTTCTGGCCTGAGCTCTCATGATTCTTCATAATTTATTAACCCCTTACAGATATCATTTGTGTTATAATTGCCTGTAAGACTGAATATTGGGATCTGGATACGGGAGTATATTCAAGAGGTGGGACACATGAATGGGTTTAAGTTCTTAAAATATATAATTCGTATCCTGAATCAATTGAAATTTGTATGAAAATTTAAGTGGACAAGTATATCGACAATCTAAGTGAATTGTTTAATTCTTAAAGAGAAATTAAGCTCAACGGTACTTGTGATTTGTCATAAACTGATATGATCCTCTGATGCATACTCAAAACAAAAATATTGTTTGTAAATATGTGTGTACATATTTTTTTACTGCTTTATATTTTCAGAAAATACAAAAAGATTTTGATTTCTGCTTTATTTTAGACAACTGATGTCTGAGTGCTGAGTTTTAAAATCTAAGTATGTTGATTGTGTTTCTGAGAATAAAACAAGTTCATTAATTTGAAACTTGAAGTTTTAAAATCAAAATTCAAAAACAGTTTGTGATATCTCCAAGGTCATTAACTTGAACTTGGATGATAAACTGTGAGGGAGTTGGTTTCTTTAATGCTGCTAAATCTATACAGTTAGTTGATAGGGGGAGTGGATTAGAGAAGTTGATTGATAATACGAAAACATTGTATTTATGAATGTTTGAGTGATTGCAGATAATAGTCCAGACTACGATCCCGAGAGCAGAGTCTAAGGGGGAGTCTGAAGACAAGCTTGTAGATGGAAAACTAGGTGTTGATCCCAAAGCACAGAAGCTTGATGAAAGGGGGAGCCTGAAGCTGATGGAGAAGATAAAGATTGAAAGATGCTTATATTTTTATAACTTGAAAGAGAAGGCAGAATGATCAAGACTGATGATGTGTCATATTGCAAGAATAGTCACTGAAGACTTCGTCAATATCCAAGGGGGAGTCTGTTAGTGCACTATGTCTATTGACTTCGTCTTGTATCATGTAATAGGTTAGAATAGGTTTATCAGTGCATAAGGTAATTTAGCTTGAAAGTGATGATTTACCTTGAAAGTGACATATGTCATTTCAAGCTAAATCATGATTTAGCTTGAAAGTAGCATGTGTCATTTCAAGCTAAATCAACATCACTATATATATGGTTTTCAAGCTAAATCATTTTAGACTTTTGCACATTTGACATTTGGAGAGCTTAGATTCTAGAGAGAGAGTCTAGAGAGAGAAAGTACTCCAAGTGATTCAAGGTTCTTTGTATGTTTCAGATTTATAAATAGAATCACGTTTATATTACATCTTGTGTGTTTCGGTCTCGATCGTTCACGGATTCCGCACGTCGAACGTTCGTTACGCAATCGTACGGTGTCGAAACAGGTCCTAACACAAATGCTAAATAAAAAATAACCCACATGTTGGGGATAACTCCTTTGTGGGTTCTATAAGTGGTGAGTCGGTTAATCATGACCGGCTTCCAAACCGGCCCCAATTGTATGAAAAACATGTAAATCGGTATACAAGATTTTAATAAGAATTGTCCCAAGTTATAAAAGGTTTTGTGCCTTGTGCACTTAAATCAATTTTCATAAACTCTTTTCAAATGAGTCAGTTAATTGTATATACCAGTGAAAACTGACGTATTTTCCAAAGACTAAGTGACAGGTACCTCACGAAACTAGGCTGGAGCTACTCGGTGTCAAATAGGAGGAGCTTGCAAATCCTTAGATGCCTGAAGTCTGTTTATTTCAGTTTCTTGTATTTATTTTATGATCCTCCTGTGGATCTCTATTACAACCAGTCTGTATATTCGTTTATTTTGGACACTCGGACACTCTGGTTTGTAATAGTAATTATCTACCAAGCCTTCGGTTGTGCTATATATTGTGTATATTGACTATGATGATATCAACTACGTCACGATACTCCCTACCGGGCCCACCGGTAATATGTGGAAATATCGGGGTGTGACAGTAATCAAATCCTCTGCCTCCTTCGTCTGTAACCTCTTAAAACCGTACACCAAAAGCTTCGGTCTTCTAGTTATATTCTCTTTAAACTTAGAACTAAAAAAACCAAGCACCTCATGCTTTATGATATTCGGCTTCGTCACCCACATACCTCTAACCATCAGTCCAGGAAAGTAGTTTGCGGCCTTCCGTTTATTGATAAAACCATGAAAATACCTTGAATTGTCATCGCCATGCATTGCCCATTTACAACGAGATTTCTGTTTCAAATCATGTTGGTATAAACTTTCTATCTCCCATAAACGTCGTTTAGTCTCTTCCAACATCCACACCTCCACTTTCGAAAGCTGTCGTGCTTCCAAAATCTTGTCCAACTCACTTCGTTCTGTTTCTAATAATTGTTTCTCAGCCGATTCTTTTTCTTTACACTGTTCAGCCCAAACCGAAATGTCGACCCGAAGCTTTTTGAACTTTTGCATCAAATACAATTCGGCTCTCCCACGAAACCGCCATCACAAATAGACTTTCTAACAACTTCACCAAAATCATCACGACCAAGCCAAGAATTGTAGAACCTAAATGGTTTAGGCCCAAAATTCCTAGACGTCGTTTTCAGAACTAGAGGATTGTGATCCGACATGTTTCTTCCAAGCGCTACATACTCCGCATTTGGCCATTTCATGAAAAAATTCTAATTAACAAAAATTATGTCAATGCGACTTGATTTATCACCTGCCACAAAAGTAAAGCGCCTCCCTTTCAAAGAGAACTCGTGTAAATTCGAATTGTCTATGAAGTCGTTAAACTCATTCTCCTTGGACGTGTTAAAAATAGAATTCCTCCTTTCACATTCACTTCTGACGCGTTGAAATCCCCCGCCACCATCCACAAACCGTCTCCTCTGCCTATTAAGTTACCAATATCCGGCCACAAAATCGCTTTATCTACCATATTGTGAGTAGCATACACATTAAGCATGTGATTCGTTAAACCACAACCTTTAATATTACCGGAGACCAATAAACAATTCGATAATTTAGTCACGTCCGTCATAGCAAAAACTTTCGGATCCCATAATGATAACAAACCGCCCGATCTACCGGCCGACGCAACCCAATCAAAACAATATTCCCCTCTCCCCCAAAAACGCCCCACATCAATCTAACCCAAATCCCCAAATTGAGTTTCTTGAATCATCATGAAACTCACCTCGTGGTGAATACGTAAACCACGAACCCAATACGCTTTACTTGAATTCCCTAACCCACGAATATTCAAGGATAGGACGTTCATTGTCCACCTTCTTGATAACCTTCATTACGCAAAACCTCCTTTACTTCTGGCTCAAAATCATTAAAACCATCCACTCCTAATGCTCTACCCAAAATAATTGTTTGTTCAGACTCATATGCAATCGACACCTGTGACTTATCTATAACCGTTTCTTGACACCCACGAGCCCCATCCACTTGATCATCAACATTACTAACCTCAATACATGTATCCGATTGCGTATTCAGATCCGGTGTCACACCTCCTTCATTGGAAACCCTTTCATCCTCAACATCATGCACCATATTAGTAGAAATAATCCCGATAAGCTTATCCAACACAAACGGGTCATTGTCGTCCCTAAGGCGTTTCTTCGATCTTTCTTGAGAACCACTAGACTCACCCCTATTTTTAAAAAATTGCTTCCTACGAAACTTCTTACGCACAGACGTATGACCATCTATCGAAACTTGGTTCGAGATCTCCACACTTTCATGAACATTTGAAGCCTGATCATTCTCTTCCAAAACCTCATGGTCCCGTATTTCACCCATCTCCACCTCATCGGTCCTCCCGTTTATCACCTCAACATTCCTATCGACTCTGTCCTCCTCATCATTCCCCCGAGAATCACCACCCTTATCATCCTCCTTCTCCAACAACTCCGAGACGTTATCGAAATCCTCCACACACTCCGGAACCCATTCCCCTACATCTTCATCAATCCACACATTAAATGAAAGACCCCTCAAACGAATATCTACTCGATCCACAATTCTACTACATGATTTCGTCAATACACCAATATAAGCGTAAGAGAAATTACAATCGTCAACCGAAATCCTTGCCGACTGAACAACCCTACCATAACGACTCCCAACCAAATCTAGCACTTGATCCAAAGCAAGCTGGATCGGCACGCCATGCACCTGTAACCATGCTATCTGTTCCACCTCTTATAGTTGCCCTCCCACTTAGACAAAACCTCGAACCAACTTGACCACTACTGCTTGTCAGCCAAGAAGCGACCGGCTCCCTCCATACTGTTGAAAACTACCATAAAGGAAAGACCACCCACATACTTAATAGACACTTCAAACCACCCTCTATTCCTCAACAACGTCTTCAAGGAAGTCAAGGTATTGAAATCAATCACCTTACCGACTAGAGACACACCATGCCACTGAAAGAACCCCTCCACGTTATCATCCACATTAATAACATCCACATTGTTCCTATTCAGCAACGAATCCAAGAACGATCTCCCACCTCCCCCCTACAGAATTATTATCACCTCGGCCGTCAGGATGAACATCCGAATTGTTTGCTCCCCTTATATTAGGGTTTGCATGGGATGCATGTTCATTCATCGTAGCCTTCCATTTCGCATCCGTTTTGGACTTATCAACCGTCTCTCCATCGACAAATCTTGCTAGAGCCACAAACAACTTATATGAACCCACCCATAAATCAACCATCTCCCCTTCCAACCTTTTTGCATCATGAACATCCTTAAACGAAACAAACCCAAATCTTTTCCCCTACCTATCGAGTTTCCTTGCAATATAAGATCCCTCGTACACACCATAACCTCCTAATACCTCTTTCAGATCTAAAGAAGAACACTTCGGAGGGAGATTCGAAACGAAGAATTTCGTTATTACCTTGTTACTAGTCACGTTCTTCTGAGTATTCCTTCTGCCTTTCCTCGATGAAGCCTCCTGCCATTCCTCCTGAGAGCGCCGTCGAAAATCGCCCGACATTGTCGGAGGATAATAAGGTAGTTGGGTTTAAGTTTTTACTCGTATTTTTTGTATTTTTGAATGACCATTCGACATCGGTCACAAATCTACTCGATTCTTGATTCTTCGACTTAAAACTTAATCCAAATAGCTTTTACACCTTCAAAATATCCCCTTGTATCCTTTGTATATGTCTCGACAATAGCTTCTTATGTATATGCGTCTCCCCAAGATTCCCCTTCATATATATTTTTTTGAACGGCAAATTTGGATCACTGACGGACCACTGGAGTATCATAGTGTCACCAGCGGAACCACCCGATTATATCCATCTCCACTAGGTATGATACCTATACACCAATTCAGGAGGAAACCCAATAGATATGGGAAAACCCCCATTGTGAGAATCAAACCCAGGACCTATTGGTCCTAAAGTCTTATCCCACCCCCAAAATGTCACTAGGCTATAAAGCATGGACATTCCCCTTCATATTGGAGTCGTATTATATCAATATATATGATTTTAGGATTTATAAAAAGTTTAGATCCCAACACAATATTATATACTATCAATTTGTAACAATTCTTAGCATTGTTGTTTGTATTCTATGTATTGAAGTTTGTATCATGGTTTAAGAAACCTTAATAAATCATAATTGGCATTGTTGTTTGTACTCTATGTATTGAAGTTTGTATGATGGTTTTAAGAAACCTTATTAAATCATAAATAAGCAACAATTATGTTTTTTATAAAGTTGTGCACTTAGCATGAAGAGTTTTTTTTAAATGATTTTTCACTTTGATGCCCCATATTTTTCATCTTTTTGCAAGTTTTTCGTTTCGTTCTATATTTTGCAAGTTAACACGCCGCAACGTATGTGTGGGGTTCAACGTTTTTTCGTCAATTTTTTTCCGTTTGACAGGCCCCTAACAACACGTCTATTTTTCCCTGTTTGGCAAGTTCGTCTCAACGCACGGGTCCTAGACCATCTTAGTTATTTTTTTCTATGTTTTACGTTTCGGTCTAATTTCTTCACATTAACACGCCGCAACGGGCGTACGTGGTTCAAAGATTTTACTTTGCTTTTCGTTCGGTGTTATTTATTTTCTTTTTAATTTATTTTGTTTTTAAGAGCTTTTCTGGTGTTGGTGGTCACCGACAGTGGTGTAACATTGGTGCAACTTGGCATGTTTTTACGCCCCCGTCGCAACGCGTGGATGGTTTAATACTAGATAATTGTCAATTATATTGATGTCAATTAATTGTCGTCTCTTTTCATATCTTTTCTCATTAATAACTAGGCCCAATAATTTATATCAATATAATGTGTTTGCAGATGTCTTCATTTTTTTTACTGTAATGCACTATTTCACAAATAATTCACGAGAACGATTAAATTCAATTTAAGTCTCAAGACTTTTCATGTGATGGACGTTCACTCAACTTTAATTTTAACCAACACACAATTAAACAATTAACTCTAACACTATATGTAGGAGGCATTTATTAGTTGTATTCAATTATGATGATATCTCATATAAGGCCGTCCGTAGTGGGGCTTGATATCACGGGAGAAAGAAGCATAGCGCTGCCAAACACCGATACGACGGACGCTATGGGTGGTTGAATCCTGGTCCTTGCGAAGAGCATAACGGGGTGATGGGCTTGTGGTTTCAAAAATCGGACCATTACACGGTCATTTACATAAAAAAAATTATTGCATTTAAATTTCAATATATATCATCCCTTTCACCCATTTTTTTAAACACAAACACGCTTCCAAACCATCTTCTCTTTATTTTATAAAAATCCAGTTTTTTATACAATGTATCCCTTCAACCGCGGTTTTGTCCCACCGCGTTCTAGTGCTGACACGAACCAAATGAGCAATCCTAGCCGTCCCGTTTCTCCGGTTCCCACTCGACCCACCCCGTTCAGTTCTGGTTTTGTTGAGTACAATCAACATCAAACTGGGTTTATGAACCTATTGAATCAACCCCTCTCATGGGACCCAAATCTATATGGTTGGAACCCGAATCAAAACATGGGAGGAATCGGGTCCTCTCAAGCCTTCGGCTCGGCACAAGCATTCGGCTCGCCACTACGTGAGCCCGACTTCGTCCCGAATACACAACCGGTAGAAGAGGAGGTGCAACAAAACAAAAGCAAACGCAACCATAAAAAGAAAACCGAAACCCGAACGGAAAAAAAAGTGCAACCATGGGATGATAAAGAGGAGTACGCGTTAACTAGAGCTTGGCTGGACGTGTCGGAGGACCCGAAATAGGTAATATTTTTTTAAAGGGTTCAGTATTAATTTTTTTTGTATTAATTTTTTCGGTATTAATTTTTTGTATTATATTTTTGTTTGAATTTTTTGTAGCAAACAACCACAATAAAACCGTCTTTTGGATCCAAATCCGAGAACTATTTTTCGGGCTCATGGGTAGGGGGGATAACTACTAGCTACCGGATTCAATATCGGGCAAGTGGACCGATATCAACAAAAAGTGTACAAATTTTCAATCTGTTTCCCAACGAGTAAAAAACGGATGGAAAAGTGGCCATAACGACGAGGACATTACACAAGCCGCGTTAATAGAATATCAAGCCGATCAAGGTAATTTCCCATATTTGAAGTGTTGGCAAATTCTTCCTAATAGCGCCAAATGGGCAAACTTCCCTACCATGGTAGGAACTACTTCGAATCGGTCGGCAAATAAAAGGTCGTCAAAAAGATCGAAAACCAACGAATCGGTTGAAACCAAAACGTCAACGTCCGACGCTCGAAACACGGACGCAACAGTGTTAATCCGTTATTCACCGGGGAAGAAGGGGCGGAAGAGCTACCTCGACCCGCGGAAGAAGAAGCGGTGTAAGATCGAGGCGGCCGGAGTCATCGTCAGTGCCATCCAACTTGACTAATGCCTTTTCGGAGATAAACCAACGCCTTAAATACATACACGATCTTGGAGCTCAACGTATCGAAGAGAACCGTGAAGTGGCCGAGATTATGCGGGATAGACAATGGGCTCAAGATTTTGAATTCTACTCGAAAACGATCAACCACCTAACCAGAAAAGCGTTGAAGATGGCGCTACAACAAAAGGAGCAAATCGAAAAAAAATATTATCTAAGTTTTTTTATTGTAATGTTTTTTTGAATCTTATTATAATGTGTTTTAATTTAATGAAATGGTTTTTTATTTTATAAAGTTAGAAATTAATTATAAAAAATTGAAAATTAATAATTGACTAATGATGACCAAGGGACTTTATGACTACACCCTCTTCTGATATAAAACCTCATAAAGCCCCCCTATGACGCATGTCGCCACTTGTCGCATAACGCCCGACAACAAAGGGGCATTATGGGGCTTGAAGTTAAAATGGGTGTAGTGGTATAATGCCCGATAATGTCTCATTCAATCATTAACCAATTATATTTTTAAAATTAAAAAAAATAATCAATGGTCCTCACTTCTCATTGGTCAATTTTACAAATGAAAGACGTTTTTTAAAACACGCCAAAAAAAAAAAAAAAACCAAAACAACGCCCCACATAATGGTTCCCGGTGTTCTCGGGGCACTTTACGCCCAAATACTGCCCCCACTACGGGTGGTCTTAGACTAATTTCATTTTCAAAAATTATTTAAACTTCATCGTATTCATTTTAATTCGTAGTTTTAATATGTTTTAATTTAGTTTCTTCTTAAACATTTGAAATCCATAGATGAACCAATTACATGTAATATTTAATAAAAACCAACCCAAAAATTATTAAAAATGTAGGAAATATTTATATAAAAATATGTATAATATAGACCATATCAATTGCCTCACCCATTTTTTATAGTTTATTTTTAGGAATGTATATATGTGAGCTGATGTGTATAAATCAATCCTAAGAAAGTCACATTGTCACAGTTTGTCTGAGTATTTTTGAACATATCATAAGGATACATTGGCACAATATGTATATGTATATGTATGAAAGTATGTCTGGAGACATTTGGATAAATGCTAAGAGAAGAAATATCATCTCAACCACGTTATCGGACACTATTCTGAAACCATTTATTATTTTTATTCATTTATTCATCGGTTATGAATTTTTATTTGAGTAAACTACAATTTGCGTCCCTGTGGTATGTTTTCAGAATCAATTTGCATCCCTAATTTGAAATAATTGACACCTGAATCCTTATCCTTTTCATTTTGCTGCAATTTGCACCCTTCTGTCAACCTCACATTAGAGTTGTTGTTAATGAAAGGGTGAAAAGACCTTTTGCCCGTGTTCCTTATTTTTATATTTATTTTTGTTGTTAGTATTACTATTACTAGGTAGAGGATCCTGTACATTAATCCAGAAGTGTGAGAAGTGTGAAAAGTGTATTATAACACTATATATAACACTATATAAAATCATATAAACACCGTATAACACTATGTAACACCATATAACACCATATAACACCAGTGTTGCAAAAATCGCGATTACTCGGCAATTAATCGCTGACTAGTCGCTAGTCGGCCTCCTACTGAGTAATTTTTCACTGATCACTCAAAAAATCGCTAGTCGGTCAAAGCCGGTCCAAGCCGCCCAAGTCGCCCTAGTCGGCCCATTTGAAATCCTTACAAAACACGCCCAAGATTACAACTTTAGCCCATTTTCCTTATCCCTTACCCTAATATGACGAAGAATTTGAGTCGGAGAAAGAGGATGAAGTAGACGAGGAGATTGAATACGAGTCGGATGGTGTCGAAATCATTGAACACTACGGGGATGACGATTACATTTGAGCTATTTGTTAATGTTTGAATTTTAAGTACTGAGACTTGTTATGTTATGACTTATATGTAAGTTTAATTTGTTTTTTGAACTACTTTTACCTTTTTAAGTATTATATTGATATAGATGTGTGAGTATATATATACATATTTATAAAAGAGTTAATTACTGTTTTCGTCCCTATGGTTTGTAAAAAATCACTATTTCAGTCCATTAGTATAAAAATTGTGATTTCAGTCCCTATGGTTTCAGTTTCGTAACCATTTCAGTCCCTGTACTTAACAGAATAATGGATTGAAATGGTTACGAAAGTGAAACCACAATGACTGAAATGGTTACGAAAGTGAAACCACAGGGACTGAAATCACAAATTTTAAACTAATAGACTAAAATAGTGATTTTTGACAAACCACAGGGACGAAAACAGTAATTAACTCTTTATAAAAATAATAAAATTTACATATAAAATTTTCGATCCGATTAATCCCGAGTAGTCGCTAATCCCCACCTCACCGGCCGACTAGCGACTAGCGTTTGAACATATCATAAGGATACATTGGCACAATATGTATATGTATATGTATATGTATATGTATGAAAGTATGACTGGAGACATTTGGATAAATGCTAAGAGAAGAAATATCATCTCAACCACGTTATCGGACACTATTATGAAACCATTTATTATTTTTATTCATTTATTCATCGGTTATGAATTTTTATTTGAGTAAACTACAATTTGCGTCCCTGTGGTATGTTTTCATAATCAATTTGCATCCCTAATTTGAAATAATTGACACCTGAATCCTCACCCTTTTCATTTTGCTGCAATTTGCACCCTTCTGTCAACCTCACATTAGAGTTGTTGTTAATGAAAGGGTGAAAAGACCTTTTGCCCATGTTCCTTATTTTTATATTTATTTTTGTTGCTGTTAGTATTACTATTACGAGGTAGAGGATCCTGTACATTAATCCAGAAGTGTGAGAAGTGTGAAAAGTGTATTATAACACTATATATAACACTATATAACACCATATAAACACCGTATAACACTACGTAACACCATATAACACCATATAACACTATGTAACACTATATAACATTATATAACAAATATAAAACTATATTTTGTCTGATAGCATGTCTATGATAGATGTATAGTGTTATATATTGTTATATAGTGTTATATAGTGTGACATAGTGTTATATGGTGTTACATTGTGTTATACGGTGTTTATATGGTATTATATAGTGTTATATATAGTGTTATAATACACTTCTGAATTAATGTACACTATCCCTTCCTACTATTACTATTACTATTATAAATGCCACCAACACCCTCACCCACACCCACCCCCACCCCCAACCCCAACCCATCCCCCTCTCTCCATAACCATCATCTGATTGGTTTGTTAAGCTTCAAAATCAGGTGGAAATTAGGGTTCGTATCTTCTACAGCATCATACCCAGTGGTTGTATAGTTGCACCCGATGGCATCTCCATATAAGATTATTGGCCATGTCATCTTCAACCAAATGTGAGAATTTTATCTAGGTAAGCCTAACATTATGTTGAAAAGGTGGATGATATGAAGAAACAAGAGAAACATGATATAAATGAAATGATGAAGAAACTGAGAAAAAGAAAAATAGAAGATGAAATAGGTGGAAGTTGAGAAAAAATTGTGAAGTCAAGCAGCAGAAATTGAAGAAGAATGAGAAAAGAAGATAAAGTGGGTTGAGAAATAGAAAAGAGATCAGGGAGGAGAGTAGAGAATTGAATAAATCATAGAGAAAAGGGCCAGTTTGGCTTTTGGATATCGAGGAATAAATCGCAGAAGAAATTGCAGCTTTCCCAAGAAATAATGGTGGATAGATCGATTATTGTTTATATCTATGGTGAAATAATGCGAAATTGCCGCAGATGGAAATGAAAGTAAATCACACTATTCCCATGTTCAACCACCCATATAATTAAAGAAAAATCACGTTGGTGTTTGTGGTGGTGGTAGTGGTGGCGGAGTAGAGAATGACGCAAAGTGTTAGGGTGAAATTAGGGAAAATGTGTTTGTGGTGGTGGTGTAGACGGTGGTGTTTGTGGTGGTGGTCGTTGATGGTGGTCGTGGTGGTGCAAAAGGACCCAAAGTGTTAGGATTTTTAATCAGTATTGTTAGGCTTGCGAGATTACCAAAATCCATTTCAACTAATGGTCAAACTATTAACCACTTAATGGAAGGATGCAAATTGAAACGAAATGGATAGGATTAGGACTCAAGTATCCATTATCTCAAATTAGGGACACAAGTTGATTCTGACAACACTATACTACGCTCACGATGGGTGCACTTTCCTAAGTGTGTGTTTAGTGTTAGTACAATATCGTGTTTTATAAATTTAAAACTTGATTAATGCGTAAAATAGGCTTAAAATATTAATAAAATCATACCACACCTAACGCACACCAAGTTTTTGGCGCCATTGCAGGGTACACAAGGATTTTAAGAAAGTTTAAAATCAACGGCCTAATAATTTTTATTTATTTTTCTATTTTTTTAGGATTTTTCTCAGTTTTTCAGTTTCTGCAGAACTCAGCACGGGCAGTGCTCAGCCAGACACGGGGCCGTGTCCATCATCGTTACTGGCAATTCTGTTTTAAGTCAGACGGTAGCTGACCACGGGGCCGTGTCAACTCAACACGCCCCCGTGTTCACTCCCCAGTTGCTGAAAACAGGACCGTAAGATCCCAACGGTTGGTAAATTCTAACAAAAATATGAGTGATATTGATTATTTTTACTTTCGCCACTCTTACGGTGAGTGGTGTCAAATATATGGAGGATTCCATCAAGATTTAGATTGTTTCTTTCTAAATTACGAACCCCACTATTTAGACCCATCGTTTCCCTGTAATCACCTTAAGATGGGCGAAAGTAAAAACGATCACTATCTCCCGCCCGAATGCCCTCAACCATCTCTTTCAACCGACATAACCTCCGAAGAATTATGTCGAATTGAAGAAAGAATTCTCCTAAAATTAAAAGAAATAGAGCTTGAGATGAAAGCGAGGTATTCATCACAAGACAACAATCAAGGAGAATTGTTGGGGACACATTCGGATTCCACCAACATCGACGACACCAAAAGTAACTCAACCTCCTGTGAAAGCATGAGCGATAGTCGTCCCTATGTCGATTGTGCCGTGAAGGACTCTCCATCGGCCCCCTCCGATGCGCTCATAGACTTGAGCGATTTGACATATACCTTCTATAACAATAGCCCGGATAAGGGGAATAAAGGTTGATTTCGCCCACTGGTACGTAGTTCAGGTTTTACCCTTTCCGATAACCTCTTGCGTTCTTGTTTAAATCAATAGCAATTAAGGTACCTTAAGCACTTCGGTGTTGTTCCCTCCCGTAAGGAACCGCCTGATCCTAATAAAAACCTTAAAATAAGACGTCGCTTCATAAATACTCTAGCCACGGGGTCGTGCTCAGGTCAACATGCCCCGTGCCCACCTCAATTCTCACCACGGGGTCGTGTCCAGGCCAACATGCCTCATGCTCATAATACAGACAAAATGTGTCAGAACCTTGTTTGACCACGGGGCCGTGTCCAGCCGACACGGGGCCGTGGTCAGTGTGCTGTCGTTTTCTATAAAGTCAGCATTCTTACTGCACATTTGGATCCATTGCAAAGACAAAGATTTGTTGGGATCTTCACACATACCTTAAAAGCTATATTCTCAAGAAGGTTTCTCACCAACCATCTTGTTTTTGCCACTTTTGTCACTTACCTTCTTCTCCAAAACTCTCCAACCTCCATTAAAGTTTGAAACATTCATAACTTCAAGCTTTATTGTAGTGTTTGCTAGGTTTTTAACCAAGTAATCTTATTAAAACATAAGTTTCACAACATTGTTTTAACTTATTTATGTTCAGAAATGTTTCAAACTGCAGAAAAATAATTTAAAACAATGATATTCCTTGGTTCGAAATCCTGCAGAGGTGTGACCACGGGGCCGTGCCCAGCGGGCACGGGGCCGTGGCCGGAGTCTCAATTTCATTCTTTTGAAATTTTTGTCTTGTTTTCTTAGAATGTCGAGCCAAAATAGTGGAACTTCATCAACCACTACAAGAAACAGTCGAAGGGGGAGAAGACCGTCAATAGACGCTACCCTTGTCCGATACATGTGTGCACTAAGGGAAGCACTTGACGAAATGACATCGGTGCAGGAGGTCCTCATTGACCGTATCAACTACTTGACGGTGGGGCTGGAGAATAGCTTTCAAGAAATCAACCTTTTGCACCAAAGGTTGAACATTCTTGCTATGCCACCCATGGAACCAATCTTCCCACAAGAAGATTGGAACTTGGCGCAAGAAGTTGTCAACCCAAACAGATGGGATAACATTCCTCCGGAACCTCCTCTAGACGCATTACACGAGGTTCCGGTAAATGTCGCACCTCCCCCACAAGAGGTTGTGGACAATGAGCCCGTCTTCCTTCTCCCTCGGGAGATTGAGGAGTGGCTCAACGACGTTTGAGGAGCACCCTTCGGGTTGAAGTTCTAAGAGCCCTTATTCACTGGAAAATCATTTTCGGGTTTTTGTTGTTCTTGTCATGTAAACATCTAGGGTAGAACTTCTTCATGGTTTAAATTTCCTGCATTTTATGACCTATCTATCTTAGGAATTTTGTAGCCTTTCATTTTTAGGAATTTTTAATTTTAATCTTTAGGACTTATGTATCTTGCACTCTTAATGAATGATGGTTTAAGTTATTATGTGGTGTTTGGATGTTATATAATCGTTAAATAACCAAGAAAAGATGGATATTGCCAAAGGGACGTTAAAACCGCACCCCATGCACAAAAACAGAGCCTTCCGTCAACTTTTCCAACATTACAGCATGTGCAGCACGGGCCGTGCTCAGTCTAACACGCCCCGTGCCCAGGCTCTGCGGAAAAAAGTCCCAGTTCAGGTAACTGACCACGGGCCGTGCTCACTGAACACGCCTCGTGGCTAGCTTTCTGTTAAACTTTGATACTGGCAATCTGACCACGGGGTCATGCCTGGACCACACGGGGCAGTGGCCAGACACCCAGTAATAGAAAAAAACTTGTTTTTCAACACCTTTTATACATTCGAATCAACCTAAAAATTATTTTTGGGACACATTGAGGACAATGTGTAATTTAAGTGTGTGGGGATGCTAAAACCTTGAATCTTGCAAGTCCTAATAACAAGCCTTACACGAGACTCTATTGGAACCGTTAATCACCCCAAATTTTTTCAAAAATATTCATTTTTTTACTTATCTTGGTTTAATTCGGGAATAACGAGTTCTATAAAGGTTATATTTTTACAAATTTACAACCGATAGCGTTGTGATAAAAAGAACCAAATAAGAAAAAGGCATGACAAATCTATTTAAAATTTGATTATATATAGTTGATCACATTATAAACTCATTCCCATAACAAGTGAGTTTTGAGCCTTTATTGAGCATAAATCCATATATCTTTAAACTAAATGCTCATTTTTTGTTTCTTGTGTGAATAGCCGCTTGGTTCTTACGACTCTAGAACTTGCCAAGATGATACATTCCCGGACCTACCAACTTGAACCCAAGTAAGTAAATGATAGAGGCATTAGGACTAACCCATTTTCCTTTCAAAACCATCATTTTTCATTTTTTTATCACCTACCCAAAATCCCCCTAGTTAACCCCTTTGAGCCTAAACCTTTTTATTTCAAAACCCAAAAAACAAACACCCATTACCCACCAAAACCTTTTTTTTCTTTTTAAACCCATTTGTTTTAGTAAAAAGCTCGGTTATCTTGTGACACAAAAAAATGAAAGTTTTGCAATAAACAAACAAGTTCCTCAAATAAATCTTGTTTGAATATGCTTAGTTTGAATAAAAGTCACAAAGACAAAAGGTTTTACGACAACCGATGCCTTTTACACTTTTCGCCATTTTTACTAACCACCTACCAAAAACCACCTACCCTTAGCCCAAGCCTAACCCTTCCCCAAGTCCTCTTGATATTTACGAAGGTTTATAGTTAAAAAGGAGGAGGTTTGATCACTTGGCAAGCATATGGTAGAAGTTCCACGCCGGTCTCAAATGTTTCACAAAAATACACAAATCGGCCGAGTGTTGAGTGATCTCCCGTGAGGTATGTGAACTTGTATATAAATGGAATTTTAAAGAGACATGTTACGCCCAAATAAATATTTTTTCTTATAAAATGCTGTAAATAAATCATGATGAATAGGATTGTAAATAAAATAAAAATAAAACTCAATAAAGATCTTGGATTCCCGACACTCAAGATAAGCCCAAAAAGCTCTTCTCCACCTCTTCCATTTAGGTGTGTAAGCCACATATTGAAGAGTTTTGCTTGAGGACAAGCAAAGATTCAAGTGTGGGGGTATTTGATGTGTGCAAAATGCAACATATAAATTACATCAAATGAGGCACAAAACTAACCTTTTTTAGTACTAATGTTGGAAAAAACGCGTTTCTTTCTTCCTTTTAAATTTACAGGACCAAACGAGCTTAAAAGAACAAAAGGAGCAAATAAGCAGCCAAAACCAACATAAATACAAAAAGAAGGAATAAACGTGGCATGCCCCTCGGCAGCATCTCCCAAAGCAAAAACAAGGAAACAGAGCCTCACCACAGGGCCGTGCCCAGCTGGGCATGGGGCGTGGTCAGGAGCATGCACAACAAGACAAACATGTAGAAGCTTCTACGCCCACCACGAGGGCGTGCCTAGCTCAACACGGGGGGTGGTCAACTCTAAGATACGCAGAATCTTGATAGAACAGCAAAGAGTTGACCACGGGGTTGTGCCCAGGAGACACGGGGTCGTGTGGGGCCCTCTATTGACAATTGCAATTAATGAAGGAAGAGAAGATGCTGGCCACACGCCGTGTTGGCTGGACACGGGGCCGTGTCTAGGGCTCTGTTCTGGCTATAAAAGGGGGTGCTTGGCTCACTTGAAAGGCATCCCTTGGTAAACCACTAGTCTCCCAATTTGCCACCATTACAACACCAACACCTACCACCATCATCCATCTTTAGAGTGTGTAGTAGTCTCAGGATCCAAGATTGATTGTAAGAGTTATTGCCAATCAAAGGCCATGTTTGGCTAAGCCTCTTACATCATTTAGTGAAGACAGGTCTTTTATGTATTACTTTTTATTTTTAATCTTTCGGCACTTTTTATTTGGGTTTGTATTAATGACTTTAATAACTAGTTTCTTATGTTGAAGGTGAATTTTCTTTATCATTTCTCCATGGTCTATATAAAGCGCGTTAACTACCTGGAAGGGGGTTAGGGGATGGTTTGGTAAAGTTCTTGTCTCGTTCAGTGTATAGATCCTGCGAGGACCTGGTTCAAGCTTACTAGGACCTCTTTCAATACCCAATGGTATTGGATGGCAGGGGTGCGAATAGCTTGAACCCCTCATATGTAAACTACTATTAATGCTTTAAACCGTCTTCTTGGGATTGTATCCTTGCTGACTCAAAGCACTTAGCCGAGGGTAACGTCACCTTCAAAAGAGGGGCCTACCACTTTTCGCATTAATAACTAACTTAATTGTCTTTCAATATTCCAACCCTTTGGGATTGTATCCCTGCTGACTCAAACCACTGGGTTGAGGTTAACGTCACCTTCAAAAGAGTGGCCTACTACTATAACTAAGATAATCTCATAAAAAGTCCGAAAGTGCGAAAATCATCAAAGGATACATTAAAGATGAGTTGGATATAAGTGATTCTGTCTTGTCTATTTGTTTTTATTTTTATTTTTATTTTTATTTATCTTTTCATTTTTAGTTTTATTTTCATGTTTCAAAACTTTTCTCAAAATTAGCTTAAAATATTAATAGTTAGACAGTAGCTAACCATGTTGCCAGACACCCAGTAACAGAAAAACTTTTTTTTCAACACCTTTTATACATTCGAATCAACCTAAAAATTTATTTTTGGGATACATTGAGGACAATGTGTAATTTAAGTATGGGGGAGGGGGATGCTAAAACCTTGAATCTTGCAAGTCCTAGTAACAAGCCTTACACAAGACTCTATTAGAACCGCTAATCACCCCATTTTTTTCAAAAAATTTCATTTTTTTTACTTGTCTTGGTTTAATTCGGGAATAACAAGTTCTAAAAAGGTTATATTTTTACAAATTTACAACCGATAGCGTTGTGATAAAAAGAACCAAATAAGAAAATTATGAAAAGGCATGACAAATCTATTTAAAATTTGATTATATATAATTGATTACATTATAAATCCATTCCCACAACAAGTGAGTTTTGAGCTTTTATTGAGCATACATGCATATATCTTTAAACTAAATGCTCATTTTTCGTTTCTTGTGTGAATAGCTGCTTGGTTCTTACGACTCTAGAACTTGTCAAGACGATACATTCCCGGACCTACCAACTTGAACCCATGTAAGTAAATGACAAAGGCATTAGGACTAACCCATTTTCCTTTCAAAACCATTATTTTTCATTTTTTTATCACCTACCCAAAATCCACCTAGTTAACTCCTTTGAGACTAAACCTTTTCATTTCAAAACCCGAAAAACAAACACTTATTACCCCCCAAAACCTTTTTCTTTTTAAACCCATTTGTTTTAGTAAAAAGCTCGGTTATCTTGTGACACAAAAAAATGAAACTCGTGCAATAAACAAACAAGTTCCTCAAAGAAATCTTGTTTGAATGTGCTTAGTTTGAATAAAAGTCACAAAAACAAAAGGTTTTACGACAACCGACGCTTTTTACGCTTTTCGCCATTTTTAATAACCACTAACCAAAAACCACCTACCCTTAGCCAAGCCTAACCCTTCCCCAAGTCCTCTTGATATTTACGAAGGTTTATAGTTAAAAAGGAGGAGGTTTGATCTCTTGGCAAGCTCAAAAACTTCTTCTCTACCTCTTCCATTTGGGTGTGTACGCCACATATTGAAGAGTTTTGCTTGAGGACAAGTAAAGATTCAAGTGTGGGGGTATTTGTTGTGTGCATAATACAACATATAAATTACATCAAATGAGGCATAAAACTAACCCTTTTTAATACTAATGTTGGAAAAAGCGTGTTTCTTTCTTTCTTTTAAATTTACAGGACCAAACGAGCTTAAAAGAACAAAAGGAGCAAATAAGCAGCCAAAACCAACATAAATATAAAGAGAAGGAGTAGACATGACATGCCCGACCCCTCAGTAGCATCTCCCAAAGCAAAAACAAGGAAACAAAGCCTGAGCATGGGGCCATGCCCAGCTGGGCATGGGGCGTGGTCAAGAGCCTGCACAACAAGACAAACATGTAGAAGCTTCTACGCCCACCACGGGGGCGTGCCCAACTCAACATGGGGCATGATCAACTCTAAGATACGCAAAATCTTGATAGTACAGCAAAGAGTTGACCACGGGGCCGTGCCCAAGAGACACGGGGTCGTGGGGGCCTCTGCTAACAAGTGCAATTATTGAATGAAGAGAAGATTCTGGCCACGTGCCGTGTTGGCTGGACACAGGGCTGTGGCCATGGCTCTATTCTGGCTATAAAAGGGGGTGTCTGGCTCACTTGAAAGGCATCACTTGGCAAACCACTACTCTCCCACTTTGCCTCCACTACAACACCAACACCCACCACCATCATCCATCATCCATCTTTAGAGTGTGTAGTAGTCTCGGGATCCAAGATTGATTCTAAGAGTTCTTGCCAATCAAAGGCCATGTTTGGCTAAGCCTCTTACATCACTTGGTGAAGACAAGTCTTTTATGTATTACTTTTGATTTTTAATCTTTCGGTACTTTTTATTTGGGTTTGTATTAATGACTTTAATAACTAGTTTCTTATGTTGAAGGTGAATTTTCTTTATCATTTCTTCATGGTGTCTTGAGGTTACTTTACTGTCTATATAAAGTAAATGATGTCATCATTCATGTCTTTACGGTTTATATAAAGCGCGTTAATTACCTGGAAGGGGTTAGGGGGATGGTTTGGTAAAGTTCTTGTCTCGTTCAGTGTATAGATCCTGCGAGGACCTGGTTGAAGCTTACTAAGACCTCCTTAATACCCAATGGTATTGGATGGCGGGGGTGCGAATAGCTTAAACCCCTCATATGTAAACTATTATCAATACTTTAAACCGGTTTCTTGGGATTGTATCCTTGCTGACTCAAACAACTTAGCCGAGGGTAACGTCACCTTCAAAAGAGGGGCCTTCCACGTTTCGCATTAATAACTAACTTAATTGTCTTCCAATATTCCGACCCTTTGGGATTGTATCCCTACTGACTCAAACCACTGGGTTGAGGGTAACGTCACCTTCAAAAGAGGGGCCTACTACTATAACTAAGATAATCTCTTAAAAAGTCCGAAAGTGCGAAAATCATCAAAGGATATATTAAAGATGAGTTGGATCCAAGTGATTCTATCTTGTCTATTTGTTTTTATTTTTTTTTATCTTTTTATTTTTAGTTTTATTTTCATGTTTCAAAACTTTTCTAAAAGATTTAGATCGATTAGACGTTGAGGATAAACCGGTATTAAAAGCTCTTGTGTTCTTGGACGACCTCAGTATCTTACCAACACTATACTATGCTCACGATGGGTGCACTTGCCCAAGTGTGTGTTTAGTGTTAGTATAATATCGTGTTTTATAAATTTAAAACTTGATTAATGCATAAAATGGGTTAAAATATTAATAAAATTATATCACACCTAACGCACACCAATAGTCCATTCGGAAAACCCCATTCGGACATAGGTGTTGATATTGTAAAGTCCATCCGGACGGATGGACAACTGGTTCATCCGGATAGGCTGTTGCCTATAAATAGGGAGTTGGGGTTCCCATTTGGACAAGCTTTTGGTGTCCTGAGGGGACATGTTGTCCGTGTGGTTTCACGGTGTTGTAACTATTAGAGAATGAATAAGAAACCACTTAAAATTGACTTGCTCGTTGTCGATTTCTACTTCTACTCCTTTCTTAATAATAAGATCGAACCGAACCGGTCGTCTCAGGACCGAACCAGTCTTGTTCATTTGACTAAGCTACGATACGTGATCAACGTAAGCGATAGACATATGCACTCACAGACTCCCCCTTGGATATTGCTGCAGTCAATCTCGTAGCTTTTTGTCTCTCTCTGAGTCTTCATGATGTGTTGACATCATCAGCACCACAGACTCTCCCTTTATCTCTAACAGAATTCCCGTGAATCTGTTTTCAGCTTCAGCGACTCCCCCTTTCGTTTAACTCCTCCTTAAGGCTCCCCCTTGTTTTAAGCTTCCGTGCTTTCAGCTGCTAGGATCGACACCTGGTACAAACTCTACAAGCTCCCCCTTGCTTCGAGCTCGTCTTCAGACTCCCCCTTAGACTCAGCTATCGGGATCGTAATCTGGAATATTATCTGCACATATCAACCATTTCTAAGATATTTGACAATTTTAAATTCAAAATCTAAAACCTAGCTCTTAAACATTTAACATGAATAAGCTGGAGCATTTCAAATATGTGACAGCTTAGGACATCGTTTGTTCACAGAAATCTGTGAACTGACTCAACTATTTATAATCTTACAAGAATGATTGCCTGGCTCTTAACTACAAATGTATTTGACAATTTTGGTTCAAGATCGAAACCTGACTATGTGCATTAAATATAACCATTTAAGTATCCAAAAACTTCACAAATAATCATCCAAGTCTAAATTAATGACCTTGGAGATTTCACAAACTGTTTTTAATTTTCATTTAAAAACTCAAGATTCAACTTAATGAACTTGTTTATTTTCAGAAACTCGTTTAACATACTTAGATTTTGAAACTCAGCTTTCAGACATCGGTTGTCGAAAATCTTTTTTGTATTTTTCAAAATTTATGCTAAAACACTCCAAAAATCTTTTTTTTGTAATTTTTCTTTAATGAAAGCAGTAAAGAAATATTTACAGACAATATTTTTGTTTGAATTCGTGTCAGAGAATCATATCAGTTTATAACAAATCACTAGCACCGTTGAGCTATAAACACTATAAGTTCTAAACAATTCACTTAGATTGTCAGTATACTGGTCTACTTACTCACACAAAGTTCAACTTATTCGAGATACGAGATTTAGTGTTTTAAGCACTTAAACTTATTCACGTGTCCCACCTCTGAATATACTCCTGTATCAAAATTCCCTAGATTCAGTTTTACAGGTGAATATACCATAATGATATTTGGATTCTGGGTTGATGCCAGACCTTGAGAGCTCAGGTATGAACCATCATTCAATCAAAGAGATAAAGGCTCGACTTTAGGTGTGTCCCCCTTGGGGATCTTCTTTACAACTGCACTTGAATTACATCTTTCGATATTTTTCAATTTTTATGCAGAGGGTAAGCTTTTAAAGCACGTAAAGTATTATACTAGGTCTAGGCCATTGCTTTCGCAATATCAGAAGACCAGGTATAATACCCCAGATATCAAACAGTATAAAGACCTAGTATCTCATAATTAGGCAATCTCTCAAACAAGATTTCGGGGGTTACCCATATATCCAAAAGATGTTCCCCACGAGATAAGTAAGTTTATTTTTTTAGGTTTATATCTCGGAATCAATCTACTAAATGTGTAAAAACCTACTGGCACATCATCAGTGAGACCGTTTATCACATTTGACTTTTCATTTCTTTAGCGTACTGTGATTGTCTACTGATGTACGATCATTTCCTCTTTTTACACAAAACTCTTTTTAATTTTCTATTGTTTTTTACTTTTTCAAATTTTCAAATGTTTTTGTATTTTCATAAATTTCTTACTCCCCCTAAAATTTAAAACATTTAAGAACATTTGACAATCTGATGCAGATAGCTTTATCTCGCCATCCATTTTCTGCTTCACATGCTCTGTTTTGCAGAAAATACCCCCATGATTTACAACACATTGATTTTTAACAATGTTAAAACCATTTAATCATTTGTGAAATAATCAAGTTTGTTCAGCCGTGAGGGTTTCGGCATATACACTCAAAACATATTTTTAATTTTTTTATTTTTGACCAATTTAAAAAACAAACATATTTTTGGTTTTTCAATTTTTAACAAAACAAAAACATATTTTTGGTTTTTAAATTTTTCTATTTTTAGGCTTTTAAAAAAATATGGTTTATTTATATAGAGAAAACAAACAAACTCCCTGTTTTTCAGTTGCAGGGATCAGCAGCCTCCTGTGCCAGGTTGCTCTCATCTTCAACTTGACAATCAGCTTCTATCTGGAGCACCTGCACATTCAAACAACTCAATTACTTGAACAATGCAGCCCAAGCCTGTTTAGACTCAGGTAGCTGAACATGTATTCTTCCGGGTAATACTGGATAATTCCTGTCGTTTTTCTCAAAAACATCTTCTTTAATTTTCTCAGTTTTAGAAATCTGTTTCTTTGCAACCCAAAATTTTCCTTTTGAAACATTTCTTTTATAGAATCATGAATCATTTTGATTGTTTCTTTCTAACAAGTCAGATGTTGATTTCCAAAACTGATGTGGTTTTGTCATATCAACATTTATTTTCCAACTCTGTGTAGTCCAAAATCTGGGTGTATTTGAATTCTAATTTTTTCTTGAATCAAACCTGTTTGGGTTTGATCTCCAAGTTTGTTTTGAAGCAAACTTGTTTGAGTTGTATCTCCAAGTTTGTTTTGAATCAAACTTGGTTGACCTCTGTTTTTCAACTCCAGACTTCTTTTTGTTTTCAACATCAACTGGTTTCAGATTTGGACATTTGCGACCAACATGTCCAGTTTGATCACATTTGAAACATGTTTTCTTTGCCACATCTTTGACATGTTGTTGTTTCTTTTGAGCGTAGAACTCTTCATTAGACTGTCGTCTAAATGTGAGTTCTTTCTCTTCCTCAGAACTTGTTCCATGAACAAAGTTCATCTTTTTCTGATAATTTGGTTCTTCAAAACGTTTCTTTTGGTTTTGATTGTTTTTATAACCCAACCCAGCCTTCATGGTTTTCTTCTTGTAACTAGGTTTGTTATAAAAAGTTTTCTTGCTCTTTCCAGCAAATTTTTCAATTTCAGACTTTTCAATCTTTACCAATTTGAAAACTTTATCAATTTTATCTGCAATCACATTCTGAATCGAAAAATCAATATCTGAGAATAAATTGTCCGATCCAATCATGGTATATGCCAATCCTATTGGATCTTCATTCACATTTTTCTCAGATTTTGAATTTTTCAAATAGCTTTCATGAAAACTTCCCTCGTTTTCATCATGTGATTCAGACTTATTTGTTTCGGTAGATTCATCTTTCAAAACACTTTCAACAACCTTACCTACCACCTCTGAATCACCAGTATCATCAGATTTGGAATAGGTTACGTCAATATTTTATGGCAATAGATCTACCATGGTGAAAGCTTTTTCCACCTTCTCGTCATCATAGAATGTGAACTTTTTATCAAACGGTGGTGAAACCTGGTGATATTCTGAGTCAATTCCTTTCTTGTTTCTCTCAGAATCTTTATCATCCGGTTTTATATTGAAAATACGTTCAAGAAGATATGATGAAGCGTGATAACTATGCAACTTGTTATTATCTTGTTCTAAATCAACCATTTTATGTTTAAGCTTAGCAACCTCTTCAATATATGAGTTTACAACTTGTTGTTTTATTTCATACTGTTTTTTAAGTGTTTCTGATGTTTCAAAACAATGTTTCAATCTAGATTGAATAAGTTTCATTTGACTTTTCACTGCTTCATATGACTCTTTTGTAATGTAATATGCAAGTTTTATAGAATCATATTCTATTTTCATTTCTTGAACCACATTTTCCTTTTGTAAACATTCTTCTGTCATTTCTAAACATTTTTGTTTCAAAATTTCATTTTCTTTTTCCAAACCTTTACATTTATGTGTCAGCTTTTCATCGTTATTTATCAAAACCTTTTCTTTTTCGAACATTTCTTTACATTTATCTTTGAAAACTCCTTCAATTTTAGTAAATTCTATATCTCTTATTATATATTTTTCATCTTTTTCAGTACAAGCTCTGCACATTACCATGCATTTCTTGCACTGTTCAATAGTTTTATTTAACATATCAGAAGATTCGGATTTATTTGTTACCTCAATAGTTGGCACATCGGTTTTTTCTGCCGTCTGCTTCTGATCTGCTTCTTTCAGCTGTTGTTCTTCAGTTACAGTTTCAACAACCAGCTTTTCAAACTTCACATCAACTTTCTCCTGATTTTCTTCACTCGATTCTTCTTCTTTCCTTTTCAAACTCTCATCATCTTGTTGTTTTTCAGCAACAACTTTATTTACTGGCTTCTGATCTTCTTCTCCAACTACTTCAGTTTCTTTCATCTCAACATTCTTCTGTTCATTTTCACCATCATTTTTACTTGTTGTCTCTTTCAACTCTTCCACCATCTTTTCAACACTCTTTTCCATTCTTTCGTCATCTCTCTTCTGCAGGCTAGCTGTCATCACTCCCCTGATTATCTTATCTAGCTTTTTGAGATAATTTTTATCTTTTTCTATATTTGAATAAAATTCACCGGCCAGAGAAATAACAGCAAGCACATCATTATACACCACCTCATGTTTATGAACAACCGGATCTCCCTTGCGATTTATATAACATTCTCTTTTCTTATCCCATCTTTTAGAGCTCCGAGCTTCTTCATACTCATTTTGCATTTCTTCTTGTTAGGATCTGAGTTTCTTAGATTGTGTTTGTTTAATTAAAGTGAAGATGAATTGCAGCGGAATAATGAAATAAACTTTGATAACACAATCAATGGAAGAAAAGTTTAAGCACACATGTTTAACATTGAATCGAATGATTGTATTTGATTACAATAAACAATACAAATGTATGCATGCACAAGACTCCCCCTCAGCCTGAGCTCAGTAATTGTTTGTACAAAATGACTTAGAAGAAAAGAGCTAATGGAACAGTACAGAGTACTGTTCTATTTATAGTACAACCCAACCACTGAGCATCTTCGGCTGACGTCACCATGAAAGTGACATCTAACCTCCTAACAAACTCTATGGACTGTTACATACAACCACTGATTACTAAACTACTGATTACATAGACAATGCATAAATAAACCACTGATTCTTCATTCCACTGTTGTAGCCTAAGCACTGATGTTGAGCTTCAGTGCTTTCTTCAAAGGATGATCAGTTCTTTGGAGGAGCAGTGCTTTGGTCTCTAACAGTGCTTGGGACACATCAGTAGATTGAGCTTCAGTACTTTAATCTTTATCAGTGCTTTAGGTCAGCAGAAGTTGTAACGAGCAGTGCTTGGAGTCTATCAAATGTTGGAGCCACTGTCAAGAGGAAAGACTTGTGCAAACACTGCTGATGATTGATGAACAATCCTGAACCAGTTTTGGCTTTACATGTCATTTGTTCCTTTGTAGGGTTCAATCCCAACAATCTCCCCCTGGAACAGATGCTGCCAAAACCCTTCATTATTTCTGATCTTTATTGCCTCATCAGTTTTTCCCTGATTTGCCCTTTGAATTATAATTCAAAGTTCAGAGAATCTTTATCATCCTCATCCCTGCACAGTTGAAGCTCTAACAAGTCTTGAAGGTCAGCTACACCCAGACCAAGTGCATCTTCCCTTGTTATGTGTTCAACTTCACCACTAGACTTGAGCAGTGTCAATACGTGGGTCTTTTGATCAGACTTCCACTTTAGTATTTTTAAGTCTGGTGGGTTTCTTGGGAGAGGTTTTATTTGAGATGAGTTTGGTTATGGAGGCCTGCTCATGACTCTTTTGGCAATGTCTTGAAGTTTTGCTGAGTCAGGATTTTCTGCCAATATCTGCTGAAGAACCACTTTCATAATATCAGCTTCTTGTGCCCTTTCTTCTTCATCCATTTGTTTTTGCTTCTTTCTTTGATAAAAGACAGCAGCAGATGGAACAGTGGGTTTTGTAGATCTTTTAATTGGCAGGGTCTGTTTGGTTGGAACCACTGATGCTGGATAATCCGGCTTTTTAGGAACAGTGGGATCTTTCTTTCTTCTTTCTTCCAACCTTTTGTAGGTTTCTAACACTTTAACCTCTGTCCACCTTGTGACTTGATTTCTTGAGCCATAGTTTGCAGTTATGAGCTCTTCCTTCATTCTTTTCAACTTCAAAGCCCTTTCAGGTACATTCTTTTTATACTGGGACCAAACTGGTGGAGTTTGTTTTGTTTTTGGGTCTTCAAGCATCTTTTGCCGTCTTTCAATTTCTTGCTTGAGCTCACTTATGGTCCAGTCTTTGAATTGATACATTTCTGCCTTGTATTTCTTATTCATCATGATGTGCTCAATGTAGACTGGTTTTAAGCTTTCATCATCCTTTTCTGATAACTTCTGATAAAGATCTTTTGAAAACTGCTCAAATGTTCTGACTTGGCTGAGCAGATATTGCAGATTCCTCTGAATATCTTTATCAGATTTTCCCTTTGAGTCTCTTTTTGATATATCCTCTGCTTGTTTGGCCTTCAGTTGAAGATGCTCTTCTATGTTTCTTGGCAAAGGATAACCATGAAGAGATGGAAGATCACTCTTTTCAGGATCATCTTCAGAATAGAAGGATTTGATCTCCTCTCTAACTACTGGAAGATCCAGAGGATATTTTACTCTCAAGGGAACCAAAGCAATAGTTGAGTCAGGGGTTAGAATTAAAGCAGATGAAATAGGTTTTTGCACAGTGGATAGAATCAGAGGTTGTGAAGAAATTAGAAGTGGAGAATGTATAGTGTCATCTTCAAGTATGACATTTGTTATCCTCCTTCTCTTGATTTTTGGAGTGGTTGGAGGTGTATTTGTGGATTGGGTGGTGATTGGTAAAGTGATGAGAGCAATTGTTGAAACAACATATGTTGAAACCACTGTTTTATCAACAGCAAGTGTCTCAACATTTGTTGGCTTTGTGGTTTGAGGTGAGGAACTTTTGGGGATTTCAGAAGTATGTTTAGTGGTTTTGGAAGGTGTGGTTTTGGGTTGGCTGACCTTTCTGGTAGTTCTTTGTAGGATCGTTGTTGGACCCAAACGAGTCAATCAGAAGAGCGTATAATCCGATTCAAAGGCGGAATCAGTGAAACAGACGTGGAAACAGCTTGATACTATTAAATCTGTCACTTTGATTGATTATAACACTAATTACAACCTGAACAGATTTTGGCAGTACTTCGTTACAAATCCTGAAGCGTACCAAATGAATCAACAAGTGCCCTATATATAGGATGCTGGGTTTCGCTTGAAATAGCCATGACAAGTTCAAGCGAAACTTCTGATCATGTTGGTTTCGCTTGAATGTGACCAGAACTTGTTTCAAGCAAACTCTGTTCATGGGTTTCGCTTGAAATGATCTCTTGGTACTTTCAAGCGAACTCACTTCCTTAAACATTCTAATCTCAGTTTCTCGCACCTCGAGCACTGTTTATCCTATTACATGATACAAGACGAAGTCAATAGACGTAATGCACTAACAGACTCCCCCTCGGATATTGACGAAGTCTTCAATGTCTATTCTTCAGCATAACACATCTTCAGTCTTGATCATTCTGCCTTCTCATTCAAGTTTTAACATTATAAGCATCCATCAAACTTTTTCTTCTATCAGCTTCAGGCTCCCCCTCTCGTCAAGCTCCCGTGCTTCGGGATCGACACCTAGATTTCCATTTACAAGCTCCTCCTTGATTCAAGCTTGTCTTCAGACTCCCCCTTAGACTCTGCTCTTGGGATCATAATCTGGACTATCTGCAATCACTCATACGTTTATAAGTAACAACATTTTAAACTACCAGGAATCGTAACCTGGCTCTAAAACACTCCCTCTATCAACAATCTATACAGATATTGCAATGTCCAATATCCAAAATCCTCACAGTAAATCATCCAAGTCCAAACTAATGACCTTGGAAATATCACAAACTGTTTTTTTAAATTTTTAATTTTTAAATGCAAGTTTCAAATTAATGAACTTGTTTTTATTTTCAGAAACACAATCAGCTTACTTAAATTTTGAAACTCAGCATCTCAGACATCGGTTGTCGAAAATAAAGCAGAATCAAAAATCTTTTTGCATTTTTCTGAAAATATAAAGCAGTAAAGAAATATATACAAACATATTTACAGACAATATTTTTGTTTGAGTATGCGTCAGATGATCATATCAGTTTTGACAAGTCACAAGTACCGTTGAACTTAGTTACACATTAAGAATTAAACAATTCACTTAGATTGTCGATATTCTTGTCCACTTAAATTTTCATACAAATTTCAACTGATTCAGGATACAAATTAGATGTATTAAGAGTTAAACTCATTCATGTGTCCCACCTCTTGAATATAATCTCGTATCCAGATCCCAATATTCAGTCTTACAGGTGAGTAGAGCTAGATGATATCTGTAAGGGGAATAAATTATAGTACGAAACCGTGAGAGCTCAGGTCAGAACTTCCGTTCAGCAGAGAGATGACGGCTCGACTTTTGGTGTGTCCCCTTTAGAGGATCTTTTGTATTACAACAGCAATGACTATCAATTTTATTGTTTGATCAATTTGCTGAGGGTGGCGCTATATTTCAAGCATGCGGAAAGTATTCTCCGGGGACTAGGCCATTGCTTCCGCAAAATCAGAAGTCCCGGGATAATACCCCAGATATCACTAAGCATAAAGACCTAGTATCTCAGAAAGAGGGGTCCTTCAAATGAGATTTCAAGGGTTACCTATATATCCAACTAGTGTTCCCCACGAAATAAGCAAGTTTGAATTTAGGTTTATATCTCGAAAAAGTTTACTAAATGTATAAAAATCTACCGACACATCCATGGTGAGATCGTTTAACACATTTAAACTTTCCATTTCTTTAGCATACTGTAACTGTCTACTGATGTACTATCATTTCCTCTTTTTACACAAAAACTCAATTTTTCATTTTATCATGTTTTTGACTTTTTTCAAATTTTCAAATGTTTTTGTATTTTCTAACAACAATTTCTCCCCCTAAAATGCAAAATCATTTAAAGAAAATTTGACAACACGATGCTAAAAGCTTTGTCTCGCCATCCATTTTCTGCTAACTGTGCTCTGTTTTGCAGAAAAACTAATATAAAGTACCCCCATGATTTACAGCCCATTGATTTTCGACAGTTTGAAAACCGTTTTTCAATCTTGTGAAAGTAATCATGTTTGTTCAGTAGTGAGGGTTTCGGCGTATTCAATCAACACATATTTTTGTAATTTTCTATTTTTGACAAAAATTAAAAAACAAACATATTTTTAGTTTTTCAAATTTTTCAATTTTTTAGGGTTTTTGAAAATATTGTTTATTTATATACAGAAAAACAAACAAACTTCTTGTTTTAACCAACACAGGATTCAGCAGCCTCCTCTCCTCTCTGTGTCAGGCTGCTCCAACTTCCATTCTCACAATCTTCAAATTTGTTGAGCACCTGCACATTCAACTAACTCAATTACTTGAACAATTTAGCCCAGGTCTGTTGGACCTTAGGCATTTCAACACAATAATTTTCATTCAATTTCGAAAAATCTTTGTCAGTTTGAACAAAAACTTTTTCATCTTTAACTTCAACTTTCTCATCTTTTACCAAAGACACTTGTTTCTTAATACTCCATGTCTGATCTTTCGGAGTACCTCTTTTGTAAAAATGAGACACTTTTTGAACATTCTGTTTTTGAACAACTTTTGGTTTCCAAAACTCTTGTGGTTTTGTCATATCAACAGTTGTTTTCCAACTTTGAGTTGTTCTGACTCTGGATGTATGAGAATTCCAGGTCTGTCTTGAATCGAACCTGTTCAGGTTTGATTTCCAGTTTTGATTTGAAACAAACTTGTTTGTATTGTACCTCCAAGTTTGTTTCGAATCAAATCTGGTTGACCTTTGTTTCACATTCTCAGATTTCTGTTTCTCACCATCTTTAGACTCCTTTTTGTCAGCATCCACATGTTTCAGATTTTGACACTTGCGAGTAAGATGTCCTTTTTTATCACATTTAAAACATGTTCTCATGGACACATCTTTGACCTGTGGTTGTTGCTTTTTCTTTAGAGCTAGGAATTCTTCAATAGGCTGTTGTCCAATTTTAAGTTCTTTTTCTTTTTCTAAATTATCTCCTTGAACAAAACTCATTTTTGCTTGATAAGTTGGCACTTCATTTTTCTTCCAATTTTGTTTCTTCTTATAACCCAACCCAGCCTTCATGTTTTTCTTCTTGAAACTAGGTTTGTTATACGAACCTCAATGACTCTTACCAACAAACTTTGAAATTTCAGATTTCTCAATCTCAACCATTTTGAAAACTTTATCAACCTTTTCTGAAATCACATTCTGAATCGGGAATACAACATCTAAGAACAATTTGTCCGATCCAATCATGGTATAAACCAATCCTTTTGAATCATCATTCAAACTTTTCTCGGATTTTGTGTTTTTCAGATAACTATCATGAAGAATTCCTTCATCTTCATCCTGTGATTCAGATTTACCTGTATCAACCGACTCTTCTTTCAACACACTTTCAACGACTTTACCTACCACCTCTGAATCATGAGAATCATCAGATTTGGAATAGGTTATGTCAATGTTGTCTGGCAATTTGTCCACCATGTTGAAAGCTTTTTTGACCTTTTCATCATCATAAAATGCAAATTTTCCCGGTGGTGGAACTTGATGAAACTCTGAGCCAATGCCTTTCTTGTTTTGCTCAGACTCACCATCTCTCGGTTTTATATTGAAAATACGTTCATGCACATATGACGACACGTGATAACTCTTTAACTTGCTGTTATCTTGTTCTAGATCAGCAATCTGTCGCTTTAGCTTAGCAACATCCTCAATATAGGAATTAACAACATCTTGTTTTATCGAATACATCCGTTTAAGTTCTTTAGTTGTTTCAGAAAGATAATTCATTCTTGATTGAGCATATTTCATTTCATCTTTCACTTTTTCGTATGACTCTTTCGTAATATGATATGCCAGTTTCATTGAGTCATATTCTTTCTTCATTTCTTGACAAGCAATTTCTTTTTCAGAACATTTTTCTGTCATTTTAGAAATATTTTCTTTCAAAACTTCATTTTCTTTTTCTAACTTTTTACATTTTTCTAAAAGTTTTTCATCATTTTCTTTCAAAACTTTTTCTTTTTCTAGCATTTCTTTGCATTTTTCTTTAAAAATGTTTTCAATTTTAGTGAATTCAAGATCTCTTGTTCTGAATTGCTCATCTTTTTCAGTACAAGCTCTGCACGGTTCCATGCATTTCTTGCACTGATCAACCTTTTTTAAGATTTCAGAATCAAAATGTACCTCAGTGATTGGCACTTCGGTGTTTGATGCAGTTGCCTCAGTTTTCTTTTGATCAGCATCATCTTGCTTTTCTTCAACACCGACTTCATCACCAATATTATCAGCTTCCACATTCTCATTCTTTATTTCTTCTTCTTCTTTCCTCACATCTTCTCCAATCTGCTGTTCTTCAGTAACATCTTTCTCAACCTCTTCATTCACAACAACTTTTTCTTCAATCTTTTCTGTCTCACAAACTATCAAAACTTACTCTTTCACAACTTCAACTTCAACAACTTTTACTTTAACCTCTTCAACAACCTTCTTCAGATTGTTCACCATTTCTTCAACACTCTTTTTCATTCTCTCTTCATCCATTTTTCTCAGACATGATGTCATAGCATATCTGATCTCCTTTTCATGCCTTTTAGCATATGTGTCAACTTTCATCACATTTCTATAATATTCAGCTCTCAAAGGAATTATGAGAAGAACATCATCAAAGATTATATCTTTCTTTGGAACAACTGGTTCTCCTTCTCTGTTGAAGTAACATTCTCTCTTCTTATCCCATCTTCTGCTCATAACAGCACTATCATATTCTTCCTGCATCTCATCCATTCTGTTGTAAACAACGTTTCTTTCTTGATAAGTTTTCTCATTCAAGATCTCTTCTCGAGTTTTCTCCTTCATCTCAACTTTATCTTTTTCTTCATTGTTTTCTTCACGGATTTCGGCAACAAAAACAAACTTTCTTTCCTCTGTTATAGCTTTGCCATGACTTGTTTTTCGAACATTCTCCAAACGATCTTCTTCAGGACAAATTGAGCTCCAGTCAAAACCTTCATCATCTTGAATTACAAAACAAACTCTTGATTTGGTTTTATCTTCAATCAATTTCGGCTCTTCTTTGCTTCGGTGGTAGATCGCCTTTCGATAATAGTCATCGTTGAAAGGACGTTCATTTCCTTCAGCAACTTCAGAATTTTTGCATTCTCTTTTGAAATGACCCTTTTGCTAGCATCTGAAGCAGGTCACTTTGGATTTGTCGAATCCTAGCTTTGTTGACGGACCACCCAAAGATTGTTTCCCGGTAATCTCCATGTATCTCTGAGCTCTGCGGATGCAACTAGCTAAACACCAGCGGATGCCAATGAGTTCCATCTCTTCCGGATCAATCTGATCGTAGTCTTCTTTGGTTAACTCTGAGTTTCCAATTTTGCCAGCTACAAGACCTTCATACGATTCCAGAACAGATGCACGGAAACTCATTTGCTGCTTAGCTGCATTGATGCTCATTGACGGAGAATTCTTCAGTTTGAGAACAATGTTGCACAGAATCTCTTCAGTTTCATCAGAAGTTGGTTTTGAAGATGAATGATATCCAGAATGATAACTTGATGAAGTTGTTTGAGGTTCTTTCATTTTCTCTCCACTGAATGCTGTCTTTGGTGAACCAACACCTTTCTCCGAAGGTACACTGCCTTTGTCGTATAGACCAACATTCTGTTGATGTGAAGAACCAGTCATCTTACTTTGCTTTTGTAACTCCAGATCATGACTCTCTATCTTTTCAAACAATGCATCAAGAGAAATCGTATCATATAAAGCATCATTTTTCAAAATAAAAACAAACGTTTGCCACTGATCAGCTCGTGGTAACGCTTCAATGACTTTATCAATAATTTCCTCTCTTGTTTTCTCAATTTTAAAACGTTCAAGTTCAATTTTGAGATGACAGAATCTCTCTATCATTTGCCTTACCGACTCTCCTTTTAAACTATCAAATAAATCGAATTCTTTTTTAAGCAATGCAATTTTGTTTTTTCTAATCTGTTTACCCCCCTCAGCTTTAACACGTAAAGCTTCCCAAACAGATTTTGACGATCCGTCATGATTAAGCAATGCAAAAATATCATTTCTAATTGCCGTCTGGATTAAATCATTCTCTGTTCAGCTGCATAATCTACTTTGTCTTCTCTTGGTAATTTCTTAAATGAAATTAATTCTCCTTTATCATCCTTCGGTCGTTCGTATCCAAACTCTAAACAAAACCAGCTTTCATGCGCATATGCTTTGGCCCAGTTAAGAAACCGTTCTTTCCACCATGTATAATCCTCAATGCTTTCCAGAGTTGGTGGCTTTGAATGTGTTCCGTAGAAATTATCATGCTTGATGTTCTCATTGATTGCTTTCGTGATGGTTTTTGGTGTAACATTTGTAACCTCGGACGATTCAGATGTGAATGCATTGAAAAATGTGTTGTAGAATTCTTCAGCCATGATGTAAACCTGAACAGATACAATCAAACAAACACTATTAGTACAAAATCAATATCAAATATCCTGAAATAAACTGACACTTGATTGGTGTGAAATAATCTTGACTCGGAATTTTCACTTTCAAGCGAACTAAGACTTCAAGCGAAACAACAAGTTGAAGCAAAAACCCAAGTTGACACTGAAAATCAGCTTTCAAGCGAAAGGTAAAACTGATACTTCAAACTAGATAACCCTTCAAGCGAAACCTGATGATCTTTCAAGCGAAAGCACTAATTCAATTGAATCTCGATTTCAAGCGAAACCAACAGGTCTGATTTCAAGCGAAAGTCAATTTGAAGCGAAACCAACAAGGTTTTCAAGCGAAACTTAGACCAAACAGCACTTTCAAGCGAAACCAGCAGCTATTTTCAAGCGAAACCTGTAGTGTTCGTTCAAACGAAACCTAGTTTTGGTCCAATTTTGTCATTTTTACTTCGAATTTTGCAGTGAAACTTTCCAGGGTTTGTCAATATGTAGTTTTACACAATCTGTGAAAATTTTATCCAATTTTGACCGTTAAAACTTGTTCACATTGAAAAAGAAGGTGTAGAAGTCAGAAAATAGATGATATCAAGCTAAACTCTTCTTCCTGAGCTCTGATACCACTTGTAGGATCGTTGTTGGACCCAAACGAGTCAATCAGAAGAGCGTATAATCCGATTCAAAGGCGGAATCAGTGAAACGGACGTGGAAACAGCTTGATACTATTAAATCTGTCACTTTGATTGATTATAACACTAATTACAACCTGAACAGATTTTGGCAGCACTTCGTTACAAATCCTGAAGCGTACCAAATGAATCAACAAGTGCCCTATATATAGGATGCTGGGTTTCGCTTGAAATAGCCATGACAAGTTTAAGCGAAACTTTTGATCATGTTGGTTTCGCTTGAATGTGACCAGAACTTGTTTCAAGCGAACTCTGTTCATGGGTTTCGCTTGAAATGATCTCTTGGTACTTTCAAGCGAACTCACTCCCTTTAACATTCTAATCTCAGTTTCTCGCACCTCGAGCACTGTTTATCCTATTACATGATACAAGACGAAGTCAATAGACGTAATGCACTAACATTCTTCTTCTTTGTGAAGTACCCTGCTCTTCCTTTGCCATCAGAACTTTATTTTCTTCTGTAAATCTTTTAGACCCCTTTTGTTTCATTCTCTCTTTTCTATTTGCTTTTTGTTCAGCAAATAGGTTGAGAGTCACATCAACCTTCTTTGTAGCATTTGGCTTGGGAATCTCTACAACAGGTTTAGCTTTTGGATCAGGCTCTAGATGTAAACCATCCTTTCCTTTCTTTCCTTTCTCCCCCTTTTTGGCATCATCAGGGTTTTCTAAATAGACAATTGTAGGAGGAGAAGTACCAGTGGTTTGAAGTAATTGAGTTTTGATGGCTTTTATGTTAGCTTGAGTATCCTTATACCTTGCTTCCATCACATTTCTGAACATTTGTAGCTGAATTTCATGTTGTTGATCAGCATATTTCCTTTGTTGATGGAGCACAGGTTGGAACAGTTGCCATAGCTCATTGGTGGTAGGAGCAGATGATGAAGCAGTGGATGGAGCCTTTGAAGATTGTAACAACTGTTGTAGCATATTTTTTATATCTGCCATAGATGTTTCAATTTTGTCAATTCTTGATATTTGAAACCATCACCCAAGTGAATGGGATCATGTAATTTCCCACTAGCAGTGGTTGTATCAACAGTTGGTCCAGGAGAAGTCTCCAATGGTTCAACCACTGATGCCCCTTTTTCTTGGTACTGGGGACTTCCCTCTACATTAACTACCTTATTTAACACACCAGTGGGTAAGTGAAACACACCAGTGGATAATTTGATAGCATCAGCAATGGTTGCCTTCAAGGGAGGCTTACTGATGAAACTACTGTCCAGGTGTAAATCAGTGGATTCAACACCTGTAGTAGTTGCTCCACTTGAACTACCACTAAGAGTTACTTGTAACTCTAGGGGTGTAACCTCCTCAGCTGTTTGTGGGATAACCAATTGAGGGATTTCAGACACATCCAATGTTGTGGGTATACTCTCAGTAATGTGTTGGTGAGAGGGGTTGTTTTGTATCTGAAGCTCAATGGCATCAAACAGGGGTTTTATTGATGGTGGAATTTGAGATGTGGGGATGGGAGTTGAAAGAGAATTTGCCCCGGGAGCAGGGCTGTGGAAGATGGATTCAAGTGGATCCAGAGCTTCATAATGTGGTGTCCCTGTGTATACAACCTAATCCTTTTGTGAGGATGCAGGAGGAGTTTCAAGCTCAGGTTGAGATCTTTCTACCATCTGCTATGAGGAAGTAGCAGCAGTGGTTATTGGTGACTTTTGTATTGTCACAGGAGTTACTTCTGGGATCTCATCTTCCAGAAGATCCTTTTTGGATGGGTTGGTGGGCTTTTTGGTGATTTTCTTTTTGGGCTTTTTGGTGATTTTTGGTAGGGGTTGCACAGCAGTGGTTGTGCTACTGTGGTCACCATGAGCAGTAGGCTCAACAGCAGAAACCTGAGGAGCAGATCTGGACTCATCCAAAATTTTCTCAGGTTCCTCTGTTTGTGTTTTTAAATCCTTTGACTCTGACAGCCTTGTAAAAGTTTCAGAAGAAAGGCTACTTATTTGACAAGAAGCACCCTAGATAAGCACTTGTGCACTATCCTTTGGAATTTTCTCTTGTAAGTAATAGCTCAAAATCTAGGAAATAGCAAAAATGGTTTCTTCTTTTCTTTTATATTATTAATATTTTTAACCATATCATTGAAAATCTCTTGGGAGTAGTTAAAGTCAACTTCTGCCATGATAGCATATCCCAAGTATTGGATTTTCAATGGTATTTCATTGAAACCAGTTGTTTTATTTGAAACACACATGAGCAAGGTATGGAATAAAAATTTATGGGAGGTGGGAATTTTCCCTTTTGCAAAGTAGCTTTAGTCATTTGTCCCATATACCCTCTTTCAATTAGATCTGTCTGATACTCATTCTTAGGGAAATAATTTTTACCTGTATGATCAGTCATCTCAACAACTTCTGAGATTGTCTGTGGTGTGATTGAAACAAGAATTTTTCATACTTCAGATGTGATAGCCCAAGGCTTTTTTTCCACTTCGATTTTGGCATGTTTCCAGAACTCACGTAGGGTTTTTTATAGATGGGGGCGTTGCAGGTCAACAAATTTTTATACTTTGAAGATGAAAGAGCATCGATGATGGAGTGGAAATCTGTGTTTTTCTTTGTTTTCTCAAAGGTACACAGATAGTTATGGGGATTTTTGAGTGTAAGAGCCATGGTGATTCGAAGGAAGTTGCGAGAGGGGGAACAAGATGAATGATTCGAAGGATTTTGATGGAAACTGCTTTTGAAGGAACTTATGAATTTGATACGGCAGTGAAAACCCTGTTTGGGGTTCTAATCAGGGTTTTATAAAGTGAAAAAGTGAATGCTAACGTGGCAACAGTTACAAAGATCTGACGGCTAATAACTGTCCACGTGACAAGCCCTGATGAATAATGGATGACAGTTGTTTAGGAAACCACTGATGATCAATATCAGTGGTTTACATTGTGAAAATGAAAACAGTGGCTGACTTTTAACTATCAGTGGATAGCCATCAGTGATTGAAAACACTGATGTTTGACAACAATGATTAGCAATGAAAATGAGGGAACAGAGGTTGACTTTCAGCAGTTGATTATTTTCAACAGATCAGATGTTTGAACCAAAACAGTGTTTATGGCAGACTTTTAAGGATTAATGAAAGTTTCATTTTTAGCTATTTTTAAGGATGGATTTTTGATTTTCTGATGTAAGACCCTTGCTATTATTAAGCGGTTTTCGTTTAATCTTACGAAAATAAACGTGTAATTATGAATACATACACTTTAAAAACACAGGTAAATTAAAACTTTTACAAATTTAAAGAAAATACAACATAATGTAATTGAGTTCCTCTTTTAGAATAACGACGACATAACATGTGGAAGCTTCTTTTTCGTGTGTGTTCAGTTCTTGTATGGCGCTTGATCTTCATCCGGGAACCCATGATATTTACCTGTGATCAAAACCAACTTAAAAGTTAGTTTTGATGCTTAAATAATAGTTTAAAACAAGTTCTAAACAATCAAACAACAAATAAAAAAATTAATTTGCCAGCTCTGTAGTCTGTCGCGGGCCGCGACAGACTTGGCCTTGGCTTTCGCGAGGCGCCACAGTCTGTGGCGGGGCACGACCGCTTAATACTTTTCCCCGTTGCGGGGCGCGACGGACCCATTTCGATGGAAGGTTTGTTATTTTGAGCTGCAGATTCCCAGCTCAATTTCTACTAACTTAACATACACCAAAATGTGCATAACTTTCAATTTATAAATCCGTTTTACACGATTCTTTTTCCTATGCGATCGTAATTTAATTCTCCATCACATGGAGTTAAAATCCGACATCTGGACTCATAAGATATTAGATTTCAAGCTCTCGGCTTGAAATTGATGTATAAGGACTTTTGACTCGTTCAAGTTTAAAATCACCAACTTGTTTCTAAATAATCTAAATACATAAGCCAATGTATTTAACACAAAATTTATAGCTCGGGTTCGAAAATTTTGTTTTATGAATTACGCGTCTAATTCATAAGCGATGCGCATAAATCCATTTGACCCGTTTAGGGGATTTTGTGCATTTAAGCATTAACTCGCTCTCCCCCTTTTACACTTTGCATTCCCATATCTAAATAACTAATTATAATCCACCACAACTATTTTTGTGGTGGATTTAACATAGTGAACCCATTACCCCCAATCTTTCCTTTCGGTTAGTCATTTTGCGCAAATGACCCATTTTAAGCATTCGACCCACGAATGTTTATGCCTATAACTTCCTACATATCTAAGGATTACATAATCATGATACAATTTCCTAAAAAACCTCTAAGGATCGTTTACCCGGTTTTCCCTTCAAGGGCTTTTTGGTCAATTTTAGTCCCTCATTTTACGATAAAGGACTTTCACTAATTATTTGACCAAAATCGCAATTTTAACTATAAACTACATATTGACCCGTTTTAATACCTTGTCTCAATAATTGCAAATTCATAGCATCGCTAATTCATAAGCCGTTTTATCCTGTGTGCATAAAACTCCACAAACACTTATTAGTCGTAATTGTCAAATGGTATCAACATTACCATTTGACCTGTTTGGTCTAAACGACCAAACATTTTTGCGCTTTTATTTTAATGGTATTTATTTACCATTTCGTTAAGTAACTCATTTCGGATTTTTCACCAATTAATTAGGTCTCTTAAATCTGTTTCTTACGCGTTTGCCCAACATGGCTCATGCCACTTGGTGTCGTTTTTAAACTTCAACTTTGATTCATTTATTCTTGACTAAATTACCATTTTCCCTTTTTTATTCGTTTAGGCTTACTTAGAAAGTAGCCATTCAAAATCTCTTTTTATTTATGTCATCTCATGACCAAATTACCCTTTCTCCCATTTTAACCATTAAACATGGATTTTCATCTTTTGATACGTTTCGACCCATATCATTTCGTGTCAAAATCGTATTTTGAATATAACCTTGTCGTATTTATAATCTATAAATAAATACATATCTTACGATAAGGGTGTAAGCTTTACTTACCTCGCGTCTGCGCAAACATTCTTCGCATCCATGATCCTTTTGACCCGTTCCTTTCCAAGCTACCACCTAGCTTGTTTAGAGTCAAACTATATCATAACATCCATAAGATGGTTAGAGTGGTCATTCTATATAATGGCCATCACCCTATGAGCCTTTTTTTACACACTTATCAATCAAAGCATGCCATATATTCAACAACTAGTTTTATACCATAAATCTTTTCATTCACTAACTGTTTGACCCGTTAGTGAAGTTACTTATACAAACTAGCTAGTAAGTGATTTTAAACACTTTAAGCATGTCACATAAAGTGCTATTTATTCCCAAAAATCAATACTTCATGCCTAAAACAAGTGTATACAATCCTATGCCTTTTTCTTGGTTAATAAGAACAGTATTAATGTGCAGTGATTTTCTATTTAGCTGCTGTAATTGACCATTTTGACCCATTTAAAGTCTGAATTAGATCAACATGTTCAAAGATGGATAGTAGAACTCTCAAATACCCTTTCCAGGCATGTATGGTACGTCTTCTAACGATGTTTCTATGATTTTATATGATTTTTACAAAATCAGGACAGCAGCTTATTTTTAGCCTAAACAGCATGCTGTCTTTTTTAAATAGCCACTGAATTTGACGTTTTTTGACCTATATAACATCTGAACCAAGTCATCATGTTAACTAAAGAAATGCAGATTACTCAGGTGGTGTTTGTTTTTTAGAAAAAGTACTTCTGAACCTCTTTTGTCTTCCTCAAGCAGACCACGCGCAGACATAAGAGTATGCAGCTTGTTTGTTTTTTAGAAGAGCTTTCTCTAAAAAACCCCTTCCCCGCCTCTTTCTCGTGCAGACATTGCCTTAAGTCTTCAAACCTCTTCAAAACATATCTCCTTCTCAAAACACACATCTCCAACCCTAATCCTCTATCCAGTCGACCTCCACCACAACCTCACCCCCACCCCCACCTCCACCTCCGGCGCAGCCCCCACCCCACCTCCTCGTCCACCACAGCAGCAGCCCCACCCCACCCTCCTCCTCCGTCTGCATCTTGACCCTGTAACATCATCACCTCCGGCGACCCCATCTTCCTCCTCTTTCAAAAGGCAAGGCACTCTTTTCATCGTCAAACTCATACCCTATCATCATCTTCTCCGATTCGTCTCTCTCATGAAATCAATCAAACTCTTCATTGAACCTAGGGTTTCTTCCCCGATCTTGAAGAACATCAGATCACTACCATCGCCATCAATTTTCTGATGATTACTTCTTCTACACTTAATCCTACACCAACAACAATTGCTGATCACTCGTCTACCACCACCGTCGCCGCCGCCATGGCGGCCTCAGTGGACAATCTCGGACCAGGTTTCTGTTTATGTTTTTATAGTTTTTTTAGTGTTTGTGGTTTTTATGGATTGTATCAGTGTTATATGTTATGGTGAATTGGTAATTAGAGAGGTATAGATGAATTAGCATGAAAATCGGGTCAACTGTTAATGATTTAGGACCATTCGGCATGTTTTAATTGAACTGAGTGGTAGTTTAGTTTTTAAAAAGATGCTGTTAGCAGTTGAGGGCAAGTTAAAAAAACAAACAGTCTTCTACTTGCAGACTGCAGAGGTTTGGTACACCTCTTCAGCTGCAGATGTCTGCAGATGTGGTCCGCAAACTGCAGACGTTTTACCTCTGAAAAAACAAACAGCACCTCAGAGACCTTTCTAGGCATATAAAGTACACACCCATACGATTTTCTGTTATTTATTGTGAATTTTCAAAATTCAGGTCTGCACCATATTTATTAAGCATCTCATCGAACACTTGGCGGGTTTCACATTCAAGATTAGTCTCTAACCAATCTCTTGAACACCTTACCCCAATTTTATCAACAAAACATTACATAATCCAATTCAAGTCATGTATGAGCATAAATTCAAACACCTAACTTGTTCAAGTGTCTTCATGTTACTACCATATATGATGATTCTAAACATGATTATATCATAAATTTCAGCATATTAGTAAAACCCACTTATCTAAGTGTGGTGTTTCATCCAAGCATTCAAATCATAACAAAACATGTAAAATTTTCACTTAGGGTTTTGTTCCTAAGCAAGTATACATCACTAATTCGGCCATAGCCTCTACGATTCATACATAAATCGCATATTATGATTTTCATCAATTTTCACAACTCCATCAACATCAAAATTTCGACATACCTTAAGATCCCCATGCTTAGGTGATCACGAATTTGTGTTCATGCACTTGATTTGACCCTAATTCACCCTTCAATTTGATGGATTTGAGCTTGAACAAGGGTTTTGCCTTCTCCCTTGTTTCTCCTGGACGTTTACATGCATACACACACACTAAGTGTGAGTGTTGTGTTTTATTTTTTTGTTTTAATAAAACAGGTTTCCCACTTAGCAATATTAGTCCCTATAGTTTCAAGGGTTTATAAATAAGGCTATAACTCATAGTTTATCATTTAATTACACATTACTAACTAGGTTAATTCTACCTAGTTAACTTAATGGGATCGGGAAGTTAGAACTCGTTTTATTTGAAGTCCCGTTAACTCGTGCTTCTTATAGGCTTTGTTTTTCTCAAAAGCTTTTATTCTCTTTTTATTTAATATTAGGTCACAACAATTTTTTTTTGTAAATCCTAATATTTACTGGGTTAATTTTTACCACTAACGGTATTCACCCGTTCATTATTATTAACGTAGTTTGATTACCAAACCCATTTTTGGGGCGTTACAAGTCTACCCCACTTAAAGAGGTTTCGTCCCCAAAACCTTCTTTATGTAGTTCTTTAATTTAGACCAACGAACTTAGTTTTGTTTTTATGACATTCATTCTTTTCGGTCTATAGTTATCATTTGTATTGACGTGTGCGTCTTCCATGTGTAAGGCCTCATTGGCCGTAACTTTTATTATGTATTTCTTATCTTTGTTGTTTATTTGACCGAGTTGTCATTTGATCACCCGGTCACTAAGTCTGTCAACATGTTTAATCCACGCTAATCTTATATTGACGAGCGCTTTACATAGTTCATAACATTACTTTGACATCGAATGGTTTTACCGGATAGACTGATTAGTCACCGTTACTTCATACCCCGTCATTTGGGTGTACCACATTGCCATCCTCGGCCTTATGTGAATTCGTGATCTCATACTACTTATGTTTTGTTAAATCGTTGTTTTTTACTAAAACTGAATTTTAGTTTTTGTTGGACCCAGTATGGCCTTAAAACAACTTCTTTTCACGTAATATGGCAAGTGATTTCAGTAGATGTGAAAAAGATGTGCGGAAATAGAAATCAGACTTTCAAGAAACAAGACCTATAGAATTATCAAGTTTATATCACTTTGAAACAAAATGGTTTACAGGGTGATTGTAAGATTATTATCTAGTACAAATGAATCTTGAATTCTGTGGGTGAGAGGGCAATGGAGTTTTGATGTATGTGTGAATGATAAGCTTCAAACTCACTTTGCTTCTCCTGGTTGAGCCTTCTATTTATAGAAGGCTGGGTGCATGAATAAACAATAGTTTATTCATGCAATAAGTCCTGCAAAAAGTGCCCAATTGACATATTCATTGAATCCAACGTTGAAGTTGCCTTTTTCATCATGATATCAATTAATTTCAACTTGCTTCAGTAAGTGTGGCAGGACAGAGCCAATTTCAGACAAGTGGGGTATTTTATCAGAATTCTGATAAACCACTTCATCAGAAATTCTGATGAACAAATCATCAGAAAAATCCTGATGATCAGAATCGTCAGAAACTGATGATATTTCATCAGAAATATCATTAGATCCATCAGAAGTGACCTTTTCTGTTAATCCAATTCAGCTCTTGATCAACTTGTGATTCTTTGAAGTAGATGTTGTGCATTCCAGTTGTCCCATCTGATCTTCTTTTTCTAGTTTGTGATCTTCAGGACTGTGATCTCTTCATAGATCAAGTTGATTGTGATTTTCTTCAATACTTACAAATAAAGTTTCCTAACAGTTTCCCCCTAAGTATTGTAAGAAAATGAACTACCTTATGAACAGAAAATTTCCAAACAATGGAAACATAATACTTGCAGAATTAAGCAAAACAGTTACTGATGTTTTTGAAAAACAAATTACATGAAAGACGAAAATTCAGATGAACAAGTTCTTCAGTTCAGCTTCATTCTTTTGTGCACATCTCCTTCCTTTAACTTCTTTTTGTAGGAGATATACTTGTTGCAGCTGACATACATGTCTTTGTACCATTCTCTTGCTTGGATCCATTCTTTAATCATCTGCTCAATTTCTTTTCTTTTTCCCTCCAAGTTCTTTTCTATCTTCTGAAGATGTTCTTGTCTTCTGTTCATTGTTTTCAAGATATACCTCAGGGTTTGATTTGAGTACTTACAGATATCAATACTTCTGAATAGAGCCTTTTTATTATCATGATCTCTGAAGATGACACCATATTCCTGTTCTTCATTTTTACTTGTCATCATAATGATGTCTCCAGATCTTGCATCTTCCAATATATCTGATGGAACCTTTGTCTTTGGTGATCTGACATACACCTTTTTGTTGTGTACATGCTCAAAGTTGATGCATAGATCAAAGTCTGAGAAAGCTATTCTTTCAAATAGCAATATTCCAGCCTTTGATATGCCATATAATTCCCTTCTGACCTCTTGATTATTTCTCTTCTCTTTTTCATAGTGATCCTTCATAAACTGAATGTCTAAAGGATGCAATTTGTCAGCTATTTCTTCATCAGTCACCTTTTGTTCTTCCCCATTTTCTCTCTGAAGTGTGTATCTGTTTTGCACATGAGTTCCTCCTACATCATTAGTTGCAACTTTCACTTCGTCCACCTTTAAAATTCTCCTTACTGGATTCTCATTTTGTTTGTGAATACTGCCTGACCCTCTGTTTATCCTTTCTTTTCTTAAAGCCAGTCTGGTAGGAGACAGTGATCTTGGCATTTCATCTTCTTTTGTTAGATAATAGCTCACCAGATTGTTCTCAGGGAATATCATTACATCCCTGGCAATCTCTTTAACCATCATAGACTTGGTTTCAGAGATTTTTTTCTTAACAATCTTTGATTTTGTTGATGAATCACCCTCTTGTTCCCATTCATTCATTGTTTGTATATTCATATACTTACTTATGGCTAAGTCATCAGATACTGTTGGATTTGGAACAGATGCTAGTAATTTCAAATTTGTAATAACTTGAGGTTTTGCAGTTGCTAACCTTTGCAGCATTTCTTCTTTTGGAACATTTGGGGGTGGTCCCATCATTGTGATTCCAGCTTTGGTGATTGGTGTGCTTGATGATTTTTGAGGAGTTGACTTTGAAGTTTCTTGATGTGAGCTTTCAGCATGGGTTTCTTTCATGAGTTCTTGTGGATCCACTTTGGCTAATCTTGCAATGTTGAATTGCATTTTTTCCATCAGTTGTTGTACTTCTCTTACCTGTTTGGAGTTGTTGGCCATGTTTTTCTGAACATTGGTGAATTCAGTTTGAGCTTTCGTCTGAATTACAGCCAATTCTTTTGATAGTTTTTCAAGAGCTTCTGTGATACTATTATTGCTTACCCTTAGCGTTGTAACTTCCTCCAAAACTCTGTTTGCACTACTTGACTGCCTTGACTCCATCACATTTGCAACTTGTGCTTTGATCTTTTCTATTTCTGTGAGAATCGTTTGGATTTCTGATGCAGAGATGTTGGATTCAGGTGCTTTTTCTTTCATCTTTTGAAGAGACTTTAGTGTTTCAGTGTTTTCATCAGTTTGTTTCTTTATTGCCTCCACTGATTCTGACAAAGTCTTCGTATCAGCTCTTTGACCTTGTATTTCTGACAGCAACATATCAAGTTTTTCTTCAACTGGATCTCTTTTGCAGACTTTATAGACATTTTCCAGCACTGTTTTTAAATTTTCTTGGTTCATGAGTGTTTCAGGGATATTGGGAACAACAGATGTTCCACGTAACATACCAGCTGCAAACATATTGGCTGCTGTTTTGGAAATGATTGGGTCACTTTTAGCTTTACCAGAGTTTGCTGCAGCTTTAAGTTTACCAGAATCATCTCCACCAGTAATGAAAAACTCATTTTCATCCTGGATTTCCTTGTGTCCTTGAACCATATCATCATATGATTCTCTACAAGTTTTTGAGGTAAACAAATTACCTTTAGCCAGATTTCCTTGATCAGTTTCATGATCTCTATCTGTTGGGATCTCATCCTCTTCCTCATTTTATGATTCAGAGTTGAGATTAATGGAACTAGTAACCTCCTCATCAACCTTGGTTGTTCTGTATTCTATCTTGTAGGATACATTAACTGAGCTCTCAGATTTTGTTTCTTCTCTGTGGGACTCAGCTAAAATAGTGTTTAAAAGAGATGTACCAGCAATGTGAGATTCATCATAATGTATGACTTCAGTGGCTTCAATTTCAGCAGTATGAGTTTCTCCAGCAATATGTGATTCTGCATAATGTTTTTGATGGATTTCAAATTCATGATGAATTCCTGCTTCATGAATCTGTTGACTTTTAGCATGTTCTTCTTTGTTTTCTGGTGAGTTGGCTATCTCCAAGTTAGCTGTTTCCAGAATTCTTCTTCCTTCTACACCCTCCTTTTCTGATGGCGAGGACTTCTCATCATCTCCTTTTTCTGTTGATGAAGAACAGTTCACAACTTCTCTGCTGGGTTCTTCTGTTGGAGAATTTTATTTTGTCAGAAGTTTTTCATGTTGTATTCTGTATTGTGATTCTGGTGCAATGAAGCATAACATGCTTTCTGGTAACACAGGGACATCTTTGTCTGATTCCCATCCATGATTGGAACTCCAAGCCTTCATGGTTTTTGATCTCCAGACATCTTCCAAGATTGGAATTTCCATATTTCTTTCAATAAATGCTTCTGAAATGAAAATTGAGATTAACCTTGGATATGGCAGAGGAGAGTTTATTCTTCCATTTCTGGTGATGATTGATTTTTTGAGAAGGTTAAAAATTTCTGACCCATAATCGATTTTGAACCCATTTATGAGTCCAAACATGACTGTCAGAATAGCTTGACTGATTTGATCAGTCCCTCCTATCTTTGAGGTGAGACATTTATTTAGCACTTCCGTCATCACTTGTCAGATGGCTGGCAATTCACTTCTTCTTATTGCTCCAGTTTTGTTGATATCTCTTTTCTTGTAACCAAGCCCCATGATGAAGTTTATTAAATCTTCTTTGCTTGGAGCTTCAGTATAACTATCAAGAATAGGCAGTTCAAGCCATTCTCTTACTCTTGCAGGGGTTAATGTTACGTAAACACTACCCCATACATGAGCAGATACCTGATTTTCTTCAACTTCATTGAATGTGTGAACTAATTGCTGTAGTAGCCTTTCTGGTACTTCTCTTCCTTTTGTTAGTGCTCCTGAGATCGGACATTTTGTGAGATATTCTACCAGAAGTTGACATCTTTCATCATATTTTGAATGCTCTGTATTCATCAGCAGATTGTTTTCCTTCATTGGTAGAAATTCTGCTTCTTCAACAAAAGGTACTTCATGTTGAACAATTGGGATGTTGAGGTTTACTTCTGCCATTTTTGATCTTTGTAAGTTAGGGTTTGAAATTTAGGGATTTTTGGATTGTAAGTGAGAAACAGGGGATTTTCAGGGTTGAAGTTTTTGTGAAGAAGGTGAGTGATTTTTGAATTTCTGCTAAGTGTGTGTTATATAAAAGTATTTCAGCAGTGTGTTGTGGGTGTATGGAGTTGAGGGGATTTTTAGAACGTGGCATGTAATGGTGGTTAAGAGCTCATTAAATGTCTTTATAACCGTTAGATCGTGTGATATGATTTATTGGCTCAGACTGTAACCGTTGGATCGTGGGTATCAAGATATTAATGAGATTATTTACCATGTAAACATGGTTATGCCTTTTCAATTTATCCCTTCAATTTGTAGTTTCTTCAATTATTTCTTCAAGAACATGTTGATCTTCAATTTAATTGGAGAAAACTATCGGTTCTATGACACCTTTTCTTCTTTGTGGACCCCATTAGACAGGAGGTCCAATCATTTTCCTTCGTATGTATCCTCTTTTCTTTGTAAGTCAAACATTCCCATTCTGATGATGTCATCAGAAATTTATCCTAAATCCTGTTGAATATATGTATACCCTTTTGTTTAGACTTCTGTTGACCTTTTAGATGTGGTCAACAGAAATAAACAGACTTTTCAACAGAATTTCTGAGTTTTCCCCCTAAACTTGTGATCCTTTTTTTTTAATAGATGAGAGGGAATGAGATAGGATCAGAAGACTCACATTTGTATTTCTGGTGATGTCCATATCTCTTGGCATTTTTCTGATATTTTCTAAATCAGTTTATTATTGAAGTTTTATCAGAAAAAAAATTTAGATCCATTTTTGAATTATCAGATTTTGTCTTCTGTCATCAGAAAACTTGAGTTTTGAGTCAGAATTTTGATTTCTGATGACCATATCATATTTACCCATTTCCCAAACAAATATAAATCATAAACAGATGATCAAGTAAGCACAAAATATTAACAAATAAAAAAAATATATACAAGCAGAGCAAACAAAGTCTAATCAAAATCTATGCCTTCACCATGTTCCATTTCTAGGAACGTATTAACCCAAAGTTGTGGTTGGTGGGTACAAGCATGCTGAGACCCATATTTTCTTGAAGTCTCGTATCAGCTCTTGGATAACTTGCAGGAATGCCTGCAAAGTCTAGCTGGCTCGTTATTATCTTTGTCAGAAAACGAGGATACATTAAGAATGGCTTGCTAACCCACATGTTACTTGCAAAATCACTCATTAGATAATGAGAGAAATTGTAAGGTACTTTGAGTACAAGTGCCAGAATAGGCACCATCAATCTAAGAGATACTTTGTGATGATTGATGACCTTCTTTGAAAAGCATGCTCCCATCTGTGTGACCAGATATTGCCATGGCTTAATGAAGCCATGTTTGTTGATTGCCCGTTGTTGGATTTGTGTGTGATAACCCATTTGACTCAAGACGTCATCCTTCTGAGCCCTTGTGAACATCAGGACGTCATTATCATCATCGAGTTGAAGGGCTATCCTGATGGTGGCTTCATTTAACAGAATTTGTTGATTTAGCACCTCACTCTTGATAGCCATATGTTCCCTGTTCTGGTACTCTGATAATGTTGCATTTTTCCAGAAGATTTGAAGAATTTCTGGATGAACACTTATGTGAGCAGTGATGGCATAACTCAAGTTGCTACTCATGAGCATCTTGAGCACAACTTGACACCCTTCCTACTGTGGACCTTCTAGATTGGTCCTTAATCTAAGGTTGTGATATGGATAAAGAATAAGTGGGAAGCATTCATCTTTGATGGTGTTCATTTTGTGAGAGTGTGTGAATATTAGGTGAAGAAAAGGAGTGAAGAAGACAGATTTTAAACCAAAGTGGTGATTATTTATAGTAAATTTAATATTTGCCATAAATGGAAGCTACCAACTTGCAGATTTTCTTCACCGCAATCTCCGTTATTTTAATTATTACCAGAGGACAAAAAAATACCAGAGATATGTTTCTACTCCACTTCTCATGTATTTAATGATATAGGCGGCTAATTTCTGGTGATGTAATCTGATAGCCTACCAATATGTCACTTCAACCTTCTTACTACATCATGGGGTGTAATAAATGAAGGAGAGAGAAAGTTCCATATTAACGAGTTCCCAAAAATTTTCTGTTGGATGACGTTATCAGCACAAACAAGAAAAAAAATAAAAAAAATTGCCAATGTACAATTTATGAATATATTGTCAAGAGATATGAATGATGATGATCAAATGCAGCAATATGCTTTAATGAACTTTGATGATTTTGATTATCCAGCATATTTTCTGATGATTCACTAGAATTCTGATGTTTTTCATCAGAATTTCTGATAAGTTGCCAGATTTTCTGGTGTTTTATCAAATACATGACTTTGATTATCACTAAAGCAATTTATCAATCATTTTTCTGGTGTTAAAATGATCTGAGTAATTCTGACCATAACAAAGCAGATTATTTGTTAAGCCTACACCATAGGTTACTCTTTCTATGGTCAAATATCCATACCTTACACATCCATATCCCATGATCCTCCCTTTCACTCCATTTCCAAAATTTACCACTCTACCCAGCCTTGAAACAAAGTTGCTCAGTAAGCTCCTGTTCCCAATCATGTGCTTGGAGCTCCCTGAGTCGCAGTACCAGATCTGCTGCACATGATGGTCCTGAAATGAAATGATTAGAGGGTTTTTGGTACCCATGCATGCTTGGGTACTATTTCTGATGGAATATTAAACACTTTCTTTCTTCTTCTTCTTGATATTGCATCAGAAACTCTGTTACATGCTGAGCCATTAACAGATTTTACAGTTTTCTTTTGAAGATGGTGTTGAACAAGCTTCAGTATGTCAACACACATACAAGAGTTATCAGAATTTTCTGATATGTCCTCTTGTGATGAAATGAGTGGATAATTTTGAAAAGTTGAGTGAACTGCTTCTGGAATCTTTACAGATTCTTGACTGCATTCACTATTGTTTGTTTTGAAGTTTGGTTTTTCAAAAGAGTATTCAGAACAGGTTGTTTTGCAAGATTCTGATTCTGATGTAAATTTATCAGTATTCTGATGAGTAGCTTTTACAAAGATAGTGGGTTTATTTCTATTTTATCTTGTAGAACTTGTATAACCTAAACCCTCTCATTTGTTCTTTGGTGTGGACTCAATAAAATTTATGAACTCTTTAGCCTGTTGAAAACCTCTTACATTGATTTCTTTATCATTGATTTTCTTGTAAAGATCTTTTCTTTCATTTTCATAAAACTCAATTTTAGTTCTTTGATCTAAACTATCCTCTATAAGAAGTTGGTTTTCAAGAATGATTTTATTCAAAGTCCTTTGCAACTCATCAGATTTTCTAATATCTGATTGATGTTTTTCTTGCAGATTTAGAAAATCTGACATGAGCTTGTTTAGCTTGTGTTCAAGATCAAGATTGTCTAAATTTACCTTTTGTTCTGAAGTTTCTGGTAGTCCTTCAGAGAGTGCCATGAGGCAGAAATTTGCCAATTCTTCTTCTTCATCATTAGAAGAATCATCAGATAACCATGTATCTGTTCCAGCAATTAAGCTTACTTGTTGCTGTTTCTTTGCTTCTTCAAGCTTTTTCTCATAATATGCAACATCCTTCAGCTTTTTGGTCTTGCATTCTGATGCATAATGACCTCTCTGCTTGCACTTATAACACACAACTTCAGCTTTCCCTTTATCCTTAGATCTAACCTCTTCTTTAGATCTTCCATCAATCCTTCCTCTATCACTCCTCTGGTATCTCTGGCTACCTCCCCTCAACCTCTGCTCAAATGTTTTGGTGAGCAGTGCTATTGCTTCAGTAAAAGCTGAAAAGTCTGATGATGCATCAGAAGTTTCAAGATTTTGGCTGTTTGATGGTTGTGGATCATTGGTTGTTGTTGATCTTTGTGAATTTGAGATAAGAGCTAAAGATCCCCCTCTTTGAATGGTTTCTTCAAATATTTCTTCCTCTCTGGGGATCAAGATGCTGTATAAGTCATGAAGACTCATGTTTCCTAGTTCTAAGGTTGATGATAAAGTCATGGTTGGACTTCTCCATTCTCTAGGAAGGGCATCAAGAAATTTTATGTTTCTTTCATCATTTGACTTTGTTATACCAATTTTCTTTAGCTCGTTTAAAGGTTTTGTAAATCTTTGATATGTATCATTTAACTTTTCATTTGGCAAACTTTTAAACCTTTCATAAGATGAGACATTATTTGTTCTCTTGTTTCTTCTCATCCTTTCTCCTCCTTCACAAAGATTCTCCAACTGATCCCATATTTCCTTAGCTGATGCACATGCATCAACTTGTGAAAATATGTCATTGGGGATGGCCATTATTAAAAGTGACTTTGCCCTTTCATCCCCAGCCACCCATTCCTTGTCTTTCGCGCTCCAGTTTATTTCACTTTTGGGAGCGCGAGAGGCAGGGATAGCAGGTGATTGGTCAGTTGCTAGAATAGCAGGTATGTCTGTCATTGGTGTATGTGGACCCCTTTCAATGGATTGAAACAGAGCTCGGTCATGACCATTAAGTAAATTGACCATCCTGATTTTCCATTGGGGTTATTCCTCTCTGACCAGAGTCGGAGGTTTGGACATAGAACCAATGTTAAAAGCATTATTCCAGGATTGATAGCTGGCCATATTTAGAGAAAAGAAGATGAGCGATTGATCGTTTGAAAATAGTTTATTCAATCTGCTCTGATACCAATTGTTGGACCCAGTATGGCCTTAAAACAACTTCTTTTCACGTAATATGGCAAGTGATTTCAGTAGATGTGAAAAAGATGTGCGGAAATGGAAATCAGACTTTCAAGAAATAAGACCTACAGAATTATCAAGTTTATATCACTTTGAAACAAAATGGTTTACAAGGTGATTGTAAGATTATTATCTAGTACAAATGAATCTTGAATTATGTGGGTGAGAGGGCAATGAAGTTTTGATGTATGTATGAATGATAAGCTTCAAACTCACTTTGCTTCTCCTGGTTGAGCCTTCTATTTATAGAAGGATGGGTGCATGAATAAACAATAGTTTATTCATGCAATAAGTCCTGCAAAAAGTGCCCAATTGACATATTCATTGAATCCAACGTTGAAGTTGCCTTTCTCATCATGATATCAATTAATGTCAACTTGCTTCGGTAAGTGTGGCAGGACAGAGCCAATTTCAGACAAGTGGGGTATTTTATCAGAATTCTGATAAACCACTTCATCAGAAATTCTGATGAACAAATCATCAGAAAAATCCTGATGATCAGAATCGTCAGAAACTGATGATATTTCATCAGAAATATCATCAGATCCATCAGAAGTGACCTTTTATGTTAATCCAATTCAGCTCTTGATCAACTTGTGATTCTTTGAAGTAGATGTTGTGCATTCCAGTTGTCCCATCTGATCTTCGTTTCCTAGTTCGTGATCTTCAGGACTGTGATCTCTTCATAGATCAAGTTGATTGTGATTTTCTTCAATACTTACAAATAAATTTTCCTAACAGTTTAACATTTTTTCCTTTAACTTATGTCCATTACTCTTACCAGGGAATTGTCAACTGATGTATTGCAAAATACATCTCTTATTCATGTCAAGTTTGTATAGTTTTCCTTTATTTTTACTTTTGTTTTATTTAGAATTTCGATACTTTGATCAAGTCTTATGTTTCCAGGTCTTCGGTGCTAAAAATGTCGAAAAACGAAGTGTCATAGGCTGGGAAACGAGTGGAAAATAAGTTAGAATAATTTATGAAGTTTTGGGGAGTTGGAGCTGATCAAGAAACGAATTAGTTTGTGAAAAATGAGCAGTGGCGTCGCGGCATGGCTAGCCATCATCATCATCGCGGCCCGCCACCATTAAAATATTAAGTTCTGGAATTTTATAGTGTCGCGTCACGCGACCTCAAAGGCATATACCCGTCGCGCGACGCGACGGGGTGTTATTACGGCTTTTCTTTGTTACGTGATTAGGGATTGATATAAAAACTCAAGAAATCATCAATAAACACTAGTTACGAATTAAGGAACTTGGAGGCGATTTTCAGAGCAATAATCGAGCTATTCGGAGCGTTTTTTATCACTGGAATCATTGGTTTGAGTTCGGGTTGAAGATTGAAGATTTGCACGGGTTCTTTAGTTCCTTGTTTGTTGATTTCTCTCTTTCGAAACTTGTAACCATGAATTCTTGTTTGAACAACTTTGTTTTGATTTCATTGTTTAATATGCTTGGCTAAACACTTAAACCGCCTAGACTATGATGAATGGATTTGAATAAAGTTTGAACCTTTTTAGTTAATTGCATGTGTTTATGGATTAATTGTGTTTTGTAAGAAGTTCGGTTTATTAATTTGGTGTGTATGCGTACTTTAATTTGGTTAATTATTATCAATTGCTTCGTGTGAATCTAGGTGGTTGTCTGCTACGGAATAGGTTCATGCTAGATCTTTGACCTCGTGTCTTTGAACTTTAGGGTGAATTGGCCAATAAACCTTAGAAGTGATAGTTAATAATTTGCTAGATTTCAGTATTCTACTAGTCCTAATAGCTGGAAGGTGCAGGGCTATTGGTAGGTCTTACCCGGCGAATTGCTTTAGACAATCTTTGGAAAAAGTTGTGCCTTAGTTGCCTCGTCGGTTTATTAGTCTATCAAGTCAAGTTAAGAAACTCAAACTACCCTATATCTATAATTGGAAAAGAGTAGATCAACATTAGGGTACTTACACAATAATTAGATAACCGGAAGGAAGTCTAATAACTGGTAGGATTAATGGCCTAGGTAGTGCCATAAGTTTCACCTCGAGAAGGGTTGAGGGGCTTAGTTGGTGTCTTAATAGGTTTAGTATCACAAGATCCCGGTTCCATAAAACATGCGGTTAACTTAATTGGTAAATTCTTAAAAATCAATCCAGGATTCTAGTCTAGGTGGTCTTCATCATCATATAAAAACAGTCTTCACATTAGTTCATATTAGCATAGTTCTAATTTAATAATTAGTTTAATAATTTGTTTATTAGATTTCCTTAAATTTTCAGTACCCCCCCCCCCCCAAAAAAAACAATTAAACAGTTTGAGGCGTGTCTGTCAGAGTCTGTTAGAGTTTAATTAGCGTGATTAATAGAGTCTCGTGGTTCGATATCCGGACTTCCTTAGGTCATACTACAGTGATCGGTACACTTTCCGATTATGTGGTATAGGTCGAGTCTAGATTTAAAGCTTTTTAGTGTCTAGCGTAGAGAGTCTAAAGTAGTTAATTTTAATAGTCTGTTTGGCACACATCAAGTTTTTGGCGCCTTTGCCGGAGACTCTTGGCAATTGCGTTTATTAGCTTTGATAGACTTAATTGACATATACGTGCTACGTGTTTTGTTTTGTTTTGAGTTTTTATTTTTATTTTGAGTCTTAGTTACTAGTGTCTGTTTTTCTCATATTTAGGTTTTTGCTTGTAGTGGATGCCACATCTGCGTTTGCACGGACTGCCACCGAAGCCACTAGTCACAGAGTCATCATCTCGATTGGGCCAAGGCCCGTAGATTAGTACTTCATCCTCTTCTCATTTCCCTAATTTCGATACCACCCCATTTCCCTCACCAAACCATTCACCTAAGGTTTCTCCACCTGATAGCCCCACTTCTAGCACCTCTAGCGCCCCAGATAACATAGACTTAGAACAAATAGCCAATCCAAGACAGACCGTCCATCAACAAGCCACCCAAGGCTTTACCGGTCTTGCTTCACCCATCACCGTTCCACCCATAGTAAACGAAAACTCATGGCAGATTCCATCGTATGCCATGCAAGCCATCACCAATAACATCCAGTTTCACGGTCGCGAAGACGAGGACGCTCCAGCCCACGTGAACCGTTTCTCTCGTATGCTTGCTACTTTTAGCCTTCATGGAGCCCCAAACTATGCCACCTATTTATAGCACTCTCCCTTTTCACTAGCCGGCCGTGCGGCTACTTGGTTGGATTCTCAACCAACCGGTACTTTTACCACTTGGGCGGGCCTCCGTCAAGCCTTTTTGAACAAAATATTTTCCGCCCGCTAAAGCCTCACGTATTCGCGATCAAATTCACTCATTTCGCATGGAGCCCGACGAGCCCTATTACCTTGCTTGGGAGCGTTTTCAAAACCTTTGCGCTCGATACACCAAGCGTGGTTATTCTGATTAGGCCCTTTGCGAGAAATTTTATAACGGTCTTACCCAAGAGACTCGTGATCGTTTTGACACTAATGCGGGAGGTCATATGATGGGTATCAAAGTGGCAATTCAAATACCACTACTAGTGCACCCACTCGTGGGGTGAACCATGTCACTATGGACCCTAGTATAGCCTCCGTGTTGGAAAACGTCACTAGAGAGCTTAAGGAGATTAAGGCAAAGGTTGATAAGTGTGAGTTTTGTCGAGGGGGTCACGATACGAGTGCGTGTCCATTGTTAGTTGGTGAGGAACAGGTCGATTTCGTGGGAGGGGGTCTAGGTAGAGGTCAACCTAGTGGGTTTGGTAGTAATTTTAATTCGGGTTGGCGTAATAATAATAATTGTAATAATAATAATTTTTGTTCCAATGGCCCCCCTGGTTTCTAATTAGCTCAAAATCCAAATAGGGGTCATGGTTCATTCTTTGGTAGGGGTTCAAATGGACAGTTCAATAAGGGGTTCAATGGACAGGTCAAGGATGGGGGGTCAAGCAGTCAGGTACAACCAGTTCAGGGTCGAAGTTATGATTTAGGGGGTAGCCTTGAGAGGATGGAGGCAATGATGAGCCAGTTAGTCGTTAAGGACCAAACCACCCAAAAGATCCTTACCGAACACGACCTTATGCTTAAGAACCACCAAGCCTCTTTCCAAGACCTTCAAAGGGTCGTAGGTGACATGTCTAGGAAACTTGGGGAGAGATTACCCGGTCAGTTTGCCGGTAACACCCAACTGAACCCTAACGCCCATGCCAAAGCCATTACCACTCGTAGTGGCAAAACCGTAGGGAACCCGAGAGTTGATGAGAGAGTAGTAGAGGAAGGTGAGGAGGTTGTAGATGAAGAAATCGAGATGGAGGCTCCCGGCAAAGTGCAATCGAGGCTAAGCCCAGCAAGTACCGCACAGCCCGGTGAGCCTCAAGGAGAGAAGAAAGTAGAGAAGCCACCCGTAGACATTAGACCTTCTCCACTCATAGACCATTCGTGCGTCCTGTTTCCTACACGTCTTAGGAACCAAAAGTACTCCAATGAATACGGGAAATTCTTGGATATCTTCAAGCAATTGAAGATTAATCTACCTTTTATTGAAGCACTCCAATCTATGCCTAAGTACGCGAAGTTCTTAAAGGACCTCCTTAGAAACAAGGAGAAATTGGGGGAGTTGTCGAATGTCCCATTGAATGGAGGGTGCTCCGCATTCGTTCTGAATAAGCTTCCGGAGAAGCTCACCGATCCCGGCGTTTTCACTATTCCATGTCTATTTGGTAGTAACACCAATACTCGAGCCTTAGCCGACCTAGGTGCTAGCATCAATTTGATGCCCTTTTCTCTCTACGAGAAGCTAGACTTAGGCGAACTTTCACCTACCCGTATGACATTATCTTTAGCCGATCGATCCATGAAATACCCGAGGGGTATTGTTTAGAACTTGCTTGTTAAGGTCGACAAGTTTGTTTTTCCTGCCGATTTTGTCATTCTTGATATGGAAGCGGATGAGAGAGTTCCTATCATACTTGGTCGTCTGTTTTTGCGTACCACTAAAGCCCTCATAGATGTATTCGATGGTAAGATCACACTTAGGGTCGGTGAGGAGAGAGTCACCTTTGAGATAGATCGTTCCATGAACCACCCGATTGGTTCCGATGACTATAGTGGTCCTTGCCATTCCGTCTATTTCTTGAACTCATTCATCTCATGTGTTGACCATTGTCTAGAGTACATTAGTGGAGCCGACTTACTAGGAGGAGAGAAAGTTGAGGAGGAGTCTTTGAGGTTGGATGAAGTAGAAGATGAGGGGATTCCTTTGATTCCCGAAGTGTTAGCCGTTAGTGATGACACCATCCCACCCCCACCCTTAGAGCTTAAGGTACTTCCATCTCATTTAGAATATGCTTTTCTAGGGAAGGGTTCCGAGCTACCCGTTATCATCTCATCGAAGTTGGAGGATGGAGAGAAGTTGAGGTTGTTGGAAGTGTTGAAGGCCAACAAATAGGCCATTACATGGAGGTTGTCCGACAATAAGGGCATAAGCCCTTCTTATTGTACTCATCGGATACTCATGGAGGATGATTTCAAGCTGGTGGTGCAACCCCAAAGGCGCCTCAACCCCAACATGCAAGATGTTGTGAAGAAGGAGGTTCTAAAACTCCTAGATGCCGGGATGATATATCCCATCTCAGATTCGCCATGGGTTAGTCCCACTCAGGTTATCCCTAAGAAGGGAGGGATGACCGTTGTCATGAATTCCAAGAATGAGCTTATCCCTTCTCGTACGGTCATGGGTTGGCGAGTGTGCATCGACTACCGAAAGTTGAATGATGCACCCGAAAGGACCACTTCCCATTTCCCTTTATCGATCAGATGTTGGAGCTCCTCGCGGGTCAACAATTTTATTGTTTTCTCGACGGTTTTTCTGGGTACTTCCAGATCCCCATCGCACCGGAAGATCTATATAAGACCACCTTCACATGCCCCTATGGCACTTACGCGTACTGACGCATGCCATTTGGGCTGTGTAACGCTCCAGCTACCTTCCAGCGGTGCATGGTTGCCATATTCCAGGGTATGATTGAGAGTTCCATGGAGGTTTTCATGGATGATTTTTCGGTCTATGGTAACTCATTCGATGAGTGTTTGAAGAACCTTGAGAGGATGTTAAAGAGGTGTGTCGAGACGAAGCTTATGTTGAATTGGGAGAAGTGTCACTTCATGGTGACTGAAGGTATTGTTTTAGGACATAAGATCTCGAGGGATGGTATCGAGGTGGATCGTGCGAAAATAGATACCATTAGCAAGTTGCCTCCACCCACTAGCGTAAAGTCGATTCGGAGTTTTCTAGGTCATGCGGGTTCTATAGACGCTTCATTAGGGATTTCTCTAAAATCACTCGCCCCATGACCCGTCTTCTAGAGAAAGACGTTCCATTCGTCTTTGACGAGGAGTGTCTTAAGGCCTTCAACCTTTTGAAGGAACAGCTTGTAAGTGCACCTATTCTTATCTCGCCCGATTGGAGCTTGCCGTTTGAGCTCATGTGTGATGCGAGTGACTATGCCGTTGGAGTGGTATTAGGACAAAGAAAGGACAAGCATTTCCACCCCATTTACTATGTGAGCAAAACGTTAAATGATGCTCAAGAGAACTACACCACCATGGAGAAAGAACTCTTAGCCGTTGTTTTCGAGTTCGACAAGTTCCGCTCGTACCTCGTTCTCTCCAAGACCATAGTTTTCACCGACCATTCTGCGTTGCGTTTTCTTTTCCAAAAGAAAGACGCCAAGCCCCGACTTATTCGGTGGATTCTATTGCTTTCCGAGTTTGATATTGAAATTAGAGATAAGAGAGGGGCCGAAAACGTAGCAGCCGATCATTTTTCACGTTTAGAGGACCCTAGGATAGAGGAGATTCATGAGGAGGAGATAGGGGACACATTTCCTCACGAGTCTATTGAGTTTGTAGAGGCCGAGAAGGAGGGATTGCCATGGTTTTGCGATTTAGTGAATTATCTTTCAAGTTGTAATATTGTAAAGGGGATGACCACACAACATAGAAGGAAGTTCCTTAGTGAGTCGAGGAAGTATGTGTGGGATGATCCGTTTCTCTTTAGAGTAGGGGGAGATAGGATACTTAGGCGATGTGTGTCGTGAGAGGAGGGTTTGAATATCCTTAAACATGTGCATGAAAGTCTAACAGGAGGCCACCATAGTGCATATGCCACCGCGCAAAAAGTGTTTGATTATGGATTTTATTGGCCTAACGTACTTCGTGATGCCGTTGAGTTCGTGAAAACTTGTGATGCTTGTCAACGAACCGGTAACATTTCAGCCAAAGATGAGATGCCTCAAAACCCAATCCAAGTATTGGAGGTTTTTGATGTTTGGGGCATAGATTTCATGGGACCCTTTCCCTTCTCAAAAGGGAATCGTTATATACTTGTGGCAATTGACTACGTGTCTAAGTGGGTTGAGGCTCAAGGTCTTCCTACGAATGAAGCCCGAGTAGTATTGAGTTTCCTCAAGAAACTCTTTTCTCGCTTCGGTACACCTAAAGCTTTAATCAGTGACCGTGGTGATATGTGGTCGAAAGCCGGTGTTCGTTTATGTCTAAGTTCATGTTTTTATTTAACTTTTAATCTCGAATAGCCTACTTGTAAAAGGATTTGTGTTTTGCAGGTCTTGTGAAGTTTAAGGAGCTAATCGGGAGCTAAACGAACCACCGGAGCCAAAAACGAGCCACCGGGAAGCGAAACGGGTAAATCGGACTCAAGAAATGAGAAAGACAGAAAGCTGAAGTTCCAGGGGCCATCTCCGACGACCATATGGTCCGTCGCCGACGGGTTGTGTAATCTTCCGTCGCCAGAATCGCCATAGACAGCAAGTTTAACCGTCGCCCACAATTGGAAACCCACACACTGTCGCCGACGGACACATCCACCGTCAGCGACGGCTCCCCTGAGTTGCTGTCACGAAATCTTTGAGTCTTGGGGTGCAGGAACGAATAAAAGACATCTCGGTCTTCAATTTTCGGTAGTTACACTTACTTTGAAGTTTTGAAACACATCTTGGAGCCAATACTCATCCTCTATCACCTACCATTCCATCCAATACCATCTCGAACATCCGAATCATCATCCGAATCACAATCACGAACCCTAATCCATCACCATTCCATTAATCTCTCAACTCACCATTACCAACCATCCACAACCCTAACCATTCATCCAATCATCCATCTTCAAGCTTCACGATGATCCAATTCGAGCTTTCTACATCCGGTGATCAAGTTTCTTCGATCATGCTCGGCTAATTTCTTGGAGGTTTCACCCCAGTGTAGGTTTTTGTAAGTCTAGGGTTTTAACATTGTGTTTGGATTGATTTTGTGACAAATTGCTTTTTGATTTGAAGCTTATGACAATTGTCTTGCATTTGTATTGAATTCATAAATTGTCGAGTGAAGATTAAATTTGACTTTATGAAATGTTTATGTGCAATTATGCCTTGTCTAGGTTAGAGTTTACATGTTCTTGGTAACGAAGTGCATTGTGGTCCGTTCTTTATAACGTTGATAACTCTTGGCACCTAAGCCGTGTAACACTAAATTCGTTAATCACTTTTGCAATTGAATCAATTCTAAAACGTTTAGAAATCCTAGGAATGCAACTACCGAACCGGGTGTGAGCCTTGTTTTCTCTATATTGCTTAAACTTCTAATTACATTTGTTGCAATTGTTAATTGTGCGTAATCAATCAAACCAATCACTTAGTAATTTTAATTCACATCTCTCAATTAAACAAAAATACAAAAATATATCATTGCAAGCTTCATAAGTGTGACATCTTTTACAATTCATTCAAGTCCATTCGCAAACCACAGACTCTTCGTGGTTCGACCCCATGCTACCACTAACTATTTGTTAAGGGTAATTTGGGACTATAAATATTATCTTTGACCGGAGCGCAACACTCCGACCATCGAAAGAGTCACAAGAAGAAACCTAGCAAGCCGGTTAGAAGCAACTATTGCTTCTAATCAAACCAATCAAACACCACAACTCACACCGACCATTGAAACCGATTCAATGGCAAACCAAAACTCCAATCACCCAAACCAAAACCAATTCCAATCTCGAGGAACCTTTTACCCCGCCCAAAATGTTCAACCCATGCCTCAAGAGCGACAGGGTGGTAACAACAACAATGGACCACCCACACCACCTTTTCAAAACCAAAATCCCAATAACACCCAACGAACACCCCAACAACAAAACCTTCATCGACACAATTCTTTACCCATCAACCTTGATGACCGGAATGTCAACTCCGACCGTCGAGGTAATCGAGATCGTGGCAATCCCGTGAACGAAGACCCATTCTTCAACATAGACGATTGGAGGAACGCCATCCCTGATGACGAACCATACAGTGTTCCCAGTTATCAATCGCCGGAACATGTGAGCGTGCATACGGAAAATTTGGATGATGGAGGATATTATGATGATCGGGCTAACGATGACGAAGATTGGGGATATGTGAATCGGGGTAATATTTACAATGCACGAAGATTTGAAGATGACGAGTTTGGCTATCAAGACGCCAACTATGTAGGGGATGATGATTACGGGTACGGGGATAGAAGAAATGACGGTTACGAAAATAACCGCCAACCACGAAATAACAATCAAAGGAACCGGAACGATGGGTTTTACAACAACAACAATGCCAACCCTAACCGGATTCCTCGTTTCGTGGGAGAGGGTAATCAAAGGGGTAACCAAGGTAGAAATCAAGGTGGTGATCGAAGAGGTGATAGAAGAGACAACCGAAGGCCGGTCGATCAAGAGGTTAATGGTCCACAACGTCGTCAACAACCTCCACGGGGAGTGAATGATCGTTTTCGACCGGTAGTTACCGACAATGATTCTCCTATAGTGTGTGAAAGGAGAATGTTCGATTGCAAACCCCATTACATCAATATACTTCCCCACTTCAATGGGAGGTCCAATGATGAGCCGTATACGCACTTGGCGGAGTTTTCTTCCATTTGCAACACCATCGGGGGGCACAATTTTGCACTAGAGGAGGTCAAACTTCGCTTGTTCCAATTTTCGTTGAAAGACAAGGCAAAACAATGGTTTCTCACACTTCCGGAGAATAGCATCCGGACATGGGGAGAGATACAACAAGTCTTTTTAGACGAATATTATTCGATGGTGAAGACCGACGACACTAGGGATGAAATAAGGTCGTTTCGGAAACTATCGAGTGAACCGTTACATGAAGTATTCACTCGATTCAAAGAATTGATGCGGAGATGCCCACATCACCAAATAGAAAAGTGGGAATTGGTGAAGTGCTTTGTACATGGTTTGGATGACGTGACATGGAACCGCCTTGAATCAACAAGCAACGGGACTCTCTTGAGCAATCACGAAGATAATGATTGGGAATTTTTGGAGCGGATGAGCAAACGGTCAAAAGAGAAGGAATCGGCCGATAGAGCTAAGAAACATCCCATTTCCCGGTCACTTCCCGATCTTGATTCTAAAGATCGAATCTCTACCTTAGAGCGGGAAATGGCTCGCATGAAGAAGAAGGAAGTGAACGCGGTACAATTCGTGGTTTGTGAAGAATGTGGAGATATTGGGCATAGAACCGAGCAATGTCCAACGGGATCGAGTGACTACACCGAGGAGGTAAACCAAGTGTATGGGGATCGAAAGCAATATGACATGAACTCCAACACTTACCATCCGAGTTTGAGAAATCACCCTAATTTCCGGTATGGCAAATCTTCGAATCAAATGAATCCGAATTTCCAAGCGGGGAATCAAGGTGGTCAAGGAGGGTCTTCGTATAACAATCGTCAAGGTGGTAACCAAGGGAGTTACCAAAGGAATTACAACCAAGGTGGTAATCAAGGGTATCAAAACCGTGAAGGCAACTATCAACGAGGTTACAACCAAGGTGGAAATGGGGGTGGTGCATCAAACTCCCAAGGTGATGATTCGATTAATTCGAAACTAGATGCCATCATGAATACTATGAGCACTCTTACCAACTCACATCAAGCTCTCATGAATTCAAATCAAGAAATTAAAACTGAAATGCGGAAAGAGTTCGAAGTGAGGGATAAATCCCAAAAGGCATTAGAGAAACAAGTGGGGCAACTTGCTCAAGAGATGGCTCAAATTCATGGAAGTGGAGGAGGACTTCCAAGTGATACCACGGTGAACCCTAAGCATCAAGGGTCGAACTCGAGGAACACACGTGAGGTACCAATTAATAAAATTACTTTACGTAGTGGTCGAGTCATAGATAATGATGTTGAGCCACCACCCGAGTTTGTTGAAGGGGTGGTGGAAGATGCGAGTGACGATGAAGGTAATAACGGTCAAACGGGTCAAAATAAAAATGATTTAAAAAGTAATAACAATACACCCGTTGTGACTGTTCCCGTCCCAAAGGCTAAGGAAAAGGGTGTGGAGGTTAATACCGCCCCTTATCCCGAAGCTTTGTTGGGAGCATCTAAGAAGGTGGTAAATAAACGAGTCCCACAACAAGAAGAGATGTGGGAAATTTTTAAGCAAGTAAAAATCAATTTACCACTTCTAGATGCAATTAAGCAAGTACCTTCATATGCAAAATACTTGAAAGACCTATGCACCCAAAAACGAACTCACAAGTTTCCTAAGAAACTTGATTTAACCGATGTGAGTTCGATTCTTTCGGGTGCACTTCCACCAAAACTTCAAGATCCGGGGGCGCCCATTATTTCAATACAAATTGGGGAATTTAAAATGACATGGGCACTTTTGGATCTTGGGGCAAGTGTGAGTATCTTGCCGGGTAGTTTATATGACCAATATGATTTTGGTCCCCTTCAAGTGTCGAACACCACCGTGGTGTTAGCCGACTTAACTCCTAAACTACCCCGTGGGATAGTCACGGATGTAATAGTCAAGGTCGAGGACTTTTACTATCCGGTGGACTTTCTTGTATTAGATTATGTCTCTTTGGACCGAACCAAGCAACCAACGGTGATCCTCGGTCGACCATTTTTGGCAACATCGAATGCCCAAATTAATTGTAAATCGGGCACAGTCGACATGACTTTTGGTAACCGTCGGTTGTGGTTAAATGTTTTTTCAGGATTGACGGATCCTCTAGTTAGCGATGAATGCTACATGGCGGACATCGTTGATGAGTGTATACCTCTATGCGACATTAGTGTTGAAGAGGAAAACACAATAGAGGAATGTTTCATGTTCGACAGGTTACAAGGAGAGACAAATCGGAGCATGGATGAAGAAGTGAGAGAGTTGGAGGTTATGGCGGCAAGGAAAGGAAGGCCCACTTGGACACATCAAGTGGAAAGTATTCCAGAAACCATTGATACAAAGCTGAAGCCGTCGTTGGAAGAGCCTCCGGTGCTAGAGTTGAAGGTGCTACCCAAGCATCTTAAGTGTGCTTATGTGGGTGAAGGTAGCACACTCCCGGTTATCATTGCATCTAATTTGACCGGGGAGCAAGAAGAGAAGTTGATGAGAATTTTGATCACTCATAGAGCCGCTATCGGGTGGACCATTGCAGATTTGAAGGGAATTAGTCCCTCGGTAGTGATGCACAAGATCATCACTGATGATGGCATGAATCCTTCTCATGACACACAACGGAGATTAAATCCAAACATGCGAGAAGTTGTCAAGAAGGAGGTATTGAAGTGGCTAGATGCGGGTATTATATACCCTATTTCGGATAGCCAATGGGTGAGCCCAACACAAACGGTTCCTAAGAAAGCAGGCATTCAAGTCGTCATAAATGACGCAGGTGAAGAGGTCGCCACTCGGCCGGTAACCGGGTGGCGTATTTGTATTGACTATAGGAAGTTAAATGCTGCTACTTCCAAAGATCATTTCCCTTTGCCATTTATTGACCAAATTGTTAAGAAATTGGCCGGACAAAAATTTTATTGTTTTCTGGATGGATATTCCGGATACAATCAAATTGCTATACATCCGGAAGACCAAGCAAAGACTACTTTTACTTGTCCATACGGTACCTTCGCATTTAGGCGAATGCCCTTTGGACTTTGTAATGCCCCCGCCACCTTTCAAAGGTGTATGACGAGTATCTTTTCAGATACGGTGGGGGAGTCTTTGGAAATCTTCATGGATGATTTCTCAATATTTGGGTCATCATTTGATGCATGCCTTGACCAACTCGAAAAAGTTTTGCAAAGATGTTTTGAGAAAAAATTGGTTTTGAGTTGGGAAAAGAGCCATTTTATGGTTCAAGAAGGGATTGTGTTGGGGCATGTCGTCTTGAGTCGTGGGATTGAGGTGGATAGAGCAAAGGTGCAAGTCATATCCACTTTGCCCTATCCTACAAGTGTTAAGGGTGTTCGGTCGTTTTTTGGGACACGCGGGGTTTTATAGGAGGTTCATAAAAAGCTTTAGTGATATAACAAAACCCCTATGCAATTTGTTGTTAAAAGATAAAACATTTGATTTTGATAAAAATTGCCAAAACGCCTTTAACATTTTGAAGAAAAAGTTGGTTGAGGCCCCAATTTTGCAATCACCGAATTGGTCTTTACCATTCGAAATTATGTGTGATGCAAGTGATTATGCGGTGGGGGCCGTATTGGGTCAAAGGGTTGACAAGAAACCGGTTGCCATTTACTACGCAAGTAAGACTCTCTCGGATGCACAATTAAATTATACAACCACCGAGAAAGAGCTACTTGCGGTGGTATATGCGTTGGATAAATTTCGTGCTTATATATGGGGTACTAAAGTCATCGTTTATTCTGACCATTCTGCAGTTAGGTATCTCATGGACAAGAAGGATGTGAAGCCGAGGTTAATCCGATGGGTTCTCTTGCTACAAGAGTTTGACTTGGAGATTAGAGACAAGAAAGGGAGTGAGAATGTGGTTGCGGACCACTTGTCTCGATTGGTTGTGGAGGAGGATTCTTCCCGTGAAGAGATCAATGAGAACATTCCTGATGAACAAATTTTAAAAGTTGGAATACTACCATGGTATGCTAATATCGTTAATTATTTGGTTACAGGTGATTTGCCGGCTCATTGGGATAGAAGGAAGAGGTTGCACTTCCTATCTCTAATCAAGTACTACACGTTGGAAGAACCAGACTTATTCAAGTTTTGTCCAGATCAAGTCGTTCGAAGATGCATACCCGATGAGGAGATTCCTAGCGTCTTGATGCACTTGCATTCATTTGCTTGTGGGGGCCATTTCAGTGGTCACAAAACCGGGCACAAAGTGCTCAATAGCGGTCTTTATTGGCCGACTATTTTCAAGGATGCTTTTAATTTCGCTAAAAATTGCGTAGAGTGTCAAAAGTTAGGGGGTATTTCAAAAAGGGATGAAATGCCCATGCAACCGATCCTCATTGTAGATATTTTTGATGTGTGGGGGATCGATTTCATGGGCCCATTCCCTAATTCGCATGGCAACTTATACATCTTGGTGGCGGTCGATTATGTATCTAAGTGGGTCGAAGCGATTGCCACCAAGACGAATGATCATACTGTTGTTTGCAATTTTGTACAAACAAATATAATTTCTAGATTTGGGATTCCCTGGGTAATCATTAGTGATGGGGGATCTCATTTTAAGAATTTTAATTTTGGTAAACTCTTAAAACGGTATGGTGTTGACCATCGAATTGCTACCCCTTACCACCCACAAACAAGCGGTCAAGTGGAGGTTTCCAATAGGCAAATAAAAGAAATTTTGCAAAAGACCGTTCGACCTGACCGAAAGGATTGGTTGACGAAGTTGAATGATGCTTTATGGGCTTATAGAACGGCTCATAAAACACCTATTGGAACCACTCCCTATCGCTTAGTTTATGGGCGAAATTGTCACTTGTCGGTTGAGCTTGTACATCGTGCTTGGTGGGCTATTAAAGAAGTTAACATGAAATACGATGATGCAGGTAAAGAGCGGAAATTAAAGCTTTGCGAGTTGGAGGAGCTTAGGGAAAAAGCGTATGAGTGAGCCTCAAAATACAAGGATGATATGAAGAGGGCACATGACGCGAAGTTGAAGCCGAAGGAGTTTGAAGTGGGTCAAAAGGTTTGGCTATACAATTCAAGGCTTAAATACTTCCCCGGTAAGCTCAAGAGCAAATGGATGGGCCCGTACGTGATTACACGGGTCGGAAAGCTTGGAGATGTTACAATCAAGGACCCGAAGAATGGGTCAAAGCAAACGGTTAATGGACATCGCCTTAAACCGTTTCTTGATGGTAACAATGAGAAAAAGGATGAGAATGTGGAGTTGGTAAACTTCGTGGTAAGTGTGCCAACTTATGAGGTCAACTGAAAGGACCGGTAACGTTTCGTGTAAAGTTATGTATAATTATTTCATTGTTTGAGTGTGGATATAATTGTTCTAGTTTCTATACTAACCCTTGTAATTGTGTGAAGTCCGGACATTTCGAATGGGTCTTAAAGACAAAAGGTATGTTTTTAGACTTATTTGTATGTATTAGGGACAATACACGACTTTTCGGGGGGTGGTAGGGCCGTAACGGTTTTCGCGATTTCAAAATTTTAACCTATAAAAATTTACAAAAAGATTTTAATAATTTTTAGGATTTTTGTATGTATTTAGTCCCCTTAGAAAAAAGTTCATAAAATCCCTCATATTTTTCATTAAAAAAATTGAAAAATAAAAAAAGTGATTTTGGGGGAACCGTCGCCGACGGTCAATCCCTGCGTCCCCCACGGTGCCTCAGTGTGTCCGTCACCCAAAATTCCACCGTAGACAGCCACTTAGGCCGTCGCCACTTTTTCAAAATTCCTTATACCGTCGCCGACGGACAGTCTCACCGTCGCCGACGGCGCACCAATATTCATCCGACGCAGATCGTTTTTTTTTAGCCTAGATTCGAACCCACAACCTTTGAACCCTTTTCAAACCTTTATGAAACTGGTATAGGCCATATAATTCGACCTTAGGGACCCTCATCTGACCACAACACATTCTAGTCCACTCATATTCTGCATTCATCACACCTACTCCTTCCATTCAACTTCCTCTTTTTCACAATTTCAACCAAGAACCCTAATCTTCTTCTTCTCATAACTCCTTCGATTCTCACCCAAATCCAATGATTCTTGAGCCTAAATTGTGTAGTTTTTCGAGAGGAACAAAACCCCCATAACGGTTTCCATCAATTCTTGCTCGTTTGCAAGATTTCTGGGTGTGAGTTTTTAGGGTTTTGAAGAGTGTTCATCCAAGTCTTTTGCTTTGCACTTTTTCTTAGTTCTTCTTGTTTATCTACACTCAAGGTATGAAATTTCAGTAAATTTATGCATGATTATCATTTACATTGTGGGTTTCTTTTGAAATTTTAAGCTTAGTGTTTAAGAGTAGATTGTTTATCATAATGTATGATGTTTTAGCATAAACTCAAGAATGCGTACTTGATTTGGGTGGGATTTGAGCATGCTTTAGTTTGGTGATGTGATTACACTAGATTTTTGCATGGTTGAGCATAGTTGTAATGTTGAGTATTGTTGAAACCATGAAATTTTGAGAAATCTTGTGAATAAACATGCTAAATTGATATGTAGATGTTAAAATGAGCGACTTTGGAAGTTTAAAAAGGCGATTTTGCATCTAATTATTGATTGAAATTCAACATTGCATATTATGTTCAAAGTTTGAGATTGTTTGAAGATTTGGGGTGTACTAATTGTTGTCTTGTCTTTTGATTGTAGATATGTTTGAAAGAAGCAAGAAAGCAAAGACCTCCGGGCAAGGTTCGTCTTCAGGAGCCGGGTCAGGCTCGGGGGAATATCAAAAGCGTTGGGAACAATTAAGTAATGTAGTGGAAGGTGATGGGCAACTTATCCGACAAGATTGGGATTGGGAGGAGGCCAAGAATAGTCAGTCGGCCTCAGTATGGAAAGACGAAAAACTGAAGGCTCTTTCCCGGTACCGAAACAAGAAATTAGAGGCGAAGATGTGGAAAATGAAGATGGTCACGGGTGTTTCAAAGCCCGTACCCGAGAGGGCAGTGTGTGAGCGTACGGTGGATGTCGAAGAATTTCGAAAAATCGGCATTGTTCAAAAGTTTGAAAAGCTTGGGTGGGAATGGGTTCTTGATTGGTGCGAGGATATAACCACCCGGGTGTATTTGAGCGCGGTTTGTGAATGGCTATCTACGCTATGGTTTGAGCATTCTGATGGGCCGGTCCTACGTGGCGGTTAGTCGGTAATATTGGCAAAAACCAAATGATCATGTCATTCGAGCACATGAATGCTATAGCGAGATTTGATTCGCTTGGGATGGAAGCATATGATTACTATGGTTATGATAAATTTTTGGATAATAAAAGAAATGAAGCTGATCCGCCACAAATGCTAGCATCCGTATTGACAGGTTCTGGGGGTGCAGGGGAGTCGAGAAGCGATTTGTCTTTGATGGGAAAATATTACATGGCATTTCGTTAGAAAATGTTATGGTGTGGTATGGGGACCGCGGTAAAGTGAAGGCACCCGACTGCCGGGTTCTACATTCGCTGTTGTATGGGATGCCCAAGCTATCATGGCGTCAAATTATGATGATCAATACATGGGATACAAGGGAATCATTCAAGCGGAAGATGATCCCTTATGCAAGGTTGATTAGCGCAATGATTCTGCAGCAGAATGCATTGCCTCAGGAGTCACTGTGGGTGTCTAAACCCATCGATCAGTTCAACTTCGCCTCCATAAGGCGACATTGGAAGATGACGGTGAAAGCTTTTGGTCATCTTCACACGGTTGAAGATGAACAAGGAGATAGTTACCGATTCAATGAACAGAGATAGGGTGATGAAGAAGAAGGCGATGAGGAGATGTCTGATGTTGAGGAGGAGATGGATCCTTCCGGTCCGCGGGGACCGAGGCGGAGGTATAGGAAGCAGCATAGGGAAATCTCTGCCAATGTGGCAGACTTTGTAAACCAAAGGCAGATACCGTCATACCGGTTGTGGACCCGTGGGCAACAAGCGGTTTACGATAATGTATCGGCCGGCATTGGTGAAGCGAGAGAATACCATGCGAGCAGGAGAGAATGGGAAGAGGCGCAAGGGGCGTACTCGCAAGAGCAATGGGGTTTTCAAGCATCCTTTCGCGAGAGGGTGGAGAAACAGATGGAAGAACAACAACTGCAACAAGCGTTACAACAGTCTCAAGTGGAACGCTTGTTACAGTTGCAAGAGGAAGAAAGGGCCCACAGACGGGCGTGGGAGGAAGATGAGGCTAGGCGTCAAAATGCACAAAGAGAATTAGATCAACGTCGATGGAGAGCTTTGGCCGTCTCTAACCAAATGGCTCTTAATAACACCAAAGTGCTCCACGATTAGGAGCGACATCAAAGAGACTATCAAGCCGGTCTCCCATATGCCGAACACTCGGGATGGACTGATTACCTCAACCTCCCCCATCCACAAGGGCCATCCGATCCAACCCCTCATTGGCCCGAGGCAGTTGGCTCTAGCTTCATCCCGATTCCTTACCAACCACCACCTCAAGGGGAGCAGAGTCCACTCGATAACTATAGGGAGATGTTTGAGGCCCTCACTGGTTATCAATACCAGCCAAACCCGCCAGTGAACCCTAACGAGAGATATCAGCGGTAGAGGCAAGGTATGTTTGTGTTGTTGTTGTTGTATATTATTTTGTTTTCGTTATTTCTATTTCGTATTATTTATTTTCGCCTAGTTAAATGAACGTTGTGGGTGTGTTCCCTATATAACCCTCACGAGACCTCTCGTCCTCCCAAGCTATTGGGGGGTTTAAAAGGGCTTGTTGCATAAGCTAAATGCAACCGTGATTCCTACAAAAGTGAGTTAGGTTTGTTGTTGTTGTAAATTATTTTCCACATAAATCAAAGTGAAATAACGTATAGCTTGGTAGTATTTTCATAAAAGTGGTAGAACTAGGTAACTAACAAATTTTGATGGTTGTGAGAAGCATGCTTCTACACAAGGGTTAAGATTTGTAGGTACATTGGGTTCGTGGGACAACCACTTTCATGAAGAGAAGAGGAGCACACGAGGAATGAGCTCAGAAATCAGGTGCATACGTTTCTTTTTACTTTTGATCTTTAGATTAGCAAATAAGTGGATTGTAAAGTGTACATTATTTTTCCGGGGTGAAATTTTGGGGAAGTTAGTCGTGTCACATCCCTAGTGTGCTTTAAAAACTCTAGTTCTTAGACATTGAGGACAATGTTTACCTCAAGTGTGGGGATGGGGGAGTAGTAAAAGTTTTAGATTTTGACCCGTTCATTTAAATACCACACATTGAGGACAATGTTTACCTCAAGTGTGGGGATGGGGGAAAATTTCAAAAAAAAATTTCAAAAATGTCTTGTTTCAAAAGCGTTCTTAAAGCACAAGTAACTAAGTCAACGAGGGATGTTACAACCAATTTGGTCTTTTGTCATGGTCAAGTTCGAATTAATAGCATGACGAATATTTAGCGGGTGGTTATTCAGGAATAATCCGCCTAAGAAACTAGTATTTTATGCATGTCACATACCATACCCTTTTAGATATGTGAAGTTTTTGAGCCACTTTTATATCATAGATTACATACCTATGTTTCTTTGTTTGAGTGGACCATTAGTCATATATTGTAGAACTTGCAACTTTGGATACGTTTGAGACCATGGACCGAATACAAGCACGAGAATGATTAAGGCATTAGGTAAACCTTTTCTTTTAAAACCATTTATCTATCCTTACCCAAACAAATTCCCTAGTCGCCCATTTTGAGCCTAATCCCTTCGTTTGATCACCCTATAGCCCATAACCTTAAACCTTTTTTTTTTCTTTTAAACCCGTGTGATGGAAATTCGATTATAGGAGTCATATTTGTTTAGTTGTTCTTGATTGTTTGCATATAAAAAAATCAATCAGAAAATATTATGAAAAATAATTGAAAATTGTTGAAAAAAAACACAAAAAGAAGTGTTAGTAGTTGTTGAATAAAAGGCGAATGTTGTTGCCTCTTATTTGGTGTTTATAGTTAGTTTTGTTAGAATAGTCATTTGTAATAAAAATCGAATTTTCATCACCTTAGCCACTTTAAAATATCCTAATTCCTACCCTTAGCCTAGCCCTGTTACAACCCTTACAAAGACCTTATGACTTGTGCTTAGTATTCGTGATCAATGGTGGAGAATGATTGAGTTGCAAGCTTATGCGGGTATGTGTTCTAATCGGTTTTGATTGAATATTCTTTGAAGTGCTAATACATTATAAACATTAGCCAATTTACAAGCCGAGTGGAGAGAACATTGTGAGGGATGTGCTTGAATTGTTGGTTTCACGGGCGGGTTAATCTTGGGTAACCATTTTTGTATGTGAATCACCTTACCGTTAAATATGTTGAAAATTGTAAAGAGTTTGAACTTTAGCATGACATTAGACCTTAACCTTCGTATCGGGAATGGGGAGTGTATTCGTTGTTCGACCCACGTGAAAGTGAAAACAGATTTGCTTGAGGGCAAGCAAAAGACAAGTGTGGGGATGTGATATGTGGTCGAAAGCCGGTGTTCGTTTATGTCTAAGTTCATGTTTTTATTTAACTTTTAATCTCAAATAGCCTACTTGTAAAAGGATTTGTGTTTTGCAGGTCTTGTGAAGTTTAAGGAGCTAATCGGGAGCTAAACGGACCACCGGAGCCAAAAACGAGCCACCGGGAAGTGAAACGGGTCAATCGGACTCAAGAAATGAGAAAAACAGAAAGCTGAAGTTCCAGGGGCCGTCGCCGACGACCATATGGTCCGTCGCCGACGGGTTGTGTAATCTTCCGTCGCCAGAATCGCCATAGACAGCAAGTTTAGCCGTCGCCCACAATTGGAAACCCACACACCGTCGCCGACGGACACATCCACCGTCGGCGACGGCTCTCCTAAGTTGTTGTCGCGAAATCTTTGAGTCTTGGGGTGCAGGAACGAATAAAAGACATCTCGGTCTTCAATTTTCGGCAGTTACACATACTTTGAAGTTTTGAAACACATCTTGGAGCCAATACTCATCCTCTATCACCTACCATTCCATCCAACATCATCTCGAACATCCGAATCATCATCCAAATCACAATCACGAACCCTAATCCATCACCATTCCATTAATCTCTCAACTCACCATTACCAACCATCCACAACCCTAACCATTCATCCAATCAACCATCTTCAAGCTTCACGATGATCCAATTCGAGCTTTCTACATCCGGTGATCAAGTTTCTTCGATCATGCTCGGCTAATTTCTTGGAGGTTTCACCCCGGTGTAGGTTTTTGTAAGTCTAGGGTTTTAACATTGTGTTTGGATTGATTTTGTGACAAATTGCTTTTTGATTTGAAGCTTATGACAATTGTCTTGCATTTGTATTGAATTCATAAATTGTCGAGTGAAGATTAAATTTGACTTTATGAAATGTTTATGTGCAATTATGCCTTGTCTAGGTTAGAGTTTACATGTTCTTGGTAACGAAGTGCATTGTGGTCTGTTCTTTATAACGTTGATAACTCTTGGCACCTAAGCCGTGTAACACTAAATTTGTTAATCACTTTTGCAATTGAATCAATTCTAAAACGTGTAGAAATCCTAGGAATGCAACTACCGAACCGGGTGTGAGCCTTGTTTTCTCTATATTGCTTAAACTTCTAATTACATTTGTTGCAATTGTTAATTGTGCGTAATCAATCAAACCAATCACTTAGTAATTTTAATTCACATCTCTCAATTAAACAAAAATACAAAAATATATCATTGCAAGCTTCATAAGTGTGACATCTTTTACAATTCATTCAAGTCCATTCGCAAACCACAGACTCTTCATGGTTCGACCCCTTGCTACCACTAACTATTTGTTAAGGGTAATTTGGGACTATAAATATTATCTTTGACCGGAGCGCGACACTCCGATCACGTGGTACTCACTTTTGCAATGCATTGATGGAAAAGTTGCTTGCACGCTACGGAGTCACTCATCGTTTGTCTACCGCGTACCATCCACAGACGAGTGGTCAAGTGGAGAACGCGAATCAAGGTATCAAATGTATTTTAGAGAAAACCGTTGGAAAGAATAGAAAGGATTGGTCCGACAAGCTTGACGATGCATTGTGGGCGTTTCGAACTGCTTACAAAACACCCTTAGGAACCACACCATTTATGATCGTCTATGGAAAAGCTTGTCATCTTCCCGTAGAGCTAGAACACCGAGCACTTTGGGTGTTAAAAACCGTTAACCTTGATATGACCGAAGCCACTAGGAAACATTTCTTTCAAATCCATGAGCTTGAGGAGCTTAGGGATGCGGCTTATGCTCGATATTTAGGCATTAAGGAGAAAACAAAAGCCCTACATGATCGTAAGTTAAGGAAGATCAAGGAATTTAGCAAGGGTGATAGAGTACATCTCTACTATTCGAGATTGAAATTGTTTGCGGGTAAGTTGAAGTCGAAGTGGTCGGGACCGTATATGGTTCATTATGTGTTTTCGTACGGAGCGGTTGAGATTATGGATGAGTCTGATGGCCGGAGTTGGAAGGTAATTGGCCACCGTTTGAAGCACTATATTGGAGGAGCGATAGATAAGAGCGAGATGGAGGAAACTCCTCTCGAACTCCCACCAAAAGCCGCCACTTAGTGCTTTGGGATGAAAACCCAAGTGTAGAGTATGTACCGTTTGTAATTTCGTTATTTTTCGTAATTTTCGTAGTTTTTCGTGTCTTTGTTTTCCGTGTTTGAGTATTTTGTAGGAATCACAACTATCGAGGAGCTGAATTTGCGAAGAAAACGACATTCCAGGTAAGTCCCAACACTTAGAAAAAAAATTGGGATGGTTTTGGAAAGCTTGGGTAATACTTAGAATTTTTTCTAAGGCATTAAACTTGATTTTTTGCGAAACCTACTGTTAAAAATGTCCACTCGCATGCCGCCACAGCAAAACACCACAGTCGCGTAACGCGAGCCCTAGGTCCAAAAATCTGCTTTGAACCGTGTCGTCGCGGCACGCCACCACACCTGAACCTTCCAGTCACGTTACGCGACCCCCCAACTTGACCCTTCATTTTGAACCACCCCGTGGAGTCACGCCACAGCTGACATATTTCCTTGTGGCGTCGCGCGACTGCCTTCCAGATCGATTAAAACCCCTTTTGCTCAGCTTTCTTCCCCAAATCTCACACAAACCCTTATCCCTTACCCCCCGCCCACCGCCGAATACTCATCCCACCACCATTACTCCACCGATTCACCACCGAATTCCACCATCTCACCACCATTTTAATCGGAATCCATCCCTCTACAAAACCCACCGAAGATTGGACACTTCTGACCTCTGATTTGTTCCGATTTGGGACCCCTATTCACAAACTTTTAACTTTTTCTTGCAAATTCTTCAGTAACTCAGGCATGTAATCTGCATTATTCTCTTATATATATTGATTAGATTCTTTGTTTAGGTCATTTGTTTGTCCATCGAGTCAGTTGGTCAGAGTCATGACTAGTGTCAAGTTGTGTTTTAGTTATTTCTTTAGGTTAGTAGTCGAGTCAAGTTTCGCTCAGTTGTTCGAGTCCTTGTTTGGGTCTAGTCAGTTTGTTCTTTAAGTTTGTTAGGTTAGTCGTGTTTTAGTGCATTTAGTGGTTTTCTTTGTCGGGTCATTGTGGATCAGTCAAGTCAGCCGTGTGGCTGTGTCGGTTTAGTCGTGAGTTGAGATGTGTCGAGTTCGGATATGTTAGTGTTATTGATGGGTGCGGACGGCTTGGTTTGGGATTTGCTTTAGAACTTGTATCATCACCTTGTGTTTCGTATATGGATAGTTCGGATTTTGCGTTATGTTAAGTGATGATAATCCTGTTTTTGGGTGCGGGTGGTGCGGTTTGGTATTGTTGAATTGACTTTGCTTGATGATTGATTGGTATGGAATATCGACTTAAAGTTCGAACCTTTCACAATGAAACGGAATTTTTGCAAAAAGGGAAACCCTCCTTTAACTAGGCGGACTTTTTCAAATGCTAAAAATTTGGTTTTAAATTAATAAACGGCTGAATTTGTGCAAGGTTGGACTTCAATGTCTTGGTTAGGCACTAGAATTTAATTGCGGACAATTAAAGTGCCGAGAGGGGGTAGTGTACATTGAGTCCAAGTTAGCGTGTCTTTTTGTCTTTTTAGTCATTTTTAGTCTAGTTCGAGTCTAATTTTGTCGGTCTTGGGTTTACTTGCACGTACAAGTGAATTAGGCTCGCCCGTACTCAATCTCCGTTCGGGCGAGTTTAATTATTACTTAGCAATTGTAAAAAGTAACCCGTTTGTTTTTAATTCAACTTTATTTTCAGAATTTAGCCGCGAATGAAATGCTATACGGCTATTCTAATTTATAAAAAAAAAAAGTTAAAAACACCAAAAATAGTTTATGATTGTTGATTGTCTGCTTGTTTTGTCTTGTTAAATATCTATTTTGCAGACATGGCAGTTGCGGGTAGCAGCTCAGGATGTAGTACTAGGGCCTGGAAGAGGGGTGCGGATCAGATAGCACAGGAGGATCCGATTGCACAGGAGACTCCGATTTTACAAATAGGTGCTCAGGATCCGAGGTTAAGGAAAATCAAATATCAAAGGGCTCATGAATGGATTCCAACAAGTAAAGTTAATAGACTTGACCACCCAATACTACAGTTCGTGCTAGATACAAATGAAGCTGAAGGACACAAAATTGTTTCAACACAGGTGAATAGATTGGACTTGGTTGGATGAGATAGGCTCTAGGCAGGAGGTGTTGGACCTCTTGGGTCCAAAGTTGAGAGATATGCTAGACTGTGGGTTGGATCAGTATGAAGAGCTAGTTCTTGAGTACCATAGCACGTGGAAACACAAAGAAGGAAAGTTTGATGATGACAAAGTTGTGTCTTTCAGTCTGGGGAGGCAAGTATTCGAGATGAATATGGCGAGGTTTGCTATTGTGTCTGGTTTTTATACGGAGGAAGCGGTGAAGCAGCCTGGGTTTGTGACTAGTCTGAGAGGTGCGTATACGATTTATAGGGAGCACAGTGTTGGAGGGGCTGAGTTACGTCGTTTCTGGAGGACGATTTCTGACCACCCATTTGCAGTTACGAACCTGATTACGTCGGTTCGTAAATCGGTTTACCGGTATGTTTTGAAGATCTTATCGACTACGCTGGTGGGGCAGAAATCAGGTGAAAATAAAGCGAATTGGATTGAGTTGTTCATTCTCATGTGTCGGGGGGAGAACCGGGAAATGAACTTGGCTACGGTGTTAGCGGATTCATTCAGCAGGGGGCGTCGAGGTGGTCACAGAGCTGCGTTGGATATGGGCCCTTATATTACTCGTAATGCATTAAATCTGGGGGTGTTTGACAAGTATATTCCCCGATTCTTACATGAAGGGCCGAAGACGATGACGTTCGGTATTAAGGAGTTGCAGCAGGCAGGGATTGTGTCGTATACTGAGCCTTACGGCTGGGAGCCGATTAGGCAGGGCCCGCAGATGCAGCCGCCCGCGGGACATCCAGCTGATGATGTGATGATGCAGATTGATCCTACACACCGTCAGCGGCCACCACAGCGACATGGGCGGCCGGCGCCGCAGTACCCGCGTAGGCAGCCGCCACCTGAGCCGCTCACTTTGCAGTTATTCTCTGGCTATGTGGAGCAGAGGTTTGACAGGCTGAAGCATCTGATTCAGACGGGTCAGGAGAGACAGGAGGATGCTCTTAGATATATCATGAGCAGGCATAGCATGGGGATTCCGGACTTCTTTCAGCCGAGACAGCAGGGTAGCTCGGCCGGTGCTGGAGAGAGATTTAATCCGGTTCCCCCGTTTCATGTATTTGGTGAGGGTAGCTCAGGAGCAGGAGGTAGAGAGAGTAGCAGTGAGGAGACTACCAGCGAGCATGACGAGGATTAGTGTGGGGATGTTGAGGATGCAGCAGCACTGATGGACTATATCTTTTGTTTTATTTTTCTTTTATGCTGTTTTCATCCTCATATTTTGGTTTATACTGATATACTTAAAACAGGTTGGTAGGGTTGTTGGTTGGCTGATATACACTGCTGATGGTTTGTGTTTGAAACTGATACTTTTGATGGTATATATATTATGATCTTTTCGTAGTGTTTGTTTATGATGTTGATAGGTTGATGTTAGTAGTCGCTTTCGTTCGCGTGTCTGAGATAAGGAGTTGTGTGCTGAGCGCGTTTCGAACTGGAGGGCTTATGTGGAAACGACTGGCACTTTGACAGTCTCACATATTCAGCTAAGTCGTTTCTCTTATATTCTTGTATTCTTTTATTTCTTTATTTGTTTAGTTCGTTCTTAGTTTAGTGGTAATTTAGGTAGTCTTGAGTCGTATTTCCATTCTTGCATTAGGGACAATGCAACCTTTAAGTGTGGGGATGGGATACATGTAAATAGTAGTAGTAGTCGAGTCATAAATATGAAAAATACAAAAAAAATAAAAATTTAAAAAAAAATCCAAAAAAATTGAAAAATCAGAAAATGTCTTTCGAATAAAGAAGTTTGCAAAATTAATACGGAAAATGATAGAAAAGATGAGTTTTTGCTCGAGGTCAAATAATAATAATAAGAGATTAAATAAGTCGAGCTTGTGTCTAGTTAGGGATATGTGAATAGGCCCGGGTTTGGTTTTAGGTCCCTTTGATTTAATATACCTTAATTGTCGGTCTACTAGTGGGTTTTCATCTGGGAAAAATGGGAAATTGAAACCGCCAATAAGAGTATAAAGAATGCCGTTATAAGTCAAAACCGTTAGAATTTGTAATCATGAAAAAAAAGGAAAAATAGAAAAAAATGAGCTAGAAACTGAATGAAAGTAGCGTAGGCCAATGTAATCTTGGTTGGGGATAGTGACTTCGACCCGGAATGCCTCTAAGATACGTGAAATCGAACTTGCAAATAAAAATTGCCGACGCCTATGTAATCCGAGTTGGGGATAGCGACTCTACGGCCAGACTGCCTCGGGTTAGGTGAAGCAACGTCTAAGCTCATAAAAAGAAAAGAAAAAAATGAGAAGAAAGAAAAGAGAGAAAAAAATGAAAAAAAAAATATTTAATTTTAAATTCTCATGGTTTTTGATATAAGACGGTTAGGAATTGATCCAGTGATCGTTCCTTTTTGTTCTATAAGCTTGAGGCGGGATTAGGTGGACCGTAGCTTCTAGCGTGAGACCCTAGGTAGATTGACCGCACTTAAACTAAATTCGCATGATAAGGGCTTAAGACCGGATTTGGGTTTAAAGGGACAAATATATTCGCATTCGCGGCTAACGCAAGCTTTGATTTTAACAAAATATAAATAAGTTTTTGACCCGAGTAACTAAACATCTCTGATTCCGTTGCATAATTCTTTTTCGAGGATGAAAAAAGAGTAAGTGTGGGTATATTAGATGTATTGCAAAATACATCTCTTATTCGTGTCAAGTTTGTATAGTTTTCCTTTATTTTTAGTTTTGTTTTATTTAGAATTTCGATACTTTGATCAAGTCTTATGTTTCCAAGTCTTTGGTGCTAAAAATGTCGAAAAACGAAGTGTCATAGGCTGGGAAACGAGTGGAAAAGAAGTTAGAATAATTTCTGAAGTTTTGGGGAGTTGAAGCTGATCAAGAAACGAATTAGTCTGTGAAAAATGAGCAGTGGCGTCACGTCACGCCACGGCTAGCCATCATCATCGTCGCGGCCCACCACCATTAAAATATTAAGTTCTGAAATTTTATAGTGTCGCGTTACGCGACCTCAAAGGCATATACCCGTCGCGCGACGCGACTGGGTGTTATTACGGCTTTTCTTTGTTACGTGATTAGGGATTGATATAAAAACTCAAGAAATCATCAATAAACCCTAGTTACGAATTAAGGAACTTGGAGGCGATTTTCAGAGCAATAATCGAGCTATTCGGAGCGTTTTTTATCACTGGAATCATTGGTTTGAGTTCGGGTTGAAGATTGAAGATTTGCACGAGTTCTTTAGTTCCTTGTTTGTTGATTTCTCTCTTTCGAAACTTGTAACCATGAATTCTTGTTTAAACAACTTTGTTTTGATTTCACTGTTTAATATGCTTGGCTAAACACTTAAACCACCTAGACTATGATGAATGGATTTGAATAAAGTTTGAACCTTTTTAGTTAATTGCATGTGTTTATGGATTAATTGTGTTTTGTAAGAAGTTCGGTTTGTTAATTTGGTGTGTATGCGTACTTTAATTTGGTTAATTATTATCAATTGCTTCGTGTGAATCTAGGTGGTTGTCTGCTACGGAATAGGTTCATGCTAGATCTTTGACCTCATGTCTTTGACCTTTAGGGTGAATTGGCCAATAAACCTTAGAAGTGATAGTTAATAATTTGCTAGATTTCAGTATTCTACTAGTCCTAATAGCTGGAAGGTGCAGGGCTATTGGTAGGTCTTACCAGGCGAATTGCTTTACACAATCTTTGGAAAAAGTCGTGCCTTAGTTTCCCCGTCAGTTTATTAGTCTATCAAGTCAAGTTAAGAAATTCAAACTACCCTAGATCTATAATTGGAAAAGAGTAAATCAACATTAGGGTACTTACACAATAATTAGATAACCGGGAGGAAGTCTAATAATTGGTAGGATTAACGCCCTAGGTAGTGCCATATGTTTCACCTCGAGAAGGGTTGAGGGGCTTAGTTGGTGTCTTAATAGGTTTAGTATCACAAGATCCCGGTTCCATAAAACATGCGGTTAACTTAATTGGTAAATTCTTAAAAATCAATCCAGGATTCTAGTCTAGGTGGTCTTCATCATCATATAAGAACAATATTCACATTAGTTCGTATTAGCATAGTTCTAATTTAATAATTAGTTTAATAATTTGTTTATTAGATTTCCTTAAATTTTCAGTAACCCCCCCCCCCCCAAACAATTAAACAGTTTGAGTCGTGTCAGTCAGAGTCTGTTAGAGTTTAATTAGCGTGATTAATAGAGTCTCGTGGTTCGATATCCGGACTTCCTTAGGTCATACTACAGTGATCGGTACACTTGCCGATTGTGTGGTTTAGGTCGAGTCTAGATTTAAAGCTTTTTAGTGTCTAGCGTAGAGAGTCTAAAGTAGTTAATTTTAATAGTCTGTTTAGCACACATCATCAACCAAAGATTTATTACTCTCTGTTATTATTTTACACGAGGAATCATAACTAGTTCCCACGCTTTACCTTATCGACCCGTAGGTTCCTTCACTTAGCCTCGTAGGCTAATTTATTAGACCTTCACCTCTTTAAGGTGATACCCTATAGTTTGTTTCTTTGTATTTGTGATCCGAGGGTCATTCTGGTCCCGTAGACCTTAACACTTCTTAAAATCCCGAAAGTTGTGATGATCCCGTAGATTCATCTTCTACTCATGTCGTTCTAAAAATATACTTTCAGTGTCAATGCACCCTTTTTAAGTTTAGAAATTATTTATTTTCATTCTTGAATTCTATGGACCTTGACCGTAGTTTAAGGCTACGTCCGTTTTCTTTTTGAACTAATCTTCCAACTCTATGACTTCTTACGTCATTTACGCGTCAGTCTGTTCTCTGCTTACCGTTATTCAGTTTACGTCTCTATTTCTTTACAGCCCGTTACCCGGGTTCTTTTATCTTAATGCTTTTAACGCTCCCGTTGCTTGGTTTGCGTTTTCCTTTTTATATTTTCCCATAACCCTTTATATAGGTTTATTAATATTTCGCGCTTTTATTTATTCGGTTCGCGCTTACTTACATTATTAAGCGTTATTCTTTATTTAACTCGTTTGACTTGTTCGTGTGAAATTTCATCACTTGTGAATGTCAAAATTCATTCTTTATTCGACCTGTTCAACTTTAAAATAGTTGAATGTAGTTATCAAGATTATGTTTGCAAATTCTCATCGTCTTTTAGTCATGACTCCTAATCCGAGTCTTTTGACTTTCTATTTCGCATTCCCATCTCTTGGTTTACGCATTCTTTCAAAATCCTACCCATCTATCGGGTATCTTACCGAAGTCACTATCAAAGTAACCGTCCCGGTACGTATTAAGACTTCGTTTTAATTTATTTGGTCGTCTTAGCGAAATAAATTTGGGCACTCTTGGCAATCACCTATGATCAAAACCAACTTAAAAGTTAGTTTTGATAGTTAAATAACAAGTTTAAACAAGTTATATGGGTCAAACAAGCAAAATTAAACATTTTTTGGATTCAGGGGGGGCTAGATGCCCCACCTAGCCCCTGTTTTGTCAGCAAGCTCCTTATTATGTTGCTGCATATTCCCAGCATAACCCGATTTCACGGAAACGAGCATAACTCTCTCTTTTTTTAATCCGTTTTACCCGATTCTTTTTCCTACGCGTCCGTAATTCAATTCTCCATCTTATGAAGTTGAAATCCAACATCCGAGTTAACAAAATTTCAGACTTTCAAGTCTTCGACTTAATACCCTTTCTACCCAATTTTGACTCGTTCGTGATTTTATCAAACAAACATGATTGTTTGATCCCGATTTCACATGAACTTTATAATTTCAATGTTGTCTATCATATTAGGTTCAAATCACAAGTTTATGTATAATCTTAAACCCGTTTAAACTTAAATGATTATTTTGACCCGTTAAGGGTATTTAAGCACTTTTCCGCATACATCATACTCGTCTATTTCTAGCATCTTATTTCCGCAATATTTATCAAATGATCTTCCACCACAACTATATGTGTGGTGGATTTAATATAATGTTCTATGTAATCCGAGTTTTATTTCCTCGGATTGTTATTCTACGGTAAGACCCATATAGAGTCGTTTAACCAAAGTCCTACATCTTTCTCCTTCTTGTACCTATTGTAAGCATTTAATTAAGCATAAAACTCATTTCCAAACTACCGTTAAAGGCCGTTTGTTCAATTTAGCTTACAAGGGCGTATTAGTCCATTTTACCTTTCATTTATGATGAAGGGCCTTCACTACTTATTTGCCCATATTTGTACGTTAGCTATAATCATATTTATACGTACCTGGCTCGGGACAACAAATAGACCCAGTTTTATACCTTGCTTTAATTGTCACTCAATCTATGGCGACGCATCTATCCGATTCGCCAATTGATCCTGTTAACATAAGACTTGACCACCGCATTAGTCGGTATTGTCAAATGGTGTTATCACCACCATTTGACCCATTTGGACTATATACACAACATTATCTATTTAAATCAAAAACATGGTTTTTGATGTCCAATTCATACATCCATCCCATCCCGGATTATATTACCAAATCCTTTATCTCTTAAACTCTTTTCTTACAAATTCAACCCATTTCGGCTTACACCATGGGCACGCTTTTAACCTTAATTACATTAGTCGACTCTTGACAAATTTCCATTTTCACCATTTTTCCTCATCATTAGATTACACCACAAGATAATCTTAACAAAATCCATATTTCAATATTATCGTTATCGCGATTATTTCGTATAGAATAAACGAGTAATCTACATAAGTGTGAAAATTACACTTACCTCTCATCCGGTTTACGCCTTTCTTCACGTGCTTGATTCGTTTAACTGCTTCTTTCTCAAGCCTCCACCTAGCTCGTTAAGCGTCAGACTATTGCCAACATTTACAAGGTGGTTAGACTAGTCATTTAAAATCACGACCATTCCACCTTACTTATTCTCTATGTCGAAGCTACTATTCGACTTCAAGATTAGTTAACTTAGTTTATTAAAGTTAACTACTTTCAATCACATGATTTACAACATTAAGTTCAAATCAACATGATGATTAGAACTCTTCTTGTTTCATATTTCATTTAACTAGCCATATTATTCAAATACGCGTTTCGTTCTAAATTTCAATATTTGGCTTTCTCCTAGGCATTTTATCAAACACCTAGTGAGCATACTTTTATAAAATTAACAATCAAACTCCATGATTACATATCTTGCCAATTTCAACATCTTTTTACTAAATAATCGTCTAACTCATGGTTAAATGTCAAGATTAACTTCATAGAGTTCAAATAACACTAGTTTGATAATCATGATTCTAGTGTTCATCATGTTTCTACAAAACCCATTAAACACCTAGTTAGTGATCATGAGTTTTACTAACATGCACTCAAATCCCTTAGTTTATTAACTAGGGTTTATTTCAAATCATGCATACATCCTATTTTCACCCAAATAACCATCATTCAAGATCAATTTTCGAACTTCTAGGGTTCATCAAGAATCTGAGATGGAACAAAATACTGAAATTCGACATACCTTATGATCCCATAAGCTTGGTGATTGTTTTTATGTGTTCATGCATACGATTTGGCTCTGATTCACCCTTCAATTTGGTGAATTTCTTGAAGTTTAGGGTTGAGTTTTGAGAGCTCCTTGTGGCTCTGATGAAATCGCAGACACCACACACGTATGTGTGGTTTGTGTTTTATTTTTTTTTTATTTAATTAAACTTCATTACATTTGCCCATGTTTAGTCCCTCAATTTTACACAAGTTATTTAAAGGGTATTTTAACCATATTTGTTCTATTATGTCAAGACACTAGCTAACTAGGTTAATATTCCTAGTTACTTGGTGGGTCCCGGGAGTTATAACCCGTTTTATTTTAAGTTTCGTTAACTCGGGCTCTTATAAACTCAATTCCTTAAAACTTTGATTCGCTTGTATTTAATATTAGGATTTCTTATTTAAATCCAAATATTTACCGGGTTATTTTTACTACTAACGGTACTTCACCCGTCTTTTAGTATTAACGGAGTTTGATTACCAAACCCGTTTTCGGGGTGTTACATCGAAAAGCGGAGTTGACCGAGTCAACTCGCTGAGTTGACCGAGTCAACTCGCTGAGTTGACCGGCTGACCTTGACCGAGTTGACTCGGTTCGGCCGAGTCAACTGAACCGAACCGTCTAGTCTCGTTGACTGACTTGCTCGAACCTATTGACCGAACCGAACCCATGTCTGACCAGCGTTAACCATCTTTAACCTGCTGTTGACCCGATTTGACTTGGGTGTTGACCGAGTCAACCGGGTTTGACCCGAACATGAACTGAGTTGACCCGCACATCCGAGCTGAACCGAGCCGAGTCTGATTCGAAACTGAACTAAACTCTAAACCAAAACTGAACCACCACTTTGAACCTGATCGGAAATCCTGAGCCAATCATCTGAACATCATCATCTGGTGGGAAAGAAAATGAACGATAATAAATAAATAAACTGTACGATCACTCACCGAAGAAATCCGTTGCCGGAAAGATATCCGTCGCCGACTGACATGAACCGTCAACGTCATCATCATCCCCATCAATCGAAAAACTGCCGGAAAAAGGACGAGGGGTGTTTTGCTGAGGAGCGCCGCCATAAAAAACAGGGCGTCGGTGTTTCGCCGTCCCGATCCACCACCTCACGGCGGCGCTGCCGTTGCTCCGTCACTGCTCGTCGGAGGGCTCCGCCATGCTCCGACCGTGGGTGTTTACCGACTAGAGGGAGAGCAGTGAGAGAATGCAAGGGGTAATCGGGTGTTGGTGGCTGGAAAACGGCGCCAACCACCGTCAGTTTCACTGATCTCCGCCGCTAGAGCCGCCGTGCTCCGCCGCCACATCACCGGCTCTGCCGGTAAGTCCGGTCGCCGAACTCGTATGAGTGAGAGAGTGGATGTGTGTTTAGGTGTTGATGAAGACCTTGGACAGTGTTTGTGCAGGTATAATCGAGAGGGAGACAGGGGTATTGGTGCTTGTTTGGTTTGTGTATTTAAAGAGATCAAGATGAGATTTTATATGATTTTGTTGAGATATTATAAGAAAACAAAAGTAACTAATTAGGTTGGTCTGCCACTTTTGGTGGTAAGGCCATGGGGTATGGGGCTTGGGTTTGGGCGTGGGTTGGGGGAAAACGCCCAAGCCACCATCCCGGGGGCTTGGGTTGGGGCTTGGGTTTGGGCGTGGCCCCTTGGGGCTTGGCTTTCAAGCCGGGCGTGGGGCGGGCTAGCAAGGTGACATGGCGGGCTCTCAATGGCCATGTGTCAACCCATGCCCCCAACCCAAGCCCCACCATACCTCATGGGCGTGGGTTTTTTATCCCATTCCACATGTCAACCAATGCCCAACCCAAGCCCCACCATACCCCACGGTCTAATGTATGTTTGGCCGAAATGGCCAGCTAATCATCATGTTATGTTTTGGAGAATTGTGTTTGATTATTATATATTGTAAGATTTAGAATATTTGACAAGATTTTGTAGATCTTGTGTATTATGCACGGGTTTAGGTTTGTGGGTTTTGGACTTGGGCCTAGGGCCCACAAGTCTATCTCGTGTGTAAGTGGCCCGCAATTCCTACGAGACCCGTTGTCAAAACCCTGAACTCCGTTTAACGTCAAAAATTAAAATACAAAAAAAATATATGGTCGGTAGTCGTTGTTTGCACGCCCGTTCGTCGATTACGGTAATAATCGCGAAAAATTATATCGTTGTCGTCTTAAATCCGTTTTTCGATCTGGTTTCGATTGTAATTACTAAAATTTCATTACGGAGCTAAATATATCGTAAAAATTTAACATTTGTCAGCGTTGTCAGTATTTCGCACGGTATCAGTTTGTTGTTGCGTAATATTCAGCAGGTTTCTCTGTAAACCACCGTTCGCGCACTGTAAAGTCGGATAGACGTTCCTTGGCACTCCAAAGGACTAATTAAGTTAATTTGCATTGTAAACACTATTTTTTATCGCGTTAATGACATGTTAATCACGTAATTAAGAGTCGTAAATCACCGGTTGTCACAGTTAAGTTTTTTAACGGGGGACCATTGTAGGAAAAATAGGTGAAAGGTGGGACTGATAGGGGGAATATTCTGAATAGGGGTGAGCAAGTTTAGGTCCGGACCGAAAATAACCGAGAACCGAACCAAAAATATACCTAACCCGAACGGACCCAAGTACCTAGGTATTTAGATCGGTTCCAATTTTTCATATAAAATAGGGTCGGGTCGGTTCTCGGTTCTTTTCATGGTGAAACCCGACTTGGACCTATGGACCGGAACCGGCCCTATATTTAGGGTAGTGAATCGGTTCTGTATTTTATGTTTGATTGGTTCTCGGGTCGGGTCAGGTAATAGTTGGGTTTTTCCTTTTGCTCACCCCTAATTCTGAGGTGGGATTATTAATGGCAATAAGGTTTAGGTGAGATTATTACAGGTTAATTCCCATTTTAATTTTAAATTAGATAGATACGCAACTAAAAAGTTTTTTAAAGGGAAATATGCAACTATAACATAATAATTTTGAAACGAATGTCAAAGCCTAAGAAACTTTAACATGAAACGTAAAAGTCCAAGGACTAAAGTTGTTATACATCTGAAATACAGGGTGAAATTCAGCCAACAATTAGTTCATCTATATGACGTGGCGGCATCTGATTGGACGAACCTCGTCATCGGGCTTCTTCTCAACAAAACCTACAATGCGAGTCACTGAGTCAGTGATCTCACAAACTCGAGCGTGCAGAAAATAGCGAACTCTGCAATGAAAGGATACTCTCTGTTGATTCTGCTAATTGCCGCCACAATTGGTAAGATATTATCAAATGATTCAACTTATGCAAGTTAGCAACTATTGTTATGATTCTATTGTGTAATTGATTATTCGATCTTATTTGTGAAATTCGACAGTTTCAGCGAAGAAATCTGGTGATGTGACGGAGTTACAGATCGGCGTTAAGGTAAAATGTAGATGTGTTTATGGCTTATTGTTATTAGTACTGTAATTCATAAGTAGGAAAGTTAACAGTTGTGCATAATTTGTTGTTGTTCGATCTCTAGTTATGATAATTTATGATCTCACATGAGCTTCTGTTTTCCTGATTTTCATATTTTTTTAGATTTTGGAATCTGGATTGGGCTTAAGTTAGTGTTGCTGTTTGTTTTAGATGTTTTAGACCTAGAAGGATCTGTGTTTTAGGCTAGGTAGTTAAAGGATCAAACTAGGGTGGTTCAGACCGTTTGAAATTACTTTCGGCTGTTTTTACTCAGTTTCGGTACACTTTTTTGCATCTTGCTGCACTCGAGGCAGTTTTGCTGTGCCTTGCCTAGCTTGGGCGTGCGCCTTTGGCGGCTTTACTTCCGTATTTTTAGGGTTGTTTGATGTTTTCTACCAAAGGGCTTGTATCCTAGCGGTATCAAGGTGTTAAGGAAAGCTGTCTCATAGTGGACAAAGGTGTAGATTTAGGAGTAGGATTAGAGGGGATGTGAGTTGGCTAGTGAAAGAAAAAAATATAATGTTTTCGTAGTTTCTTTAAGTGAGGGTTAATTTGTTCTGTTGTTAGCATAGCTTGTCAAAATATAGTGGTATCAACTTTTGGTTGTGTGAGCATGCATCTATAAAGGGTAACGAAGCTGGCATATCGATATTGATTTTTAAGCCAAGCTGTTGATAGTATCTATTTTATTGTTCCTGCTTGTGGTAATATGACTTTAACAAACTTGTTTGAGTTGTGTGATCGGTCGTACATGGATGGTACTGACTCTTTAAAACCTCGGTTATGTTGTTGCAGCACAAACCGGCATCATGTGAAATTCAAGCACACAAAGGTGATAGGATTAAAGTTCATTACCGGGTAAGAAGACGCACAGCTGTTTCTGATATCATCCCCTTTAATAAATTTATCTGATTGTTATGTTAATGCATTATTGATACCTGATAAGATATCCATGTAAGTATAATCGCAAGGTGTGCCCATGTTCAGTTTTGTTCACCCATATTTTTGTCTAAATATATGGATACGTGCTGTTAAATAATCTCAATTGTCTCAATGATTAACATGTAAGGGTATGAAGATTATGAGAGTTGCTTATTGAACGATACTTTGATTGAAACAACAGGGTCAATAGTATGCTCATGTTGTTATATGGTTTACATAGGAACACATTTTTTTGATGTGATATGTTTTTCACTTTCGGCTGAAAACATTTTTGTTGCCACCCATTTTTCAGGGAAAACTTACAGATGGAACCGTTTTCGATTCTAGCTTTGAGAGGGGTGACCCAATTGAATTCGAGCTTGGTAGTGGCCAGGTGATAAAAGGTATGAAACCATCTGCCTTTAATTTGTCTCTGTATAACCATAATCTTAAGGTCTATCTATTTATAACTGTGGTTTAATGGAATAAATGTTTCAGGTTGGGATCAGGGACTATTGGGAATGTGTGTTGGGGAGAAACGTAAGTTGAAGATACCTGCAAAGATGGGTTATGGAGAACAGGGTTCACCGCCTACCATCCCAGGTAATCTTTGCTTCTTTTTTTGTGCTTTCAGTGTTTTTATTATGCAAACGTTACGTAACTTTTTTAAACTAAGCTATCTTTGAACTTGTGTTTATTATTACAGGCGGGGCTACACTTATATTCGATACAGAGCTTGTTGCAGTTAACGGTAAAGGAACAGGTGCAGAAGAGAGCGCTAACAGCGAGCTGTAATATGAAGAAACCTCATCATAACATTTGTTATGCTGGTTAACCGGTATTAGGAGAGTATTATATATTTGATATATTTCTTTTTTGTATCTTGAACTCCACCTGAATATTCCTAATATCTTCTGGGACTAAATGCTTTTTTCAAATCATTAGAAAATTTTAACATGTTATCTCTCTTCATGCGAATTTACTATAACATCAGAACTATCACTATAGTCTCGAAGCAGCCTCTCTATTCCTACGGGGTAGAGGTAAGGCTGTCTACATCTTACCCTCCTCAGACCCTACCTTAGCTTTGCTATTGGTGGGATTTACTGAGTATGATGATGATGATGATGAGAATTATCACTATAGTCAAAGACATCGCTACAGATTGAACATGATGTTTAGTTCCCCGGTTTGTACTTCCAATGACGGTTTGTAGGGTTGTGGTGTTGAGATTAGAGATGAACAAAAAAGCCGGTTCCTGGACATTGAACCCGACCCGAACCGGTTTGCAATATATGCGGAACCGGGTCAATTCGTATTTCAACCCGGCAATTTGGCACCGGTTTCCCTCCCTGGCAGAACAACCCGAACCGAACCAGTATTTGCGCACACCATCTTGAACCGATTTTTGCGCATACCGATCCCGAACCGGTTTGGAAATAATCGTCTTTAACATTTAAAAAATGACCATTGCAAAGAGCTGTAGTAGGTTACCTTTTTTTCACCAAAATCGACCATTTTGTGAACCTAGGTTAGTTTAAATAGGTTTTTGATGTTTTGGGTTGATCACAATACTCGAAAACTAAAAAACAAACCCGAAAAGCAAAACCCGGTCTTGTATACATTCGTTTTTTTTTTGTCCGCTTTGCTTATTTGCTACTTCACTTTATGGCTTCATCACAACCATCCGTTGCTGGTTTGTCACACGAACCAATTGTTCAAATTCTCGAGACGAGTCGAAACAAAGAAATTTTCGGTGAAGAAGGGTGGTTCGACTTATGTCGAATGGCTCTAAAGTGCACGTTGTAGAGGGTGTGGTTCTTTTCTCCAACCAAACACAAACTCCACCTTGAGAAATCATATGACGAAATATTACAAGACGATATAAAATAATCTGGTGGAAAGTGTTCAAACTTTGATTGATAATCAAAGTAGGATTTTTCTTTACGACTTTAACAAGATTCAAGACCGAATGGCGTAGTCCATGCTTCATGAAGGTTTGCTATTTTCCCACTTTGACAACCCTTGCTTGACAAAAATGATTCGAGACACACTCCAACCTCGTTACAAACACGTAAGGCGTATTACTCTAAAACGCCGTTGTATGAAATTATGAAAACAAGCTAAAAGAGATTTGTGTTTTTTGAAAACTTACAAACGGATGTGAACTTAACTAGAGATGTTTAGTCGGCTCCTCACACTTTACTAGAATCGTACCTTTGCGTCACCGTTCATTGGGTAGATCCCAACACATGGCACACTGGCAAATGATTAAATGTACGATTGCGTTTGAATTGTTTGGGTATCTACATACCAGAGAAAATATATTTCAAGTTTTAGACTATGTAATACAAACTTATAAGTTTAAAAACAAAATACTTTCAATGTCGTTCGACAATGCGTCAAACAATAATGTTGCGGTTGAAAAATTAAAATATAAATCAATTTGTAATGGAATTTTTTTCCATACACAATGTGTCACACATATTATTAGTTTAATTGTGCAAGACGATCTCACCATTCCCATTGTTGAAAATTTCATAAAAGATTTTATATTTATGTTACGTTTTTTTAACGGCAAGATTTATATTCATGATGTTTTTAAATCAAGTCGACAATGATACAGAAAATACAAAAAATATTTTCAGGATATGAAACGCCTGTTTTAGGTCTGAATTGGAACGTACATACTAAGTGGAATTCGACATGCAAAATGTATGAAAGTGCTTTAATACAAAAAAGTAACTTTACAACCTTTTCATATTCAGATTGCTTTGCGTGGTCACAATACACCGTTTTCTGGTGAGGGTTGGGTTTGTATTGTATTGAATAGCTTTGAAATCAACATTTTTCTTTTAGTGGTAGGGTTTTATTGATACGAAGAACAAGACTAACTCCCCCGTCGTTGGAGATGTGCCTATGTTTAAAAGATCACTTGGACGCAATAGATCGTGTACAACACCAAACAACTTTCAAAGGCGAAACGGAAATGGAAGAACGAATACATGATGAAGAGGGGGAAGAGGGACTAAGTGAGTCCCAATTCGACGAAGAACTCGCCTACGATGCAGTGATCACATAATTAGCTCAGACGAAGAATAAACAAAAAAAATAATTGTTATTTTTAGAATTATGTTTTTATATTTCATTTTTCTATTTTCTTGTTTCGAAAACTTTAAAAATAATAAAAGTCGTATTTCTTTAGGCTTAATTTCTTTTATTAATTTGCTCGCAAAAAACGGTGCCCAAACCATGACAGAACAAAACCGGTTTCAAACCAAAACCAGATTGACTTGAACCGGTCAAAGTCAAAACCGATTTGGGTTCGGAAAATAAACCGTTTGTTCATCTCTAGTTCAGATTGACCCATGTAATATTTGATGGGTTCTTTGACAACTATAAGACCCTCCGTAGTGGGGAGGTATATCACGCCATAGGAGAACATGGCGTCCCATGGTGCCTAGAAACACCATTACGGGTGGCGTTATATGCAGCCCAAATCGAATTCTCGTGAAAATTATAACGGTGTGATGTTATTTGGACTCTCACACACATATATTTACATACATATGTATGTATAATTGAAGGGGTTATATAACCCCCTTTCCACTACACTCAAGTTATATAACCCCACTCTCTTACACATTTTGCCACTTGACACATATCCCCCCTCTTTATGGAGCCTTATGGGGCTTGACCACTACGCATGACCTAAAAGTAGGGCTGTTCAAATTGCTCTGCACTCGACGCTCATTTAATGGCCACTTGAAAAAAATGCTCGAAATTTGCTCGTTCGATTCAGCTCGATTGAAAAAATGCCTGGTTCAGATCGGTTCGGTTTGTAAATGAACCGAGCACGAGCAAAGGTCCGCTTAGTTCGGTTCTGCTCGGTTGGCTCGATTTATTTTTTAATATATATATAATGAAAACCACCTCCAGTTGCGAGAACTGTAGGAACCACTTATCAACCATTAATCTTGTGTGATGGATGGTTGAGACTAAAAAAGAATAAAAAACATTTTAAAATCTTTTTATCTTATTAATTTTTTAGTATTTTAATTTGATAAAGGTAGTTTAGTAAAATTACTTTTTTTTGTCTTATTGTATTAATAGTTTTTTATAACTTTTTTTGTCTTAATTAAGATATACAATTCAGATTAAAAAAAATTAGATTTTTTACAAAAATCAATTTTTTTAAAACTTTTTTTACGTCCCGGTTTTAAACTTTTTGAAGTGAGGGTAGATTTGGAAGGGTGTGATGAAAATGGAGAAACAAGACATGAGGTTTGGAATGAGCGTCTTGAAGTTGAAGGGGGAAATTACATTTATGTCCATAGAAAATGTTTTATATAGATGTACTAGGTTAGAACCCTGTATTACACGGGTTGAATAAACATAATTTATATATTAAATAATAAAATAATTTATTTTTAGAACGTAGTTAAATAGTTGGTTTTATATATTAAATAATGAAAAAAAATATATCACACAGCTTAAATCCTCTATTTATACAGTGGGTAAGGTAAACCCAAAAGGCAATGATCAACATTTGACGAAGATATAAAATCATAAACACTTCCGCGTACAGAGTGTTCGATTTCGAGTATGGCTTTCTCTATTACAACTGCCTGCATATCTGAACCACATTAAACATTCCAAAAAGAGAAAATATAAAAAATACAATATAACCTCTGACTAAGAGGTAACAGAACAATACAATCAATCCATCAAACCAAACAAAATTAATATATTTGGTAAATCAGAAATGCAAATCAAAACAAAGCTATTAGAAACCAAACCAGAATCAAAATAATTAGCTAACCATAAGTAGTAATTAACCCAAAAGAAATCGAATGGAAACAATCAAAACAAACCGGAAGTATGTAGCTGACAAAAAAAAACGAATCGAAGTAAATGATATGAGCATATGATACCTTGAAGAATTGAAAGTAATGAAGACAATGAAATCTGACCTAAAATATGATGAAAAGATCTTTGAATGCGACATCAAGGTGAACACAAATCGGTAACACATATGCTTTATAAATCGATCTATGTACGGGATATAACGCAATAGTTGTTTGATACAGATAAAAATGATTTGAATATGAAATTCAAACAGATAACAAACCGAAATGTAAGCTAAAATCAAAGTTTATTGGGTATTTAGTGATTGGGGTTTTTGACTTTGACTGGAATTTTAGGTAGAGAAGAGATATTGAAATTTTAAAGCCATCTACTACTCCCCTAAAATAGGATTGAAAAGCGGGTTATTTTCAAAATAAACTATTTTTTAGTCTTGTAAATATAGTTTGATGTTTTTAGATTAAATATTATTAATAATAAGAATTTGTATTAATTTAGATTAAATATTATTATTATTATTAGTATTATTAATAATTTTAATCAATTAAATGAGAGAATGACAAGTGTCTAAAAACAGGTTTCTTTTATTATATAGTATAGATAGATTAACTAGTAAAAAATATAATCAAAAAGATAAAAGAAAAACTATTTAATGTTTTATAATTTTATTGTTTGTTCTTTTTCTTTTCAATTAATATTTTTTCTTAAATGATTCTCCCTTATATATAAAAATTTAACAACGTTATTTATGAAAAATATTTAAGGATAAAACTGCCATTTTTAGTGTTCAAAAGCAAATTATTAACAAACTATAAATTAGAAATATATTTGGCATATATGTATTGTACTTAAAGCGTTGGAAGTTTTTCAAAATAAAAGTTGATATTACATATTTAACCCAAATGTATTTGACCTCACAAATTTTTCATCTATTGCAATTTAACCTTACAACTTTTTTACTTTCAACTTTGTTTCCCCACACTTTTCATATTCCGTTGATTTTTCATTTTACGTTTCGTTTTAAATTTTGCAAGTTAACACAACGTAACGTATGTGTGTGGTTCAGTGTTTTAACGTTTCGTTTACGCTTCGTACTAGATTTTGCGTGTTAACACAGCTCAACGTACGTGTGTGGTACAACGCTTTTACGTCGTCTATTTTTTTCCCATTTAACAGGTTCGTTACAAAGCGCGGGGTGCTAAATCGACTTAATTATTATTTTCTATGTTTTACAGTCTAATTTTCCTTGCATTAACACAACGTAACTTTAATATTGGTTGTCGCTGATGGCAATGTGGCATGGCATGGTCTTATGCCCTGTCGTATTATGGCGAATGATAAATCTAGTTTAAATGCTTGGTTGGTCCCTGTGGTTTGCAAAAATTTCATACTTGATCCTAGTGGTTTACTAATTACACGCGTGGTCCCAAAAGTTGTCAAAAATGAACTCGGTTGGTCCCTTAAGCTAACCTCTGTTAAATTTCTCAGTTAACTATGTGTGAAATGACTATATTACCCTTGAACAATTAAAAACCTAAAACTAAGAATTAAAAAATTAAAAAATAGTATATATATGAAACCTCTGCATCATCTTCGTCTTCTTCATCCTTTCTCTATCACTTTCTCTCTCTCCCCATCTCTCTCCCTCTCTCTCGAAAACCCACTAACTGAAACACCACCCGTGTAATTCAAACACTAATCCACCGTTACCCGTTCCGTTTCTCCATACAACAACCTTAAAATCCGTACAAAAGCAGAAGTATGTTACAATTGTCCAATAAACCTCACCTGAATCACAGCCTCTCAGATCAACGATTGTACACCGATTCGATTCAGATCAAATATGTTCAGATCTAGCGATTGTGACGGAGACACCGATTCGATTCAGGGAGCTTTTGTTTCGACTTCCAACCGTGACGGAGACATCGATTCGATTCAGGTAGTTTCCAATTCGACTTCTGATTCATCAACAGCAGCTGTACTGAAGCAACGATGTGTTCGACATTAGCGGAGCCGTTTAAACTGTAAGCTTGGTGGTCGGTTTTTTGTAAGACCCAACTTAATGTAACAAAATTAATGATACAAAACAAGGAATTGATACTAAAATATCAAGTTTACAAAAACTTTCTTGATTAAAAGACCATATTTGATCCTGGGGTTTCAGTTAAAAGGAAAATATCCATTAAACATACAAAACATAACTTCAAGCGTCTACTAGGTAACGTTTGAAAACATAGTTCAAGTATCTACATAATGCTAAGACAAAATAGATCAAGTGCGAAAGCTTCGTTTAGTGCGTTCGGTTCTTGATAATAGCTTGATCACCATCCGGATTTGGTTCCATATTCACCTACGGTGAAAACCATTTAAAATTATTAGTTTGACACTTAAAACACCAAGTATAAGTAAGTTCCATACTCAAAGTATAAAAAAACAAGAAAATCTCGTTTCTGGGTGCTGGCGTCGCGCCAGCAATGATTTTCGACAGAATGTTTGTTGTTTGATGCTGAAACTCAGCCCAGCTCTCTTATTCTAAATTCCAAACTTTAAATCGTCATAACTTTTGACTCGGGCGTCCATTTTAGCCGATTCTTTTTCCTACGCGACCGTAATTTAATTATGGACGCGTTTATCAACACCATTCTTGAAAATTTTCAGTTTACAGACAATCGGCTTATAATCCGATTCCTTGCTTATTCGACATGTTTGTCTACAAGTTCAACAACTTGTTTATTTGTCATCTCATCTCTACAATCAATTTACCCAATCCCAGATTCTCCGATTATGACGTTTCGCTTCCCTCCCAAGGGTTGCTTACGCAAAAATCGTCATGCTTGTTACAAGGATTGAAACATGCTTTTAACACCATTTGACAAGCATACATTCAATTTTCTTTGACTCATTTGGATGCCGAATGGAGACCACCATTTCAAACATTCCAAACTCTATTTCTAACACATGATTTGACTCATCTTATTTGTCTGTGGTACTTCGTCACTTCCGTGACTTAACAGGTTTCCTTGTTTGCCAAATTTCCATATAACAAGTTAAAACTAACGTTTAAACATAATGTAACGAAACCATAAGTCGCGTACCTTCAAAGTGTACCCTTCAAGCGCGTATCTCCTCCTCCGGCTTGTCCGCTCGACGATCCGGATTCTTTTCCTAAGGAGTTAAATTCAACTTCAATTTAGAACCCTTTTTGTAATTAAAACACATAATTTACCATAGTAGTCAATTGTGCATTTTCATCCAATTTTTAACATATAAATCCCCAGTTAGGCATTTCAACAAACACCTAGCGGGTCAGATTTTCCCATAATCATTACCAAGTTCATGACTTGTAATTATCATCTAATTTCACTTCAATTAGTCAACTTTACACATATCTTAACATCAATATTTCTGAAATTACTTCTTAAATTCAGATTGTGCTAGCACATGAGTTATAATTTTAGCATTTATCAAGTTTCTTCAAGCTCATCAATCACCTACAATGGTGATTATGAAACCCTACAAGCATCATGCAAGATTTTGTCAAGAAATCATCTAGGGTTTGTCCTTAGACATCATATCACATCTAATTTAGTCAATACATCACAAAATCAAGCTAAACATTCGATTTCTATCACATGCAAGGAATTTGAGTTGAATCAAAACAACCTAATTTGGCATACCTTATGATCCCTTTGATGAGGTGATCACGAATCTATGTTTAGATTTCGATTTGGGACTGAATTGAACCTCCAATTGATCAATTTTTAGTGAACTAGGGTTTTGGAGAGGAGCTCCTGGTCGCTCCTGTGTTCTGATCGATCCAAGCACACACTTAGTTGTGTGTTTGGAGTTTATTTTATTTACTAGTAATTAAAGTTTCAAGTTTAACTATTCTTGTCCCTCTATTATTGCCCTCTTTATAATTTAAGAGTTTTCCATCCAATTATTTGAAATCACAAGAATCATATCTAACTGGGTTATCTATTCCTAGTTAGTTTGTTCTTGTGTATTTAACGTTTTATAATTCTAATATGTATAGTTTTATATTTTCGGGGTGTTACAAGTCCACCCCCTTAAAAGGGTTTCGTCCCCGAAACCAAAATATGTACCAAATAAAGTAGGGTAGAGCCGTTGCGTCTCTTCTTCGGACTCCCATGTGGTATCCGAACCCTTTCTATGTTCCCATTTACCTTTACTTGGTTGATCTCCTTGTTCCTTAAAGTTTTCACTTTACGATCTAAAATCGTAATCGGCTTCACCGCATAATTAAGGCTATTATCCACTTCAATGTCATCATAGTGGATGTAAGCGGTCTCGTCAGCTAAACATTTCCGGAGATGTGATACGTGGAATGTGCTATGTATTCCACCCAACTCTTCGGGTAATTCGAGGCGGTACGCCACTTTACCAACTCGTTCGGAAATCTTGAATGGACCAATAAATCTCGGGCTTAACTCTCCTCTCTTTCTAAACCGAATAACCCCCTTCCACGGGGATACTTTAAGCATGACTTTGTCACCAACCTGGAACTCGATCGGTCTCCTCCTTTTATCTGCATACAACCTTTGTCTATCTTGCGTTGCTTTCAAGTGTGCCCGAACCACATCAATCTTTTCATTAGTGGCTCGAACTATATCTTGGTGGGCGAGTTCACGTGGACCTACTTCACCCCAACATACCGGCGTCCGACATTTCCTACCATAGAGCATTTCGTACGGTGCCATTCCAATACTAGCATGGTAGTTGTTATTATACGAAAACTCGACTAATGGTAGATAGACATCCCAACTGCCTCCAAAGTCGATTATATATGCCCGTAGCATGTCTTCCAATTTTTGTATTGTTCTTTCACTCTGTCCATCCATCTGAGGATGGTATGCAGTGCTGATGAACAATTTGGTTCCCATTTGCTCTTGGAAATCTCGCTAGAAATTTGAAGTGAACCGGGTATCCCTATCAGACATGATGGATACCGGTACTCCATGGCGTGCTACTATCTCATTAGTGTAAACTTCAGACATCTTTTCGGACGTATACGTTTCACGTATCAGGATAAAATGAGCACTCTTGGTTAATCTGTCAACAACTACCCATATAGCATCGAAACCGCGGTTCGTCTTTGGTAGTTTAGTTAATAGGTCCATCGTAATATGTTCCCATTTCCAAACCAGGATTTCTAACGGTTGGAGTTTACCGTATGGTTTTTGGTGCTCTGCCTTGACTTGTAGACATGTCAAACATTTCTCCACGTATTTCACAACATCTCTTTTCATTCCGGGCCACCAATAGTTTTGTTTTAAGTCGTTATACATCTTGGTCGCTCCCGGATGAATGGAATAACGGGATTTGTGAGCTTCATTGAGTAGAAGATTTTTAATTCCACATGTGTTAGGAACCCAAATTCTATTAAAACGTCTTTTCAAACCGTGGTTGCCTTCTTCGAGATCCTTAACTTGGCCAACAATTCTTTCCTTTCTCCAGTTTTCCGTCTTTACTGCTTCATCTTGTGCTCCTTGGATTCGTTCAAGTAAGCCCGAGGTCACAATAAGCTGCAATGATTGTACTCGTATCGGGGCATAATCTGCCTTTCTGCTCAACGCATCGGCCACTACATTGGCTTTCCCGGGGTGGTAGTGTATGTCACAATCGTAATCCTTGACCGTTTCCAACCACCGCCTTTGTCTCATGTTTAATTCCTTCTGATCGAAGAAATATTTCAAACTTTTATGGTCGGTAAAGATTGTACATTTTACCCCATACAAGTAATGTCTCCATATTTTTAAGGCAAACACCACGGTCGCCAGTTCCAAGTCGTGAGTTGGGTATTTCTTTTCATGGATCTTCAGTTGTCTCGAGGCGTAGGCTATGACCTTGCCTCGTTGCATTAAAACACATCCGAGCCCCGAATGCGACGCATCTGAGTAAACCACCATGTCATCAACTCCTTCCGGTAACGTTAGCACCGGAGCGTGAGTTAACTTTTCCTTGAGCGTTTGGAAGGCTTCCTCCTGTTCGATGCCCCATACAAACTTTTCCTCCTTGCGAGTTAATTTGGTCAATGGTAAAGCAATTTTGGAGAAATCTTGTATGAATCTCCTATAATATCCCGCGTGTGACAACCCGCACAAAACCAGGTATCCGTACAACTTAATTAATGATTGATTACTGCTTAATTACTGTGCTTGATTGAAACTAGCTGATAAACTGCTACCTGCATACTAATACATGCACTTACTTGCATCATACTTGCTTGCTATCACTACATTATTTACATACTGAACCCTAGTGACAAACTTGATGCACAAAAAGCACAGTAGCACTAAACGGATGCACAGTGAACATGCTGACATAACCAGCATCAGGCAAATACTGCCTCAAGGCCTGTTAAGAGCCTCATATATTTTGACTACACTGGTAGTGAGTGTAGGATATAAGGGTTGTGATACCGCGTCTCTAGGGATAAGATACACTGATTCGGATGTGCCAAAAACGTACTTTAAGTACCAAACACAGCACTTTAAATAATTTAACCAGCTTCTAGCTGACTAGTAAAGTGCCAAAAATGAGAAAATATTACTAGACACTTTCTAAAGTGTCGGGAAAACAAAATGTGTCACTAAAATGTAATAACGACACTTTAAAGTATTTTGTAACACTTTAACGGATTACTATCCAACCGGACACCCGGACTTTACCCGGAACATGAAAATTTTATTATTTTCACTTTTCATATTTTTTTCTGAGCCAGTTAGGGTCTCTGATTACCCTAACACCCGTCATAACACGCAACTTATAACTAACTAAGTTAACACCTAAACTAACTTAGTTAACCTAAACTAAACCCCTAACTAATGTTTAGGATCGAACCAACCCCCCACCCAAGCCCCTAACCGTCCACAAATGTGGGGGACACACTAGTACCATAAGATCTTGATTAATCCAATGTGGTCTAGTACTTTTAGGACATATGATCCAATGGGTATTAGCACTAATCTTTCCTATATAAACACACATAAACACATGAGAGTTATCACTTAACAATTCACAACCAACTCACTCTCTCTCTTTCTCTCTTGTGGCTCTCGGCCGAACCCCAACCCACACACCATCACACTTTCGGTTCTTGTCTCTCCATTCCAAGATCATTCACACATCACAAGACACGTATAAGGAGCTTTGGTGCACTCGGAACACGAAGGACCTCTCTCGTTATCTTTTATCCACGCGATTTTCGTCAAAGATCTTCCCTAGCCTTGAGCTAGAGGTATAACCTTTAAAACTCGTTTTCACACATATCCAAAGTGGTTAAAAGAACTTTCGTCGGTTAAATATCGTTAACATGCGTTTTGAATCTTTAAAGTCTAGTAAAATCACTAAAATGGAGGTTAATAGCATATGTCTTGTGTAAAAGTCGTAGGACTTGAAATTTGTGCTTATTGTGACCCGATCTATAATGTGGTAGCTCAAATCTTCGTTTAACCCGACTTTGTAAAATCACGTATCTTCACATAAGCTTGTTTTTGAAAGATACAAGGGTTAAAGGTGAACACTACCACATTTTAGAGACATGAACTTGTAAAGAATTATTTTGCTTGTGTAAAAGTATTTTAACCGGTAAAATGGTGTTTAAAACTAGCGGATCTATGTATCCGCAAGTGGTATTTCTGAAAGACCACACTTTAAAGAAATCATGTTTTTCTAAAGATGAATCTTACACTAATAAATATGATTTTATAACCCACAAGTGTGTAGACACTTGTGAAATGGAAAGATCCGACAAAGAAGTATATTTGTCACTTGTTACTAGAAGTTGTAAAGACGGTTTTCTCTAAACACGGGGTTTTTACGAGATTAAAGTTACCCTATATAGAAATCTACATATATAAGGATGATTTACATTATTAATGCGGAAAAACTGCAAGTTCATGCGATTATGCAAATTTACATACTTGTTGACTAGTTTGATGTGTCGGAAATTGTTTGATTGAAATAAAGAAGTTGATTGAGTTGATTTGTTAAAAGAAAATGATACGCTTAAAAGCGTGGCCACCTCCAGTTACAGAGGAAACTCTGGCGAAATTTTCTAAAAACCTAACACTTAGACTTTTTACACAACAAGTGTTAGAACTATTTTTGGGCATACTTTTGAAACATAAATTTCGCCAGCACTATATTTTACTAAACGTTCGGAGGTGGGATTTTCACAAAGATTAACGTGATAAATATATTTGTCACAACACTGTTTATGATTATTTTGTGAAATACATAAATATTATTTTAGAGTGAAAATAATATTTACAAGCGTTAATGATTCCAAAACTTTGCGAACGCTTCCATAAACATATAAGTTACACCGGTAATTACATTACCACAAGATTGATAAAACGTAACTTACGCACATGTATTAAATCCCCCATCCTTGGGAAGATGTATAACTATCAAGCATATACAAAATGTAACACGAAATAGTTGTCTAACTATTTCCCGCAAACATAAACTGTAAAGCTAAAGCACGGCCGTCCGTCTAATAGAATTAGCACTTGTAGGTCGTTGCACAGATTACTGCTTCAGAGACGCTTGATAGAGTTTACGCATCCACTGTGAGTTCATGTCCCCCTTTTCTCTAACTGTTTTCAGTTTTCTTAACTGCGGGGGTGAAATACATGTTACTTTGTTTACAAGTACTTTATACACGGTATGAATAACGTAAGGAGGTTTAGATCATGTGAATGGGTAGTTAGAACCCCGAGGGACTCGAGCGGTAGATCTATTTGGGTGTAGCGAGCCCAGCTCCCGGTCCAACAGAACAGGCCTCTCGGAGGACTAACAGAACGGATCCGGAGTGACTTGGTACCCAACGCAAAATCGGCTAGGGTTGTTTCTTACTTACTTGCATTTCACGACATGCTAATGGCCTTGCAAACCATTGGTGATCACAAGTCCTCTTACACTGCTACATACCAGGAAACTTTTATACATACAAGTGTTTTACTTACTCACTTGCACATGACCTCGCTCAACATTATTGTTGATTTTTCAACTCACATGTATTTCAGGAAATTAACGGATTCTGGCACGGTATGAACGTTTTCCGCTGCAACCTTTCATGAAGTCATCAGGGTTTAGGGTTGTGCCTCTTTCCTGGACAAGGCATAATCCCTAAATCACGTTTATGTTTTATTTTAAGTTGTAATGTTATTGAACAAGGTTATGGATACTAGAGTATGTCCGCGTTAAACAATGGTAATGTATGTTGATTTCTAAACTCAATGATGACTTGCATGGTTTTTAAATTCATATAGCTTTGTTATGATTTAGCTATGGTATTAAGAAGTCACACCAAAATTAACCACGCTTCCGCAAAGCCAGGGTGTGACAGCTTGGTATCAGAGCTCTGATCATAGCGAACTAGGATTCTGTCTCGAGTCTAGACTATGATCGCTAGGGCTCTCACGAAAACATTTTTACTGCATACCACTTAAGTCCAGAATCCAAAACTTTTTACAAACAAATGTTGAGCACATTTTATCCATTATTTTAGGCCCAGTCGGGAGGCTGAGGCTTGGTCTAGTGGGACTAGGAATGTTGGTCTAGTGGGACTAGGAATGTTGGTCTAGTGGGACTAGGAGTGTTGACTAGTGGGACTAGGAGTGTTGGTCTAGTGGGACTAGAAGTGTTGACTAGTGGGACTAGGAGTGTTGGCTAGTGGGACTAGAAGTGTTGACTAGTGGGACTAGGAGTGTTGGCTAGTGGGACTAGAAGTGTTGACTAGTGGGACTAGGAATGTTGGCTAGTGGGACTAGAAGGATAATTTGAATGCTTACTTGGTGATTTACGTGATCATTTGATTATATGATTGACAGTTTGTGCATACTTATGTTTGTGTTACAGATACATGGACTCGTCAGATTCAGGTGGTTCAGGCACCACCGGACCCAGACCCATAGTGTCGGATGATTTAGAGTCCTCGGAGCACGAGGTGTACACGTCAGACTTTACCAGTACCGACGATGACGACTTCCAGCCATTCGCCCTACCAGATGGCGACGATGAGCTCCCTGTTGATATTCCGGCCGGGGATTTGCCACTAGCGGTGATCCCTGCTCCCATACCCCTCGCTGCTTACCCTGCTCATGATTTACCCATCGACGAGGAGGACGACGTCGACTTATTTGAGGAGGAGCCTTACGAGGAGGACGCCCAGGGCGAGGCCCTACCTGCTGTTGCCCCTCTACTGATTGCAGATGCTCCGGCTGCGGAGGCACCTGCACATTCCCCAGCCCAGGACTCCTCTGAGTCTGTGGCTTCTGCACCGACACATACCCTTAGTGCGCAGCACTTTTCGCACGAGTCTGATTCTGACCAGGCTCTTTCTGTTGCTCCCGTACCGGGACTTGTTTATGATACTGACGACGAGGGGGATTCTGACCCTATGTTTCCCCCAGGCTATGATCCTGACCGAGATTTGGAGTTTGTCCCTATGGACGAGATGATGGAGGATCCTGCTGATCCTATTGATCCTTTTGATCCGATCGATCCTGACTTTGACTTTGATATGGCATTTGATGACTTTGAGCCTGCCATTGCCCCTGAGCAGGCAGCTGCTTTTGATCCGTTACCAGAGCATGATCCTATGCATGCTGATGTACCTCTTGAGCCTATTGCTGTTGATCACCACCTAGGTATTCCTTTGATTGCAGACGATCATGTCCCTATTGATCCCATTGATCCTCTACCCCTTGTTGCTGTACCTGTTGACCCACCATTTGAGCACTTGGCACCTGTTGACCCTGTTGTAGCCCCTTTATTTGATCCCGTTCCCATAGAGCCCGGACATGCACCGTTCGCGGCACAGATGGATCCACCGGACGAGGCCGCACAGCACGGGTGGATCCCGGCTGATGAGGACGTCCCACCGTTACCCCCACAGATTCCAGACGCTAGACACACTGACTTTTCGTTTCAGATTCCCACATACATACCTCCAGCGGGGCCTGGAGAGGGCTCTTCAGCCCACCCATCAGGGCATGTACCGATGCCCATGCCTTTCTTACCACAGATGCCTTTTGTTCCACCTATTACTGCTCCTTTTGGCGTAGCACCCTTCGATCCCACACGAGATCCACTGCTTTGGTCTCCGTTTTCCCCTATGCCACCCACTGATCCATACCACAGATTCCATGTGGGCCACACCATTGAGGATGTACTGATGTCTTTTGTTTACCAGCATGAGTCGCACGAGCAGCGACTACAGGAGCTCGAGAGAGCTCGGCCATGTCAGTGCCATGGTCAGGCACCCTCTCCGTTACAGCCGTTTCGATCATTACCCCCTGATTATGCTGCTCGTCTTACTACTTTGGAGCAGCAGATTGCCTCCATTATTCGCACACAGCAGGCGATGGAGGCAGATTGGTTAGAGATGCGCCGTTTATTTTATACCCGTTTTCCCCCTCCTCCACCACCATCTGCTTGAGCTCATCAGTGCCACAGGGTAGGCGAGGTGAGAAGTCAGCGATTGCTTTTACTTGCACAGCATTTTGGGGAGACCACGTTATGATTTGACTTTTGTTATGTACTTGATGTTGTATTGATACTGATGTAGCTTTTGACAGGGGTGATGTAGCCCCAGTGATTCATGATTGTATGTATACACTTACGATGTGGTCTCATTATTATGGCAATCGCAGTTTTCTCACCATATTTTGGATTCGCTTGATTACTTGTTTATATTTTATGACATGGGATGTTGTGTGATTGATATTTGTGAAACATGAGATGTTATGTGATTATACTATTATTATTACTATATACGTACACTGTACTCTGTCCTGACCAACGTGAACACATCTTTTAGAAAGATGCCACCAAGATGACAACAGCAGCCTATGCCTACCACTCAGGAAGAGCTACAACAAGTCATTGCTGCTGCCATAGCGCAGTACGCAGCTTCTCAGCCAGGAGGGAGCGGAAGTGTTAATCAAGGCAATAACAACCCACCTCACGGTAATACTACGCCATTCGAACCTACCATGAACTAGTTGGAGATTTTAGCGGTGATGCTAATGCCAAACACATGTTTTAACATACGTGCAGGATGCACCTACAAGCAGTTCTTAGACTGCAAACCAGTTAACTTCGATGGCATGGGAGGTGCAGTTGCCTTTACCCGCTGGGCTGAGAAGACCGACTCTGTCATACGCATGAGCAAGTGTGCTGAGGATCAACAAGTCACATACATTTCAGGGCTATTTCTCGACGGAGCCCTATCTTGGTGGAACTTACAAGTCCAAACCTTAGGCGAAGCTGCCGCCTACGCCCTGACTTGGGCCGAATTGAAAGAACTGATGCGCCGAAAGTACTGTTCACGCGCAGAAATTCAGAGGTTGGAGACTGAATTTTGGCACTTAAAGATGGATGGTCCGAAAGTAGCAGAGTACGTTCAGAGGTTTCATGACCTATCTCAAGTGGTTCCTTACATGGTTACGCCTGAATACAAACGAATCGAGCGCTTCATTTGGGGTTTGGCTCCCCAAATAATAAGCATGGTAACCTCCTCCAAACCAGCAACTATCACTGAAGCCATCGATTTGAGCGTGGCTCTCACCGAGGAGGGGATTCGTTTAAACAAGTTTGGTGATGTAAAGGCAAAGGAGAAAGAGACGCATGTTGAGTTGTCCGGAAGTAACAAAAGAAAGTTTTCGAACTTCAAGCTAAGTGTTAGCGGTGATGGTAAAAGAGGAGCACCAAGCACGCCAGCTCAGGGTGCAGCTGGCGGTGGAAGGAGAGGAAAGGGATATATGGGCACCCATCCCAGGTGTAGTGCCTGCCTACGACATCATTCTGGTCATTGTGGGCTAAAAGTATGTGAAGCATGTGGGAAACGTGGTCACTCTAAGGACACCTGTTGGGTTGGTACTGGCCGGGGAGGCCAGGGAGGATATATGAATAGGAATAACAACCGGGGAGGTTTTGGAGGTCGCCAGCAGGGGAATAATCGAAACAACAATGCCAACCAAGCTGGAAATGCTAACCAGAACAACCCGCCAGTTATGGATGGTGCGGGAAGTGGTAAAAGACTTGGATGCTTCAATTGCGGTGATGCTGGGCATTTTAAGAAAGATTGCCCCGAACTGAACCAAGCCCGTGGAAGGGTGTTCCAGATCGGTGCACGGGAAGCGCGCCAGGATCCCAACGTTGTTACCGGTACGTTCCCTGTAAATCAACGCTATGCATCTGTTTTATTTGATACTGGTGCCGACTATAGCTTCGTATCACTAGAATTTAAGAATATGCTTGGGTTAGCTGCTAATAAGTTAGACATACCCTACTCGATCGAATTAGCTGATGGAAAGTTAGTTGGAGCCGACGAAGTAATCAGAGGTTGTGTGATAGAATTGGGAGAACGCGAGTTTACTCTTGATCTACTACCGGTCCCATTGGGAAGCTTCGATGTGGTAGTAGGAATGGATTGGTTATCTGGCAACAAAGCGGAGATTGTTTACCACGAAAAAGTGATTCGTATTCCAACTGATGATGGTGAGACCATTGTGGTGCATGGAGAAAAGCGTGAGACGCCATTGAGATTTATCAGCTGCTTGAAGGCAAGGAAGTGTTTACAGAAGGGATGTGTTGCTTTTCTGGCACACATCGTAGATAAGAAGGCTGCTGAGCCAACAATCGAAGACATCCCTGTCGTGAGGGAGTATCCAGAAGTCTTTCCAGAGGACTTACCCGGACTGCCACCTCAGAGACAAGTCGAGTTTCACATCGACTTAGTTCCAGGCGCCGCGCCTGTGGCTAAGGCACCTTACAGACTTGCTCCATCTGAGATGCAGGAACTGTCGACACAACTTCAAGAGTTGTTAGACAAGGGTTTTATTCGACCAAGCTTCTCGCCTTGGGGAGCTCCAGTCCTGTTTGTTAAGAAGAAGGACGGTAGTTTTCGGATGTGCATTGATTACAGAGAGTTGAACAAGCTGACGATCAAGAATAGATACCCTCTACCAAGAATTGATGATCTGTTCGACCAACTTCAAGGCTCAAGTTGTTACTCTAAGATCGATCTTCGATCTGGATACCATCAGCTGAGGATTCAAGAAGAAAGTATCCCGAAGACGGCTTTCAGAACTCGATACGGGCACTATGAGTTCCTGGTTATGCCGTTTGGTTTGACAAACGCACCTGCAGTTTTCATGGATTTGATGAATAGAGTTTGCAAACCATACCTCGACAAGTTCGTGATTGTATTCATTGACGACATCTTGATTTATTCAAGAACAAGGGCCGAGCACGAACAGCACTTAAGAACCATATTGGAGCTGCTAAAGAAAGAACAACTGTACGCCAAATTCTCCAAGTGCGAGTTTTGGCTACGCGAAGTCCAGTTTCTTGGACATGTGGTTAATGGGGATGGAATTCATGTTGATCCCACAAAGATCGAGGCGATCAAGAACTGGGAAGCACCTACGACGCCGACCGAGATTCGACAATTCTTGGGTTTGGCTGGCTACTATAGAAGATTCATAGAGGGCTTTTCAAAGATCGCTCAACCCCTTACCGCGCTCACACAGAAGGATAAGACGTTTGATTGGGGAATCAAACAGGACGAAGCATTTCGGATATTGAAAGATAAGCTCTGCAACGCGCCGATCCTAGCTCTACCGGAAGGTACTGAAGATTTTGTGGTATACTGCGACGCATCGCGTCAAGGATTGGGTTGCGTGTTGATGCAACGCCAAAAAGTTATTGCTTATGCATCGCGCCAACTGAAAGTGCACGAAAAGAACTATACCACACACGATTTAGAACTTGGCGCCGTGGTATTTGCCTTAAAGATCTGGAGACACTACCTATATGGTACGAAGTGCACAATCTTCACAGATCACAAGAGCTTGCAACACATATTCAACCAGAAAGAGCTGAATATGAGACAGAGACGATGGGTTGAATTGTTAAACGATTACGACTGCGAGATCAAGTATCACCCGGGGAAGGCGAATGTAGTTGCCGATGCCCTAAGTCGTAAGGAAAGAATCAAGCCCATAAGGGTTAGGGCTCTAGAAATGATCGTGCGAACCGATCTTCCCTCGCGCATTCGCGCTGCACAAAAAGAAGCCCTTAAAGAAGGAAATCTTGAGGATGAATATCTCCGTGGGATGGAGAAGTTATTGGCACCAAACAAAGAAGGAACATTATGTTTCGAGAAAAGACTTTGGGTTCCTTTGTTTGGAGGTTTAAGGAATGTTATTTTCGACGAAGCGCACAAGTCACGGTACTCTATACATCCCGGGGCGGATAAGATGTACCACGATCTCAAAGATTACTATTGGTGGCCTAGGATGAAAGGCGATGTTGCTGTCTACGTGAGCGAATGTTTAACGTGCGCTAAAGTTAAAGCTGAATACCAGAGGCCTTCGGGACTTCTGCAACAACCGGAGATTCCCAAATGGAAGTGGGAACAAATCTCCATGGATTTTGTTACAAAGCTGCCAAGAACGCCAAGAGGCCATGACACTATCTGGGTGATAGTGGATCGATTAACAAAAACGGCACACTTCTTACCTATCAGAGAAAAGGATAACACGAGCAATTTGGCTGAAATATACATGAGAGAAATCGTCGCACGTCATGGAGTGCCTCTCTCAATCATTTCTGATAGAGACGGAAGGTTTGTGTCAAGAATATGGCAATCCTTCCAAGAAGCTTTTGGCTCTCAATTAAATCTGAGCACTGCATTTCATCCGCAAACTGATGGCCAGAGCGAGCGAACGATACAAACCTTGGAAGACATGCTGAGAGCATGCGTTATGGATTTAGGAGGTAGCTGGGATAAACACTTACCCTTGGTCGAATTTTCTTACAACAACAGCTACCACACCAGTATTGGTGTCGCGCCTTTTGAAGCCCTATACGGACGCAAGTGCCGATCACCACTATGTTGGGCTGACGCAGGTGATAGGCAACTTGCCGGTCCCGAAATCGTCCAAGAGACGACAGATAAGATCGCGCAAATACTTAAAAACATCGAAGCCGCTCGCCACAGACAAAAGGCCTACGCGGATCCAAACCGTAAACACGTGGACTTCCAAGTCGGAGAGATGGTATTATTGAAGGTTTCACCCTGGAAAGGGGTAGCACGCTTTGGAAAGCGAGGAAAGTTAAATCCGCGCTACATTGGTCCTTTCAGAATTCTGGAAAGAATTGGGACAGTAGCATACAAGTTGGACCTACCTGCTGAACTAAATGGCGTTCACGATACATTTCATGTATCCAATTTAAAGAAAAGTCCAACTCAAGTTGACGTTGCCATTCCTATCGACGAGATTCATGTTGACGACACGCTCCACTTCATAGAAGAACCCGTCGAGGTCACAGATTGGAAGGTTAACAGGACCCGCCGGAGTAGTGTCAAACTCGTCAAGGTTCGCTGGAATGCCAGACATGGTCCTGAATTCACCTGGGAGCGTGAGGACCGGATGAAAGAAAAGTACCCCCACTTATTTCCCAAGAACCCTGCATCTACAAGCAGAACTTAAAATTTCGGGACGAAATTTATTTAACGGGGGGAGTATGTGACAACCCGCACAAAACCAGGTATCCGTACAACTTAATTAATGATTGATTACTGCTTAATTACTGTGCTTGATTGAAACTAGCTGATAAACTGCTACCTGCATACTAATACATGCACTTACTTGCATCATACTTGCTTGCTATCACTACATTATTTACATACTGAACCCTAGTGACAAACTTGATGCACAAAAAGCACAGTAGCACTAAACGGATGCACAGTGAACATGCTGACATAACCAGCATCAGGCAAATACTGCCTCAAGGCCTGTTAAGAGCCTCATATATTTTGACTACACTGGTAGTGAGTGTAGGATATAAGGGTTGTGATACCGCGTCTCTAGGGATAAGATACACTGATTCGGATGTGCCAAAAACGTACTTTAAGTACCAAACACAGCACTTTAAATAATTTAACCAGCTTCTAGCTGACTAGTAAAGTGCCAAAAATGAGAAAATATTACTAGACACTTTCTAAAGTGTCGGGAAAACAAAATGTGTCACTAAAATGTAATAACGACACTTTAAAGTATTTTGTAACACTTTAACGGATTACTATCCAACCGGACACCCGGACTTTACCCGGAACATGAAAATTTTATTATTTTCACTTTTCATATTTTTTTCTGAGCCAGTTAGGGTCTCTGATTACCCTAACACCCGTCATAACACGCAACTTATAACTAACTAAGTTAACACCTAAACTAACTTAGTTAACCTAAACTAAACCCCTAACTAATGTTTAGGATCGAACCAACCCCCCACCCAAGCCCCTAACCGTCCACAAATGTGGGGGACACACTAGTACCATAAGATCTTGATTAATCCAATGTGGTCTAGTACTTTTAGGACATATGATCCAATGGGTATTAGCACTAATCTTTCCTATATAAACACACATAAACACATGAGAGTTATCACTTAACAATTCACAACCAACTCACTCTCTCTCTTTCTCTCTTGTGGCTCTCGGCCGAACCCCAACCCACACACCATCACACTTTCGGTTCTTGTCTCTCCATTCCAAGATCATTCACACATCACAAGACACGTATAAGGAGCTTTGGTGCACTCGGAACACGAAGGACCTCTCTCGTTATCTTTTATCCACGCGATTTTCGTCAAAGATCTTCCCTAGCCTTGAGCTAGAGGTATAACCTTTAAAACTCGTTTTCACACATATCCAAAGTGGTTAAAAGAACTTTCGTCGGTTAAATATCGTTAACATGCGTTTTGAATCTTTAAAGTCTAGTAAAATCACTAAAATGGAGGTTAATAGCATATGTCTTGTGTAAAAGTCGTAGGACTTGAAATTTGTGCTTATTGTGACCCGATCTATAATGTGGTAGCTCAAATCTTCGTTTAACCCGACTTTGTAAAATCACGTATCTTCACATAAGCTTGTTTTTGAAAGATACAAGGGTTAAAGGTGAACACTACCACATTTTAGAGACATGAACTTGTAAAGAATTATTTTGCTTGTGTAAAAGTATTTTAACCGGTAAAATGGTGTTTAAAACTAGCGGATCTATGTATCCGCAAGTGGTATTTCTGAAAGACCACACTTTAAAGAAATCATGTTTTTCTAAAGATGAATCTTACACTAATAAATATGATTTTATAACCCACAAGTGTGTAGACACTTGTGAAATGGAAAGATCCGACAAAGAAGTATATTTGTCACTTGTTACTAGAAGTTGTAAAGACGGTTTTCTCTAAACACGGGGTTTTTACGAGATTAAAGTTACCCTATATAGAAATCTACATATATAAGGATGATTTACATTATTAATGCGGAAAAACTGCAAGTTCATGCGATTATGCAAATTTACATACTTGTTGACTAGTTTGATGTGTCGGAAATTGTTTGATTGAAATAAAGAAGTTGATTGAGTTGATTTGTTAAAAGAAAATGATACGCTTAAAAGCGTGGCCACCTCCAGTTACAGAGGAAACTCTGGCGAAATTTTCTAAAAACCTAACACTTAGACTTTTTACACAACAAGTGTTAGAACTATTTTTGGGCATACTTTTGAAACATAAATTTCGCCAGCACTATATTTTACTAAACGTTCGGAGGTGGGATTTTCACAAAGATTAACGTGATAAATATATTTGTCACAACACTGTTTATGATTATTTTGTGAAATACATAAATATTATTTTAGAGTGAAAATAATATTTACAAGCGTTAATGATTCCAAAACTTTGCGAACGCTTCCATAAACATATAAGTTACACCGGTAATTACATTACCACAAGATTGATAAAACGTAACTTACGCACATGTATTAAATCCCCCATCCTTGGGAAGATGTATAACTATCAAGCATATACAAAATGTAACACGAAATAGTTGTCTAACTATTTCCCGCAAACATAAACTGTAAAGCTAAAGCACGGCCGTCCGTCTAATAGAATTAGCACTTGTAGGTCGTTGCACAGATTACTGCTTCAGAGACGCTTGATAGAGTTTACGCATCCACTGTGAGTTCATGTCCCCCTTTTCTCTAACTGTTTTCAGTTTTCTTAACTGCGGGGGTGAAATACATGTTACTTTGTTTACAAGTACTTTATACACGGTATGAATAACGTAAGGAGGTTTAGATCATGTGAATGGGTAGTTAGAACCCCGAGGGACTCGAGCGGTAGATCTATTTGGGTGTAGCGAGCCCAGCTCCCGGTCCAACAGAACAGGCCTCTCGGAGGACTAACAGAACGGATCCGGAGTGACTTGGTACCCAACGCAAAATCGGCTAGGGTTGTTTCTTACTTACTTGCATTTCACGACATGCTAATGGCCTTGCAAACCATTGGTGATCACAAGTCCTCTTACACTGCTACATACCAGGAAACTTTTATACATACAAGTGTTTTACTTACTCACTTGCACATGACCTCGCTCAACATTATTGTTGATTTTTCAACTCACATGTATTTCAGGAAATTAACGGATTCTGGCACGGTATGAACGTTTTCCGCTGCAACCTTTCATGAAGTCATCAGGGTTTAGGGTTGTGCCTCTTTCCTGGACAAGGCATAATCCCTAAATCACGTTTATGTTTTATTTTAAGTTGTAATGTTATTGAACAAGGTTATGGATACTAGAGTATGTCCGCGTTAAACAATGGTAATGTATGTTGATTTCTAAACTCAATGATGACTTGCATGGTTTTTAAATTCATATAGCTTTGTTATGATTTAGCTATGGTATTAAGAAGTCACACCAAAATTAACCACGCTTCCGCAAAGCCAGGGTGTGACACCGCGAGCCCTAAAAAGCTTCGGATTTCCGAGGGATTCCTTGGAGTGTTCCATTTTGACACGGTTTCTACTTTTGACGAATCCACTAGTACCCCGACGGCACTAATGATATGCCCGAGAAACTGCACCTCTCGTAGCCAGAAGGCGCACTTTGAAAATTTTGCATACAACTTTTCTCGTCTGAGTGTCTCAAACACTTCTTTCAAATGGTAAGCATGCTCGTCTTCATTCTTCGAATACACTAAAATGTCATCGATAAATACGATTACCGACTTATCCAGCATAGGTTTGCTAACCCGGTTCATGAGATCCATGAAAGCCGCGGGTGCATTAATAAACCAAAGGGCATCACAAGGAACTCATAATGCCCATACCGCGTACGAAAGACCGTCTTCGGCACGTCTTCCTCCTTGACTTTCAACTGGTGATAACCTGATCTGAGATCAATCTTTGAGAACCAACTCGCTCCTTGTAGCTGGTCAAACAAGTCATCAATTCTTGGAAGTGGGTATCTATTCTTTACCGTGAGTTTGTTTAACTCTCGGTAATCGATACACATGCGCATACTGCCGTCCTTCTTTTTCACGAATAGAACTGGTGCGCCCAACGGGGATACACTCGGTCGGATAAACCCATTGTCGAGCAATTTTTGGATTTGAGACATCAATTCTTGTAGCTCCGATGGCGCGAGCCGATATGGTGCCTTGGCCACATGTTTTGCGCCCATAATCAATTCGATTCCGAACTCTACCTCCCTTTCTGGTGGTATTCCCGGTAAGTCTTCCGGGAACACATCTTCATAATCACTTACAACTGGCACATCTTTGATTTTGAGGGATTCTTTCTCCGATTCATTTGTGTATACCATATATGCCTTGCATCCATGTTTCATGAGTTTGTGAGCTTCTAGCATCGTGCATATCACCGAGTTACCCCCTTTTTCGCCGTATATTGTAACGTGCTTTCCGCTAGGAGATGTCAGTTTTATTTCCTTTTGGAAACATACCACCTTTGCGTGGTATTGGGACAACCAATCCATAACCACGATCACTTGAAATTATCCCATTGATATTGGGATCAAGTCTACTGTATATTCTTCGTCGTCGATGCTTAATTTACAGTTTTCACATACATCACAAACGATAAAACTCTTGTTATTACCTATCTCTACTTCTAAAGGCATAGGTAATTTTGTTAGAACAAATGAAGGATGTCGAATAAACCCATATAAAAATAAAGGATTTATTCGCACCCGTATCAAATAATATACGCGCAGGAATCGAGTTTACAGCAAATATACCTGAAAACACTTCGGGTTCAACTTTTGCTTCTGCGGCAGTCAAGTGGAAAGATCTTGCCTTTGCTTTTGGGGCTTCGCCTTTCATGTCTTGCCTGTCTTTCTTTCCAATTAGCTCCAGGCATTTCGACTTCTTGTGACCTGGCCGATAGCAATTGTAGCAGACCGTCACTTTTTCCGGGCATGATGTAGCCATATGTCCCGTCTTCCGACATATGGGGCAAGGTTTATCCTTGAAGCGACACTCGCCCTTATGACCCTTTCCACAAATCTTGCAACTAGGCGACCCGCCTTTTACATCAGATTTCTTCTCGGTTTGATTCGTTCGTGCCTTCTTGGTAGGGCTTGGATTAACAACATATGCCCTTCGTTCACCCCATTCCAACTGCTTTTTCAATTCAATATCCCGTTCCCGAGCAACGTTTATGATCTCGGTAAGGGTTTTGTATTTTGAAGGAGTCATAAACTCCCTATATTCGGCGCTCAACATGTTATAGTAATAGTATATCTTCTGTTCTTCATTCGTCACCAATTCGTCACAAAACTTCATCTTATCCATAAACATTCCCGTTGTAACAACCCGCACTTTCGTGCGTTGTTACTACTCGATGTACTTGTTACGCCTAGCACCAGAGATTCGGATCATAACGTAACTATATCGCATGCATCGCTATTCAAAGGAAAATCGCATATTTTCGAAATACATTATCACTATACTACACCAATCACAAACACTAACACTCACGATGGCACTGAGTGAGGGCCTATTCTACCCTCCTTGGTGGCCGTGATGTGTCGAAATGCAGACAACTAACGCTAACGAAGACTCTCGGGTGAGTGCTATAACTCCAGTCGTCGTGACGATGATGACAATACGAGTGAATGGTACCTCGTCAGTCATTGTGGCACAATTCACTATAACGATCACGATGACATCGAGAAAGGACCTATGCTACCCTCCTTGATGGATGTGAAACGTCGCTAATAATCGCATACTCAAATGAAAACCGATTGTTATATCGAAACTTTGGAATATGGATACGTAAATACGACCCTTAATGATATATATACATATATAATAATAATATAAATTAACTACGAAAAGCGTGTACTTCGAAAGCTATCGAAACAATCAAAAACGGAGAAATCCATCGCGCCAGAGTGGCCATCCGGATGGACTGACATGTCCAACCGATCGGACAGGACAAGTCCAACCGATCGGACAGGACAAGTCCAACCGATCAGACAGACAAGTCCAACCGATCGGACTGGCATGCCAACCGATCGGACGGACATGCCGGCCGATCGAACGGGCCGTCCGATCCAGGCCAACCTGCCCTCCTTTCCTTCCTCCTTGCCTATAAATACCCCTCATTCACCCCAAACACACTTGTTTTCACTGTTGCTGCTCGACCAGAAGTTCCAACCCCTTTATCTCTCGATTCCTCGCGATTCTTGTAAGTTTTTAACTCAAATCTTGTACTTCCTTGATCTATAACCAATTCTACACCTTTCTACCTGCTAAATCTCCACTTTTAACCATGGAATCTCTGGATTTTGGGCATTCTAGGGTGTTGTCACCATGAAGTTCTTATGAACTTCAAGGGTGATGTCATCCCAGGCAAGAACGACTCAGATCTGAGTGATTTCCATGCGTTTTTACATAAATCAAGCCTAAATCTATGTTTTCTAATCAAGAAGTGGTGTGACTCTTAAGGATTCGAGGTGCCTTGAAGATGATGTCACCCTAAGTTCACATGAACTTCAAAGGGTGACCTCATTCTTACCATAAACAGCTCGGATCTAAGTAATTTCACCTGTTTTATAACAAATCTCACCAAACCTAAGTTGCCTAGCCATTGTGTGTGAGAATTCGGGTTAAACTTGAGAAAAGCCATCAAGAACGGCCAGATCTGATGGAACGGGGTGGTTCCCGGCCGTTAGAACGGGTCAGACTTGATGGAATTTCGGTTGTTTAGCATGAAGGAACACCGTCCCAACCAGAACCGCTGAAAAACCGTCAAAATTAGTCGAATATCAGCTGGATAGGTTGTCAGCCGATCGGACTGCAGCCTAGTCGATCGGACAGGGTGCCAGTCGATTGGACAGCAGCCCAGCCGATCGGACAGGCTGCCATCCGATCGGACAGCAGGCCATCCGATCGGACAGGAGGCCATCTGATCGGACCACTGCCATCCGACCGGACCAGCCCATCCGATCCATATGGTCATCCAATCGGATGAGCCCATCCGAACGGATGAGCACCATCCGAACGGATAACTGACTTTTCAATGCTATTCTCGCTTAATCGTGCATCGTTTACTATATCCTTCAATGATTAACACAGACGTACTCGCAACAGACTCAATCAAGTTGTATTCTCGCTAAATACGCATTGTGAGTATACTTGAACCCCTTTTTAATCGCATTTTGGGTGTAACATACGTTTCTAACAAATCGAACTTATCAAACGAAATATTCAATCAATTGAATTATCACTTGCGAATGACTGTTATGCATAGATATACGTGATGCTAGTTGCATATGTGCTAGGGCTTATACTCACGACGTCCCACCATGACTAGTATAGTACTATTGCGCCCGACGGGGTCTAGTTTGCCATCGCATATTCGAGCATCGAGGACTTAGTTGGTAGTATCAGCTTTGTGAGTATATATGTCGTGTGTTATGTTTATGCATGTGGAAATTCGCTACACGTTTTAATCTATTATGCTACATATCAAACCTGTATACTCGCCAATACTTTTGTATTGACAAATATTTTAACGTATGTTGCAGGTTAGATCGCAGACTATGTCCAATCAAGCTAGGAAGTCTAGGAACTCAACTAAAATCTAGGTTGTCGGATTTGTATTGTTCGAGAGGATAAGAAATCTGTGATAACTTATGTGATTGCATTGTTTGTTAGTATGGGATAACGAATGTATTAAATATTATCGCAATATAGTTGTTATGGATTCTCTTGAGCAATCTGATTCACCTAGTGCCGCGCCCCGATGATTCCGCCATCGGTTGGGGTGTGACAGATTGGTATCAGAGCCATAACTATAGGGAATTAGGCCAGACTCGACCTAGTCCGGGTCGACGTCTTAGAAATTGACCTAGTCTATAGTCTAAGTACCAACAGGCCGACTCGTATGAACCCAGTGGGGTTTGTATCGGGCTTACTTGATACTCTCAATCGAAATTGCTAAAAGTTACAACTTTGTGTGAACACCGTGTACCACAGCTTCACACGAATGAGCCCTTCCTAGGGCCGCAATACTACTTAGCCTTTCCTAAGGCTGACACAATACACGTGTTTCGAAAATACTCGCATAACAAAACCGAGTGATCCAGTCGAGATCAAGTGTGAAAACCAAGAGCTCTCAACAAGATCGCTCACTCAGCGCATTTTTCTAGCACGAGAACCTTTCATCGAGTTAGGAGTGACATCCACATCTCGACGAAAGTCTCCATTTCGAAATCTAGTGGAACTCACGAATTTATTCGAAGAGCATAACCACAATTAGGAACGAAACTATTAAGTCAGGGGTGAAACCCGTACCTTAATAAGCCGTCCCCCTCTCTAAATTGGTTTTCAAAAGCTCTCACCAAGGACTCGACTATCATGATAACTCGAGCCACGTGATGACTAGGAAGACGAATGCCATGAGCTGCATCCCAGGGGAAGCATAGAGTCTTCTAAGTCAACGCGCGCGCATGAACTTGTTAAATATAGTTGGGTTACCTTGGGTAGTCGACGCCTAAACACCCAAGGCACTCTATCATACAAATCGCCGATCTTACCAATGGTTAGAACTTATTTACGTTTTGAAACTTTACGCTTTATCGATTTCTCGATTTAACGATTTTCACTCCCTGTTTTATAAATGCACAATTCGCACAGCCATCGCAATCTAAAACGTAACCCGAATGTTCGCAACAAAACTAATGCATAATCTATCGCATTCGCTCTCGTTTTCTCACTTCAATGCGCCCTCGCATATTCTAAATCGACCTGTATGTGTATGATTACAAATTACATCCATATAAATATATATATATGTATAAACAAACAAGTCATTGTGCGAGAACTTAGGAGTTTCGTGTTTCCTATGTGGCACCTATGTGATTCGTATTACTACTATACTATCGCATCAAGTTTTGAACGCGCTCAATCGCATCGCAAAACTCAAAAATCATTATGATCGAATCTCACTCCAAGTCTCTTCCTGTCTAGATGCCTTCCAACAACTCTACCTCGAGACGAGTAGCTAGGAGGAAAGCCAAACGAAGTGCCAATAAGAGGATTGCATCACTTGTGACCAAAGAAGTGGTAAAGCTTATTCCTCGAATTGCCGCTCAAGTGCACTCCCTCAGCAACTCTCGAGCCTCGGAAGACTCCAAGACGGAAGCGCCGCAACCTGCTTTTCTATACAAACACTTCAAAGCCTGTGACCCGATGGAATTCACGGGTTAAGGAGGTGTAACTCAACTACTCCAGTGGTTCGATTCTATCGAAGTTACCCTTCGTCAAAGTGGGTGTCCCGATAGTTTTCGTACTACTTGCGCTACCGGGGTATTTCAATCACGAGCACTCGACTGGTGGACCGCCGAACGCAACAGACGTGGGATCTCTACGGCATATGCTCTCTCCTGGGATGAGCTGAAAGAGCTCATGAGGAAGGAATATTGCCCTCCCCACAAGATTCAGAAATTGGAGGACGAATTTTGGAAAATCAAGCAAACCAAAGGTGACAATGCTGGCTACACCGCAAGGTTCAAACAGCTTAGCATAATCTGCCCAGGTCAGGTCAACACTTCAGAAAAGGCCATCGCGAAGTACATTTGTGGCTTGCCTGAGTGTGTGGGTGATTTCGTCGAAGCTGCAAGACCTGCTTCCATCGAAGAAGCCTATCGCTTAGCTGCAGAAATCAACAACAAACGACTCATGGAAGGATTTTTCTCCAACAATCCTGTCAAGCAAGCTTATCAAGCGATCGACATTAATCCCTCAGACGATCCCGTCAACGATTCTCCTGACGAATCTGCTAACGATTCTCCTGATGAATCTACTGACGATTCATCTGACGGATCTGCTAACGATTCTTCTGATGAATCTGCTGAGGATTCATCTGACGAATCTGCTGCCGATTCTTCTGGCAAATCTGCCGACAGTTCTTCCAACGACAAATCGGCCAAAGACTCTGCAAGTGAGTCCTCAGACGAATCCTTCAACGACGACACCTCTTCGCAAGACACCGACGAACCCAGCCGCAAACGAAAGACTTCAAGCCCGAGCTCATCAACAACGGAACTGCTGCAACCGAAACCTCTTCGAACAGTTCCGATGTTTCCAAAACGAGCTTACACTGGAACTCATCCCCAGTGTTACTCATGCACCTACCATCATCCAGTTGGGGCTGACTGTCGCTATTGCAGTAACTGCAACCGTTACGGTCACTTCACCCGCAACTGCCGCATCGAACCGTGAACCTGAGTACAACAACAACAGCTCCAGCAAAAGTCTTCAACATCAAACACCTAGCAAGCGTAGGATAAAGTTGTAATGATACAATTTTCGACGTTAATTTCTACGTTTTGAACCTACTCTATTACTCGATGTTGCCACTATGCGTAACATTAACTCTCGTTTACGTTCTCTCTATCACACTCTATTCGTCGCACTTAGACTAGATTCACACACATACTATATACTATATCACGAAATAATGTGTTTTACCCTCACTACACTCTTAGAACGAGGTACGATAAACGTGCAAGGAACGATTAATCACGGGTGCACACGGGATTACTTGGGTCAGTGCACGGAGATCGTAGTGAATTCTAAGGTGCCATAAGCGTTTGAACAAAATATGACACCAAAACACGAGATTTAAGTAATAGGGGTAAAGCAAGGTGTGCTTTACCATACTACCGAAGTTTCGTGTAGAAAGTGTCGTGTGGAGTTGAACGTTATTAGACCTATTATACTATTGAGATTATTTTCAACACACTACACTCAATCGCAAGGCGTAACAACTGAATCGCATCATCGCAAGACTTGTCGTAAGTCTGCAAACGCAATGTAATCACCTCATCGATGGACTCTGGGGAGTCTACCTCGCAGGGCAATTGCATCAACGCAAGACTGGTCGTAAGTCTATTGCAATGAATCTCATCAAGTACATAAACGCTCATGATATTGTTGAGTGAGGACCTATTCTACCCTCCTCGATAACCGTGATGCGTCGTAACGTAACATTAAGCTTATTCGAAATAAGACTCGAACTCGACTAATCGCAATCGCTTATCATGTGTATCTCGCAACCTCTATCGCTTATCACGTGAACCTATATCGTTTGCTGTGTATCAATCTATCGCTATACCGTTATCTGTGATATTTGTGTTCAGTTAGCACGCATGACCTCGCTTCACGAAATGAAACTCATATGGTTAAAGCAAGGTGTTTTAGTCATATCAGCGGACTTTCGTGGAAAAAGGCCATGTGGGGCCCGATGTTAGTAACATCTGTAGTGTTATTCAATCAAATCGAACCGCATAAATCGAGCCGCATACCTCCATCGCTTGCAACACAACAACTGCCATTTATCGTAATTCGTTTATCATCGCCGTCATCACTAGTGTTTTATGTTTATTCGCTTAATCACCTAATTGCTTATCGCTTATCGTGTATAGACTACCGCTTATTCGCTCGTTGGTGTTCGTTACAGTCTGTGTGGTAATTAGTACGCATGACATCGCTTCACGAGGCAAAACTAATCTGGTTAAACGTGGTGTTTCACCATGTTAGCAAACCCTCGTGGAAACGTGCCATGCAGGTTCAATGTGGAATCTAAAAAGACATCGCGCTAATCCCTTATCGTCTACCGCTCGACGCTTACCCAGACACGATACATAAGCGTTTCGTGTCATCAGGCTACTCGCGCACGCTGTCGTAGCTACGTTCGCAATACAACTCGCCGGCTTAACCTATTCGATTCTACCTTATACTCGGTCTGACTTTCTATCGATTGGACCGAGTGAGCGCAATTCTATCCGTGTCGTATCGGCGCACATGACACCGCCTCACGGAACAGAAGTAATATGGGAAAACATGGTGGATACGCTGCTGGTACTTCCTATATATAAATGTTTTAATCATATTAACGAACTTCCGTGGGAAGGTGCCAAGTGGGGCTCGATGCTAAATTGTCCTCTTCAAACGGTTAAAACTAATTTTTATTAAACTTTTATTAAAACCATGGGACAAGTGAAACTCCTCACAACGTGGAGGTAACATCGAACCAACTTAACTCCATGCCCAAGGGGAACTTCCAGGAGCCCAATTTTTCCTAAAACCTTTTGCAATATCAAAAAAAAAAAAAAAAAAACAAGACTTTCCTGAGACGTTGGTTCAACATCGAGTTCAGTTGAACCTATGTCGCAATAGAGTTCTCGTAACCCCAGTTCTCATTTTCGAACTCCTTAAAATGTGTGTAAAACCTAAACTTCCTTGCAACGTTGGGTGACATCGACTCAGTTGACCTTACGTTAAAAAGGAAATTTTTCAAGAATTGCATCCAAAATTCCTTTTGGAATATCTAAAAACGAACATCTCTTGTAACGATTGGTTAACGACCGACTCGGTTAACCCTACATCATGAGAAACCTTGCAAGTACTTTAAAATTTCAATCGCATCAAATTAACAAATCCCCGTGACACGAGGTACTTTGGAACGCCAACTTGTGGAATATTACTTTTGGCTTTACATCGCCATCCCGCTATCACAATCGATCTCTCTTATTCGAAACGCTCTCGCTTGTCAACTCTCGGTCAAATCACTCGCTGTATCGCTACTTACGCAGGATCAACTCTCAAAAGTCTACCTGTTGGATTAATTTCGGGACGAAATTTCCTAAAGCAGGGGAGACTGTAACAACCCGCACTTTCGTGCGTTGTTACTACTCGATGTACTCGTTACGCCTAGCACCAGAGATTCGGATCATAATGTAACTATATCGCATGCATCGCTATTCAAAGGAAAACCGCATATTTTCGAAATACATTATCACTATACTACACCAATCACAGACACTAACACTCACGATGGCACTGAGTGAGGACCTATTCTACCCTCCTCGGTGGCCGTGATGTGTCGAAATGCAGACAACTAATGCTAACGAAGACTCTCGGGTGAGTGCTATAACTCCAGTCGTCGTGACGATGATGACAATACGAGTAAATGGTAACCCGTCAGTCATTGTGGCACAATTCACTATAACGTTCACGATGACATCGAGAAAGGACCTATGCTACCCTCCTTGATGGCTGTGAAACGTCGCTAATAATCGCATACTCAAACGAAAACCGATTGTTATATCGAAACTTTGGAATATGGATACGTAAATACAACCCTTAGTGATATATATACATATATAATAATAATAATATAAATTAACTACGAAAAGCGTGTACTTCGAAAGCTATCGAAACAATCAAAAACGGAGAAATACATCGCGCCAGAGTGGCCATCCGGATGGACTGACATGTCCAACCGATCGGATAGGACAAGTCCAACCGATCGGACAGGACAAGTCCAACCGATCGGACTGGCATGCCAACCGATCGGACGGACATGCCAGCCGATCGAATAGGCCGTCCGATCCAGGCCAACCTGCCCTCCTTTCCTTCCTCCTTGCCTATAAATACCCCTCAATCACCCCAAACACACTTGTTTTCACTGTTGCTGCTCGACCAGAAGTTCCAACCCCTTTATCTCTCGATTCCTCGCGATTCTTGTAAGTTTTTAACTCAAATCTTGTACTTCCTTGATCTATAACCAATTCTACACCTTTCTACCTGCTAAATCTCCACTTTTAACCATGGAATCTCTGGATTTTGGGCATTCTAGGGTGTTGTCACCATGAAGTTCTTATGAACTTCAAGGGTGATGTCATCCCAGGCAAGAACGACTCAGATCTGAGTGATTTCCATGCGTTTTTACATAAATCAAGCCTAAATCTATATTTTCTAATCAAGAAGTGGTGTGACTCTTAAGGATTCGAGGTGCCTTGAAGATGATGTCACCCTAAGTTCACATGAACTTCAAAGTGTGACCTCATTCTTACCATAAACAGCTCGGATCTAAGTAATTTCACCTGTTTTATAACAAATCTCACCAAACCTAAGTTGCCTAGCCATTGTGTGTGAGAATTCGGGTTAAACTTGAGAAAAGCCATCAAGAACGGCCAGATCTGATGGAACGGGGTGGTTCCCGGCCGTTAGAACGGGTCAGACTTGATGGAATTTCGGTTGTTTAGCATGAAGGAACACCGTCCCAACCAGAACCGCTGAAAAACCGTCAAAATTAGTCGAATATCAGCTGGATAGGTTGCCAGCCGATCGGACAGCAGCCTAGCCGATCGGACAGGCTGCCAGTCGATAGGACAGCAGCACAGCCGATCGGACAGGCTGCCATCCGATCGGACAGTAGGCCATCCGATCGGACAGGAGGCCATCTGATCGGACCACTGCCATCCGACCGGACCAGCCCATCCGATCCATATGGTCATCCGATCGGATGAGCCCATCCGAACGGATGAGCACCATCCGACCGGATAACTGACTTTTCAATGCTATTCTCGCTTAACCGTGCATCGTTTACTATATCCTTCAATGATTAACACAGACGTACTCGCAACAGACTCAATCAAGTTGTATTCTCGCTAAATACGCATTGTGAGTATACTTGAACCCCTTTTTAATCGCATTTTGGGTGTAACATACGTTTCTAACAAATCGAACTTATCAAATGAAATATTCAATCAATTGAATTATCACTTGCGAATGACTGTTATGCATAGATATACGTGATGCTAGTTGCATATGTGCTAGGGCTTATACTCACGACGTCCCATCATGACTAGTATAGTACTATTGCGCCCGACGGGGTCTAGTTTGCCATCGCATATTCGAGCATCGAGGACTTAGTTGGTAGTATCAGCTTTGTGAGTATATATGTCGTGTGTTACGTTTATGCATGCGGAAATTCGCTACACATTTTAATCTATTATGCTACATATCAAACCTGTATACTCGCCAATACTTTTGTATTGACAAATATTTTAACGTATGTTGCAGGTTAGATCGCAGACTATGTCCAATCAAGCTAGGAAGTCTAGGAACTCAACTAAAATCTAGGTTGTCGGATTTGTATTGTTCGAGAGGATAAGAAATCTGTGATAACTTATGTGATTGCATTGTTTGTTAGTATGGGATAACGAATGTATTAAATATTATCGCAATATAGTTGTTATGGATTCTCTTGAGCAATCTGATTCGCCTAGTGCCGCGCCCCGATGATTCCGCCATCGGTTGGGGTGTGACACCCGTGATCTTGTCTATGGACTCACCTTTGTGCCTAAGTTGCATGAACTCTTCCTTGATTTTATTAATGACCGCCTTGGGACTATGATGTTTAAGAAACGGCGTCTTAAACTCCTCCCATGTCATGGCCTTAGCCGCTTCGCTTCCAATCTCTTTCTTTTTGTTATCCCACCAGTCTTTCGCTTGACCCCTTAATTGACCCGTACCATAGGCTACGTAGTCATCTTCATCACAATGGGTCCTCTCGAATACCCCTTCGATATCGCTTAGCCATCGCTGGCATACGATTGGGTCAACCTCCCCGTTATAGACTGGCGGTTTGCACGCCATGAACTCCTTGTATGTACAAGGCTTTCGTCCTCCGGACTTTTCTTTTGCTAGATTAGCATTATCCTCCAATTTCTTGATTCTTTCTTCAACCACTGATAGTACCGTGTTCTGGATCTTATCGATGAAACCAGACAAACTATTTTCGATTGCCTTTCCAACCTCCTCGGCAATCACTTCTTTTGTTTGCTCGGTGACTCTCGGCACCGCATTATCATTACCTCCATCCGCCATCTCTAATACTGAAATGTTTACATTAACTGTTAAACATTTCACTTATAACATATGATTTACTTGTTTTGATTTAATCAAGTTCACAACTTGATTCAACCGTTCTTGTTTCATGCATTTCCCGTGTTTGAGTGAACTTATACACTCTTTCCGTGCATATTAATTCATGTTTCATTTCTATATTCTCTAAGTTTATTTAAAACAATTAACACTTACCGGATGCTTGATCAAGCTTGAACCGAACACACTTTATTGACAAACCTTAGCTCTGATTACCAACTTGTAAGACCCAACTTAATGTAACAAAATTCATGATACAAAACAAGGAATTGATACTAAAATATCAAGTTTACAAAAACTTTCTTGATTAAAAGACCATATTTGATCCTGGGATTTCAGTTAAAAGGAAAATATCCATTAAACATACAAAACATAACTTCAAGCGTCTACTAGATAACGTTTGAAAACATAGTTCAAGTATCTACATAATGCTAAGACAAAATAGATCAAGTGCGGAAGCTTCGTTTAGTGCGTTCGGTTCTTGATAATAGCTTGATCACCATCCGGATTTGGTTCCATATTCACCTATGGTCAAAACCATTTAAAATTATTAGTTTGACACTTAAAACACCAAGTATAAGCAAGTTCCATACTCAAAGTATAAAAAACAACAAGAAAATCTCGTTTCTGGGTGCTGGCGTCGCGCCAGGGGGGCCGTGGCGTCGCGCCAGCAACGATTTTCGACAGAATGTTTGTTGTTTGATGCTGAAACTCAGCCCAACTCTCTTATTCTAAATTCCAAACTTTAAATCGTCATAACTTTTGACTCGAGCGTCCGTTTTAGCCGATTCTTTTTCCTACGCGACCGTAATTTAATTACGGACGCGTTGATCAACACCATTCCTGAAAATTTTCAGTTTACAGACAATCGGCTTATAATCCGATTCTTTGCTTATTCGACCCGTTTGTCTACAAGTTCAACAACTTGTTTATTTGTCATCTCATGTCTACAATCAATTTACCCAATCCCGGATTCTCCGATTATGACGTTTCGCTTCCTTCCCAATGGTTGCTTACGCAAAAATCGTCATGCTTGTTTCAAGGATTTAAACATGCTTTTAACACCATTTGACAATCATACATTCAATTTGCTTTGACTCGTTTGGATGCCGAATGGAGACCACCATTTCAAACATTCCAAACTCTATTTCTAACACATGATTTGACCCATTTTATTTGTCTATGGTACTTTGTCACTTCCGTGACTTAACAGGTTTCCTTGTTTGCCAAATTTCCATATAACAAGTTAAAACTAACGTTTAAACATAATGTAACGAAACCATAAGTCGCGTACCTTCAAAGTGTACCCTACAAGCGCGTATCTCCTACTCCGGCTTGTCCGCTCGACGATCCGGATTCTTTGCCTAAGGAGTCCAATTCAACTTCAATTTAGAACCCTTTTTGTAATTAAAACACATAATTTGCCATAGTAGTCAATTATGCATTTTCATCCGATTTTAACATATAAATCCCCACTTAGGCATTTCAACAAACACATAGCGGGTCAGATTTTCACATAATCATTACCAAGTTCATGACTTGTAATTATCATCTAATTTCACTTCAATTAGTCAACTTTACACATATCTTAACATCAATATTTCTGAAATTACTTCTTAAATTCAGATTGTGCTAGCACATGAGTTATAATTTTAGCATTTATCAAGTTTCTTCAAGCTCATCAATCACCTACAATGGTGATTATGAAACCCTACAAGCATCATGCAAGATTTTGTCAAGAAATCATCTAGGGTTTGTCCTAAGACATCATATCACATCTAATTTAGTCAATACATCACAAAATCAAGCTAAACATTCGATTTCTATCACATGCAAGGAATTTGAGTTGAATCAAAACAACCTAATTTGGCATACCTTATGATCCCTTTGACGAGGTGATCACGAATCTATGTTCAGATTTCGATTTGGGACTGAATTGAACCTCCAATTGATCAATTTTTAGTGAACTAGGGTTTTGGAGAGGAGCTCCTGGTCGCTCCTGTGTTCTGATCGATCCAAGCACACACTTAGTTGTGTGTTTGGAGTTTATTTTATTTACTAGTAATTAAAGTTTCAAGTTTAACTATTCTAGTCCCTCTATTATTGCACTCTTTATAATTTAAGAGTTTTCCATCCAATTATTTGATATCACAAGAATCATATCTAACTGGGTTATCTATTCCTAGTTAGTTTGTTCTTGTGTATTTAACGTTTTATAATTCTAATATATATAGTTTTATATTTTCGGGGTGTTACATTTTTTCTCCAAGGGTGTCTGATTCCATTAAATCTCAAAATGAGGTGGTGGTGGGGGGTTGAAGGTGACGGTGACGGTGGAGGTGGTGGTGGGTTGAAGGTGACGATGGAGGTGGTGGTGGTGGTGGTGGGTTGATGATGGTGATGAAGATGATGCAGAGGTTATATACTGTTTTTTTAATTTTTTAATTCTTAGTTTTAGGTTTTTAATTGTTCAAGGGTAATATAGTCATTTCATACATATTTAACTGAGAAATTTAACAGAGGTTAGGTCAGGGGATCAAGCGAGTTCATTTTTGACAACTTTAAGGACCACGCGTGTAATTAGTAAACCACTACGACCAAGTATGAAATTTTGCAAAACCAAGCATTTAACTCTTTTGTGTATATTACCAAGGTTTTGTTTTTGTTGATGAAATTTTGAGCTATGCGGATACCCGTAGGATCGCCCCAATCCAGTAAACCCGCTTCTCACCGGATCATAAAATCTCGAGACTAACGTCAACGCGATCTCTCTCGAACAATCCTGACCCTTCATCACTTCTGCTTTAACCTGCAAACCCTCCGAACACTCTAGAACCCCTAAACTTTCTTCACATATAAAACCTTCTCAATAACTCCACATTCATCATATTCCGTATCAATCCACCAACAAATCTCCTAACAATTCGCGTATTTTCAACCAATTTCAACCAACAATGGATGAAGATTTCGATATTCCAGCAGCCGACGAGATGAACGGCGATTTCATGGACGATATTGAAGCTCCGGTGACTTTAAAAGTCGGAGAAGAGAAGGAGATCGGAAATCAAGGGCTGAAGAAGAAGCTGTTGAAGGAAGGTGAAGGTTGGGATACTCCTGAGAGTGGTGATGAAGTTGAAGGTAAACATTTAATATATAGTGTTTGTTTTTATTGATTTGTGGTTTAGATTGTGAGTTTGATTTGTGTTTTTTTTTTGCAGTTCATTATACGGGAACTTTGGTTGATGGTACGAAGTTTGATTCTAGCAGGGATAGAGGAGAGCCGTTTAAGTTTACTCTTGGTCAAGGTGAGGTTTTTTTTTTTTTTTTTTTTTTTTTGCTGTTTATTGTGTAATGAACTTGTTTAATATTGCTTATTATGATTGTTAATTGTTAATATGTGATTGTACTTGTTAATTCATTGTGCTTAGTCAATGTCTAGTAGCTTGTATCTAATTGGATAGATAGTTTGTGAGTGACTAATACAGCTTGTTGCCCGCTTACCGTCTATCTTGGTGTAATTTGTTTGACCTTATATATAAAATGATTATAATTATGAGAAAAAAACTTAAAGAGTAATCAAGTTTTCTGTGTTCTTCGCAATCAAAAGGTTGGGAGTTCAAATCTTATACGGTGCAGGTTGTAGTGTATTTATCCTTGAAAATTTAGGAATCATATAAAAAAAAGTAATCTAAGTTTTCTAAATGTTCCGCTAAAGCACAAAGATGTGTTTTGTTTCCTTCTTAGTCACGCAAATTCTAAAAGTGGTTCTTTCAATAATAAATTGGTATGCTTGATTTGAACAACCAAAAAGCACAAGTCATATCTTCTTATTACGTTCCAAAAGTATGTTTTTATGTATAAATAATTTTTTAATATTTTTTTATAAAGTGCGCACGTGATGCGCTCGCATCGCGCGTTAGATTTTTGGACCAAACGCGTTGGAGTGCATCACGCAATTTAAAACCAAGATAACATTTGTAAAAGATATTTACTAGATTGGAACTAGGGGTGTAAATGAGCCTCGTCATGGTTTTATGAAGCTCGAGCTCGGCTCTGGTCGAGCCTAGCTCGAGCTCACTTTAATATCAATTATACGCTCCAAAGCTCGGCTCGCCAATGTTATCATCATTATTACTATTTTACTTGTAAAAAATAAGTTTTTCTTCTGGAGTTAGAACACAACATCTGTAGTGTTGTTGCTGATGTTGCTTTCTATGAGATTTAAGCGCCACATATAGGTTATCTTTAGTCTTATAAGCAGCTAAATTTCACACTTGTTTATTTATGTTGATTGTGTTTCTGGAAAATGCTATATTATATTGATGAGAAATCGAATGCTTAGCTAAAGCAATAATCTTGATTATAACTTCTGTTTGCTGACAACAGGGCAAGTGATCAAGGGATGGGATCTGGGTATCAAGACCATGAAGAAGGGTGAAAACGCACTTTTCACCATTCCCGCTGATCTAGCTTATGGCGAAGCCGGTTCGCCCCCGACAATCCCTCCCAAAGCCACCCTCCAGTTTGATGTTGAATTGCTCTCATGGGTTAGCGTCAAAGACATTTGCAAGGATGGTGGTATTTTCAAAAAGATCGTAAAGGAAGGCGAGAAGTGGGAGAACCCTAAGGACCTCGATGAGGTTTTAGGTACTTTTTAATCCCTTTTCATGATTTTGCTTCTTGATTCTATGTTCATGTTATATATGTTCATGTTATAAACATGCATTTATGTAATAATTTTTTTTTAAAAATGAATGCAGTGAATTACGAGGTTCGACTTGAGGATGGGACTCTAGTTGCAAAATCAGACGGCGTAGAGTTCGCAGTACAAGATGGTAATTTATGCTGAACATTTTCTTGTGGGTTTAGAAAAGATTTTAAATTGTTGCCTAAGCAGTTAATGCGGTAAAATGTCGGATGTTGGTCAAGGACCGATATTTGAGATATAGGTTATCGTGGTGGTATACTACTATGCTGGTGGGATATCGGTAATTTTAATATCATACAAAAATTTTATATATAGCAATTTAAAACTAACAATTATGTATACTCTCTTACCATTAATCAATTAACCTTTGGCAACTTGCAAAACACTAACAATTGTAGCAAGCAATTAAGACTTAAAACACTAACATTTAACACTAACAATTAACAATGAAGACTTAAAACGCTAATAGCTGCAATAAGAACAAAGACAAATGGTAGAACTAAGAAGAAAGGTACTGGTATCGGGAAAATCGGTTAAATAATATCGATACCAATATTTTGATCGATATTTTACACCGATATTGGGACCAATAACCGATATATCACTGATATCAACTGCATAGAGTGTTGCTGATGTTTTTGTGTTTAATCAGGCCATTTCTGTCCTGCGCTGTCTAAGGCTGTAAAAACAATGAAGAAAGGGGAAAAAGTCATCCTTACAGTCAAACCAGAATGTAAGTGTTCCGTTACGAGATTTTCGAAGAACTTTTGGGTTATGTGACATGAAAATGGTGATTCACATATAATTCTGTGATTTATAGATGGGTTTGGGGAGAAGGGAAAACCGGCTTCTGGAGACGAAGCTGCAATCCCCGCAAACGCTACGCTGCAAATTACGCTCGAACTTTTATCATGGAAGGTGGTGTCGAATGTTACGGATGACAAGAAAGTCGTCAAGAAAATCTTGAAAGAAGGAGAAGGATACGAACGACCGAATGAAGGAGCCGTTGTTCAAGGTCAGCAACAGTTTATATTTACATGATTCTTTATGTCAGTTCAGTTTACAATCTGTTTATCGTATTTGTCGTATGATGTCTAAAATTGCTTGTTGTTATGATGAACAGTGAAATTGATCGGTAAGCTACAGGATGGTACCGTGTTCATCAAAAAAGGTCATGATGATTCCGAGCCTTTCGAGTTCAAGGCAGATGAAGGTATATGCATTATTTAAAGTCTTTTTTTTAGTTATGTAATTTGTTTTTGGTAATGACCGTTTTGGTATTCACTGAAACAGAGCAAGTGATTGATGGATTGGATCGAGCTGTTTTGACAATGAAGAAAGGGGAAGTAGCTCTTCTGACAGTCGCATCAGAATATGCCTTTGGTTCTACCGGTTCCGAGCAAGAATTAGCGGTGGTTCCCCCTAATGCTACCGTTACATATGAAATTGAGCTTGTCTCTTTTGTTAAGGTATGTCTCTTTTGGTTGAATCCAAATTTAACTGTATTTATTTAGAACTAGAGCTGCAAACAAATTGAATGTTAAGCGAACAGTTCGTGAACCGTTCAGTGGGAAGTTCGTTTTGTTCGTTCGTTTAGTTAAATGAAAGAATATGAACAAAAGTCGTGTTCGTTCATTTATGTTCGTGAACATTCAGTAATATGATAGTTCTTTAGTGTTCTTAATTTCTTTATTTTATTTAAATACTTCAAAATTCCGACAAATAAAATGTTTAATAAGTATGAGTGTAATATATATTCTGTTCATGAACGCTTGTTTGTGTTCGTTTGTTCTCATTTGTGTTCATGAACATTGGTTTGTGTTCATGAATGTTCATTCGTGTTTGTCGCCTAAATTTAACAAACGAACATGAACATGGTCTACACGTTCATTTTCTTAATGAACGAACACGAACATAAGATCTCGTTCGGTTAGTATTCATAAACAGTTCGTGAACACATATATTTCCTTAACAAACGAACACGAACACGGTCCTTTTCGAGTTCGGTCGGTTCGTTTGCAGCTCTATTCAGAACCATCTATAATTTGGTTTCATTGTTTTTATGACGTTAACTTTCTTTTCGTTCAGGACAAAGAATCATGGGACATGACCACGACCCAAGAGAAGATCGAGGCTGCCGGCAAAAAGAAAGAAGAAGGAAACGCGTTCTTCAAAGCCGGTAAATATAAGAAAGCGGTAAAGCGGTATGAGAAGGTGAGATCCAATGTTTCACTTTCTAAAAGAGTAAAATGTCATTTATGTCCCTGAGGTTTGGTCAGTTTTTTGATTTTTGTCCAAAGGTTTGTTTTTCCGTATCTGGATCTAAAAGGTTTGAAATCTTTCCATTTTCATCCGTTTCGTTAACTCCATCCATTTTTCTCCATTAAGTCGAGGGTATTTTCCTCTTTTTAGTTAACTTAAAGGGCAATTCGGTCTTTTTCACTTAGGTACAAGCATTTAGCATGTACAAGTATTCAAAAGACTGAATTGCCAAGTTAACAAAAAAGACGAAAAAACCCCTGACTTAGCAGAGAAATAGATGGAGTTGACGAGCCGGGTGGGAATGGCAAACCTTTGGACGAAAGTCGCAAAACTGGCCAAACCTCGGGGACGAAAACGACATTTTACTCTTCAAACATCGTTTTAATCATGCAAATCTTTTTTATGTCGTCGGCTAAATCTACCTTTTGAATCGCAGGCTGCTAAGTACATCGAGTACGATACTAATTTTGAAGAAGAGGAGAAGAAACAAGCAAAAGCGTTGAAGATTACTTGCAACCTTAATAATGCAGCATGTCAATTGAAACTCAAAGAGTACAAACAGGCTGAAAAGCTTTGCACCAAGGTTAGATACAAAGTATAAATCGTCATCTATTGGCGATTAACGGTCATATGTTTTCTTACTATTAATAATATTTATGTGTTGTTTACACAGGTATTGGAACTTGAGAGTACGAATGTGAAGGCTTTGTACCGGAGGGCTCAAGCGTACATAAACGTCGCGGATCTGGATCTTGCAGAGCTTGATATTAAAAAAGCACTCGAGATCGACCCAAATAACAAGTAGGAACCTTCTTTAATGGGCTTTAATATCTATTAAATTGAGTGAATATGCGAATTATTAATGTGTTCTTGTTGGACAATTAGGGATGTGAAACTTGAATACAAAGTACTGAAGGAGAAGATAAAAGAATACAACAAAAAGGATGCCAAATTTTATGGGAATATGTTTGCCAAAATGACTAAATCATCATCCAATGTGAGCCATCTTTCTGCAATTTTGTTTTTTCTTTAAATATATGTAATTTTTAGAAGGTGTGGTTATTGATATTTTGTTAAATTTGTGCAGAAAGCAAAGGAGGCAGAACCAATGAGCATAGACAGCAAGGCTTAGCATGAATATGAAGAAATGTGTGATTGTAGTGCATAACAGTGTTATGGGATTTTTTTTGGTCAAGTGCTCTTATTAAGTTGTGATGTGTGTTGACAATGGTGTTCTTTTTCTATGTCACTTAGAATTGAAACTGTTAATCTAATTGTATTGGTTCTGTTAAACTATATAGAGGCAAATGTTTGTTTTTCTTGCAAATTGTGTTGGTTTGAGTGTCATATTCTTTTAACAACAAACAATATATATTTAGAAAAAAAAACCGGATTAGCAAGAAGCTACAATAAAAATCAATTCTTAAAAATATTGAAATCATACCTCTTCCACTTAAGGCTATGAAACTCAAATTCTAAGGGTTACAAACATCTCGAATATTGATAAGGCTATGAAACTGATATCTCCTGTTAAGACGATAAACGGATATCTTCGGTTAAGACGAAAGGCTATGACCAATGGGGTGGTAGTCCATTGGCAAAGGCAAAGTCTTTAGACACTTTGGGAGGGGAAGGTCTTGGGTGACAGGAGGGAATAAAAGAAATTTACTGTTAAAAAAAAAAAACGAAAGGCTATGAGACTGATCCATATTTGACCCAAGTGACTAGGGTTGTAAACGAGCCGAACGTTCAGCGAACAGTTCGTGAACCGTTCGGCGGGAAGTTCGTTCATGTTTGTTCGTTTATTAAATGAACGGACACAAACAAGAAATTTCGTTCGTTAAGTTAAACGAACGAACATGGACATAGGTTGCGTTCGTTTGTTTATGTTCGTGAACGTCCGGTAATGTGTTCGTGAGCGTTCGGTAATGAGTTCATTTATGTTCGTTCCTTTTAAGGTTTTTATATGTTGTATATTGTTTTATTGTTTCTAGTTTTTAAAATTTTGAAACCCCAGTTATCTTATATGACTCTTACAAAATCCCTCATTTCACTATTTCAATTTTAGTATGTGTTAAAGCTTGACAAACTCTTAATTTTCTGTTAATCATGTCAACTGTGTTCGGATAATTATGTTAAGTGTTTATTTATTTTTTGTGTGTGTTCTTCGTAATGTTTGTGATGAAAATGCAAATTTTATTCTAAAATGAATATTGTATTCATTTGTGTTCATAAACGTCGTTTATGAACATGAACATTTGTTAAAGCTCATTTGTGCGTGGTAAGTGTTCGTGAACAGTTTACGAACATGTTCGTTTCGTTAATAAACGAACACGAACAAGAAATCTCGTTCGATAAGCGTTCGTGAACAGTTCATAAACAAGCTTGTTCCTTAACAAACGAACACGAATAAGGCCTTGTTCGTGTTCGTTCAGTTCGTTTACAGCCCTACAAGTGACTGATCCCCTCTTAAATATCCAGATAGAAAATGTGTAACTTTCTAGTTCCATGAATCTATCTCAAACACATCGATTGACGTATGCATTCCACAAGCCCGATGAATCTTTCTTGATAGGGATATACTTGATCAGTGGCGGAGCTTAAACCAAAACTCGGTGGGGGCCAGTCTCTAAAATCCAAATTGGTGGGGGTCGGACTCTTAAAAAATCAAAATTTTTACGCTAAAAAAATCGGAAATTTTCGGTAAAATTAACACTATAAGCGAAAAATCAGTGGGGGCCAAAGCATCTCCGGCCCCATTTAAAGCTTTGCCCTTGGACTTGATGATCCTTTCCGATCCATTAATAGATGATAGGGAACATCTTGGTGGTTAAGGAGTGTGCTTCACAACCAAAAGGTTGAGAGTTCAAATCTTGCAAGGTGCATGTATTGGTATACATATTCTTGCAGTGTTAGATCAAAAAGATGCATTTATGCCTACTAATTGAGTTCCAAACGCCAGTGAACTTGGATTTCGCTCATCTTGTTGAAATTCTTTTAGCTAATACGATTAAACCAAAAAACAAAAATCGGTACAAGGTGCATAACAATAACTATTTCAGGCAAGTTTTCATCAGTTTTTCGTTCTTGTAGACAATAGCCCAGTAGTAAAATTGAGTGTCCACAACAAGTTTTGGTGCTTAGAAAGACAATAATGCATATGACTTGTACTCATGTTTTTAAGATACTACATTTCTTGTTATTTGAACAAGATTTTCTCTGGCTGTTTTTGTTGCTGACCAAGTCTTCAAACGGTTGTGTCCCACATCGGCTCTAAAGGAAAATGGAAGTCATTATATAAGCTGGATAGAGAGTTAAATAAGCACGACCTTACTTGAACAGGATCTGTTCTATACGCTTGTACCTATGTATTCTTGATTCCTAAGAAGACAGAAACCCGTGTCTGGTTGATGAGCCGTGATCATCTAACCAGAGCGTGATTAACTGAACTCATTGTCTTGACCATGGTTCAGTAGAGGATCGTTGTCAGCTTATATCATCATGAGTCCTGACATGGTTTCATGGTTGTTTGACAGATAACAACTTCTTTTTTTATTGTGTAATGAGATGGTCATTCGACGATTAGTAAGATTCTTATCACTATTGTATGGTTCCTTTTTCCCCATCGCTCCAGCTCTTTCCTTATACACAAGTTAATAATATAGCAAGCTAGATATTTAAATCTGTATATATGCACAGCCAAATAGAGACAACTAGACCTGGCAAACGGGTCGGGTCATGGGTCGAAACGGGTTCGGGTCAAAACAAGTCAATTAAAAAAAGGGTTGTTTTGGTTCGGGTCGAAACGGGTTCGGGTGGGAACAGGTTCGGGTCAGAACGGGTTTCGGGTCGGGTCGGTTAAAAAATTGTTTTTTTTAAGTGATTGTACATCAAGGGGCAATTTTGTCGGGTTAAAACGGGTCCGGGTTGGTAACCTTCCAATAAGTACCTACTTTGTCCAAAAACACAGCCTTAATGCATCACCATCTCTGTTAACCTTAAAGCAGGTCTGCATGTATTAGTGGTAAGTTTCTGTGAGATACAGTCCCGCATAACTCCCTTTCACTCTAAATGATAACCGGCTGCAAACACTTGTATCAATCCTAATCACTAATCTTTTCACTTGTTAATTTCAGATTCAGCCGTGAATTCTTTTTGTTTTCTAATCACAGACGCAAGCTGCAACTATCAAACTAAATCAGTCTTTTTCTACATTCGAAAACCCGACTGCAGAAATCGAGTTAGCTGTCGCAGACGCCATTAACATTGAAAAGTCAGTTGCTGAAAGATCAGCAGTAAACTCGTAAAATCCAATATAATATGTCGAGTATGAACCCAAATCAAATCCAGATTAACTTTGTAAATAACAGCAGCAACACGACTCAGATTCAGAACTAAAATAAGCCGTGATGTGCGTGTATAACTAGATTTTCTTCGATTTAGTTCCTTCTTCGAACCAAACTCAGATCTTAATCATCAAACTGAAACCGATTCCGATCTGATTTAGATTCAAAATATTCTTTCAGCCTATTTAAACATACATGAATGAAACAGATCTGATATCGATGTTCTGATTTTGTTCTTAAAAAAAAAACTAAAACTAATCGAAACAATCAACTGAATTCACAATCGCTGAAACAATCACTGAAATAGTGAAACTGATTTCACTAAAATCAACAGAAACTAATCGAAACAAACTAAATTCACTAACAACAAAATTTAACTTTTCAGTCGTTAATCAGATTCAGTGTATAACAATTTCAATAGTTACTCATAGAATACTGAGATGTGAATCAGTTTCAGTTGTAATAACGCTTATACAGGTCTGCATGTATTAGGGGTACGGGTCGAAACGGTTCGCGTCGAAACGGTACGCGGCGAAACGGTTTGCGTCGAAACGGTACGCGTCGAAACGGTACGAAACTCGTCCCGACCCGAAACTCGTCTCGTGGAAATTCGTGTCGGCCCAAAACCCGTTGCGATCCGAAACCCGTCCCGTGCGGAAACCCGCGTCGGCCTGAAACCCGACCCGAACCGACCCCGTTCCGATCCAAAACCTGCGTCGTGCCGAAATCGTCTCGGCCCAAAACTCAATTTGAACTGAACCCATTCCGATCCGAAACCTGCCCCGTTTATTTAAGACACTAACCCACATCGACCCATTTCTTTAATGTTGTCGACCCGCTTTGACCCCATTGAAACTGAAATGATGCCACCTGCTAAATCCATCGTGTCTTCAAGTTTTGCCAAACACGAAAATGAAAATTCAATTCAACACAACTCAAAAGTCTATTAGACACAAAAACCCCTGTCGTTTCACCTTAAGTTCAATTTTTTTTACATAAATATAATACTTTATAAATAGTTAGGTTTTAAGTTTTGACAAAAGAAATATCAATCAGTTGAAGTTATAAAATAACTAAATAAGGTGTGAGATGGAACACATTTTTTAAATATAGATGTGCTGAACGATTAAACCACGAAAACATGACCCATATAGTTAAACGTGTTGGCGTTTCAACCTAACCCAATTAGACGAAACCCAAACCTAAAAAATTTATGTTAGATTGGCCAGTGTTGTATCATAAATTCACATTATTGCTGACAAGAGAAAGGAACATTTGAGGAGGATCAAGACGTGTTGAACGCAACAAGGGAAACCAGTGATAAATATGATTGCACTGCGAGCTTAGGTGCAACCGAAGGGGAGGTTTGGGACCATTTTGTTTTGCGGTTTTAGTCGATGGCATCCTTTCGGAGTTAACTCCAGTTTATCTCTACATTGCTAAAATGGCCAATGAAGGCGCGTCAAATACTTATGGCACTAAAAAACCCATCCACCAGACGGGTATACAACTAGTTCTAATGATTCGAGCAAGATTTTCTTTTGGGGCCTACAAATATGTGGGTTCAAGACAGATTCGTGAGGCAAGAGAAGACCTCAATATAATGTGTTTACCGGTCGTTTTTGTTGTTAAGCAATGCAAATGGAAACCAGTTTATAACCTCGATAGAGAGAGAAACATACACTACCTTACTTGAACAGGATCTGTTATATAGGCTCGTACCTCTGTATTCAGAGGTCATAGTCTTGACCATGGCTCTGTATTCATGAGTCCTGATATGGTTACATGGCTGTCTGACAGACAACAAATACTTTTTTTACTAATTTTCCGCCTAATTGGTCCCATTTTATGCAGTTATATACAGACGCAAAGGTGGTGCCAGACTAAATGTTTGTAGAAGACAACCAGTCACTTCTTTTTTCTGCCTACTTAGAGACGCAAAGCTAGTGTTCGACGACATCTTTGAAAGCGATAAAGGTTTTTACTTCATGATCACACGCGCACAGTCTATTTACTGTTTATAACTCACTGGTTGAACATATCATGATCATTTGAGTAGCTGAAAAACGAACCAACTATACATCGGTATAAACAAAGGTACAATATATATGAATGGAAATTTAATAAAAATGATATCATAACTGTCTCGATTAGTGAACAATGAATATAATCCTACAAAGTACAAAGCTCAATTCCTCCAACACTAATCCTACTAACAGATAACAAATAAAGATTATCTTCTGTCGAGCCAGATGTTTGAGGGGTCATTAACCATGGTACCAAAGGGCTTGTAGCCTAACGGTATCAAGGTGTTGGAAGGTGTCCCTGCCTGTGAGGCTGAGGGATCTAGTCCCATGATGGACAACTGTGTAGATTTAGGAGAATGTGTGTTAACCGTTCAAAAAAAAAAAAAAAAATAAAACAATGATCCTAGGCTCATAGCCAAATATTTGTTCTACTTGGGGATCTTGGAGTCAAACTGGCCTGAGCCTAGACCAGTTCTTGTACCCGAACCAAAACCAAAACCTGCAAACGTTGTCACAATCGTTAACCGTAATTGAACGATATTATATACGTGTCTGAAGTAGAAAATGTCTGATTGTACCTTGGAGGATTATCACAATGAGAAAGAGAACAGTGATCATCATAGCAAAAATACTCATGTATGATGATGCTGCTGACGATGGTGGAGGTGCTGTTTGTAGTCGAGCTGATCTCGCTTTCTTCAAAGATTTCAGCCGTTCAATCCTTGCACGTTTCTTCATAACCATCTCGGAAATCTCTTTAACCAATCGCAAATCGCTTGTACTCAATGATGGACCTTTACGGGGCCGGGGCGGTTTGGAAGCCCTTTTTGAGTTTTTAACCTTTGGTTTTTCTTTTGAGTGTGTTTTCCCTATAAGTGGCATATTTTCCCTCTTTTCGCCTTCGAGTTTATTGTTAACTAACGATTCTATGTCGCTGCTGTTTTCACCATCATCCAACCCGTTGAAACTCAAGGTTAAACCTAGTGATCTAAGCATGTTCTTGACACTTTTGTCATCTGTCACCTGCTCGTTTCTCAGGTCCTCTCGGCATTCGCTTTGGTTGCTCTCGATGTCAACGATGGCTTCTCTATCTTTCGCCATCTTATTAAAGTTTTGATAAATCTAGATATCTTTAGATCTTGTAACAATCCCTTAGTTCTCTAGTTTCTGCAAAAAAATGTTAACCACCACACGTTAGTTTTCTCAAATGGAATTCAGGTACATTGCAATTTATGGATATTTCAATTGAAATAACTCAAAAGAACTGAAAAGCTATATAGATGAACAATACTTTTTATATAATTTATATGAAATATTTATTCGGAACTGGCAGCGCCATGTGTCACAAAGGGCTGCAAACGAACCAAACGTTCGGCGAATAGTTTGTGAACCGTCCGGCGCGAAATTCGTTTGTGTTCGTTCGTTTATTAAACAAACGAACACGAACAAGAAATTTCGTTCGTTTAGTTAAATGAACAAACATGAACAGAGGTCGTGTTCGTTCGTTTATGTTCGTGAACGTTCGGTAACGTGTTCGATAGTTCATTAGTGTTTTTAGTATTTATATGTATTTAAAATTCCAATAAATTAAATATCTAATAAGTGTCAGTGTATTATATATTCTGCTCATGAACGATTGTTTGTGTTAGTTTGTTTCCATTTGGGTTCATGAACATTAGTTTGTGCTCATTTGTGTTCGTCAACGTTTGTTTTTGTTTGTTGCCAAAAATTAACAAACGAACACGAACAAGTTCATTTCCTTAACAAACGAACACGGGCATAAAATCTCGTTCGATAAGTGTTCGTGAACGGTTCACGAACACATACATTTCTTAATAAACGAACACGAACACATACATTCCTTTACCTATAGCAACGTACATTTCATAAATCATAATAGCAAGTTATGGATATTTCAATATTAACAACTTATTCATCATCAGGCATGAACAATAGGATTTCATTCAATCTGACAAAACATAAATAACAAATGAAATATAAAACAGAAAATTAACAGAAGAAGGAGCGTATTACCGGAGCGATCGCACACCGTCAAGGAATGTTGAATATTGCAGAAAATTTAAACGGGGTGGTTTAAAGGTTGATGAACAAATGATAGCACCCAAGTATCAAGTATATATGAATAAATATGTTTGTGAAAATGAAATTTAAAAATGAAAGAAACAATTTGCGCCGGATTATTGTCGTGGGATTGAAAAAGACAGCGGCATATTCCATGAAGGTTCGAGCAGGGATGGTTTCACACGTACTTTTGGTTCAATGAATAAAGCCTATCTTCATTCAAACGCGGGATGCTTTTTTTTTTTTAATTTTTTTTAAGATTTGATAATGTGGAAAAATCATGATATAAAACATACTTATTTCCATGCATATGATATTTATTTATTTATATCACTAGGTGCGTAAATATAATTTTATATAATAAATTGTAAAAAGAGATATCTTTAAAAAAAATCATTATTTCATCATTTTTATGACTTAGACCATAAAATCGAGAATTAAATTATCTTTGAATGGAGTATGGAATTGTTATATTTAAAAATGGTGTTCTTTCTGACTGTTGATGCAATGTGCAATAAATGATTAGTTTAAACCAATTATAACAGTACGCCTTACAAAGGTGAAACTAAGTTGTCTAGATTTGACATTTGAAAGAATTGTGCGACTATAATAATGAGTTCAAACCATTATAGCGATGCATCTAAAAACACATATAATTTGATAGAAGCATATATGCCCCGGACATAGAATAATTATTTATTCTAGTGAAAATAAAAAACAATAACACAATTATTAAGTATATATCAAATGGGAACCTTTAATTCCTGATCTACCATAATTTTAATCCCCGAACTCCAATATATATATATCTACTCATAATACTCGGGATATAATTTTATGATTATATAAAAAACAAATGTTTATCATTGTCTAAATTTTTTTTTTAAATTATTTATAGAAAAACAAACATTTATTCTTATCTAAATTTTGTTATTATTATCAAGTAATATGATAGATAAATAGAAAAATAAGGTGAGAAAACACCAGAAAATGACATGTGTATAATTTTTTTTTATTTATTAGTAGAGAGAGGAAGATTATTACGGGGTAATAAAATAGTAAGCTATATCCACCATAATAATAATAATAATAATAATAATAATCTTTCTATACTAATAAACATATGTAATATTATTATTAAAAGATATCCACCATAATAATAATAATAATAATAATAATAATAATAATAATCTTTCTATACTAATAAACATATGTAATATTATTATTAAAAGTGGTTTTCTCTTAATCCAAAATGATGGTGCACCATTTTTATTTAATAATAATTTACATATGTTTCAGAATTGGTTGAATTTTATATACTAAATAATAAAACAAATAATAAGAAAATTATATTTAAAAAAAAACTAAAGGATATACTCGGTACGCGATAGATATGGTGATTGAGGAGATGATTATTGAAAAGAGAGTAAACTGGCAAAATGGTCCCTGAGGTTTGGTCACTTTTGCTATATTAGTCCAAAACTTAAACCTTTTGAATCTTTGTCCATGTGGTTTCAATTTTGTTGTCATTTTCATCCAAAATCAAAATCTGGTCAGATTTTTCAGTTAACATCCAGCCTTTTACTTTGTTTTTTTATTTTTCATAAATATAATTTTATAATAAATAATAAAAACGATATATCTTTAAAGTATATTGCACGTGTTTAATAAAATATACTGTTATATGTTAAGACATACAGTCGTCAAGATTTATCTATTAAAAATGAACTTAATATACTATTTACTATTATAACATTTTACTTTGTTAAATATGTATTCTTAACTAATTTTTTGTTAAAAATTATTATTATTATTTAATATGATCATAATAAAAATAATCGTTTATATTCTTATCTAATTTTTTTCTTTTAAAATTATTATTACTATTATTATTATTATTATTTAATATTATCATAATAAAAACAAATGTTTATCCTTATCTAAATATAATAATAATAATAATAATAATAATAATAATAATAATTTTTTATTTGAATGGATAGCTTGCGTATTGGTGATTCAAATGTTATTTTAATAATAGTTATATTGTATAACTACAGATAAAGTAATTATCGATAGTCAAGGTTCTTATTTTTATTTATCTAATTTGAATTTTATGTCTATATAATTCTGAAAAATTCTACATTTTTTTAAATAGTATCAATTCGGATGAACTTCAACATTTAAAAAGATGAAAAAGGTTGAATTTCATAAATATAAAGTAATTATATATATCATTAAAATCAATGTTTGTACGAGTTGTATTTTTTTTTTTAATTTCATCTTTATAATTTTTGTTTAAAATTATTATTATTATTATTATTATTATTATTATTATTATTATTATTATCATTAAAATCAATGTTTGTACGAGTTGTATTTTTTTTTTTAAATTTCATCTTTATAATTTTTGTTTAAAATTATTATTATTATTATTATTATTATTATTATTTAATATGAGAGATAAATAGAAAAATAAGGTGAGAAAGCACCAGAAAGTGACATGTGTCCAAAAAAGATTTTTGTTTATTAGTATAGGAAGATTTTAAAGTGTAACTAGCATTTGTAACGCATAGCTAAAATACTAACTTATTTGATTTTATATTAATACGACAAAAAATTATATCTACTAATCTTACAACCTAAAATATTTCTTTGGTTTTTGTGTAAGCCGCAACAATCGCTCATCCTCAAGTCACTACAAGAAAGAAGACTTGTAGCAACTAGGTTTATAGTGACAACACAAGTCATTGACACGCGTCCACCTGTGGTGACGTAAGTCGTTGATATAGGCTTTTAAAGCTTTTACGGTTTTTGTGACCTATGGCGACAACCTAGCTTGGACGCGCTTGAATAGGATGTTAATAGTGAAAAAATGTCCCTCCAATGAAGAAACCTGTGGTGACGATATGTCCTCGCCATAGAACAAATTACTAATTCGTTTTTCCTTTTCTTCTATCTGGATAAATGAAAATGGTAAAGGATGTCGCGTTGATTTACCCTTTGGCGACGATATGTTGTCATAGATTAAATTAATTTGTTTTCTTTTTTCTTTTAATTTGAATCACTAAATAAGGTAAGTAATTTCGATTTAGACACTTGGTACACCCTATGGGACGAATTAGTTTATATCTGCAAAAATGCTCCACCTAAATAATACATTAATACTGTTAGGTTTGGTTTGTCATAATAATTTCTTCTTCACCTTCCAAATATTTATATATCTTTATGATTTAGAGTGGGGACTAATTTTTTATTTATTTGCATTTAAAAGTAACTAAATCAATATTTTACACGTATTTTTTTTTAACGGCAACACACTTTTTATATATATAAAAAGAGCCAGCAAGAAGCTGAGAACAATCGAAAACAAAAGAAAAACAAAACGGAAACAACAGAAAGGAAGACAACAATTAAAGAAGGTTCACAACATTAAACTCTAACCAATTATCCCAGTCTGGATTCGGCAGCTTTGTTCGATGAGATATCCATAAGAAGGCGTCTTCCTTTATCAAATCAAAGATTCTCCTAATCGGAACGAACACCCCTTCGAAAACCATTAAGTTTCTAACTCTCCAGATCCGCCAAACAGTAGCCAAAACGACCGTGTAAACAATTTTTTTCCACTCCGCCGACCCTGTATTACTCGTCATTAACTTCACAACCTCTTTTAAGCTAGTCGCATCAATAGGGGGGGGGGGGGATGCGCATCCAGACAGCAACCTGCCACCACACACTCCGAGCCCAAATACAACCCGCAAAAATGTGATCCGAATCTTCCAAACCATACCCGCATCGATCAACGCAAAGATTATCAGTATTAATTCCCCTGTGCAAAAGAGATTTCTTCGCCGCCACCCTACCCGAAATGGCTCTCCAAAAGAGATAATTGCATTTAATTGGAGCCCAAGAATTCCACTGAAATTTGTCTTCCATCTGGAGATCGGAAACGGCTTCCATCAAATCTTCTTTAACCCCTTTTGTAGAGAAATTGACACCTTCAATATTTCTCCAAATCCAAACATCCTCCTTTTTATCATTTAAGGCAGCCGATTGCAGCAAGCCCATCAATTGGCCCAATTGCGACCACTCATGATCTGAAGTAGGCCCATTAACCCAATCCCACTTCCAGATAAGATTAGACCCAACCTTAACCACTTGGTCCGCAGCCTGCGCTTCCTTAACTTTGGCAAGATTGAAGATGTCAGGGAACCTATCTTTCAAGAGCCCATCCCCAATCCACAGTTCTTTCCAGAATCTGACATTGGCCCCGTTACCTATATCCGCTCCGAGTTTCAAATTTATATCAATACCATGTTTAGTTAACTCATCATCCACTGTAGCAATATCTTTCCATACCCATGGGATCGTTTTTTTGACCGACACCAATTTTTTTTCCACTATATTTTTATGAATCGACTTGACAACCTCCGCCCACAACTGATTAGGATTATCTTTAAATCGCCACCACCATTTGGATCTCATAGCAACATTAAAATCCGAAATCTTCCCTATACCGAGACCCCCTCGATTCTTCACCTTAGTCATCACATCCCAACGCACCCACCTCATCTTATTTACATTCCCCCTTTTCCCCCAAACAAAATCCCTCCTTAACCTTTCAATTTTCTTAATAACGATTTTAGGAGCTGAGAAAATAGAAAGGTAGTAAGAAGGCATAGTACCTAGAACCGATTTCGCCAACGTGACTCTTCCCGCAAACGACAGGGTTTTAGCCTTCCACGCAGATAATTTTCGTTGGACTTTATCGACCACAACTTGCCAATGTTTCGCCAACTTCATATTAGCACCGATAGGAATCCCAAGATAAGAAAAGAGGAATTTTCCAGCTTCACAATGTAACCTTTCGGCCATCCTAGATACCTCCGTCTCGTCGACTCCCACTCCAAACAACCTACATTTCTTATAATTAACTTTCAGCCCCGAAACCAAGTAAAGACATCTCAGAAACCTGTTAATACTCATGATGTTATGCTCCGTCCATTCACCGATGAAAAGGACATCGTCCGCGTAACAAAGATGGGAAATCGTCGGCCCATCATTAGGGAGTTTCAACCCCTGGAACAAACCAATGTTGGCCGCCCTTTGCATGAAGAGATTTACTATTTCCATAACTATTATGAATAATGAAGGGGACATCGGGTCTCCTTGTCTAAGGCCCCTCTTGAAAGCAAACTCACCCGTAGGCGCGCCATTCACCAAAACGACCCGCGTCCCGATTTTAAACAACCGTTTATCCAGGAAATCCACTTGGCCGGAAAATCCATGCACTTCAAAATATTCAGTAAACATTTCCAGTTGATGGAATCATATGCCCTTTGAAAGTCCACTTTAAAAATCATCTCTTTCCTTTTACTCTTCTTGGCCCAAGCAACCACCTCGCTGACAATTAAGGCACTATCCAAAATATTCCTTCCTCCAACAAACGCAGACTGCGTAGGGGCAATAATCTCACTCAGGCAACTTTTTAGCCTGATAGCCAAGACTTTCGCAATTATTTTATATAGAGACCCAACCAGAGAAATTGGTCTGAAGTCCGCAATGATTTGACAATCCACAACTTTTGGGATAAGAGCAACAAACGAAGCATTGCATCCTATGCTTATGTTACCGGACTCATGAAATTCGCACATCATCCTCATTATCACCGGTTTTAAAAACTCTCAATATTTTAAAAAAAAATTAATAGTGAAGCCATCAGGGCCTGGCGCTTTCCCACCATTACACCCTCGGATCGCATTTTCCACTTCCTCTTCTGAGAACATACCCGTCAATTTACACGTATTGAACCGCAAACTAATTTATACATGTTTATGCTTCTTATTGTGAATTAGTTTTGTATTTCTTCTTCCTTCGAGAGTGAAAATTAACTTTTTATTTTATGGTTACACAAAGTGAGGATTGATTTAACATTCTATAATTCTAAATATTTAAGATATTTACATGTTATACACACTTAAATGCTTGATAAAACATTCAAAAGAGGTCATATATTTTTGCATATTTTCAAGGGCCAGAAGGATAAATATGAACAAACACTTGAGAAGTAAGGATTTATTTCATGGAGGCCGATATGAGAGCTTAACTATACTTTTAAGGGGAGCGATCAAGATTTTTACATAAATAATACACTATTTTTTACGGGTAAAGACCGCCCCCTAACCTTGGTTGTAGGTCCGCAAATGTGAACAAATCCTATGATTATTTTGATTTAAACTTTCACTTTTACTTTTAATCAGTGTTTGTTAGTATTTGTTTATCTTCATTCGCTTATGCTTATTTGCATTAATTTGTTTTTGTTTGTAAACTGTTCATTTAAAATATTAATGAACGGACATAAACGAACACGAACACATATTATTTTCGTAATGAACAAGAAACTTTGTTCATTTTAGTGTTTATATTCGTTCAGTTAACATTAAGTGAACAAACATGAAAAATCTTCATTCATGCTTGTTTGGTTTATTTACAGATTTAATAATAAACTTCTTTTATAGTTAGAAATCACACATGTGTTGTCAGTTTTATAAACGACTTCTAATTTTTTTATTGAAGTTTTTCATTTTTGTTTCTTAAAACCATAATTCCTAGCTTTTTAGTTCATACTCTTTAAGAATTGAACTCCCATCTTTGTTTCATCTTAATTCTTTATACCCCAAAATATCTGTAGGATTCGGTATGCTCATTAATTTTTGGTAGAAGTAGATTAATTAAGTTTTATGAATCATAAAGTTAGAGATAAAGTTATTTATTTGGTAGTAGTAGATTAATTAAGTTTTATGAATCATAAAGTTAGAGATAAAGTTATTGAATTGTCATAAATTAAATATGAAATTTTGTACTTCAAAATTAAACACGTAGTTATGGGGCAGTATGTGTACTTAGTCGTTGTGGGTGTCAAATAATTAGGAGGGGTGAGGAAATTAAAAGTTGGTGCTTAAAGATTTGATAGTAATTATTAAAATTCTTTTTGGTAGGATTTATACTTTTTAATGGGATCTCTAGGAGATTTATTTCAAAAAGGAAAATCAACCTTTTTCCTAGTTATAATTGGTAGCAATCATTTAAAATGATACAATAAAGATAATGGATTTGTCATGTTAGATGTCTTATGCTTCTTGTTAGGATTAATACCATATTTAGGGGTGGCTTTAAGGAGGGGAATGTGGATGCAAGGTAGGGGCACGTTTCTTTTCGGAGGCACAAAAATTAAAAATTCTCAGTTATATATAGATGCGAATGATCGTCTGATAAAACTTAGACAATTTTCTTTTGTATCTAAGTTGTTCAAAGTGAAAAAGAAATACAAAAATATGATAGGTTAATTTTTGATTTACTATGGCATAAAAATGAAAAATACAAGTAATAAAAATGAAAATATCTAAATACGATGGTAATGGGCATATATTTTCTGACTCGGATGGGGCACCTGAATTCTTAGGACCGCCTTTGACAATATTACATTATCATTATATGTTGATTATTTTTGTACCAGCCGTAAAATTTTTATGGCACTAAATTGTTGATTTTCTAATAATGATAACTATAACTCACCTACTATAAAATGAAAAAGAAGTATATTTTCTAGTTATTATAAAATAAATAAAACACAATTATGTTTTGCAATTGTTTAAAAAACTATTAGAGATTAGGTAAACATATTTGAGTAACATTGTAAGTTTTCTTTCCATTCCAAGATGGAACAAGAAAAGATACACTTGCACCAATCATGAAATGGAAGTTAAGTAAACGAAGAAACACCAAGTTAATCCGGAGATTAGCTTGTGGTTTGTGTCTCGTCCAAATAAAGTTTAATTTTCTTTCGTTCTCGACAAACAACTGCGATGATCCTGCAAAACAATCAACACACCGTGAAGCTCGTTACAAGGAGAAGAATAGGAGTTCTCATTGTAATCACCCTCCGACGTGAGAATAAGAACTTGCTTTGAGGATAAAAGTGTGTGTATTAAGTGGGAGAGCACGAGAGCGATCTTTAAACCTTTAGCCAAAGTGAGTAGTGAAGGAGGTGGGCCGATGGGATTGAGGCCAATAACAAGGAATATCAGTTTTGCTTCCCCTGTCACAACCGTTAGTCTTTACAGGCGAGGGCCTAGTTGGCGCACGTTGAATGGATCCACGTGTCCAGGCGATTGTCCTTATTGTCTAGTCTGGAATCAGCAGTTAAGTGGAGATCATGGAGCAGTGGTCGGCGCACGCTGATTGGTGCCACGTACGTGTCCTTGTGTACTTCTTGTCTCGTGCACGATTGCTCATCGTGCAACACGATAGAGTACAGCCTGTCGTGCGGTCATTGGTCTACTGCTCTGTTGATTGCACCATCTGTACTGTCTAACGTTGTCTTGCGCTTCTTGGCCTTGCGCCAATTCGCTTGTAGATTGAACTAAGTGTTGGATCTGATCTATTTTGGACATAGCCTCGCGCGCGGCTGAGGTTAACTCATGTAGTCGGCGCAAGGTCAGAAATACCAAATCTTTTGTAGAAAGAACTAAGTGTTAGATTCGATCTATTTTGTGTATGGCCCTACGCACGACCTGAGGTTGATTCGTATAATCGGCACGAGATTAGGAACCATACCCCTTTAGTAAATAAATACGAGTTCATTGCATTTCATCTTTATTATACAAAAATAAAAAGTACAGAACACCCTAGACGTTCATGCTCCCAAGATGTGTGTTAGGGTAAGAGGGGTGCATGCGGGGAAGGAGTTTGCCGCTAGGGGATTCTGCCGCCGTCCCCCAATTGCCGCGCAGTGAAGGTTTTTTGCGGGGAGTTGTTGCTGCATGCGGGGAAGAGGAGGGAGAGGGGGTAATGGTGGGCCCACTCTCTTTCAACTAATCATGCATTTTTTTTAAATGGTTTGAGTGAAACCATCCCTTATATTTTTTGGGCAAGAGTGGTGTATGAGAGGGAAATTGATATGACACATCATGATGTATTTGAGGGCTCGGAAAATTTGATCTCGGGGCACCCACTGGACCAAACGGAGTACTCACCCGAATCCACCACCAATTCCGACGAGGGCTTATGTAGCTTTATCGTTGTGTTTTGTTTGCGGGTGGAAATTTCCCCCATCTCCTAAGGGGTGCACCCACTTCACTCTTAGTTCTTTTTTTTAACGACAGTTTTTTTACTATCTATGGGACTTGAACCCAAGACCTCCCTCTCTCAAACCCATGTATTTAAAAGTTTTGTTTTGCCAATGGACCACCACCCCATTGGCAGGGGAGGACCTAAGTGTATGGGTGGGTGGGCGGACGCCTCCCTTAAAAAGAAATTTTTAGTGTACTTTACAGGTAAAAATCCCGACCTCACCTCTTGAAAATTTGGCTAAACCTCTCGTTTACACCATCAGAAAATAATTCTTGGGTTCACCACTACGGCAGTTGATATGTGTGTTGGTTAATAAATTGTTTCACAATGATATATTTTGTAAAACGGACATACATTTGCATACACAACTCTTGATAGTAAGTAGTAACAACATAGATTTTGCATAAACAACTCTTGATAGTAAGTAGTAACAAAATAGATATATGATAGAGTTGACAATGTTATGGAAATTACACTTAGTCGGCATACACTTAAAAAACTTATTTCTAAGTGTTCAAGTTATACTAAGAAATCAGTTATTTCAAAGGTAAAAGAATATCTCAAGTCACTCTTTGTTACTTAAAATACCATGCGTATGAGTAAGCTAGTAAGTGAGAAAAAAAGGTTGTCTGCTTCGTATGCTTGTTACACCATGTGAAAGAATTTTCAATAACATCTTCATAAATATTTATCAATCTCTCAAGTCAATTTTTGACATTTATAAAACTATGTTGTACCCGTGATATTTTTATACGTTTGATGAACAATGTGAAAGACCCATAAAATAAGTCCACTAGAAGAGAGTGGTCTCAAACTACGCCAACAAACTTATCTTTTGTGTTCACAGTTTATACACATTGTACCAATTTGAATAAACACTAAGTCAACCCGAGGAGGTTAACTTTAGGGATTAGTCTCATTAATCTTCTTTCTTTCCTCACCTAACTGTGGTATGATTTGAATCTGATCCTGCAAAACAACACAACATCGTGAAGCTCGTTACAAGGTGGAAAGATTGGGGGTTCTCCTTGTAACCACCCTTTGACGAGAGAATAAGAACTTGTTTTGAGAATAATAAGTATGAGTATAGAGTGAGAGAAGCAAGAGAACAATACCTAAACCTTGGGGTGAACTCTCTATTTATAGCCGAAGGATTGTGAAGGAGGTAGAAGCCAGCTGGACCCTAGCCAGATGTCAATTCTGGAGAATATCCATTTGGTCTCCTCTGGCAAGACAGAAACGTTAATCATGATTAGGGTTGACGTGGCACGGTTTTAATTGCTCCACCTCAGCGTTTCCCATTACTTCTTGTCGGGTTGTCGCCAACTGTCCTTTTAAGGATAGTGCAGCAGGGATTGGGGACCAATGATTGGTGTCATGTGCTGTCCTTTTACGTTAGTTGTCTTATGTACTCCCCTTGTCATTGCTGGGAATAAACCACGTGCTTCGCCAGGTTTGTCTACCAACCACTCGAGTTCTGCTTGAACAACGTCTCTTCTTTGGTGTTGTCATCTGAGTGCGCGTCCGCGCAATGCTCTTCGGGACCATATCTTTTCACAATTTGTCTCGAGACCTCTATTAACAAGTTTCTGTGATGTTCACAACTTGGTTCGTAGCAAGAGAACCCTTTCATACACGACTTTCAAAATTACTTGAACTAAAGTGAAAATTACTTGATGAAGATTAAAGAAAAGTAGTTAGCTGAATTACTTTGGATTCTTAATGTAGTTATGAATTCCCCTGTTCATATTCATTCAAATACCAACAACGTTAATATTGGTTATACATTAAGTAGTTACCCATTGATATCATTATAACCAAAACATTTTTTTATCATATTAATGAATACATTGTCTCAAACATCACTTTAAGTTGTAGAAGTAGTTTTCATTTGAATACATTGACTATGACTTCTTTAAAAGGTTAGTTACTGTAGTCCAGAAACTACCAATTTGTACACTTTTGACTATTATTCTAACTCAATTTTGTTAATCAAATGATTTTTCATTGAGTTGCAAATCTCAACCTCATATATTTATAAAATTTTCTAGAGTTAAAAGTTGAAAAAGGGCCATACTATCATCCCACATCGGTATAAAGTACAAACCATGTTTGGTATATAAGGTGACCGACCAAGAGAACAAGCACGACCTTACTTGAACAGCATCTGTTCTATAGGCTCGTACCTTTGTATTCTTGTTTTATAGGCTCGTACCTCTGTTAAATACTAACGCATTTGATTTTATATTAATACGATAAAAAAATATATCTACTAATCTTAGAACCTAAAATATTTCTTTGGTTTTTGTCTAAGCCGCGACTCCTCAAGTAAACCATCCTCGTAGTTCGTATTCTTGTTCTATAGGCTCGTACCTCTGCTAAATACTAACGTATTTGATTTTATATTAATACGATAAAAAAAATATATCTACTAATCTTAGAACCTAAAATATTTCTTTGGTTTTTGTCCAAGCCGCGACTCCTCAAGTAAACCCTCCTCGTAGTTCAACGTATTGATAAAGCACATTCTAAATCTTGTACACTTTGTTAGAAGCAAAAACTTCCTAATATTTCTATTAATATTACGACGGTTTATTGGTTTTCACCCACATGTTGATGGAATGTTGACATAACCGTGTTCTAAAAGTGTCGCGAATCTAAAGACATCCCTAGCTCGATGGCATCTACCCAACTCGTGATCAAAGCGATATTCTCTTGCTCAGTCCAATGTCGTGCCATTTTAAAATTAATAGAGAAGATTTTGAGAGTAAAGAATGGAGAGTGAGATGGGTAAAAAAATAAGTGTGTTATATATATGTATATGAAATATAATTTTTTTTTTTTTAAATATGACAGTTCACAACGGTCATATTCAACATGGCCCCATCAATCTGCCTTGTTCCTGCTCATTATTGTGCTCGCGAAGGATCAATAGCGCCCTCTAATGGCGTCGTGAAAATGGAAGGAGGGTGCCATTGAGTGCTTCTTGGCTGAGGTGGAGGGGGCGCCACCCCTTACCGTGCAGCCTAATTTTTTGATGTAAGCACATCTATAAACGAAGACAAGTTTAGGTAACGTTCAAAACTAGAGTATTAAAATATTTCGCCACTACAAGAAAGAAGGCTTTTAGCAACGAGATCTATAGTGACGACACAATTCGTCGGCACTGGTCCATCTGTGGCGACGCAAGTTGTCATTATAGGCTTTTAAAGCTTTTAGGGTTTTTGTGACCTATGGCGACAACATAGCTTGGGCGTGCTTGAATAGGATGTTAACAGTGAATAAACGTCCCTCCAATGAAGAAACCCTGTCGTGGCGACATGTCGTCGCTATAGAACAAACTAATTCGTTTTTTTTTTTTTTTTTTTATTCTGGATACTTGAAAATGGTAAATGATGTCGTGTTTGTTTACCTTTGGCGATGATATGTTGCCATAGATTAAATTAGTTTGTTTTCTTTTTTTTTTTCCTTTAATCTGGATGACTGAATAAGGTAATTTCGTTTTGAGTTAAGGGTCATTTACGTCTCTGTGGTTTGTTCACTTATGCCATTTCAAACCAAATTTCAAAATTCTATCATTTTCCTTCCTAACATTTTCGAAACGTGCCATTTTAGTCCAAAAAATAAACCCTAGTTAAAAACTTCAGTTTAATGAGGGGTAATATGGCCATTCTATATTTTTATTTTTTATTTTCATTTTTTCTCTTTTAAAAATTAGCACAAACAGAATTTAAAAAATATACTCTCTCCATCCCATTAAATGTGTCTTATTTTGAATTTTCAAAGTCTTTATTTATAAACTTTGACTTTAATTATATATTTCTTGTGTTATATAAAACTTAATGAAAATTAACCCAATAAAAACACTTGTAAAACACACTCAAATCATATAACTTCCATCAAGTATTATTTAACACAAACAAAATTATTTAAGGTCAAAGTTTATAAATAAAGACTTTGAAAATTCAAAATAAGACACTTTTAATGGGATGAGGGTAATAATACATACTCTAAATACACCTCCCTAATTACTAATTACACACCCTCCCCTATGAAAACATCACATCAATTAATAATTTTATTTTGTTTTTAGTATATTTTGTCTTTTAGTTAACAACCTTTGTTAAATCTTTATCTTTTTTGTCTTTTAGTTGTCTTTTTTTAATCTTTTATTTAGTGATTAGTTATATATTATTATTATTATTATTGTTAGCTATTATTATAACTAGTTATTTATCCAATTACATTTATAGTAGTAACAGAAACTACAAAAAAATAAGTGCATTCTTACAAAATTATATCATTAAACATTTTACATACCGAGCTTTAATCTACAACATAATATGTAGCAGGTTGTGCTATCCAAGAATTATATATATTTTGACGTGATTCAAATATATTCCCCCAGTCAGCCGCATCATTTTCTCTCATTAATGTCCATAGGTTGTTTGTGGTGGCAATTGGATACTCTCCTTGCAATTCTACCATTATAAAATGGCCACCATTCACGTGTGCAATTAATTTTTTTTTTCTGGGAACTGGTGAGGGCCTCTCCAAAGCGATAAACAAGTCGAACTGTTTCTTTTTTCTTTAGATAAAAATTGAACGATTACGTTAAACTTGTTCACAATCAAGAATCCTGCCTCTGGCATAATCATCCAATGTTTTTTTTGGTGCAACCCCCGACCCTGACCAAGCCAAGGACGTAAACACATTTTCAAATGAGCCACAGAAAGCTTTAGTGTACTTATTTCTAAACTGAAGTAGCTCTTCCAACAGTGATCTTCGGATAAATAACCATTCATCTTCATTGTACCCTAGAGCAGAAGTCGTCGCCGGAAATCCACAATTTCCATCACCTAACACGTTATGTATGCGTGTAACATACGCATGGAAGATTTTTAGAATTTGATCAATATATTCGTGTATCACTTGTGATGTTTAATCTTGGTTCAACCCCGTGAAATCATAGTGCGGCGCACTTGTAGAGTTGGCGAAAGAACTCTGTCCGGCAACATCTTGGTTTAACCCCATGAAATCATAGCCCGATGTGTTTAGAAGGCTGGCAAAAAAACCTTGTCCATCAGTATCTTGGGTCATGAACAGACTTGGTTCACCAGGAACTTGGTAGTTCACAAATAGACCGGTGTAACCCACTTTATCATCATACTCCTTGAACGGTTTTTTTCCCTTATTATATTGATTTATGAATGGACTTGGTTCACCAGGCACTTGGTAGTTCACGTATGGACTGATATAACTAACATAATCGTTATGGTCCCTTAATGAACTTTGTGTAGCAGCCTCTGGATATCCAAATGAACTATGCCTCCAAAGATCTTGAGTGTCATCATACTCTTGGAAGTTCACAAATGAACTATGCCTTGAAGGCTCTTGAGTGTAATCTTGCTCTTGATAATTCATAAATAAACTATGCCTTGCAGGCTTTTTAGTGTAATCATGCTCTTGGGAGTTCCCAAACGGTTGTGTTTATGCATTAGAACGGATCTACTTTTTTCGAAACTGTCTTTAACTATTGTATATTGTGAGTTCACAACATCATCAACGTGACCAAGAAACTTATCTAAGGTACAATTTGCGGAATTCAGGTATCTTTTTAGCTTGGCATGTTGGCTTTCAACTCTGTTAGTTGTCTGATTTCTGAAATGTAAGCACTCGTCAGTCTATACAGACACAAACATTTCCTTATAATTGTTTAACCAAGAACTATTTAAGTAATCCAAAACATCTGCAAGATTATAATGATGATGAGGATGATAATAGTAGTAGTATTTGTAATAATAATAATAATAATAATAATAATAATAATAATAATAATAATAATAATAATAATAATAATAATAATAATAGTAGTAATAATAAGTACCTTGATGATGGATCAACATTGACTGAAGTTGCTTATAATTTTGGAGGAATGATGTCCACGTTTGAGATTCAACAAGTGCATTCCACAATATATTGAAAATATCCCAATCATGCTACGAGGGAAAAACGATTTGCAGTTTCTAAATATACTTTTAGAAATGTGCCACCTACAAAGTAATCGGGTAGCATTCGGAAAAACTTTCTCGCATGCATTCATCAGAGCTAACTCCATATCCGTAACTATAACACGTGGTTCACACTCTCATCTAGAGTTGATTTTAAACAGTTTAATGCCCAAACATATTTCTCCTCTGTTTCTTTATGTATAACTGCAAATGCTATGGAAATTGTCTTGTTGGTAGAAGTTACGCCAACAATTTGAAGAAAAGGCAATTTATACTTGTTCGTATTGTATGTGACATCCATAGCAAAATATGTGGAAAATCAAAAAAGTACTTGTTTGATTTTTCATGAACGAAGAATAAGTCTTCCAACTTGTTTGAAACTCTATTGGTGGAAATATTAAAAATCTACCCTTTATCAGGTAAAAAGGACATTAACACCTCCATCAGAGATTTCCCTTTATGATCCTTTGCTCGAATTTTATCACGTGCATTATATATGTTTTAATTGTAGAGACATTATTTTCATCACGCTCCTTCATAATACCTAAAATATCTTTTGGCAACTCATGCTTCCCTGTCAACTCTGCCACCAATTGGTGTTCATTAGGTGTCAACCGTTTTAAGATTGGGTGTCCCTCCATATATTCTCCGGGTGGATGATTATGTTCAGCAATTCTTACTTTTAACGTCCAAGAATCATTCTCTTTGGAATATTTCCCTACCATTTCAAATGGGCAGTTAATCTTCCTGGTTCCCGTTACTTTACTGGAATCTTTAACTGATTTATAAACAACATCACGATCACACATAAGTACAACTTTAGATACGTAGCCACCTTTTGGTTTCGATCTTTTAATGACAATAGCGTAACCAAGACTACGTCCGGTGTTTCTAACCCATTCCATCAACTCCTCACGAGACTTGAACACCTAAAAGTGAAGTAATATTAGTTGCGAAATAGTAATTGTTTTAGGGTAAAATAGAATTTTATTAAAAAGTTTGATCCATATAGATGAAAAAGCTTATTTTTAGTAAGGTTTATAACTCTATACATGAGATAAGTTATTAATAATGATAAAATGAGATTAAGTTTGGAGCAAAAAATAAAATAAATTATATAATGATGCTTCATGTATAACGAAATTATAATTTAGGTGATTTTTAATTCAAGATATCCGCCGGGCGTAAAGTGGACCTCCCCTCTAAGGGGTCAGTCATGAAATTTACTGGAGCCTCCTTTTTGGCAGAGATCCCGGCCCGCTTAAGAACATCACATAACACATCTCTCACCCAATCATGCCGATATTTAAACCCTGGTAGTTCTTTACAGTGGATCGCGTGCTCGCCGAAAGAATCCAAACACGCTTTGCGGCATACCGGACATCGCTCATCAACTGGGAACAAAGGAATCATCAGTCGGTATCTAAGGATAGCACGGTATTCCACAGCCGACATGTGTTGCCCCAAGCCTTCAATAGGTGCGACAGACAGAAAATCCTGAGCATGTGGGGCACGTAGACATTCAAACACAGCTCTTTGCCGAGGGGATAAAACAAACTTCTCTTCAAACCTCTTCGGCGGACATCTTTGTGTTTGGATGGGAAGGGGGGAAACACGCTTGTGTAGATCTAACTGGAGTCTCCCCCCTTGTCGGGCTCAAGGACAAGGGCTTTGTCGTAGGGAAAGCGGTGCTCAAGGCAGAGGCGAGCAAAGTGGCAAAACATGAGAAAGCCTGCCGGGAGAATCAACATGTGTTTGTCCCGTTTGCGTTTGATACCTTTGGTGGTCTCGCTCCTGACGCTGTGCGACTCTTGAATCGGGTTCAAAAAGTCGTTAATAGTAATTCTTCGTCGCTAAAGGTTTTAAACTTTGTATTTAGTAGAATTGGTTTTTCTATTCAAAAGGGGGTGACGGCGCAACTTGTTGCCCGACTACCTGCCATTGCTTTGTAATTGCCCTTTTTTCGTGTGGAATGATATCGTATGGAAACAAAATAAATATAAAAAAATAAAAACACATCCCTATTCAAATTCATTCAAGATAGTATAACTAATAATCATACAATAAAGTAATCATATTAAGTTAAATATAAACATAAATATATGAATGTTTTATATGTATAACTAATACAGATTATTAGTTTTCCAAACGAACTCATTTAAACTAGCTAGAATATATAACTAACTTGAAACTTGAAATATGGGTTAAAAACTATACCTTATCCGTTGAAAATCCAGACATCTCTTTAGCTTTTCAGAATCATATGATGTAGCATAAGTAGATCAATGGCTGAACAAGTAACTCTATTAATATAGAACAATAACGATGCGGCTCTTTGAATAGCTTCCTCAAGTATACCCTAAAGAAGCTGAAGTTAGAGTGAATTTTCTTTGAATGGAATTTGAATAGCTTTGAATGAAATTTCTCTATTAAAAAGAAAACAGACTAACAATCACATGGCAAATGAAAAGAAAACAAAGTAACAATAACATGGAATGACAAGTAATAGAGAATATCATAATTTTCTTTGAATAGTTTTCTCAAGTAACAGAGAATATCATAATTTTTCTTTGAATAGCTTTCTCCCTGATTGAAATTTCTCTGTTCAAAGAAAAAAACTAACTAACAATAAAAAGACAAATGACAAGTAGTCAAATAAACAGAAATTCCATAAAAACTAGGTACCGGTATCGAAATATACGGTACGAAAAAATTCGGTACCGGTACCGGTACCGGTTCAGTACCAGTACTCACTACTAAATACTCATCCCTAAATAAGTTAGTCTAAATATATTTTCTTACTTTTTTAATAGTATTTACAATTTATTAACTATAAGTAAAAAGTAATAATAATAATAATAAATTCATTGCTGCTTCTCATAGTAATTGCAATAATAGGGGGGTGTAATAATAAAAAATTACTAAATTATATATAAAATTTGTTTTTCATTTCTCTTTTATAACAATTAATTTCACCTAAAATATGGTTTTCTTTAATAACTTATTAACATTTTACTTTAAAAAAATATGAAAAGACAACCTTGTTTTACTTTTTTTTGAACATTCAGATAAGTTTTATTAAAAACCGAGTTCGTTCAAAAACAAATTTAATAAATATTTTTTATTCAAATAAATATTTTAAAAATAATAATAATTATTATAATAATAATAATAATAATAATAGTAATAATAATAAATGATTCGTTCGAATCATCGACCTTTATTATTATCATGTGTTGTGGTGAATTTTGGACCCCTCCATTTAGATTCTTTAACTCATGGCTTAAAGAAGATGGCATAGCAAACATTGTCAAAAGCTCATATACTGGGGTTGGGCCGTTCGACCCACCGGATCAACTGTTGCCTGCGCGTTTAAAGGCAATTAAAGCCTCCTTGAAACCTTGGTATGCTAAGCTGAAAAAAAGGAACAAGGAATATATTTCGGACCTCTCAAAAAAAGTAGAAGATATCGACCTTAAAGCTGAATCGCAGGACTTATCGGAGGCTGAGATACTTAACAGGGAATTATGGATCGAAACACTTGGTGAAATTGAAGAGGGTCACTTGGAAGATCTTAAACAATGGGCAAAAGTAAAGTGGCTGGAAGATGGAGATGAAAACTCCTCTTTCTTCCATGGAGTGGTCAAAGGTCATAAAAAACATAACAGAATTAACGGGCTTGTTATCGATGGGATGTGGGTTTCGCAACCGAGCGAGTTAAAAAAGGGTATCAAAGATTATTTCCAAAATGTCTTTACCGAGGAGGATCACCTAAGGCCAAAGTTTCTCAACAATGGTTTTAAGTCACTCTCTGGCGTTCAGCAAGCAATGTTGGTAAAGAGATTCTCTAAATCTGAGATTAAAGAGGCCGTTTGGGATTGTGGTAGAGAAAAAGCACCTGGCCCTGTTGGTTTTACTTTTGAATTCATCAATCATTTTTGGGAGATTTTTGAATCTGACTTCACAAACATACTTGATTAATTCTACATGAACGGTAGACTAAACCGTGGTTGCAACTCTAGCTTCATTACTCTTGTACCAAAATCCTCCAACCCTCAGTTTATCAAAGACTTTCGTCCCATAAATCTCATAGGTTGTATATCGAAAGTGGTCTCAAAGATTCTAGCAAACAGGCTTAAAAAGGTGATTGGCGGTCTTGTTAGTGAGACACAAACGGCATACATTGAGGGCAGAAGCTGTCACACCCCTATTTTCCACGTGTCACCGGTGGGGAGTATCGTGACGTAGTTGGTATCATCATAGACAAACAACACAATATATAAATGCACAGCGGAAGCAAAAATAGATTCATTTCAACTTTAATAAAGTGTAATATTAAATATCACTAATAGTTGAAACGGATCCACAGGCGGATCAAAATAAAATAAGATATTGTTCAACAGTTTATTGTCGTCCAAGCTTGCGAGACTTATTGTGGACGCTCTAGAAGACAGCCAGCCTATTACGTGTAGTACCTGCACTTAACCTTTTGGGAAAAATACGTCAGTTTACACTGGTAAATACAATTTAACTGACTCATTTTAAAAAGAGTTGAAAATTGATTTGAATGCTCAAGGCACAAAACATTTTTATAACTTGGGATAATTATGTAATATATAATCTTGTGAACGAATTACATGTTACTTGTGCGTTCAGTAGCCCGGATCTTGTCCGGGTTAAAGATCAATAGACCCACCACAATATAGAGTTATACACTGACAGGTGTACGCCTACACCCCGTGCTCAGGTCGTGGCCATCTCGTAAGATGATGCCGAGGATATCCGGGACATGGTCATTAACCCCCCAAAGGCTTTAAGTGAACAAGACTGTTTAAACGAGCCAATCAAATTGTTCAATTAACCACCCAAAGATGTAAGATTTGATGCTCGATCAAGCGGTATTCTATATACCGTAACCCAAGCCCGTATAGGGAAAATAAGTTAAAAGTATTTACCTGAGTAAAGTATAATTCACAATAAGCAAATTGCAAGTAGCTTTTCCCGGTGCTCCTAATCTGGAACGAAGGTTTATAATAACCTATTAGATTTCTAACGGGTCTCTTTTTAAGCTTAAGCTTAGACCGCTTAGCTTTAAGGACGAAACGGTTCAAACGCACGATTAAGCGAAGACCGGATAGAATGTGATTTAGACCCGAAAAGTTTGAATACTTGTATAATATGGGTATACTAAATACATTCTGGATTTTGAGACAAAAATGATAATGTTTGACCCGTCTCGGTCAATTTATGCAAACTAGTTACACAAACCGAACCGAACGCGAAAAGAGCGTTACGGGTAACTGTAAGATTCATATGCACGTTCCCTGAGATAATATGCTCTAAATATGTTATAATATCAGTAAGATATCTTCTATTATGCCGAAAATGGATTTAAACACAAATTATGCCTCATAAGGGCATTTTGGTCATTTAAAAGATTATAAAAGAGTTAAATTAGAAATCTGAGTTACAGGTCTGGTTTATACAGTAAATATACTTAATTTAACATGTTATAACAGTAGGGTATGACCCATATGTGAAACTTATCATTTAAAACCAAACTATGCACCTTAGGGGTATTTTGGTAATTTCACAAGGGCTAAAAATGTCAAAATTGGAAACCTGAGTTTATAAACTTGTACTTACTGTTATTATATAAAAATATGCTAAAAACATCAGTAGGTATCAATCTTATATGTCTAATATGGTTATAGTGCTTACTATGCGATAAAACGCTTAAAAAAGCGATTTGGAGCCATTTCCGGGTTTTTAAAAGAAAGCTGAAATTTTTATATTTCCAGAATGCTCAAAATATTTTATTTATCAATTAAAATCAGTAGAAAAAGGTTTGGGGTCAAAAGGATTTATAAAACTCATTTTATGGCTTAAAAGGGCAATATCGGTATTTACCGAATTAAACTTAGAGACCTATGTTATACTCAGCCAAAAATTAAATAAAAATCTTCAAAAATCCCAAAATATTATATAACATCAGTGGGTAAAAAGTTTGATATCAAAAAGTGGGTTTAAATGGGTTATATGCTAATTACGCCGTTTAAGTAACATAAAGCTTTTAAATTACGATAATGAGCATAACTCTTAATCTAGACCTCAAACTGATATCAAATTTTAGGTGCAAGTTTATAAATTAGTAACAAATGTTTCTATTCTTTCACTTTTTCAAAAATTATGTTTTATAGTCAAAAGGGCATAATAGTCAACTTTTAAGCATTAATCGGAAACATGCATATGAATCGGATAAGTGTTGAACCAAGTTGTAAAATCTCAGAGAGTTAAACTTATATGAAAATTGGTCCAAAATAATCTCTAAGGCAGATCTCAAACATGCATGAACGGATCAGAACTGATAGTCAAAGAAAAAGTCAATTTATGCGACTTTCGGTTCCGATCCGGGTTTAGACTGAAAATTATCGAGATGAACATGTTGAGACATGTTCTTACATTAATTACCAAGTTATTTTAATGATCAAATAGGTTGCATGTACCCTACATTGCTAATCATGCTTAATTTTGAAAATACACATTCTGTTGACTTTTTAAGAAAAGCTTTGACTCGACAATTAACATACTTAGAGTGGAAATCTGAAAATACCCTTTTGAGGGTTTGTTACCCACATAAATACCAACTTGTAGGTACTTTCAATTTGAGAAAAGACTGAGCAAAATTCGTTTAATCACGAAGTCAAACTTAAATTACGACGTTTTACTTTTGCTTAATTAGCTAAGCTAGAACGAATTTGAGAGGGTTATGAACACTTACAAGAGTCCTAATAATGCTTAGAGATCACTAGAAAGTTGGCTTGATGTTCAGAGAGCTCCAGAGATGATCTTGTGAATTTTTGAACATGCAAGTAATGAATGTTTGCAACTACAAGACCCTTTTATGCCAATTTTGATCTTATTTGATGTTGCCACATGAGTCTCTGATGTTGTAGGATGAGGACAAGTGCCCTTACATGCATTAAAACCCATTGGAGAGCCCCTTGTATCGATTCACAGCTGGAAACAACCGAAATCAGACTGATAACTGGCAGCTGCGCATGTTTTGTCGCTGGTGACTTGTTCGCGGGCCGCGAGACCCTTTACGCTGGCCGCGTACATGTTGGTGACCAGCTTTACAAGTTTTCAACATTTACATTTCAGTCCTTGACCTTTGTAACGTGGTTTTGGCTCCTTTTCTTGCACATTAGACCCTCAAATCTGATTTTTAAGGACCTTGGGACTTTTATAAACATGGTAAAGTCCTTGGTTAACTTTGTGCTTACCCGAAAAGTCTCGAAATTCAACGTTAACGCAATTAACCCTTCGTGCACGGTTTTGATCATAACTTTCTCATACGATAAACGAAAATTGATGAAATTTTTATCACATATTCTAGTGAGTATATTTTATCACTACAAAGCTTCGGGTTTGCCAAAAGGTCACTCAGAGGTATACTTTTAACATGTTGACACATTTAGCCCCTGTAGTTTGTAATTCCTCACTTTCTTTCATTTTCCGCTTCGTATGATCCATGATTTATCCGTTTACGATTATAAACATCATGTAGGGTTATTTTAGAGCCTATTTATCCATTGTTGACACTTTGGACCCTTATAATTACATAGTTTAATTGTTTGTCAACTTTAGTCCCTCTAAAGTATGTTTTCACATATTCAAAGCCCATGACACGTGTCAGTACATTATTGGACGTAAATTTTTGAGGTGTTACATCCTCACCCCCTTAAAAGAAATCTCGACCCCGAGATTTACTGAAACAAATGAGGGTATTTTTCTTTCATCGTGGATTCTACCTCCCATGTGTATTCGGGACCTCTACGGGCATCCCATTTGACCTTTACAATAGGTACATGCTTCCTTTGAAGCTTCTTTACCTGTCGATCTTCAATCGATAATGGATTTTCCACAAATTTCAAGCTTTCATCTATATGTACATCCGTATGCGGTATAACCAGTGATTCATCAGCGAAACACTTCTTCAAATTACAGATGTGGAACACATTATGGATAGCGCTAAGTTCTTCAGGCAAGTTTAACTTATAAGCAACTGACCCGACACGTTCGATAACATCGAAAGGTCCTATGTATCTCGGGCTTAGCTTGCCTTTCTTACCAAATCGCATCACCCCTTTCCAGGGTGATACTTTAAACAACACTTTATCACCCACTTCGAAGTGAAAAGCCTTACGCTTTGGATCCGCATAACTTTTCTGCCTATCCCTGGCAGCTTTCAAACGATCGCGAATTTGGACAATCTTGTCCGTCGTCTCAAAAACTATCTCTGGTCTTGATAGTTGGACATCTCCAACTTCCGCCCAACAAATGGGCGATCTACACTTTCTACCGTATAAGGCCTCAAAAGGCGCAGCTTTTATACTAGTATGGTAGCTATTGTTATAGGAGAACTCAATTAGTGGTAGGTTCTTATCCCAATTACCACCTAAGTCGATCGCACATGCATGTAGCATGTCTTCCAACGTTTGAATAGTACGCTCACTCTGACCGTCAGTCTGAGGATGATAAGCCGTACTAAAATTTAAACGAGTGCCCAAAGATTGTTGGAAACTCTTCCAAAAATGTGACGTGTATCTAGTATCTCTGTCAGAGATAATAGACACAGGTATCCCATGCAAAGCTACAATCTTATCAACGTATAAATGGGCTAACATATCGGAGCTATAGGTCTCCTTGATGGGTAGAAAATGTGCTGACTTCGTCAGTCTATCCACTATGACCCATATAGTATCATTTCCCTTTCTCGTCTTTGGCAACTTGGTGATGAAATCCATCGTCACCATCTCCCACTTCCATGTGGGAATTTCAGGCTGTTGCAACAAACCTGACGGCTTCTGGTGTTCAGCTTTGACTTGTGCACAAGTCAAACACTTAGCTACATAAGCAGCTACAGACTTTTTCAAACCAATCCACCAGTAGTTTGCTTTTAGATCCTGGTACATCTTATCAGCTCCAGGATGAACATAATATTTGGAACTGTGGGCTTCCCGGAGGATAACATCTCGAAGTCCTCCATAAACTGGAACCCATATTCGTCCATTCAATCTTAGCATTCCGTCTTTGTCATAGGATAACTGCTCCTCAGTTACTCCTAGCTTTTCTTCAGGATAGTTAGCTTCCAACACAGCTTCCTTCTGTGCAGCTAACACCCTTTTATTCAAACCATTCCTGATTTCGATGCGCTTGGCATTGATTCTTATTGGCTTCACTCTTTCTTTTCTGCTTAAGGCATCAGCAACTACATTTGCTTTGCCTGGATGGTATTTTATCTCACAATCATAATCATTTAGAGTTTCCATCCATCGTCTTTGTCGCATGTTCAAGTCCTTCTGATTGAACAAATGTTGAAGGCTCTTGTGATCTGAATAGATCACACACTTGGTTCCATATAAATAATGCCTCCATAGCTTTAATGCAAATACATCGGCACCCAACTCCAAATCATGGGTGGTGTAATTTTTCTCGTGTACCTTTAACTGTTGTGAAGCATAGGCAATAACCTTGCCTTTTTGCATGAGTACACAGCCCATACCAGTGTGTGATGCATCACAATACACCACAAATTCTTCTATACCATCGGGCAATGTTAACACGGGTGCATTGCTCAACTTTTTCTTCAGGATGTCAAAGGATTCCTACTGCTTAGGGCCCCAATCGAACTTAACCTTCTTACGCGTCAACGAAGTTAGGGGCGCAGCAATCCTTGAGAAATTTTCGATAAATCGCCTATAATATCCTGCTAAACCCAGAAAACTGCGAATCTCAGTAGGCGTCTTTGGCTCTTGCCAATTCATAACTGCTTCTACCTTAGCGGGATCCACTTGGATTCCACGCTCACTTACTACATGTCCAAGGAATTGGACTTCTCGAAGCCAAAATTCGCACTTCGAAAATTTGGCGTAGAGTTTCTCTTGATGTAGAAGTTTGAGAATACAACGAAGGTGTTTCTCGTGATCAGCTTGGCTCTTCGAGTAAATGAGGATGTCGTCAATGAAGACGATGACGAAATTGTCTAAGTAAGGCTTGCAGACGCGATTCATGAGATCCATGAATGCGGCCGGTGCATTAGTGAGCCCGAAAGGCATCACTAGGAACTCGTAATGACCATAACGAGTCCTAAACGCTGTCTTGTGCACATCTTCATCCTTGACCTTTAACTGATGATAGCCTGACCTCAAGTCGATCTTAGAGAAGTAGCTTGCCCCTTGCAATTGATCGAACAGATCGTCGATCCTGGGCAAAGGATACCTATTCTTGATAGTGACTTTATTAAGCTCACGGTAATTGATGCACAGACGCATCGATCCATCCTTCTTCTTGACAAACAAGATCGGCGCTCCCCAAGGAGACGAACTAGGTCTAATAAAACCTTTAGCTAACAGATCATCTAACTGCGTCCTTAACTCCTTCATCTCCGTTGGTGCTAATCTATAAGGTGCTCTCGCTACTGGTGCTGCACCCGGGATGATGTCAATTCGGAATTCCACTTGCCTATTTGGTGGTAAACCAGGTAGTTCCTCGGGAAAGACTTCAGGATATTCCGAAATGATAGGGATGTCTTCAATCTTGGGCTTTGGCTCATCAATAGTAACTTGTGCCATATAAATGACACAACCCTTCTGCAGACATCTGGATGCCTTGAGCATGGACACTTACTCAGGCAATCCATGCTGAGTATCCCCTTGAATGGTAAGTGACTCCCCAGACGGGGTTTTGACTATCACTTGCTTTCTGTTGCACACAATCTGGGCTTGGTTATGCGATAACCAATCCATGCCTATAACTATATCAAAGCCGTCTAGCTTAAAGGGAAGTAAGGACAAAGGAAAAGAATGATTCCTAATGGATATAACACATCCATCTAAAACAGTTGAGGCTGTTTCTTTGGTTCCATCAGCTAATTCCACCTCGTATTTCACACTTAAGGTTCTAACAGGTAGGTTTAATAACTTACAGAACTTATCATCAACAAAAGACTTATCTGCTCCAGAATCAAACAATACTCTAGCAAAAACATCATTTACAAGAAAAGTACCTGTAATCACGTTGTCATCTTGAACAGCTTCCTTAGCGTCCATCTTGAAGACCCTCGCATTGGTCTTCTTCCCATCTTCGGCTTTCCTGGTGTTCTTTGGGCAATTAGACTTAATGTGCCCTTTTTCGTTGCAACCGTAACATGTTGCATCCTTTAGCTTCTTACACTCCAAAGTCTTATGATCCATAGATTTGCAAATCCCACAGGATCTCATGTGAGATTGGGATTTCGACTCAAAACGACACTTCCCAAAATGGTTCTTCTTACAAGTTTTACATTTGGGCTTATCCCCCGATTGTTGCACATCTCTCTTAGACCCCGACCCTTTCTTGTGGTCGTCATTTCCTCGGTGTTTCTTACCTGATCTTCATGAGGTATCGTCCTCGCGCTTCCTTTTGTTCTCTTCTGAATTCCTGAGTGCTCTCAACCTGACTACGTCCAAGGTAAGAGAGAGAGATAGATCAGCTGCTGATTTGAAGGTTCCAGGCCTTGATGCCTTAACACTTGCTTTAATTTCAGGGGCTAAACCCCCGATGAAACGGGCAATCCTTTTAGGTTCTGGGGTTACCAAGTACGGAACCAACCGAGATAGAGTATTGAAAGTGGTGAGGTATGCCTGGCAGTCTAAATTCTTCATCACCAAAGACAAGAAATCTGATTCGATCCTCTCAACTTCGTGTTGTGGGCAATAATTCTCTTTGATAAGGGCAACGAACTGATCCCATGACATATTGTAGAGTGGGATCTTTCCGGCAGCTTGTATGAGAGACTTCCACCACGCCAGTGCTTCTCCCTTGAACGATTGGGATACATATTTCACTACATATCTTTTAGCACACCCGCTGATGTCAACAACCGTATCCATTTCGTCCAACCAAGTCATTCAATCTATTGCTCCTTTCTCCCCGGTGAAGTCTCGGGGTTTACAAGAAACAAAGTACTTGTAAGTACAGGACTTGGTGTGTGGTTTAGCATCAAACACCATCCTTTTCGAAGGAACACTGTTCTGATTTGATGAGTGTCGATCATCATCCTTCTTGAGCTCATCTCTCTTAGATTCATCCTTCTTGAGCTCATCTTTCTTAGATTCATCCTTCTTAGAGGGCGGTTTGTTATGAGCCTCCGAGTGTGTCTGTGGCTTGGAATGTGGCACAGATCGGGTCCTACTTCGGGTCCCGCTTGATTCACTATACTGTCTATTTAGTGCTTCGATAACAACATCATTCACTAATGCTTTCAACTCCGCACCAGTTACTAATATCTTAGCATTTTCAGGGTTTTCTGCTGGACGACTGTTTAATTCTTCAGACTTAGCCATGTAGTCTTAATTGCTACATAAAAATAAGGACAAGGTCTATTTAGAAGCCTAAACAGTATTATCGTTCTTGACGATTTATTAACCATGGTAAATAAAAGCCATATTAGTTAATTTAATAATTTCATTCAGGATTTTTACTAGTAATCTTTTTAGAATGAAATATAACATTAGCATAATAAGCCTAGTCAATTAGACAAATTTCTAAATTACAAATTTAGATCTTATAGGATTAATGTTTGAATAAATAAGACAAATCAATCCTTTTCTTGGCAGGGAGTTTATAAACTACGGCTGCCTTTTTGTTTTATATGACATTAATTATAACCCGTAGGCATTATGTCACAACCAAATATATATAGAAATATTAAACTTGGATAATTTATTAAAAGGGTGGCGTGTGTGATTTTACGGATCACACTAGCCAAGAATGTTAACATGTTTACAGATGTTAACAGAGATTTGAATCTTTTTAAACAGGTTCTACCATATTGGCTAAATTTATGACAACATAACAGCTAGGTTTTACCTTTTAAGATCCTTATCATTTTATTAAAATGGTACATCAAAATAATAAATGTTATTTTTCATTTATTCCTATACTATGTTTATGCACATAATTTAAAAAAAAATGAAAAACTTAAATTAACCAATCCAAATAAAAATTAAACCAGTACGAGTTTGCCCTAAACGGGACTTTTACATAAATAACACGCCCACGCAGGGGCCAAACAAACAAACAAACCCACGCAGGGGTCAAATAAAAAGAAATACCCACGCAGGGGTAGAGTACTGAAATAAATATATGTCCACGCAGGGACATGAGTACCACACTAAGATAACCAAACAAACAAAGGATTCAGTGACCCTTCTTGCTTTTACCCTTGATCAGATCCACCATCTTCTTAAACATCCCCCGGTTGTGTCTCCGATCCTCCCTCAACTCATGCCGCATCTCTTGTCGCACCTCATGTATCTCATGAAGGATTTCTTGAAATTGCGGCGGTGACATCGCCGGCGCCTGAGGTGGTGGCTGATAATGCTGAGGTTGAGGAGGCGGCGGTTGATAATGCGGAGGTTGAGGAGGCTGTGACTGCTGATACCCATATGATGTGTACCCATAGGTCGAGTGTCCCGTAGTCCAGGGACCTCCATAGTGACCTCCCGGTTGGAGAGTGTTGGAGTTTGCTGCTATCCAGTAGGGATCCTCTGTAAAGTTGTAACCCCTGTGAATCGGCTGCTCGAAGGGGTTGAATGCTGCAGCACCAGTGTAATGGGAATTGGGTCTCCAAAACCCAATGGTGGCTGTGGCGCGACTGGCGCAGAGACTACTTCAGAGACGGGGTGTGAGGATTCCCCCATCTCTGGTTCTTCGTGGACCGGCGAGTACCGGCTGCCACCTGAATGTGGAGGGGTGCTGATGCGTATTCCCCCTCGTGCGGATATTCGCACTGTCGTTCTCCTTTGCCTCGGAGGCGAGGGAGGTTAAAGCTGAGGCGGTGGTGGCGGCGGAGTGACCGCGACAAGTCGAGAATCCTCGGAAGGATTCTGCTGCTGCTGCTGTAGCTGATGCAGGGGAGAGTTGGGCTGAAGCTGGTGCAGGGGAGAGTGGTGTGGCTGGTGCAAGGGAGAGTGATGTGGCTGGTGTAAGGGAGAGTTATGATAACTGGGGGTAAACACCCAGTCGTACTGCTTGAAGTTCTCCTCAAAGCTATCGGGACCATTGTAAGGTGATCCCATAAATGGTGACCCATCTGAAATCTCAATGGGATGATTGGGAGTTCCGGACGGTGGCATTGCAGGATCAGTATCCTCATCGATGTCCATCGGGTTGCCACCAGAAAAGTGGTCTTCTGGTCCAAGTGGGTTAAAACCCACTGCTGCTCCTAAGTAGTCGTCAGGGTTGAACTGACCCTGGAAGACGGGTGATGGATGGTTAAAGGGTGAATTGTGTCCTAGTAGGGGAATATAGGACTGTTGAGAGTTGTAGGGCTCATTCTCCGAATGAGGCCCAAAGGAGTGTGGGATTGAAGGTGAGGTACTCAGTGAGACTGAGCGCCTAGCTGGTTCGGTAAGAGACCTCCAAAGATCTTGAGCATCTGTGTTATGAGGATCCGAAGGTGTTCGCCGGTGTGACGGTCCGGCTTCGTGGTCGTTTGGGGCTATATGTGCTCCTTGTCCTCGGCCTCTTCCTCTCATACGTGGCGGCATTTTTGTGAACCTGTCAAAAACAACAAGTGATACACAAGAAATATAATTAAGACAAAGTTAGAAATAAAAACCAAAAATTTGGAAAATTCCTAAGTTCTTTGTCTAGACTCGAGAATCGAGGAATGTGCAATTGTGTAACTGAGATTAAACACAAAAGACTAGTGTTTAATTCACTCAGAGTTGGCTCTGATACCAACCTGTCACACCCCTATTTTCCACGTGTCACCGGTGGGCCCGGTGGGGAGTATCGTGACGTAGTTGGTATCATCATAGACAAACAACACAATATATAAATGCACAGCGGAAGCAAAGATAGATTCATTTCAACTTTAATAAAGTGTAATATTAAATATCACTAATATTTGAAACGGATCCACAGGCGGATCAAAATAAAATAAGATATTGTTCAACAGTTTATTGTCGTCCAAGCTTGCGAGACTTATTGTGGACGCTCTAGAAGACAGCCAGCCTATTACGTGTAGTACCTGCACTTAACCTTTTGGAAAAAAATACGTCAGTTTACACTGGTAAATACAATTTAACTGACTCATTTTAAAAAGAGTTGAAAATTGATTTGAATGCTCAAGGCACAAAACATTTTTATAACTTGGGATAATTATGTAATATATAATCTTGTGAACGAATTACATGTTACTTGTGCGTTCAGTAGCCCGGATCTTGTCCGGGTTAAAGATCAATAGACCCACCACAATATAGAGTTATACACTGACAGGTGTACGCCTACACCCCGTGCTCAGGTCGTGGCCATCTCGTAAGATGATGCCGAGGATATCCGGGACATGGTCATTAACCCCCCAAAGGCTTTAAGTGAACAAGACTGTTTAAACGAGCCGATCAAATTATTCAATTAACCACCCAAAGATGTAAGATTTGATGCTCGATCAAGCGGTATTCTATATACCGTAACCCAAGCCCGTATAGGGAAAATAAGTTAAAAGTATTTACCTGAGTAAAGTATAATTCACAATAAGCAAATTGCAAGTAGCTTTTACCGGTGCTCCTAATCTGGAACGAAGGTTTATAATAACCTATTAGATTTCTAACGGGTCTCTTTTTAAGCTTAAGCTTAGACCGGTTAGCTTTAAGGACGAAACGGTTCAAACGCACGATTAAGCGAAGACCAGATAGAATGTGATCTAGACCCGAAAAGTTTGAATACTTGTATAATATGGGTATACTAAATACATTCTGGATTTTGAGACAAAAATGATAATGTTTGACCCGTCTCGGTCAATTTATGCAAACTAGTTACATAAACCGAACTGAACGTGAAAAGAGCGTTACGGGTAACCGTAAGAGTCATATGCACGTTCCCTGAGATAATATGCTCTAAATATGTTATAATATCAGTAAGATATCTTCTATTATGCTAAAAATGGATTTAAACACAAATTATGCCTCATAAGGGCATTTTGGTCATTTAAAAGATTATAAAAGAGTTAAATTAGAAATGTGAGTTACAGGTCTGGGTTATACAGTAAATATACTTAATTTAACATGTTATAACAGTAGGGTATGACCCATATGTGAAACTTATCATTTAAAACCAAACTATGCACCTTAGGGGTATTTTGGTAATTTCACAAGGGCTAAAAATGTCAAAATTGGAAACCTGAGTTTATAAACTTGTACTTACTGTTATTATATAAAAATATGCTAAAAACATCAGTAGGTATCAATCTTATATGTCTAATATGGTTATAGTGCTTACTATGCGATAAAACGCTTAAAAAAGCGATTTGGAGCCATTTCCGGGTTTTTAAAAGAAAGCTGAAATTTTTATATTTCCAGAATGCTCAAAATATTTTATTTATCAATTAAAATCAGTAGAAAAAGGTTTGGGGTCAAAAGGATTTATAAAACTCATTTTATGGCTTAAAAGGGCAATATCGGTATTTACCGAATTAAACTTAGAGACCTATGTTATACTCAGCCAAAAATTAAATAAAAATCTTCAAAAATACCAAAATATTATATAACATCAGTGGGTAAAAAGTTTGATATCAAAAAGTGGGTTTAAATGGGTTATATGCTAATTACGCCGTTTAAGTAACACAAAGCTTTCAAATTACGATAATGAGCATAACTCTTAATCTAGACCTCAAACTGATATCAAATTTTAGGTGCAAGTTTATAAATCAGTAACAAATGTTTCTATTCTTTCACTTTTTCAAAAATTATGTTTTATAGTCAAAAGGGCATAATAGTCAACTTTTAAGCATTAATCGGAAACATGCATATGAATCGGATAAGTGTTGAACCAAGTTGTAAAATCTCAGAGAGTTAAACTTATATGAAAATTGGTCCAAAATAAGCTCTAAGGCAGATCTCAAACATGCATGAACGGATCAGAACTGATAGTCAAAGAAAAAGTCAATTTATGCGACTTTCGGCTCCGATCCGGGTTTAGACTGAAAATTGTCGAGATGAACATGTTGAGACATGTTCTTAGATTAATTACCAAGTTTTTTTAATGATCAAACAGGTTGCATGTACCCTACATTGCTAATCATGCTTAACTTTGAAAATACACATTCTGTTGACTTTTTTAAGAAAAGCTTTGACTCGACAATTAACATACTTAGAGTGGAAATCTGAAAAGACCCTTTTGAGGGTTTGTTACCCACATAAATACCAACTTGTAGGTACTTTCAATTTGAGAAAAGACTGAGCAAAATTCGTTTAATCACGAAGTCAAACTTAAATTACGACGGTTTGACTTTTGCTTAATTAGCTAAGCTAGAACGAATTTGAGAGGGTTATGAACACTTACAAGAGTCCTAATAATGCTTAGAGATCACTAGAAAGTTGGCTTGATGTCCAGAGAGCTCCAGAGATGATCTTGTGAATTTTTGAACGTGCAAGTAATGAATGTTTGCAACTACAAGACCCTTTTATGCCAATTTTGATCTTATTTGATGTTGCCACATGAGTCTCTGATGTTGTAGGATGAGGACAAGTGCCCTTACATGCATTAAAAACCATTAGAGAGCCCCTTGTATCGATTCACAGCTGGAAACAACCGAAATCAGACTGATAACTGGCAGCTGCGCATGTTTTGTCGCTGGTGTCTTGTTCGCGGGCCGCGAGACCCTTTACGCCGGCCGCGTACATGTTGGTGACCAGCTTTACAAGTTTTCAACATTTACATTTCAGTCCTTGACCTTTGTAACGTGGTTTTGGCTCCTTTTCTTGCACATTAGACCCTCAAATCTGATTTTTAAGGACCTTGGGACTTTTATAAACATGGTAAAGTCCTTGGTTAACTGTGTGCTTACCCAAAAAGTCTCGAAATTCAACGTTAACGCAATTAACCCTTCGTGCACGGTTTTGATCATAACTTTCTCATACGATAACGAAAATTGATGAAATTTTTATCACATATTCTAGTGAGTATATTTTATCACTACAAAGCTTTGGGTTTGCCAATAGGTCACTCAGAGGTATACTTTTAACATGTTGACACATTTAGCCCCTGTAGTTTGTAATTCCTCACTTTCTTTCATTTTCCGCTTCGTATGATCCATGATTTATCCGTTTACGATTATAAACATCATGTAGGGTTATTTTAGAGCCTATTTATCCATTGTTGACACTTTGGACCCTTATAATCACATAGTTTCATTGTTTGTCAACTTTAGTCCCTCTAAAGTATGTTTTCACATATTCAAAGCCCATGTCACGTGTCAGTACATTATTGGACGTAATTTTTCGAGGTGTTACAGAAGCATACTAGAAGGTCCTCTCATAATCAATGAATTAGTGTCATGGGGGAAAAATATAAGAAAAAAATGCTTCTTTTCAAAGTTTTCGACTCCATTAGTTGGGACTTCCTTGACTCTGTACTTGAGCAAATGGGTTTCCCCGTGCTTTGGCGTAAATGGATCACTGGGTTACTCTCATCAGCCAGATCCTCCATTCTTGTTAACGGGTCACCTACTCAGGAATTCAATGTACCTCGTGGTATACATCAAGGCGATCCATTGTCACCTTTACTATTCATTCTAGTTATGGAAGCTTTGCACGTGGCGTCGACTAGTGCTAACGAGCAAGGCGTCTTCAAAGGTATTGTCACACCTAACAATGGGCCTACTATATCGCACTTACTCTACGTGGATGATGTGTTGTTTGTGGGCGAATGGTCGGTCTCAAATTTTAACAACCTGGCTAGATTATTACGATGTTTTCATCTAGCATCGGGGCTAAAAGTCAACTTCACAAAAAGCCAACTGTATGGTGTTGGGGTGTCTAACAGTGAAATCATAAGTATGGCTTCTATTCTTCAATGTAAATCGGGGACGTTCCCCTTCAACTATCTCGGCCTCCCGGTTGGGGCCAACATAGGTCTAGTGAGAAATTGGAAACCGGTGATCGAAAGATTTGAAAGTAAACTAACCGTATGGAAGGAAAGGACGCTATCTTTTGGGGGGAGGGCCACTCTCATTAAAGCCATTCTAGGTAACTTACCAACTTACTTCTTCTCGCTCTTTAGTGCTGTCACACCCCAACCGATGGCGGAATCATCGGGGCATGGCACTGAGCGAAACAGATTGTCCAGAAGTTTCCATAATAACCATCATTACCATTCAATTTAAATTAACATGTCCCATACCATGTCTCAAACAGTAAACAAATTATCACAGATAAACATCAAGACAAATATTCTGTTCCGACGACTCAGATTCAAACACAAATAGTTTATTTATTGGTTTCTAGGACCCCATTTCCTAGCTTCGATTTCATCACAGCGCAGTGAGCATCCTAGACCTTTCCTAGCCTCAAGTTCACAGCATGCTAAGCATGTAAACTTCCTAAGCACCTGTCACATACGTTAAAATAAAGTCAATACATAAAATGTAAAGGTGAGCATACAAGTTTGATAATAGCATATAGAGTTCGAATTCGTTTACGCATAACCAGCACGTACACACAGTGAAATGACGCACGTTAGTTATCGACATAGATCCATCGATACCAATGACTGCGGGTTGACTGCCTGAGGCAGTTCGCAATACATGATTACCACCGTAATCCATGCAAGTAAAAGATCCTTAACAACCCCCGTGTGAACGGGTGCTGAGTCCAAACTATAGTATTATCGTTGCTAAGGCAGGTAGACAGCATTCCATGTGTAAACATAACAAACAAGCATTCATGAGCCACGTATAACATGCATTAATGGTTAGCGTTCAAATAGTTTGAGTAGTGTGATAATTGTAGTTTGAATATTCGTAACGTATGTAACACCCAAAAGTGCTTAAAGCAAAAAGGGATCGAGTATACTCACAGTGATTTATGGATTGAAGGGAGCGTTTAGCGAACACGGTTAGCCTGAATAGGTTCGATAGTATAACGATAAGTGATACGTAAAACAGGAAACAAGTATTGAGGAGTCGGACAGCTGGTCGATCGGACGGCAGTTCGATCGGACGGCTGACCGTTCGGCTGACAGTCCGTACGGCCTGCTGTTCGGTCGGTCGGTAGGCCGATCGAATGGCTGTACGAGTGGATTGTTCCATCCTTTGAGAAGGATGTGTTTGTGTATGATGGCTTGACTTTTGAAGTTTTTGTTGTAGCATTTTGAAGACATTGAAGTACCTTTGCCTTTCAGGTCGGTCGATCGGATGGCGGTTCGATCGGCCGGCAGCCCGATCGGTTAGGCAATCAACAGAATTTCAAGGTTTAGCCTTTGGATCGGACAGGTATTCGATCGGGCAGGTGTTCGATCGGACAGGTGTTCGATCGGTTGGCAAGTCAACAAGTCAAAGACTTTAATGAATGTAAAGGTATTGTTCAGTGGATCGGATGGTTGATCGATCGAGCAGCATAACTATTGTTCGATCGGACAACAGGGTGTCACCTGATCGGACGGCTGTTCGATCGGGTGGCACTTCTAGTGCTTTGAACATGTTGAAAATTGATTAAGTATTAAAGCTTAGTATCTCATGATCCGAAGAGTAATTCGATCGAACAGTAGTTCGATCGAACAACAGCTCATTCAATACCATTATTCAAAACAAGTTGTTTGTTTGGGACCATGTGCTAGCCGATCGGCTGGCTCGTCGATCGGCTGACTAGCCGATCGGCTGGCTGTCCGTTCGGACAGCAGTCCGATCGGTCAGCATCCTGACCTGATCAGTCCCTTTCGTCTAACACTTGGTCGTTCTGTTCGTGTGTTGTTTTATCGAGGTGTTTTGACAGCGAGTAAAATCATAGGTGCCTTGTCCTTACTTGGCTTCCCGGGTCAGACAGGAATCACCCAAATCCGGTCGGTGGTCTGTTCGGAACGGAGTTTAACATTTGACCCGAAGTCGGTTAACCGCGTGGATAGAACCCAGATCTTGAGCCGTATAACCACTGAAGTGATTCGTAAACCGGCTCAGGTTCCGTTTCTACTGGTTCGAGGTTACTGAGTGACAAAGAGTTGAAGGAAGGTTGGTAAATCCATCTTTCCGCCCTTGTCACTGTGTATATGTTTAGATCTAGGAAAGAACCTTGTTTGTTTATGTGGAAATTGGCTAGATCCATGTCATTCTTGGTGGATTGAGGCCAAAACATGAAGTTCTTCAAGAACCCATGATGACATCATCCTAGAACACTTGATTCTTGATGATTTCACGGTTAAAAGTTTAGATTTGAAAGATAGAAAGGTGTAGGAGTGTGTATAGATCAAGAAAGTACAAGATTTAGGGCGAAAACTTACCGGAATCGAGAGAAAATCTGAGAAAAGGCGAGTTGAGCGTGCTGGTCGAACAAGGGTTTCCAAAAGTGGAAAGAATGACAATGACAGGGGTATTTATAGGAAGACAAAAGAGGAAAGGGCTGGCCGATCGGCTGGCACCTCGATCGGACAGCCTGTCCGATCGGACAGCAGTCCGTTCGGCTGGCTGTTCGATCGGCTGGGAAGCCTGATCGATCAGTCGCCCCTTTCGAGTGTTTCGCGCGACGATTTCAGATATTTCGATTCCGATTGCGAGCGGTTCGATACGATGGGATTTCCTAGTCAAATTACTTTCAGTCTCAACTACTTCGTGTCTCGCGTAATCTATTTTCTACCATCTATCATGGTTTATTTGTGATTCGAGTTCGAGTTCGATAGCGTTCGAGTTTCGATTGAGTTCGCTTGATTACACAACACAACATAAATAAACATGCACAGGTAACACGTAAGGCACACACACACGTATAAATAACAAGTAAAATTACGTAGTTCGAGTTACGATTCGATGTCGATTCAATTAGCATAGCTTGGTTATTAGTTGATTAACTTTATCGCATTGTTACTTCCTATAGTTCACAGTCGTAGGTCGATTGAAATACGATTAATACTCATCGATTATTGTAATGGACGACACTTACTCCACATAATACAATTACAATAAAGATATTTCTACAGGTCAAGTCGCGCGAAATCAGTCGTTGACTTTGACCTTGACTTTGACTTTCACTTACGAAAACACGGGGTGTTACAAGTGCACCGGCTCAAGTGATCAAGTAGTTGGAACGCCTACGTCGCAAATTCCTATGGGGCGGTTGTGTGGATAAAAACAAAATAAGTTGGGTACCTTGGTTTAAAGTGGTGGGGGGTCTGGGCATTGGCAGTCTAGAATCCACAAACAAGGCTTTGTTAGTAAAATGGAGCTATAGATGCAAAAATGAAAAACTCAATACTGTGGGGAAGATTAATCACAGCATTACACGGTGGCGGTCGTAATCACTCGTATATTCCATTGAAGAGTTCTTTAGGAGGGGTCTGGAAATCCATCGTTAACATGGGAAAAGCTAGGAACAACCCAGCCCGTAAACATTAAAGATCGATTGGTTTTGAAAATAAGGGTGGGAGATAAGACGTTGTTTTGGCTTGATAAGTGGGCCTGTAATCTTCCATTATGTGAGGTTTTTCCCAGACTATACGCAGCAGAATCAGAAAAAAGATGCATGGTGCAGCATCAGTATCATATCGTCAATGACTCGGTCTCATGGATTTGGGGTAGTGGGTCCGCTCTGGCTTCACCCGAGCTCCTTGCTGATTGGTCAGTTTGCACAGGTCTTCTACATACGTTGGATATGGGGACTGGGTCAGATTTATGGTTGTGGAAAACAGGTTCGAATGTTGACTCCTTTTTGGTTCGTGAGTTGTGAGGAGAATTGGATCACATAAATGTAATTCCTGAAGCTAAACTAATTAACTGGTTGCACTAGATCCCAAAGAAGGTCAATTTTTTTCTATGGCGTGCAGTACAAGATAGGACCCCGACGAGAGAAGCACTGCATCTGCGACGTATCGTGCTTCCATCCACTGCCTATGTTATGTGAGATGGTATGATTGAATCGGTGAATCATTTACTTGTCTCCTGTGAGCTTGCTCAAAGCATATGGGTATTGATCTTTCAATGGTTAAAAATCCCGCTCCCTCGTTTCACCATGAGCGTTGTTCAACTCCTCGAACTTAATGCATCTCTTAAAGCTGGAAAGCCGTTTAAAAGGGCAGTAGGGGTAGTTTTAGCGGCTACCTGCTGGATCATTTGGCGTGCAAGGAATGACAGTATTTTCAGACAACGGATACCAAGGCTGGAGAAGATTGCTTGTGATATAAAGGAGGTTTCATATCAATGGGTCAAAACACGTGGGAAGCTCTCAGGTTTCATATCTTAGTGATACATCAAGAGTTAGTGTATGTTTTCCATGTTCTGTATTGTATTTGTTTTCTCTTTCCTTGTTGTACTTTGTCCCACTTGAGCTCCTTGCTTAAGTATTTATGAAATTTTCGCCCTTCTTCAAAAAAAAGTAAATAATAATAATAATAATTAAAAAGACAAAAAAAAAAAAAACAATAAAATGTTAATTTGTGATGTAATGAAGTGATGTTTTTATAGGGGGTATAGTTAGTAATCCGGGAGGGTGTACTATTAAAAAAAGCTAAGAAAATATATTTTACTCTCTCTCAAACTCGTCTCTCTCTACTTTCTCAACCTTTCTTCTCCACCATCACCATTCAACCAGTACTTCAAAATCAAATCCAACCTCATTTACGATGCCATTCGTCTCTTCCAACAAACCCCATCACCCAACGGTGTATCGGCGCCGGACGAGACGTTGCCGGAGTTCTGGACATGATGAAATTTACTCAAATTTTATATAACTGCGCTTAATGGTTGTTTGAGCGTGTGTCCATCTAGAATTGAGAACATCAAACATTGAATCCACTTGTTAGATAATAGATTTTTGTATAACTTTGTATTATTTAAGGTAGCTAGGTGTAACATTGTAGCCTATAAATATTGTATCATTTCTCTCTTTATTCATTCAATCAATACAGAGATTAATATTACACATGGTATCAGCCAATAACATTGGTGGTTGAGTTTCCCCAAGTCTCTCCTTTTCCTCTTCTGCTTCTGTTTCTTTTGTCCGTTTCCCTTCTTTATCTGTTTCTTCTGCCTTCTTCCATCAACCTTTATCCTTTCACTTTCTGCCCTCAATTCCATATATTATATTCATCTAAGTTCTTATCTCCACCTCTTCCAGTTTATCATATTCAGCTGATCTTTTTTCTGTCCAATACAATGGCTGTATCATCCATAAATGTCAATATCCCTATGACCGGTTGGGCACCAATGATAACTATCAAACTTTCATCAACAAATTACATTTGTTGGCGTACACAAATGCTTCCCCTCCTTACCTGTCAACAACTTCTTGCACATGTGGATGGTTCGTAATATCCTCCTCCACATGTGCTTACCAAAAATGACAAAGAAGTTAATAACCCAGATTATTCAACTTGGATTCAACAAGAGCAACAAGCCATTATTACACTTAATTAATGCTTCATTAATCGAAGAAGCATTGTCCATTATAGTGGGATTAAATTCAGCTCGAGACATATGGGTTGCGCTTGAGGCAGCCTTTTGCAATGCGTCGGTGGAACGTGTCCAAAACCTTCGTGATAATCTACGGGCTCTCAAGAAAGGTGAAAAAACGGTTGCAGAATTTGGTCGGGCATTCAAGGCTATTTGTGACCAATTAAGTGCAATTGGCCATCCTGTGGATGCCATGGATCAACTCCATTGGTTTTTGTGTGGTCTTGGAACCAAGTTTGAGAATTTCTCTACTACTATCCGCTCAACACACCCTATCCCAAATCTTTCAGACCTTTTGGCTAGTGCGGAAAGCCATGAATTGTTTGTTAAAAACTTACATGCTAATAACAGTTTTTCTAATGTTCCTCAGGTTGCTTTTGTGGCTCAGAACCCCAGGCCCAATTCTAATGGCCCAAGAGGATTTAATGGTTCTTTTCCTAGGCAACATAACCACACTCGCGGCCCTTCTCACCAGGCCCAATATCGGTTTACACGGCCCAATTATAACCAATTTAGGGGTTCAAACAAAAGCAACAATCATACCGGCCGACCACCGACATGTCAGTTATGTCGCAAAACTGGACATTATGCATCTCAATGTTGTCAACTTCCTAATTTTGCTGCGTCGACAACCCCGTCTGACGACCAATTGGCTCAAGCTTTTCATGCTCAATGCCATTTGAATTCCACTATTCCCGATTGGACGTTTGATACGGGAGCTTCCTCTCACATGCTTCCAAACACGAATACTCTTCAAAATGCTACTCCAACTCAAGGTACTCAAAAAGTTGATTTTGGAAATGGCCAAACTTTGCCAATAACTCATGTCGGTAACACCACACTTTTTGGTAAACTTAAACTTAGTGATGTTTTAGTGGTCCCAAATCTTACTAAAAATCTTATTTCTATTGGTAAATTAACTGAGGATAATCATGTTGATGTTCTATTTTCTCACCCGTATTTTTATATTCAGGATCGTCAAACCAAGGAAACTCTAGCCCAGGGGTGCCGTGAAGACGGCCTTTATGTTCTTCACAACAATAATGAAGCTTTATTGACTACTCACTCGTGTCCAAAAGCTTCCTTTGAAATTTGGCATTCCCGTCTTGGTCATGTTAATTTTGATGTCGTAACTTTACTTAAGAATAATGGTCATTTATCCTTTACTTCAGTTTTACCTAAGCTGGGACTTTGTTCTCCTTGTGAAATTGCCAAATCAAAAAGGCAACCTTTTGTTATTAATAATAAACGGGCTACTTCTCCTTTAGACATAATACATTGTGATTTATGGGGGCCATCACCGATAAAATCGGTTGACAATTTTTCTTACTATGTTGCCTTTGTTGATGACTTTTCTCGATTCACTTGGTTGTACCCCTTACGAGCAAAGTACGAGTTTGTCGACGCCTTGTCACTTTTTATACCGTTTGTTCAAACTTAATTTTCCACAAAAATAAAAAAAATTCAAATAATCGTGTCTGCCACTTGTTTGAACATAATGGCACTTTTCACCGTATTTCGTGTCCTTATACCCCACAACAAAATGGGCGGGTTGAACAGATACACAGACACATTGTTAAAACCGGCTTGGCTATGTTGTTTCATGCTAAGTTACCCGCCAAATTTTGGGTTGATGCTTTTTCCTCCGCGGTTTTTATTATAAATCGCTTACCCACATTATTATTACATGGAAAGTCGCCTTTTGAAGTTTTATATCATCAACCACCACATTATGCCTCATTCCGGGCATTTGGTTGTTGTGTCTTTCCATACCTTCGTGATTATGCTTCTCATAAATTGTCACCTTGAAGCATACCGTGTATTTTCATTGGTTATTGCGCACAATATAAAGGATATCGATGCCTTGATCCTAACACATCTCGTGTCTACATCACTCGACATGCTCACTTTGACGAGTCAAATTTTCCCCTTGACCCGTCTAGTACTATTACCTCAATTGATAAGTTGGAAATATCAACCTTTTTAGATACTTCACCAAACACCTCATTAAATATAGCTCCACTAAATAATATTTCCCCTGCTCCCCAAACTGTTGCTACACCCCACTACCCTACGCCTACTGTTCCACCTTGTCACACTCAATTTATTCCTTTTCTATCACCAAACAATAACCCACTAGCCCATAATGACACCTCACAACCAACGGCGCAGCCTATTGCTTCCCAAAACGCAGGCCCAATTCCTTTGAACATTAACCCAATTTCCAGCCTAGTTCACCTTCAACCAAACAACCCAACTCCCACCACCCCATCCACACCACAAAGCCCATCTACAACGTCTACTGTATCAACCACTCCTGAAAATACCCCTCCTTCCTCGCCTATTTCGACAGATCAATCCTCGTCGAATGTCGAGTCCCAATTATCACCTTCTCTGAACATACCTATACCCCCACCTCCCCCATCGCATCCAATGATCACTCGGGCAAAATCGGGAATTTTTAAACCACGTCATCATGTTGAATTGGCTGACACAAAGTCGATTCCTCTTCATCATGCTCTATTTGCTACAACGGATCCTACAACTTATCATGCGGCTTCCAAAGACACAAAATATATACATGCTATTGAAGCCGAGCTTCATGCTCTTGAGAAAAATCACACTTGGACTCTTGTTCCACGACCATCAAATGCTAATGTTGTTGGTTCAAAGTGGCTTTTTCGAACAAAATTTAAGTCGGATGGTACTATTGAACGTTACAAGGCACGGTTAGTTGCTCAAGGATTCGCTCAAGTTCCAGGACTTGATTACTCTCATACCTTCAGCCCAGTTGTCAAAGCCGCCACCGTGCGCACGGTTTTAGCTCTCGCTGTTATAAATGGGTGGTACCTTCATCAATTAGATGTCAACAATGCATTTTTACATGGACATCTAAATGAAAGTGTTTTTATGGAGCAACCATCCACCTTATATGCGTTCATCATTGCCACTAAGGATCTTGGGAACTCAACTACTTCTTGGGATTAAAGGTTACCTACACTTCGAATGGTCTATTTTTAAATCAATCTAAATATACTTTAGATATTTTAACTCGTGCTAATATGTTGGATGCAAAACCTACACCAAGTCCCTTAGGCACCAATGTTTCTTTTGTTTCTACATGTGATTTGTTTCCAGATGCTACTCATTATCTTTCCATAGTAGGTGCTTTCCAATACTTAACGATCACGAGACCTGACATTGCCTACGCTGTCAATCAAGTTAGTCAATTTCTTCATGCTCCAACTGTTGCTCATTTTCAAGAAGTCAAAAGGATTCGTCGCTATCTCAAGGGTACTCTTGCATTTGGTTTACATTATAGTCGCCCCACTCACACTTCATTTCTTGGCTACTCTGATGCTGATTGGGCACGTTGCTTAGAGACTCGTTGTTCCACTTATGGCTATTCTATTTTCTTGGGTGGTAATCTCATTTCTTGGAGTGCTAAGAAGCAACCAACTGTTGCAAGATCGAGTTGTCAGTCTGAGTACCGCGCCATGGCTAACACTGCTGCTGAAATTGTTTGGGTAATTCATCTCCTTCAGGAACTTCATGCCTTGCCTCCGGACAGACCTACCATTCTTTGTGACGATCAAAGTGCTATCTTTCTCACTCAGAATCCCGTTTCTCATAAACGGGCCAAACACATTGATCTAGATTATCATTTCATTCGTGAACTAGTTGCTGCTGGAAAATTGGCTACAAAATTTGTTCCAACCAAGCTTCAGGTGGCTGATATATTCACAAAGAGTCTTCCAAGTTCTCAATTCAATATTTTTCGTCAAATGCTTCGTATTGGACCGCCACCGTTCAGCTTGCGGGGGGATGTTAGATAATAGATTTTTGTATAACTTTGTATTGTTTAAGGTAGCTAGGTGTAACATTGTAGCCTATAAATATTGTATCATTTCTCTCTTTATTCATTCAATCAATACAGAGATTAATATTACACACCACTTAATGTGTGTTTGTCAATGAAACATTGCATTAGCATGTTGGTTAAATGAATATTTTACTAGGCCTATATGGTTTTAAATGTATAAAGTTTTGTAATCAGAAAATCAAATACAGTTTCACCGATAACACAAATGTATAAAGGATATTTTAGTTAAGTAAAAAATGTACATTTTGTCAGTTGCTACCATATCTCATGATTTCATCATGTTTCAATATCATTTGCATTCAATTAGGTAAATTTGATGATTATATAATTAAATATTATGAGCATGTGGCTTATCTAATGCTGGCGACTTCTCGTCCGGTCAAAATCATACCGTTGTAGCACCGCTACGGCGCTGCCGATACACCGTCGCCGTCTTCTTCCTCCAAGACCATCGTTTTTGTGATAGAGAATGAAACTGAAGCAGATGAAGCCGGTAGATTGGATCGATTTGTTCCTTCCGTGTTCCAGGTAGATACGTAGTTATTATTGGCATGAGAATCTCCAGCTGGATGTCATCTCCGACGTTACCGTGGGTGTTATGCTTGTTCCTCAGGTATAATCTGGAAGTTGAAGTTAGTTGTGTGTGAAATTGATGATTGATTTTGTGTTTGGTTGATGATACGGATAATAGTGTGTTTGACTAGAAAAGTATAGATGATTTTTTAGTAGGGATTTTAAAAGAGAAATTAAAAGAAAATATGAAAGGACAATTTTAACCTTCATTAAACTAACTGGGGTTATTTTTTGGACTGAAATGGAACGTTTCAAAAATGTTAGGGAGGAAAATGATACAATTTTGAAATATTGCCTGAAATGGCATAAGTAGACAAACCACAGGGACGTAAATGGCACCTAACTCTTTCGTTTTGGACATTTGGTTCACCCTATGGTACGAATTAGTTTATATATACAAAAATACTCCACCTAATAATACATTAATACCGCTAGGTTTGGTTTGCCATAATAATTTCCTTGTTCACCTTCCAAATTTTTATATATCTTTATCGTAACGCTTCGCATTTTCATACTTTCCTTATTTGGAAAGTATTGTTGTAATTCTATTTTTGGAAACTTGAATTTGTATTGAATACTACTTCGTTCAACTTTGTAATCCGAGACTAGTGATCATAATGAAAATCTCAGTATTTTATCCACATTTATGTTATTCATGTTAGACTTGTTTGCATGTTTATACTCAAAATCAATTGTTTTAGACACCATTATGCATATTTTATTCTTGTACTATACACATTTATACACGTTACATGTAAAACCAATAAAAACTCGTGAATTTATCAAACTCGGACTTTCGAGAGAGAGGAAGGGAAACACCCTTCGCACGAAAGGCCCCCTTTCATGCGAAATGGCCCCTTTCATGCGAAAGGGCCCTGTCGCCCCAACCCTCTTGTCGCCTGAAGGCTCCCTCTCGTCCCAAACTCGCCCTAAACCTATAAATAGGCACACTACCTCACTCATTTCCCCCTCCAATCGCTCAAACTCTCTCCCAAACACTCTGAAACTCCCTTGGCGATCAGCAAGATTTCAGTACCATTTCTTTTCATTCTTTTTCATTTCCTTTACATTTCTTGCATTTTAATTCCGTTTCTCTAAATTTTTTTACAAATCCTAGGCTTGAATATATTTCATGGATGATTTTCACGAGTTTGGTTGGGCAAACTCAGGTTGAAACCTCACCACATATGAGATTCAAATCAAGATTTACAAACTTTGACGTTTTTACAACTTGTTCATACATTTCATTTTAAATTTTGGTACAAGCTTGGTGAAATCAGGTACCCATCAGACTCTTAACTCAGTTCATAGTTAAGGGTTGCATTAGGGTTAATTTCCACCTAAAAATGATCTGTTTTGGATAGATCAAACAAGCGTTTTCAACAACGCTCCGTAGATAAGAAAACGGACCCGCATAACCCTAATTTTATTAAAAAAAACAAAACAAAACAAAACCAAATAAAATCAATATTTTCAATCGCTCACGGGCCGTGATAGGAATCCCTGGGTGTGTCGCGGGGCGCGACAACCTATGGCTAGCTGAGTTCTCCTTGTGCCACGTGTCCCACACTGTTGAGTCTAGGGTCGTGATCAGGTAACCCTAGCCGTAGCTAGGGTGCCTTCACAGGGCGCGAGAGGACTAGGGAGGGGGGTCGCGGGGCGCGAGAAAGCTTCGGAGAAACTATAAATTGAGCTTCAGTTCAGCTTTCACAATCGTTCAAATTTCTTTTCTTCTCTCTGTCCCTATAGTGAGAAAATTGTAGCAGTAATACCCCTTAAAACACGAAGCTCTGCCCCGTTGTAAGTATTTTAACCCCCGATCACTAATTCGTTACCCTACCCAATTGATTTAGGACCCACCAATGCATGTCGAGGCTCTACCTGACTAAGTTCGTTGGGGTTCTGTCTCGTGTTTTACGGCTAATGTGATTTGGGTTATTTTACTAACATGCGTTGTAGGATCGTTTGCACGACCAAAACGATTCGTTCAGAAGAGTTCTAATCAATACGAGAGGCGGAAACAAATGTATCGATGTTGAACCAGCTTGATATACACTCTAATTGTCTTGTATATTGATAAAACACGATTACAGATCAAATGACACGTCAGCAGCACTTCGGCTCTATAGTCTGGAATTGTTACAAATGATTTGAACAAGGCAGGTATTTATAGGAGTGGCATTCCGCACGAATTGGTCAAGATCCATTTCGTGCGAAATGGACTAAATTCATTTCGTAACCACACGAATCCTATTTTCTCGTCTACCTAGCTCCATTCTATTCTATCTCAATACATGACTTGATACAAGACGAAGCCGACAGACATATGCACTAACAGACTCCCCCTTGGATGTCGACGAGTCTTCAGTAAAAGTCTTCAGTACGCCGAGTCTTCAATCTTTATCATTCTTCTTGCTCTCTCCAAAGTATCTGACAGTGTAAGCTTCCTTTGATCTTTCTCTTCTTCTCTCTCTTTTCCAGGATCTCAAACTGGCTCTCAATCATTCAAACTCCCCCTTGAGTGTTGATCTACAATCTTCAGACTTCTCTATCTCAGAATCTTAATCCTGGCTCTATCTTCTCTTGATCAGATCTCTTGATTCCTTAAGTTCTTCAGTATCAGCAACTTGCAAGAACCTCAGGATCGAACTTGGCTCTAGACTTTTCAGACTCCCCTTTGCTAGCAGACTCCCCCTTAAGTTGTTCCGGGATCGCAATCTAACATAGCTTTTGTTCTAGAATCGAAACCTAGCTCAAACTCTACTCAGGTTTAGACACGGAGATCTTCACATCTCCTGGCTCTCCGTAGCAACAGAATCAGGAACCTGGTGTCCTGCACAAAAACTCTACCCAACAATAAGATTTTAACAAATTTAGAATCTCTGCTTAAACACTTGTAAAAATACCATTCAAAATTTGATTTCAATTTAATGAACCATTTAATCTTTTTCAAAATCAAATCTCATTTCATACACACTCTCCCAACCTGTTGTCGTCATGTCTAGCACTCAGAATTTTGAAAATCAGCTTTCCAACATCAGTTGTCGAAAATCTTTTTGAATTTTTCAAAATTTATGCTAAAACACACTGAAAATCTTTTTGGATTATGTTTTTAATGAAATGCAGTAAAGAAATATTTACAAACAATATTTTTGTGAGTTTGTGTAGGAGGATCATATCAGTTTATGAGACAAATCACTAGCACCGTTGAGCTTTAAACACTTTTAAGTTCTAAACGATTCACATAGATTGACGATATTGTCGTCCTCTTAAACTCAATCTAAAAACTTTCGAAATGCTTACTGATACGTTAAGGTATATTAATTTTGCACTAAATTCTTATGGACCCCACGATCTCAGCATATCCCCTCATCATGCAATACACTGACTCACGTAATGCCTTTAAACTTTCATCAACTGTGATATGTGCGAAAACAACACAGAATGTTTAAACATTAACAATCAGGTCGATCTTTCGATACGCAGAGAAAGTCCAATGTTTAAACAAAATAAGAAATAAAAACAAGTTGAAAATGTTTAGATCTTAACCACCAGTTCGATATTCACATATACGCAGAGGTGATCCAAGATTTAAACGAAACACAAAGAAAAATAAAGCAGAACGTTTAGGCACTAACATCCAGTTCGATACTCACGTATACGCAGAGGATGTCCAATGCTTAAACAAAATAAAGAAATCAAACAAGTTTAAATCTTTGCAAAAAGAAATGCACAATCACAGTGATTTTTTTAGCAAGTTGTAAAAGTTCACAAACTGACCGGTTTTTATGCTCTTTTAGCATTCAGCGATTACTGAGCAGGTACACAATCACGAAGGATAAAACTAAGTACTATGCTTTCAACCGCGTTTCCCACTAGAACTAGGCTTTTTCATTTAAGTTTGGATCGTTATTGCAAATCTACTAGTCTAGCTGAGCCTATCGTCACATCTTTAGTGAGACCGTTTATCACATTTTGACTTTCCAATTCTTTAGCGTGCTGTGATAGTCCAGTGATGTACTATCATTTTCTCTTTTTCACAACAAAACTCATTTTTGATTTATATCATGTTTTTGCCTTTTTCAAATTTTCCAATGTTTTTGGATTTTCAGAAATTCTTACTCCCCCTAAAATTCAAAACCATTTTAAAGAAAAAGTTGACAACCCGATGTGAATTGCTTCAAATCGCCATCCACTTGGCATAAACAATCAGAACTCCCCCTGACAACAAACTATTTTCCCATTGTGATTTCAAAACACTTAAGTTTGTTTTAATCAAATGGTTTTTCCGGAAAATTAGTTTTGAGGGGTTTCAACACTTTGTTATCTCAACCACTTGTATGAAAGTTAAATCAAGTTCAACTTAATGACCTTGATTAACCACTTGTAGGTTCTCATCAACCATACCACTTGTAAATATATAAAAATTTTCAAAAAAATAATAATACCACTTGTAAGTCGAAATTTCACAGATGTGAATTTCTCAAGAAAAAATGCAGATTCATGCTCCACGATTACCAACTTGGGAGCTCCGGCAAGTCAGGATTTTAAGTAAATAACGATGTCACCCAAGCCTGACCAGTCTTGGTTAATTGTGAGTCATCTTCACTCCTCCATCTTTTTTATTTATAAATTTCTTTTGCTCCTTTCATCTTCCCATAAACCATCTTCCCAAAAATATGTTTCACTTTTCCATTAAACACCTTTTCAGCATCAAATTCTTCCTTACCAGAGAAGAATTGATCTGAAATCTCAATCTTTCCAATTTTTAACTTCAAGTTTTCTTTTGACAATGGCGGAAAGTTTTCATCGTTCATTTCTGGAACGAAATTCTTCTCATTTTTCTCAACAAATGACTCCTCTGACTTTGACGAGTCAGATTCATTGTCAGAACTACTCTCTGATTTAACAACCCATATCTGTTTGTTCAAATCGACTCTTCTTTAGTAAAAACGTTTCAAACTTTCACCAGCTTCGAAAGTCGAATTTTTGAACTCTTTAACTTTTTCATTTGGTTGTTCTTTTTTATCAACATAATTTTCTTCATTTACGGGTTAGAAGAAACTTCCTGTTTTGTGTTGGTGGACTTTGGACAATTCCACGCAATGTGTCCAACCTTATGACATTTGAAACATGTTCTTCTTTCAACCTTTGGTTCAGATTTCTTCATCACAATCTTTTGTTTTTCAGCGTAAAATTCTTTGTTTGACTGTTTTCTGAACTGCTTCTCCTTTTCTTCTTCTGAACTTGTACCTGAAACAAATTTAGTTGTTGATTTATAAGTTTTCTGATATTTATAATTTTCTGGGGGAATGAAACCTAAACCTTTCTTTTTGAAATTACTGTTATGGTTTGGTTTTTGTTGAAAACCAGAACCAGAACTGTAACCTTTTTTCTTGTTCAATCTTTGTTGAACTCTTGAAGTTTATTTTTTAGGTTTTTCATTAAGATTTACATCTTTTATTTCAGAAATATTAATTTCTGTTAGTTTGAAAACCTGTTTGATCATTTCAGTTTTGACACTTCTTATTGGAAATTCTTCATCAGAAAATAATTAGTGTCAGAATTACTCAGAGTATATGCAACTTTGAATGTTTCGTCATTCAAATTATTTTTCGACATCAGAAATTCTTTATTGTAAACCCGTTTGACCGGTGAACTCAGACTCTTGTATAATGAACTCGAACTTTCAGATTTAGACTCCGATTTTAACTCTTCATCCATATCCAACACCTGATCGACCACTTTCTTTAATAACTCAGACTCATGATCAGTGTTAGACGTTGTGAATATGACGTCAATGTTGTCTGGTAACTCATCAATGGTTTCAGACTTTAACTTTATGTTGACTGCCCTTTTTAATCATTCCTCATTTGGCTTTCTGGGAGAATAACTTTCCCAGATCGGAGGCGGACACTTGTTATACTTGACACTTTGTTTCTTACCAGTATCCGTATCTCCCGTCTTTTTATCTTGAAAAGCTTCAAGACCTGCAACAGTAGGATAAACTCTATCAATCAAATAATCACAAGTTGTATAACTCAGCAGCAATCGTTTGATTCTTTCATTTTCAATCTTTTTGAGTTCCAAATCCTGCTTCAGCTTTGCACAGTCTTCAATATACTCATTGATGACCCTCTGCTTAGTCATTAATGTTGAACTCATCATCATTGAAGCAGCTCCCATTTCTAGGTTTGTCTTGTTCAAATTATCAACCGTTCAGTTCAGCACATCATATGATTCTTTTACATATTTCACATCAAACAACAATTTTTCTTTCAATTCTTCTAGCTCACTATACTTCTTGTCTTTTTCTTCACACTGTTTGCATGGTTCCAAACATTTCAGACAAGGTTTTGTGACCTCGACAATCTTTTCAACTTCGACAATCTTTTCAACTTCGACGATTTTTTCAACTTCAACAATTTTCTCCATTTCAACAATTTTTTCCACCACATTCTCAATCACCTTTTCAGTCATCGGTTCTTCATCAAATTCTATTTTTACCTCACACTCTTCATCTTCGACCTTCTTTGTTGAATTTTCTTCAACTTTTGCTTTTTCAGCTTCCATTTTTGCCTTTTCTTCAGCAATATTTCTTGCTTCCAACTCTCTCTTCATTCTAGCAGCCTTCTTCTCATTCAACATCTCGATCTTACCTGCAAAAAACAAATTAAACTATAAGTATCCAGACCTTTTCTAGCTTTATTTATATACTCTTCTTCATCATCGGTGTCTGCATCACATCCTAATTCCTTAAAAATCGGGGTTCTTTTCGGCTTAGATTTGACTGACTCTTCTTCCAAAATTTGAGCAACAAAACCTGATTTTTCTAAGTATTCTTTATCTGGAATGTATTTATCCCAGCTAAATCCCTCTGCCAATCTTTCATCATCTTGATTTACAAGATAAGCTTTCTTCTTATCTTCAATAGCACGGGATGATGAAGATTGTTGAGCAACCTGATGATAAATTGATTTTCGATGATAATAGTTGTTTCCAAACGGATATTGTCTTCTGGTTGCTTCTCTGTTTATGCATTCTCGTTTAAAATGTCCCTTTTCTCAGCAACGAAAACAAGTAAACTTTGATTTGTCAAACCCTAACGGAGATGTAGCAACATCACGAAGATCATCTCTACCGGTGATTTGTGTAAATTTTTCTGCTCTTCTTACAGCACTTGCTAAACACTACTTGATGTCCATCAACTCAAGTTCTTCATCATCAATCTGGTCATAATCCTCTTTGGTGAGCATCGGATTTCCAAGTCGTCCAGCAACTAAGCTTTCATACGACTCTAACATAGTAACAAGTGATGCCATGTGTTGCTTAGCTATTTCTGGAGAGAGATTTTGACCATTTTGTATATTCAATGTAACATTGCATTGCAGATTTGTTGAACTCTGTCGTTGAGGACTTGGTGTTGAAAAATTTGGATCAAAACTTGAATAAGATGAAGAAAATCCACCACTCTGAGTTGTAGTGCTAACATTTATTCCGGAAGAACTATCAACACTGAAAACAGTCTTAATCTTCGGACTCTGAGTAGTCTCAAATTTGCTTCCTCTATAATATAGACTAACATCTTGATGAGCATTTGGATTATTCATGATAGCAGTTTTCTGAACATCCAATTCGTGTTCTTCAATCTTCTGAATGAACTTACTCAAATTCATACTTTCAGATTTTCTCATATGTTTCAAAATCAACAAATATGTTCCCCATTTATTCTGTGGTAATGCATCGGCTAGCTTATCAACCCATTCATCGTCGTCTTTCTTGATTTCCAATCTTCTCATTTCCTGAATAAGATGACAATATCTATCGATAGTCGTTTTTGTTGTTTCACCTTCAAAAGTTGTAAACATATCAAATGATTTCTTTAGTAATGCACATTTATTTTTAATCATATCAGCACTTCCCTTAAACTTTTGAATCAATGCCAACCACATTGATCTAGCAGTGTTCTCATGTTGAAGCAAAACAAAGATATCTTCTTTTACTGCTTGTTGGAGAATGCTAATCATCATTTTTTCACTAGTGTATTTTAACTTCTCAGCCGCTGAATAATCACTTAAAGATTTTTCATTTCCACGGTCATCTATCGGTTTAACGTAATCTTTGTCCAACGAAACCCATGCATCAAACTTATAAGCTTGCACCCAAGTTTCAAAACGGTTTTGCCATCCTTTAAAATCCTCGATGTACATAAGCTTTGGAGGCTTTTGAGACTTTCCCGTTTCATTTTCGATTTCAATTGTTTCTGCAGCTGTGACCGGGGCAGCTGGAGTAGTAGCAAGCGCGTTATAAAACTCTTCTTCCATGTTTCGGTAACAAGTTTCACAAGTTTACAAAGTTCAAGCGAAATGCAAGTTCAAACGAAATGATGATCCAAGCGAAATGACTTTGGTACGAAATGGACTTTTGGCGCGGAATGGAATAAATTCAAGCGAAATGAATCTCTAACAGACCATTTCGTGCGAAATGGGGTTTCTTTTAAGCGAAATGGTAACTTTCAAGCGGAATGGGTCCAATCCGTGCGAAATGAGATTTGCTATGTCCAAATCGTGCGAAATGGATACTCTAATTTAAACGAAATGGACCATTTCGTACAAAATGATGCTGATGTCACTTCAATCGGTCAGATTTTTTGTCAAATTGATCAGGTTTTAGGTCGATTTTAGCTCTAATTCTTTCAAGGATTGCTTAAAACAGTGTTTTACACGTTATATGTGAAATTCAATCCATTTTAACCATAGAATCTTGTTAATTTTGAAAAAGAAGGTGTAGAAGTCAGAAATTTTGGTGAAATCAGGCTGATTTGGTAAGAATTCTTCCTCCTGAGCTCTGATACCACTTGTAGGATCGTTTGCACGACCAAAACGAGTCGTTCAGAAGAGTTCTAATCAATACGAGAGGCGGAAACAAACGTATCGATGTTGAATCAGCTTGATATACACTATAATTGTCTTGTATATTGATAAAACACGATTACAGATCAAATGACACGTCAGCAGCACTTCGGCTCTGGAATCCGGAACTGTTACAAATGATTTGAACAAGGCAGGTATTTATAGGAGTGGCATTCCGCACGAAATGGTCAAGATCCATTTCGTGCGAAATGGACAAAATTCATTTCGTACGAAATGGCCTAGCCATTTCGTGCGAAATGGACTTTCACCACACGAATCCTATTTTCTCGTCTACCTAGCTCCATTCTATTCTATCTCAATACATGAGTCGATACAAGACGAAGTCGACAGACATATGCACTAACACGTGTGCATTGTATGTTTTCAATAGAAACTCAAGAGATTAATCAAGAAATATTACCAGGAAGCCCGTAGAAATACCTAAGTTTACAATGTGAGTCATTCTCTTTTTCTCACATTTTATGAGCCATTATTTCAAATGTTTTCCAAAACTCTAAAGCTTATTAGTTATAATTACAGTGATTAAGTTTTTGTATTCTACAATTGCCGCTAGTATTATGGGGTTTGTATACAGTACTTGATAACCTTCACAATTGGGCATGGGCATCCAATGTGTGATATGACCATAGTCACAGATCCGTCGAGTGACAAGTACTGAACGAGTTTTTGGGTAGATATAAACATTGTAATCGCTCTTAATACAGTAAAGTTGTAACAACTGATGTTTTATAAATTAGAATGTACTCGCCAGTATTTCTTGCTGATAAAAAATTTTTAAACGGGTTTCGGTAATTTAATGTGAAGCTATAAGAAGCCAGTTATGGAGCACTGAAGTCTTAAAGAAAGTGGCTATAAAGTTACCTAAATAAAAGTTTATGTTTTTAGCAACTAGGGTTTATCCCTATAAAGATATTATGAATGAAATATGGGTTTTATCCCATTTGTTTAATATAAAATTATAGTGTTTTGAAACTCTGAAATTTATTTCCTAACTACGATCATCATGTCTCATTTCCGCTGCCAAATTAATAAAACCGATTCCACCGGCCGGCTTTTGCCCGCGTCTCCCGCCCCCGGGGTGAGGTCAGGGGTTGCGACAGTAAAACTCCACATATCGGTAAATTTCACATTGATATCATATGATATCACATAATAGAAGTATATAGTTTCGATTTTAAACACATATTACAAGATAATTTGTTAGATATAATCATGTATAATATTATAACAATTATATAATATTCAAATAATGATTAAATATACAACATTATGAATTGTTTAATAATTTAATATAGTGATATAAAAATAATATTAGTTATAAGCTATTGCTACTGGGGCACAATTCCCACGTGCTTGTGGTCAGGCTACTATTGGCTAACTCTTTGTCCAATAGTAACGAGTGTCAAGTAATGTGTACAAAACCCCACATACCGATAGCTATTGCATAATACAAAAACTTAATCCCTGTAAGTATAACTGATAAACATTTAGGGTTTTGTAATGCATTTTTAAATATAAATGTATCACGAAAATGTGATAAAAAAAAAAGAATGACTCACATTGTAACTTTAGGGTTCAACTAGAAGCCTCCTGTTATAATCTTGGGTATAACTCCTGAGCTATTTAATAAAATATATAATGCACTCGTGTTTAGTGTACTAACCCAATTCAACTTTATCAATATATCACGAGACATAACCCCAACTTAGTTTACAAAGCATAGCCTTTATTAGGCAGCGCTTTGGCATCAGTTGTTGGGTTCAAGATCAATCGGACAGGGTATCGACTCAGTGATTAGGGGTTAAAACACTTAAAACGAGGCAGAGCTTTGGAGTGAAATATTATTGGAAAATAGAATATATAAAAGAGAGAGCGCGATAGAAAGAAGAGATGGAGAAGGGAAATTAGGAGTTTTAGAATGAATTACAACTTCATCTATTTATACTACTCCTGAAGACTTGGAGCTCACGCATGTGAGTCCACGTACCCATTTCTTATCCATGCATAAGTTTTAGATTATTATTATTTTATTAATTTATATATTATAATTAATTCAACTACTTTACTCATTTATCGCTTATAACTTCTAAAATATAACGTTTTATAAAATGATAAATATGTCATTAGAATAAGAATATTTTTATCTACATTTTGACCTAAGTTTCATTAAAACAGGGTAAGTTCAAATATAATATATTTTTATAATTTAATTATTAAACGGATCATATGTTCGTCAAAATATCTCATATTTCTAACAGTCAACTTATCTGTAATATACCAGTTTAATAATATAAGTTTTTATATACTTTATTTTAATATAAAAAATGGAAAGGTTACACTTGAACCCAATACCTCCCCTACCCAAAATATTTAAAGACTTTCCCTATAAAAAAAAAATCTTAGATCCACTTTAAAAATAAATAAACTTGTATAAATAGGTATGCAAACGAATCGAATGTTCAGAAAACCATCCGTTAAGTATTTGATGGAAACTCCGTTTATGTTCGTTCATTTAATAACAACTATAAACATAAATTTTTATTAATTTAGTTAAAAAACAAAAATAATACATATTTATTATTTAAATGTTCATGCAAATTATTTATTGCTATTATTAATATTATTAAATCAATTAGATTTTCATATCAAAACCGTTGAGCCCAATTTAATTTCAGACCAACCATTTGAATGCAAGCTGCCTTTAAAAAATGGATGCAAGCTTAATAATTTTTTTAACTTTGATTTAAATATTCATTTTGATTTTTAATTGGTGTTTGTTGTTTATGATCATTCGCTTATGCTTATTTGTATTCATTTGTTTTTTGTTTGTGAACCGTTCATTTATAATATTTTGTCTGTAGTCATTGCCTCACGTATTTATAACGCATAGCTAAATATTAACATATTCGATTTTATATTAATACCACAAAAAAGTATATCTACTAATCTTAGAACCTAAAATATTTCTTTGGTTTTTGTCTAGGCCCCTGCAATCGTTTCATCCTCAAATAAACCCTCCTCGTAGTTCAAAGCATTGATAAAGCACATCCTAAATCTTGTACCCTTTGTTAGAAGCAACAACTTCCTAATATTTCTATGAGTAAACTGCCATTTTGGTCCCTGTGGTTTGGGTACTTTTGCCATTTTAGTCCAAATCTCAAACTTTTTAAATCTGGATCCCTGTGGTTTCACTTTTATTGCCATTTTAGTCCAAAATTAAGAGTAAACTGCCATTTTGGTCCCTGTGGTTTCACTTTTATTGCCATTTTAGTCCAAATCTCAAACTTTTTGGAACAGTCAAAAAAAGGGGGATTTTGAATTTTGGACTAAAATGGCAATAAAGATGAAACCACAGGGACCCAGATTTAAAAAGTTTGAGATTTGGACTAAAATGGCAAAAATGCCCAAACCACAGGGACCAAAATGGCAGTTTACTCTATTTCTATTAATATTATGATGGTTTATTGGTTTTCACCCACATGTTGATGGAATGCAGACATAACCGTGTTCTAAAACTGTCGCGAATCTAAAGGCATCCCTAGCTTGATGGCATCTACCAAACTCGTGGCCAAAGCGATATTCTCTTGCTCGATCCAACGTCGTGCCATTTTAAAATTCAATAGAGAAGATTTCAAGAGTAAAGAATGGAAAGTGGGATGGGTAAAAAAAATAAGCGTGTTATATGTATGTATATGAAATATATATATTTTTTAATTTTTTTAGATATGACAGTTCACAATGGTCATATTCAACATGGCCCCACCAATCTGCCTTGTTCTTGCTCATTATTGTGCTTGCGAAGGATCAGTGGGTCCCCTAATGGCGTCGCGGAAATGGAAGGAGGGTGCTATTGAGTGCTTTTTGGCTGAGGTGGAGGGGGCGCCACCCCTTACCGTGCAGCCTAATGTTTTGATGTAAGCACATCTATAAACGAAGACGAATTTAGGTGACGTTCAAAACTAGAGTATTAAAATATTTCATCACTACAAGAAAGAAGGCTTATAGCAACTAGATCTATAGTGACGACACAAGTCGTCGACTCTGGTCCATCTGTGGCGACGCAAGTCGTCACTATAGGCTTTTAAAGCTTTTAGGGTTTTTGTGACCTATGGCAACAACATAGCTTGGGGGCACTTGAATAGGATGTTAACAGTGAATAAACGTCCCTCCAATGAAGAAACCCTGTTGTGACGACATGTCATCGCTATAGAACAAACTAATTCGTTTTTCATTTTCTTTTATTCTGGATAATTCAAAATGGTAAACGATGTCGTGTTGGTTTACCCTTTGGCGACGATATGTTGCCATGGATTAAATTAGTTTGTTTTCTTTTTTTTTTCTTTTACTCTGGATAAGTGAATAAGGTAATTTTGTTCTGGACATTTGGTTCACCCTATGGGACGGATTAGTTTATATCTACAAAAATACTCCACCTAAATAATACATTAATACCGTTAGGTTTGGTTTGCCATAATAATTTTCTTTTTCACCTTCCAAATTTTTATATATCTTTAAGATTTAGAGTGGGGACTATTTTTGTATTTATTGGCATTTAAAAGTAATTAAATCAATATTTTACACGTTTAGAAACGCAAACTAATTTATACTTGTTTCATGCTTCTTATTGTGAATTAGTTTTGTATTTCTTCTTCCTTTGAGAGTGAAAAATAATGTTTATGGTTACACAAAGTGATAAATGCTCGATAAAACACTCAAAGAGGTCATATCTTTTTGCATATTTCAAGGGCCAGAAAGGATAAATACGAAGAAACAGTGGCGAAGTCAGGATTCTTAGAGGCTGATTGGAAGGCTTAACCATACTTTTAAGTATAGCGATCGATATTTTTACTTAAACAATACACTAATTATTTTATGGGGGGGGACTGTCCCCTAACCTTGGCTGTAGGTCTGCCAATGCGAACAAATCCTTTGATTATTGTAGTGATCATTTTGTTTGAGGCTTTGTCCTCTTCTACGAAATAAATATTATTATCGGTGTTACTACATCTGGTTTTGGGGGCATGGCCTTGTAGTCGTGTTGACAGGATTTAGTTTCTCATGTTTAAGATGGAGTTGCAATACGGAAGTAACACGTTAAAAACAAATGAAACACAATCCATATATATATATACTAGGTTATCTACCCGTGTGATACACGGGTTGAACAATTTTAAGTTGTATTAAACATAGAATAGGTGTTTATTTTAAGTTGTATTAAACATAGCATAGGTGTTTATTTTAAGTTGTATTAAACATAGCATGGGTGTCTGAAAACATAATGAACCGTTTCTTAAATGAGACGACATCATCATTGTCACTAATAAAGGTCAAAACATCAAATGTAAAAAAACTTCAAATCTAGTAAGATATATAAAAGTAAGAGTAAACTTTCGTTTTGCTCCCTGTGGTTTGGTCACTTTAACGGTTTTGCTCCAAACCTTTAAAAATAGCCATTTTACTACCTGATCTACGAAATCCTTCATGATTTTACTTCCCCCCCTAAACCTCATCCATTTTAAACGGTAGGGTTTTAAAAGGTAATTCATTAATATGGGTTGGAAAAAGACATAATTGCCCATCAGGTGTTTTGCATGTGACATGCTTTAACGTTTAAAATGGATGACGCTTAGGGCGGGGAGTAAAATCATGAAGGGCTTCATAGATCAGGGAGTAAAATGGCTATTTTTAAAGGATTGGGGCAAAACCATTAAAGTGACTAAACAACAGGGAGCAAAACAGAAGTTTACTCTAAAAGTAAATTTATATTGAAAACCTTTGGAAAGCTTCAACACCCAAATTAAATAACTAAAACCACGAGCACTTCTTTAATTTTTTGATGGCATGTATGTTTTCATCTCCTATGCATACTTGTACGAAGTGACACTCACCTCTTTCTCCCTGAGATATATCAAAGTTAGTAAAATATTTAGTAAAAAGTTTAACTGAAATGTTAAAACTTTATTAAAAAAAATCACTCTAAATCTTTTAGTTTTAGGTTCATTCTTTTGCCATTCTCTATGTTGTAACTGGTCACAACATAACCAATCACATCTTACAAGTATACAAAAAAATCTGTTGGTTTTTAAATCTTAACACCCTAAATATCGGAACTTTTTAAAAGATTACCAAAGATAAGATTTTGAAAAACTATAAACCAAATAATAAGACCACGCGTAACGGTTAATGCTCAATGAGAGACATTTTTCACCACATTAGCATAAATCAAATATGAATATATGCCATCCTAGTTTGAAATAACCAACGTACCTCACTTCCTCAAAATAAGTGAACACACTTTGATCCTAGAAACAACACAATTATGACCGCATTGTACATGAGAATTCAAACTTACACATCAGTCAAAGGAAGAGCAGCTAGGGAATTTAAAGAACCTGTTAATTGATTGTTCTGTATATGACTGTTAGAAATGAAAGCATTATTACAATTCCTGAAAAAATAATACAATAATTTGGTAAAGAGTAGTTCTAAGAAAGAGGCTTACAATGTTGAAATGCTTGACAATGAACTTAAGGAATTTGGTAGATCCCCTGTGAGGTTGTTATATGAGAGATCCCTACATCAACATGTAGCAAGTTAAAATAGTGGTAAACCAAATATAGTCTGAGGTTATTTGAATTAAAACTTACAAGGTAGTGAGACCACTAAGATTATTAAATACATCTCCCATATTCTGAGCAAGTAAATTGCGACTAAGGTTCCTGGAAGCAAAAAGATACAGGGATTAAGAATTACGTAAAACAGCCAGGCGCATGAGTGTCATTTTAATTTGGTGTGGCTCTCACATGTAATTCAGATTATACATCAGCGAGATGGAATATGGAATATTCCCACTTAAATTGTTGTTAGCAAGATTTCTGCAAGGTTGAAAAATGAAAATGCATATCAGCGAGCGTCGGAATAACAAAAAATACAGAAGAAGAAAAGGGTGAAAATTATAGGCTAGTAAGGGTGAAAAATACCAAAGTAAAAGTACTATTTAGATTAAAATTAACATTCAAGTTATTCAAATGATAGTGATTAATGAACATTATTGAGATAGACTTTTGCACCTTCTAAGATCTAAGAGCCATGCCTTTTCAAAGCGATTCGTTTTGATCCAAGCAAAAATAAAGCTTTTTTAATCGACCCGTTATGACCCGAACCAACAATAAAACTTTTTTAATCAACCCATTCAAACACTTACTTGTTCCAAATCAGATGCCTCAAAGGTAGGCAGTCCCATTTGTTCTACAGCAACCAGAAAGTTCCTAACGTTTTCGAAACATTGATATATAGATAAAGCTGCCATCAGGAACAGATGCCGAATCACACGGACCTTCAACTACCTGCAAATGATCAAAATCACCATAAAAAAGAAACAGAAGTCGAAACCTCAAAAAGAAACTAAAATCAAATAACATTTACAAAATGTATCCAAACCTCAAAAGAAGTCCTGGGCTACTGATCATGTTCTTGAGTCCATGGAAAATGAACAGAATCCGTCACTCTTATCTTCTCCAATGAACAAAACCCCAAAATTTACGCTCTGCAAGCTACATATATTGTTTTCGTAACCGTTAATTAAATAAAATGACTGAAACCTCCTATCTGGTCTTTATTCATCACATAATAATAAAAATAAGAATGAACCATGAGTACACAGTGCATCAAATAAGACAGAAAGTAGCCTAAAACTCACCTGATGTTATCGTCGTTCAACGCTATCATAGCTGATAAAACCCAAATGTGTTTGACCCGTACTTGACACTCTTGCGGAGCTCCAAACTGAAGAAGATACCGGATCGGAAATATTCAAGACATAGAGATAGAAAATAGTAATAAGAACTCAGACAGAAGGGGGATGATTACCTGTTCTAGGCTTTTCATTCCGATTCATTCAAAACAGAACCAACATAAAAACCGAGTATTTCAACTTCAACAGACAAATTCAACAATAAACTATCAAATACAAGTATCAATCGAGATTAGAAGAATGTGATACCTGATCAAGTGTAACGTTCTAGGATTCTACAGAAGCATGTATACATATACGCATATAGTATGCATAAAATGAAATTAAAGTGACAAGGGGAGTAGATTGACCTTGATGTTCGAATAATCTTTAGAGTTCACAGATTTTTGATCGAGATACTTCTTGAATTCGAATTGACAATTGATCTTGATTTGATGAACAGACGAAGTGATCTTCCATGGGAAAGAATAGGTTTAGGGTTTTGGAGATCTGGGAATGAATTTGAAATTTGAATGAGATAAGTTGTTTTTGGAAAGCTGGGGAGGGAAAGTTGTTTTCAGAATCAACCTCTTTGAACACGTGATGCAGGTTGACTTTGAGATTTATTAAAAAAAAGGAAAATTCTTACAAAATTACACATCACCTGAAACCAATGTGGAGGGCTTCTTATGTTGACACATATGATTTCTAACTTTTGCTTTATTATATTTAGATATATATATATATATATATATATATATATATATATATTGGAGAGTTCAAATGAGAAGAAATTCTTTATAAGAAGAAAAAAGAAGAAATTTCAACCAATAGAAATGCTTTATTAGACTTCATTTAATATTTGTACTTAATGTAACTATAAGGGTATATTGGTAAACTGATATACATCATTAATTGGTAGTTTCATCTTTTTTTTTGGAAGGTGACTTTCTATGTACTGGACCAGTGGTCACCGGGTTCATGTCGAAGACAATCCCCCGTCAGCCCCGCACTCTCGGACGCGATGTTCGATTGGGCCCCGGCCGCCGCGCAAGCTGATTTCCGGCCGGAAACCATACTGCCCCCACACGAGAGACTCGCTGGGGTAACAGCTGGGTAAAACCGGGTTGCCCTCAAGACCGCACCATGCCTCGGTAGGATACGATCCATCATTGGGACAACCCGCCCCACAAGCCGTAGACGCCGGGATTCGAACCGGGGTGGCCAATGGCAAACCCCCGGCCGAAAACCAACTAAGCTAGGAGGCGGGTCATTGGTAGTTTCATCTTTAATAACTAACTATATTAAATTTGTCACTTATTTTTAAGATATATATTTTTCTCAAAAAATAAAATTTCATTTATAGTGTAGGATAAATACGAGGCGTGAATGATAAATTACGAGTTGTGTAGGATAAATTTCAATATGTGTAGGATAAATTTCGAAATGTGTAAGATAACTTTTGATGTGTGTAGGCAAATTTTTTTAGTGTGGAGGATGATAGTCTTAATGACTAATTAATTAGTCAAACATAATAATAAATGAGATGAGAAAAAACTATTTAGTGTTTTACCATTGTACCCTTTTGTTCTTTTTATTCTTAATAAAATTTTCTTCTCAAATGAACCTTCCCATATATATATATATATATCAGGAGAAAACGCCCAAAAGTGTGAGAACGGTGAGAACGCATCCTGACCCAACACGTGGCGCGTGATATAGTTAGGGCGTATGGGCTTTTTTGTCATTTTATCTTCCACTTTTCCAATTCCGCTTTTCACAATGTTGATTTATTTTGGGGTTTAAGATTTTTTGGCGTTAACCAAATTCAATAATTATATGGCGTTTTAATGGTTCCATTGTATTAACATTTTGGCGTTTATGGTGTTTTTCAAATCGTATGCCATTGGAACCCCAAGGGGTCAGAATATCTCTCTGAATGGCTTCATCCATACCAAGTATGGCCAGGACTTTTTAGGATGACGCCCCATTGTTTGTTCTTAGATTCAAAGGCGTTTTAGACAAGATGGCCCATTGTTCTATTATTTTTTATATACATTTTGGCGTTTGTGGTATCTTAGCGTTTTACAATCGGAAAATTATATTACAACCACGAGGAAAAAATTATAAGCGAAAAAAAAAATTAAAAATCCTACTTGGATCTCTCTTCACAATCTTCACTATCATCATTCTCTCTCTTCTTTTATACTACAAGAGCTGTCACCAAATATATGGCGTTTTATGTAAACTTAGCAAACCCATCGGTTTGATTATTTTGCCTGCTCGTCTGTTGAAGTGGCTTTTGTGGATGTTTGGGGACATAGATCTATGACGTGTGGGTGGGTTTTTCGCTTTGTTCTTCAACTTGATCTTCATCTTTATAATCATACCACTCTTCAGTGTCATTGATCTCTTCTCATCTAAACCTTCTTCAAGAACAAAGAACACAAAATGACATATGATTGTCATCAATATCTTTTTCTTGAAGATTTGCCCATCTCATGCAGCAAAATTTTACTGAGTTGCTCCCCTCACCTAACAATCCATTCAGTGAAACTTCACGAAGAACAATACTGAATATCCAAGAAAACATATTAGCCATCTTTGATTTTTTAATTTTTTGGCGTTTTACAATGGGTGGTATTTAGTAGTATTAGCGTTTGTTTTTTTTTTTTTTTTTGGTTTGATCAAATGGAAGTTGATGAGAGGTATCATTTTATAGGATGTCTTTTGGCACGTAGGTTACGCGGTGCATTATTATAATAAAGTATTCGTCGTTTCAGTTACTGTTTGTAATTACTGTTGTTGATAAGCTTTATCTCTGAAGTCTGTAACACGTCCCATCTTTCAAGTTTGGCGTTTTAGATTCTAATATAATAAATTTTCTGTCTCTTATGTTTTACTGTTTTGTAGTTACTGTTTCTAGTTTCCTTTTCAAGTTTGGTTTTTATTTTTTTTATTTTGGGTTTTTTATAATACTTGTCCAATTTAATTTTATTATAGTTTGGGAGTTTTTGGGGCGTTTTATGGCATGATGGCGTTTTAACAAGCATTTGGTTGTCTGATGTTTTTATTATATATGGCGTTGTTATTATATAACAATCAACTGAAAAAGAAAATTAAAAAAAAATATAAACAATTGATCTTCCAAATTTTCACTGTCACCAATCTCTTTCTTTTTTTTGAAGCATCTTCACTGGCTATTTCGACTTTCGTATGATTTATTTTGATTTTTGGTTTTTGAAGTAGCTTTTTTGTTGCCGTGTGGAAGCACAAAATCTGAAATCAGCCTCTTTTTCTTGAAGATTTGTCCATCTCATGCAGCAAAATGTTATTGAGTTACACCCTTCAGCTAACAATCTTGAATTTCCAAGGAACGATGTTTGATTTTTTTAACTTTTTTGGCGTTTTACCGAGAAAAAGAACGCCACTAAATAAAAGTACCTTAAACCTCTAAATTTGATCATGCTAAAATCAATAATGTTTTGCTGTATGAGATGGACAACATTGTTAATACTCAGTTAAGAAAGATGTCTGACAATGTTATCCACCCCATACAACTAAACTTTATTGAGAACAAACCTCAATAATGTTTTTGTATGGTTTGACGTTATAAATTGGATGAAAGTTGAGGATAAAGTCAATAAGATTTTACTCAATGAAATGGACAATATCCTCACTTAAGGATTTTTGTCCATTATGTTGGTGCATCCGTCTGTCGTCTACGTCTTGTATCGAGTCTTAGAAAATTTTGTATAGATCAGGGCAGGTAGATCGAGAAAATAGGAAGATTTAGTGAGTTTAGAAGCTGATTTCGCTCATAGAGGCTGATTCCGCTCCAACTGTCATTGTGTCTCTACGAGCGGAATCACAAGATTCAGATTCCGCTCCAAATGGTTCTTGTAGGTTTCAGGCGGAATCAGGACACTATATATAGCTCATTCAGGAGCGAAATCAGCAGAGAAGTCTTCCGGTTTGCAACGAAGTGCTGCCGAAGTGTCGAGTCATTGTAAAAGTTGTTCAATCAATACAAATCGACAATTTAAAGTATATACTTGCTGAATTGAACTTGATTTGTCTGTTTCCGCCGTTCAAATCAAGAAAAGCTCTTCTGATATACTCGTTCGGGTCCGAATTCGATCATACAAGTGGTATCAGAGCTCAGGAAGAAGAGCTATTGCCTGTTCAGCTGCGAATTATGTTTCTACACCTTTCTTTTTCAATCTGAACATCATTTTACGGTCCAAATTGGCTCAGATTTTCACAGTGTGCTCGGAATCATGTATTAACAAAGCCTTAGAAGTTTCAGTAGTAAAATCGACCTAAAATTTGAAATTTTTGACCTTCCGCTTGAAACTGTTCTTGGAAAAGATGACATTAGCTTGATTTCGCTTGAGATTTAATTTTGATTCCGCTCCAAATTGGCTTTCAGCTTGATTTCGCTCGAGATTTAATCTTGATTCCGCTCCAAATTGGCTTTCAGCTTGATTTCGCTCGAGATTTAATTCTTGATTTCGCTCCAGATCAGCTTTATTTGGTTGATTCCGCTCCAGAATATTATCAGTCTGATTCCGCTCCAAAGTATCAGTCTGATTCCGCTCCAAAGTATCAGTCTGATTCCGCTCCAAAGTATTGAACTGAGATTCCGTTCGAATACTCAATTTTTTTATTTCGCTCGAACTTGGTTGTTGTGATAAATTCTTGAATTCCGTATCATGGACGACGAATATTATAATGCGTTCGCTACCCCGGTTACCCCGATCAGTATTGCACAGAACACGTTAATGGAAAATGAAACAGGGACGATGCAAAAGTCGCCCAAACTAATGAACATCGAAGAATATAAGGGTTGGGAAGGCCGTTTCGAAAATTGGGTGCAAGCTAACTATCTTGATGCGTGGGAATGTGTCGAGACAAAATACATTCGACCGATGAATGATGATGAAGAGGTGGTTCAAATTAAAGATCTAAGTGCTGATGCTAGAAAGAAATACAAAGATGAAAAAATGATGTTGAGTTTATTGCAACAAGCTGTGAAAGAAGACATCTTGGTGTTATTACAACATAATGGAACTTCCTACTCAATTTGGAAAGCATTAAGATCGAAGTTTCATGGAAGTCAAGAGATGGTTAAGAACAAGAAATCACTTTTGAAGAAAGAGTTCGATCTGTTTCGTGGTTTGAAGAATGAAAATACAAGGCAAATTATTGAAAGATACTGCAATCTGCTAGCAAACATGAAGAGATTGAGCATCGAGAAAGACAATGAAGAGTTGATCGAAAAGCTTGTTGATGCTTTGCCACACGAGACTTGGGGTACATATCTGATGATGCTCAGAAACAAGAAAGGATTCAATACACTCACTCTGAGTAAGTTCATTGAGAAGTTGGAAGCTCAAGAGACGGAGCAACGGAAGATTGTTCGAATGAAGGATTTTGATGGTGAACAGGACATCGGGCTTTATTACAAAGCAGGGGTGAATGAGAAAACAACCAACTTATCACCGAAAGTTGAAACTGCTTACAATGCTAAAGGTTCATCAGGAAGTTCATCAAAAGGATCAAGCAGCAACACAAGTTTCTCATCATTTCCATCGTTTGATCCGAACATTTCAGCAACAAAGAATGGGAGAAAACTTCAATGCAACATTGTTTTAAATCTTGAGAATGATCAAGATTATTCCGAGGAAGTTGCTAAAAATCACATGTCTTTGTTAGGAATGGTGTTGGAATCTTACAGTAGTTTTGTGGCCGGAAAGATCGGGAATCCTATGCTTACAAAAGAGGATTACGATCAGATCGATGCTGAGGAGATGGAGCTTATGGATATTAAGTGGTGTTTGGCCAGTGTTCTAAGGAGAGCTGAGAAATTTAAGCAAATCACAGGAAGAAATGATCTTCGAGAAGCTAACATTCCTACTTTAGGTTTTGATAAATCTAAAGTTACTTATTTTCGTTGCAGGGAGAAAGGACACTTCAAGAGGGAGTGTACAAATCGCGAAACAAGTGGAGCTCAAAATCCTTTCAACAACAACAATGATTACTATCGAAAGGCCATCTATCATCAAGTTGCTCAACAATCACCTCAACAACAACAACATCAGGCACAAACTGCACATGGAAGGAATGTGATTGAAGATTCTGGAAAGAGAGCTTGTGTGGTTAATCAAGATTATTTGAAGAGAAATTATGGTAGTGCCTTGATAATAGATCAAGATGATGAAAGATTACCTGAAGGTTTTAGCTGGGAAAATTTCACATGGGATGATTATGTTCATGATCAAGTTCCAGTTCACACAGCTTTTGTTGCACGAGTTGAAGAAGATAGTGATGATGATCGTGAGTATTGGCCAAGAAAAATGGCAGAGCATTTGAAAATGATGGCTGAGAGTGACAGTGAAGATGAGAAAGCAAAGAAGAAAAAGAAAAAGGTAAAGACACCAGTTAGTAGTGACGATGAAGAAGTTCCAGTGATCAAAAGGAAAGTAAAGGTTGAAGTTCCAAAGTTCAAAGTTGATGAAGAAGTTGATGCTAAAAAGATTCCTGTAAAGTGTGACACTTGTGAAGCTATAAAGAAACAGAACAGCACATTGATTTATAACTTGAACCGTTTGAAGGAATCTTATGATGTCCTGAATAAAGCTATGAATCAATACAATCATACAAGTGAAGAGCAAGCAACTGCAATGAAGTCACTTCAGGGAGCGTTCATGATCAAGCAGAAAGTTGTGAACAACTACATCGAAAAGTGTGCTGCTCTTGAACAGAAATTGGAGTTACAAGGGATAGAAACTAAAAGAGTTAATCGTTTGTTGAAAAGTTACTCATGTACTTCTTATGTCATTGACATGATATATCCGACTGTTGAAGGCATGAAGACATTTGAAGAGGATGAAGTAACTGAAGAAAAAAATGCTAAAAAAGTTGCTGAAGGAAAGACTCCTAAGAAGAAGAGTGACACAAAGAAAAAGAATGACAAGAAGGATTCTGGTAAGAAACAAGATGTCGGTTACAACAAGTGTCCACCCCCGCTAGAAAATGGATATTTGCCCAGAAATCCAAATCAGGAAAGAGTCGAAAAAGCAACAAATTTACAGTGGGAGTCGGAGTCCTCAGTCAATCTGCCAGAAAATATTGATGTCGTTTTTACATCATCTGACACTGATCATGAGTCCGAGTTAATAAAGAAAATGGTCGATCAGGTGTTGGATAGAGATGAAACTGAGGAGTCAAAGTTGGAGTCATTGTCGAAGTCTATGTCGGAGTCAAAATCTGAGTCCAGCACTCCGGGTCAAACAGAAAAACAGGGCAAAAGAGTTTACAGTAATGAATTCTTGTTATCAAAATCTAATTTGAATGACAAAACGTTTAAAGTTGCATATACTTTGAATGATTCTGACAAATTATATTTTGATGAGGAATTTCCAATAAGAAGTGTAAAAAATGAGATGATAAAAACGGTTTTCAAACTTACAGAAATTAACATTTCTGAAATAAAAGATTTAAATCTTACTGATAAACCTAAAAAATACACCTCAAGAGTACAACAAAGATTAAACAAGAAAAAGGGTTACAGTTCTGGTTCTGATTTTCACAAGAAATCAAACCCTAACCGTAATTTCAAAAAGAAAGGTCTTGGTTTTACTCCAACAGAAAAACAGAAAAATGAAAAATATGTTCGTGATTTTAAAGTAAAGATGACATTTGTTTCAGGTACTTCATCAGAAGAAGAAGAAAAGAAAGAATTCTGGAGGCAATCAAACAGTGAGTTCCTTGCAAAGAAGCAAGAAGAGATGAAGTTTGCTGGACAGAGGAAAGATACGAGAACCTGTTTCCAATGCAACACTGTTGGACATATTGCCAGAGATTGTTCTAAGGCAATATCATCAAAACAGGGAGTTTCTCGTAAACAAAAAGAGAAAGTGATTGAGTTTGAACCACCAATTGACAGAACAAAGTTATTCAAAAATTCTACATTTGAAATTGGTGAATGTTCAAACAAGTTTTACAAGAAAAGAGCTAAAAATGACAAACAAAAATGGGTGGTTAAGAAGTCTGGAGGTAGTTCTAACGATGATTCTGATAGGTCAAAATCAGAGGAGCTATCTTCTGGCGATGAGTCTAATTTGAACTTGATGTAATTTTCTTACAAGTGGTTGAAAGTCAATATGATGAACCATGCCCCTACAAGTGGTAAAAACAAACTTATTTTCCGGAAAAATCATTTTGATTAAAACAAACTTAAGTGTTTTGAAATCTAAATGAGAAAATAGTTTGTTGTGAGGGGGAGTTCTGATTGTTTATGCCAAGTGGATGGCGAATTGAAGCAATTCGATATCGGTTGTCACTTTACCTTGTACAGTTGTTTTCAATTTTCTTAATATGTTTGCATTTTAGGGGGAGTAAGAAATTTTAGAAAATCCAAAAACATTTGAAAATTTGAAAAAGTCAAAAACATGATAAAATGAAAAATGAGTTTTGTTGTATAAAAGAGGAAATGATAGTACATCAGTGGACGATCACAGCATGCTAAAGAATTGGTAAGTTAAAATGTGATAAACGGTCTCACTGATGATGTGCCAGTAGGTTTTTGCACATTTAGTAGATTGTGACGAGATATAAACCTAAATTCAAACTTGCTTATATCGTGGGGAAACATCTCTCGGATATATGGATAACCCCTGAAATCTTGTTTGAAAGGTCCCTCTTTCTGAGATACTAGGTCTTTATACTCAGTGATATCTGGGGTATTATCCCGGGACTTCTGATTTTGCGGAAGCAATGGCCTAGTCCCCGGAGAATACGTTCTGCTTGCTTGAAACATAGCGCCGCCCTCAGCAAATTCATGAAACAATAAAATTGATAGTCATTGCTGTTGTAATCAAAAGATCCTCTAAAGGGGACACACCAAAAGTCGAACCGTCATCTCTCTGCTGAACGGAAGTTCTGACCTGAGCTCTCACGGTTTCGTACTATAATTTATTCCCTTACAGATATCATATGTGGTATATTCACCTGTAAGACTGAATATTGGGATCTGGATACGGGAGTATATTCTGAGGTGGGACACGCGATTGAGTTTAAGTGTCTAAGACATTAATATTGTATCTCGGATCAGTTGAACTTTGTGTGAAAATTTAAGTGGACCAGTATACTGACAATCTAGGTGAATTGTTTAGAACTTAAAATGAAATAAAGCTTAACGGTGTTGGTGATATGTCTCAAAAACTGATATGATCCTCTTACACAAACTCACAAAAATATTGTTTGTAAATATTTCTTTACTGCATTTCTTTTAATTTCAAAAATTCCAAAAATATTTTCGGTGTGTTTTAGCATAAAATTTTGAAAAATTCCAAAAAGATTTTCGGTGTGTTTTAGCATAAAATTTTGAAAAATTCCAAAAAGATTTTCGATAACTGGTGTTGAAGAGCTGATTTTCAAAATTCAAAGTGCTAAACTTGACGAACTGGTTTGGGAGTGTTGTGTGTGAAAGAATTTAAAGTCTTGTTACAAGTGATCATCTAAAGTTTTGAAAATGATATTCCTTCAAGTGGTTCATCAAAGACTATAAGTGTTAGATCATTTTTGTGATATTTACAAGTGGTGTCTGAGTGTGTTAAAGTTTAATATTAGAAAACTTATGTTTGTGGTAGAAAATGTACAGGTTTGAGGAAGAGCCAGGTTCCGATACCTGAGGACTCTGTGAATTTAACAAGCCAGGCTGCGATCCCAACATATTGAAAGGGGGAGTCTGAAGATTCTTAAAGGAAGGTGTATGTTGGCGATGAAAAGAGAAAAGAAGATAGAGACTGAGGATACTTACAGCGTCAGATACTTCAAAGAGAAGCCCAAAGGCTGATAAAGACTGAAGATGCGAAGACTCGACACTGAAGACTCCGTCAACATCCGAGGGGGAGTTTGTTGGTGCATCCGTCTGTCGTCTACGTCTTGTATCGAGTCTTAGAAAATTTTGTATAGATCAGGGCACGTAGATCGAGAAAATAGGAAGATTTAGTGAGTTTAGAAGCTGATTTCGCTCATAGGGGCTGATTCCGCTCCAACTGTCATTGTGTCTCTACGAGCGGAATCACAAGATTCAGATTCCACTCCAAATGGTTCTTGTAGGTTTCTGGCGGAATCAGGACACTATATATAGGTCATTCAGGAGAGAAATTAGCAGAGAAGTCTTCCGGTTTGCATCGAAGTGCTGCCGAAGTGTCGAGTCATTGTAAAAGTTGTTCAATCAATACAAATCGACAATTTAAAGTATATACTTGCTGAATTGAACTTGATTTGTCTGTTTCCGCCGTTCAAATCAAGAAAAGCTCTTCTGATAGACTCGTTCGGGTCCGAATTCGATCCTACACATTACATTGAGCGAAACCTTACCGACAACCAAACTGAATTTCAAATAAACGTTTTGGTTTAGAGGATCTTTGATGTTTGGGATTTTTGGCGTTTCTAAGACGAATGGTATATATTAAATATGGAGTTTGGGGTTTTGTGTGTTTTTTATGGAAGGTCTGAGATGTTCTATATATAGGATGTTTTTTGGCGGTTTTTTTAGGCGGGATTTTATTATAATTAAGTTTGACGTTTTATATCTAATGGCGTTTTATTCCATGAGATGGCGTTTTGTGTAGAGAAGTCAAAAGACGTTTTTACCCTTAATGAAGCGCGTCAACGTAATAAAATTGATGTTATTTACGAAAACGCCATTGCGCTAATCTAGTCCATAGATTGGACGATCCATAACCGTTTTCACAATTTCCACCATTTTCTCTAAATCCTGACCCTATATATATATAGGTCGGTTAACGTACAAAATGCCTTAATGTACATTGCGTACGGGAGACATTATCAACATGCGATTTTTGGTATTACTGAAGATCATGCGATTTGGGTTATTCATTATAACATACGAAAATGATTTGGGTTGTTTATTATAATATGCGATTTGGGTTATTTATCAACATGTGATTTCTTGTTATAACGTGCGACTTGCCATCGTGTACGCAATGTACGTTAAGGCATATTGTACGGTATAGTTTCTATATATATATATAGGTTTGGCTACAAAGTCCAAATTTTTCTAAAAAGTATAAAGAGTCATAAAACACTATAATTTTAGCTATAAAACACATCTAAAACCTACAAATAACCGATGAAGATTACTAGAACACCATATTCAAACCCTAATATTCCATAAAAACTTCAAACACACAATCGTAGAACTTTGAATATAAAACACAACATGCTATTCAACATAAAATACAATAATGTTTCTCATTCCATAATCAGAGCCTTATCATCCAAAATACAACACAAAACTCACATATAAAATGTTTTAGTAATCTTTATTATGTTATTTGTGAGTTTTTATGTGTTTTATGGTTGACATTATGATGTTTTATGATTTTTTACACTTTTTAATAAAGCAAAAAACATTTTATTCTACGCATTTCAAAATTTATCATACATGTATCTTACACTTACCGAAATTTACCCTATGCATATCTAAATTTATCATACACATTTAAGAATTTATCTTACACGTATACTAAAATTTATCATACACATGTCGAAAATTGTCCTTCACCCTAAATTATTTTATCTTGAAAGAGTATATTTAAAAGTGAGTTGCAAGTTTAATTATTTAGCTAATTAATTACAATTAGAAATTTACCTATATGCCCTTATTAATAACATTAAATACACACATTAAATGAAGTAAATGTAGCATTTCTATTGGTTTAAACTTATTCTTTTTATTCTTACAAAAAAAAAATCTCATTTGAACCCTCCACTATATATATATATATAGGGAGAAGATCATGCGAGAACCACCTCTTATTGTGAGAACCGCGAGAACCAATGTGAACACACCAAAAATGCCTAAAAATAGCTAAAAATCACACAAAATTTTTTTTTTTGATTTTTTTAATATTTTTTAAGTTAAAATCGCTACTTTTCGAACCCAAAAAATTTTTTTTTTTAATTTTTTTGCTTCGAAAAGTAGCGATTTTAACCTAAAAAATATTAAAAAAATCAAAAAAAAAATTTGGATTTTTTTTAGATTTTTTTAGGTTTTTTTGGGGGTTTAGTTTTTAGCATTTTAGCTTGGGGGGGGGGGGGTGGGGGGTTTAGGTTTTGGGGGGGGGGGGGGGGTTAGGTTTTTTTAGCTATTTTAGGTTGTGTTCACATTGGTTCTCAAGGTTCTCACAATAAGGGTGGTTCTCGCATGAGCCCCTCCCTATATATATATATATATATATATATATATATAGGGGAGGGTTATCTTGAGAACGCTAAATATTGCGAGAACCGTGAGAACGAATGAAAAAACCAATCAAAACCAATTTTTTCAATACAAACCTCATTGTAATTAAGATACAACATCAAAAAAAGAATTTACAACATCAAATAATTCATTTCTCCTTTCAAAATCACCATTTTTAGAATTTTTTACACATGTGTAAATATAACAGATTTACACATGTGTAAATGGCAAACTTACACATGTGTAAATTTTCTTTATTTACGAATTCACGTAAATTTAAACGTGAAAATTATATTTCTAACATTGTATTCGAATAATAATGATAAGTGTAGAAAAAAATTTTGAATTTGAATTTTTTTTGACCAAGTTCTTGCGGTTTTTTCATTTGTTCTCACGGTTCTCACGATATTTAGCATTCTCATTTAAACCTTCCCCTATATATATATATATATATATACATATACATATATATATATATACATATACATATATATATATATATAGTGGAGGGTTATCTTGAGAACGCTAAATATTGCGAGAACCGTGAGAACGAATGAAAAAACCAATCAAAATCAATTTTTTAGTACAAACCTCATTGTAATTAAGATACAACATCAAAAAAAGAATTTACAACATCAAATAATCCATTTCTCTTTTCAAAATCACTCTTCTAGAATTTTTACACATGTGTAAATATAATAGATTTACACATGTGTAAATGACAAACATACACATGTGTAAATTTTCTTTATTTACGAATTCGCATAAATTTAAACGTGTAAATTAAATTTCTAACATTGTATTCGAATAATAATGATAAGTGTAGAAATTTTTTTTGAATTTTAATTGTTTTTGACCAAGTTCTCGCGGTTTTTTCATTTGTTCTCACGGTTCTCACAATATTTAGCGTTCTCACTTAAACCTTCCCCTATATATATATATATAGGGAGAGGATCATGAGAAAACTATATCTAAATGAGAAAACTAGAAAACATACCAATTTTTTTATAATTTTTAGTAAAATATCGCTAGTTTTTATGAATGGAAAAAAAAAATTTTAAAAAAACAAAATTTTGTTGTACTGCACATGTGTAATATATGTGCATTATATATTATATGTGTACTACACATGTGCACTATATCCGTAATAGTGCACATGTGTAATACAAAAAAAAAAAAAAATTTTGAAATTTTTTTTCCATACATAAAAACTAGCGATTTTTTTTTTATAAAAATTTGTAAAAAAAAATTTGGTATGTTTTTAGGTTTTTTTTAGTTAGTTTTTTGGTTTTCTCATTTAAACTAGTTTTCTCATAATCCATCCCCTATATATATAGTGTGAGGTTCATTGGAGAACACTAAAAAAGTGGGGAACCGACTCAAACGAACTCCGATTGAACTCATTCCAGCGACGTTGGAACCGGCTCGTGGAACCCTAAGTAGGATCTTTTAACCCTAAACCCTAAATCATAACCCCTAAACCCTAAATATATTATGGTTTGGCTTTTAGGGTTTAGGTTTAAGGTTTAGCTTTAGGGTTTAGCTTTAGGTTTACCCTTTAGGGTTTAGCTTTTAGGGTTTATAGTTTAGATTTTACGGTTTAACTTAGGTTTTTGCCTTATTTTTTAGCTTTAGGGTTTAGAGTTTAGGAGTTAGGATTTAGGGTTTAGGGTTAAGAGATCTTAGTTAGGGTTCGACGAGCCGGTTCCAACACCGCTGGAATGAGTCCAATCGGAGTTCGTTTGAGTCGGTTCCCCGCTGTTCCCCACTTTTTTAGTGTTCCCAATGAACCTTCCGCTATATATATATAGGCACAGGACTAGGAGAAAACGCCCTAAAGTGTGAGAGCGGTGAGAACGCATCCTGGCCCAACACGTGGCCGGTATATGATAAGGGTCGGAGGGGTTTTTTGTCTTTTCAATATTCTTCTTTTTCCCGATTTCGTGTGTGACATGCTGCTTCATTGTTGGCGTCCAAGATAATTTTGGCGTTAACTAGAATCATTAGTTACTTGGCGTTTTACTATTTTTCCCCGATTTCGTCTCGTTGAATTAATTCTTTTTGTGTCACATAGTTATTTTTTTTTTGCTTTATGGCGTTTTTCAGGTCATTTTTTTGGCGTTCGGGGCGTTTGTTAATAATTGATTACCATTGATTAATATTTTATAAGATTACAATAATACGAAGTCAAAATAACCTAATAGTCTTATGTGGATGGGATTACATCAGAGATACACCCATCGCTTGTTCATCACTTTCTTTGGAATCATCATCATCAAATTTTAGATTGGCGTATAACGCCATCACCTCGTCTCTTCTTTGTTGTAGCCTATTCTTGAATATCATTGCAACCCTGGATCTTGCGTTGTTCGAATGTGCTAAATCACAGAGTTGTTCAAGGAGAAATAACCTCTCTGTCTTCAACATTTCCTCCATTGGCAATGAATATTGCACCCCGTGTCGATAAGTCACTTCAACCGTTCCTGCTTCTTCATGCATCACTAAACTGCTAAGTGTTGGTAGAGGAGTATCGTCAATATCATCATCATCATCATCATCTTTTGCCGGAAATTTTCTCTTCAATCTTCTTATTATTGTTCGAGTTCTTTCACAATCGTTAGCCATTGGAACCCCAAGGGCCAGAATATCCCTCTGAACCCCTTCATCCATACCACTTTGATTGTCGTGACCTTCACCCTTCTCCTATCAGAGAACTTTAGGATGAAACGTCTCTCCGACCTTTCAAACATCCATGCAATAACCTTAGACATTTTTTAAGTTTTTGGCGTTTTGGACAGTATGTGGCGTTTTAGACAATGTTTTTTGGCGTGTTAAGTTGTGTTCTCATGTTCAACTTTTATAATGACTTTTTTTTTCGCGCAGTGACAAGTAATTATGGCGTTCTGAAAAGATAATAAATTCAATTCCCCATGTATTTTGTTTCTAATATAATAAATGTTAGTAATTATGTTTCCGTCGCTTCATTTTACTGTTTTGCAGTTACTGTATTTTCAGATTCATCTGTTTATGGCTGTAACACGTCCCAACTTTACAGCTGTAATTATGGCGTTTTGTTTTCTAATGGCGTTTAGATAAAGATGGCACTTTTTTTTTATTCTCTTTGCACATTGTTTTAACCTTTTTTTAGATTTTTTTAGATTTATTATAATAGTACTTGTCCAAAGTAATTTAATTATAGTTTGGTAGTTTTGGGGCGTTTTATGGGATGATGGCGTTTCACAAGCATTTGCCCGTTTGGCGTCTTATTATATTTTTTTTATTAGAGAATTAATGTATTGTTTGTTCTTAGCTGATAATTACATAACAAACAACAGAAAAAAATATTAAAAAAAACAAATAGAAGCAATTTATGATCTAAATCTTCACTGTCATCAGTCTCTTTCTTATTTTTTAAACTACAAGAACTGTCACAAATAAATGGCGGTTTGGGTTTGGCGTGATTTATTTTCTTTGTTCGTGTGTTGAAGTGTATTTGTGGACGTTGGAGACATAGATCGACTCCGTGTGGGTGGATGCTATTTGCTCATAATCTTCATTCCCATCATGGATCCCAAAATGGCATTTACCCTGGTATCGGTTTTTTTTTCTCATCCAAACCTTCTTCAAGAACAAATAAGACAAAATGACATATGGGTGTCATCAGTCCCTCTTTCTTGTTCTTGAAATTTGTCCATCTCATGCAGCAAAATCTTACTCCCCTCACCTAACAAACTATTCAGCGAAATTTCATGCAGAACATTACCAAAGGAAAGATGTTTGCCATCGTCGATTTCTCTCAACTTTTGGCGTTTTAGAGTGAGTGGTTTTTAGGAACCATTGTGTTTTGTGTGTTTTTTTGGTATGATCAACGGAAGATGGTGAGACGTTTCTATTTATAGGATTTTTTGGCACGTAGTTTAGGCAGGATATTATTTATAACAATAAATGCAATTAACAGTTATCCGGTAGTAAGGCTTGGCGTTTATATATTATGGCGTTTTACGTTTTATGGCGTTTTTGTAGGCTAAGACCTTAACTAAAACAAAGAAAAAAAGCTACGCAGTGATAAAATTGGCGTTTTGTATTTACTTGGCGTTTTATATTTCAATGGCGTTTTATGTAAGAAAGGATGTTTTTACCCATTTTACCCTTAATGAAGCGCGTCCACTTAATAGAATTGGGGTTATTTACGAAAACGCCACCGCGCCACTCTAGTCCATATATATATATATAGTGTGAGGTTCATTGGGGAACACTAAAAAAGTGGGGAACCGGGGAACACTCTTAAAAATTTAACTTAACATGTTAAAAATTAATTTTTTAAACATCTTTTCCGGTGCTTCTCCTTATATATACTTGTAGAAGCATTTTTAATAAAAAAAATCAAAAACGAAAAATATTAAAAAAAAACAATTAAAAAAAGGCTAAAAAAATTTTTTTAGAAAAAATATTTTTTTTATCCGACTAGTTTCTCCTCATTTTTATAAAGAAAAGCGCTGAAAAATTTTTAAAAAAAATTATTTTTAACATGTTAAGTTAATTCTATAAGATATAACTGTTTTTAAAACATTTTTTTTATATTTTTAGTTTTTGATTTTTTTATTAAAAATGTTTCTACTTGTATTTATAAGAAAAAGCGCTGAAAAAAAATTAGAAAATGATTTTTTTAACATGTTAAGTATAATTTTTAAGAGTGTTCCCCCGTACCCCACTTTTTTAGTGTTCCCCAATGAACCCTCCCCTATATATATATATATATATATATATATATATATATATATATATGGGAAGATTCTATACGGAACACTAAATATTGTAAGAAATATATATTATTTTTTATTTATTTTAACCTAAAAAGTAGTATTTTTGAACGACAATTTTTTTTATTTCTATCGTCTGTGTGACTTGAACCCAATACCTCCCCCTCTCAAGGTATTTAAAGACTTTCCCTATCAAAAACAAAAAAAAAAATCTTAGATCCACTTTAAAAATAAATAAACTTGTATAAACGAATCGAATGTTCAGGAAACCATCTGTTAAGTATTTGATGGAAACTCCGTTTATGTTCGTTCATTTAATAAAACTATAAACATAAATTTTTGTTATTTAGTTAAACAAACAAAAATAATACATATTTATTACTTAAATGTTCATGCGAATTATTTATTACTATTATTAGTATTATTAAATTGATTTGATTTTCATATCAAAACAGTTGAGCCCAATTTAATTTCAGACCAACCATTTGGATGCAAGCTGACTTTCATTAGCTTAATAATATTTTTTAACTTCGATCTAAATGTCCCTTTGATTTTTAATTGACGTTTGTTGTTTATGTTTATTCGTTTATGCTCATTTGTATTCACTTGTTTTGTTTATTGTTTAAACACGTAGTTATGGGGCAGTATGTCTACTTAGTCGTTGAGGGTGTTGTACTTAGTCTTTGTGGGTGTCAAAGAATTAGGAGGATGACGAAACTAAAAGTTGGTGCTTAAAGTTTTGATAGTAATTATTAAAATTTAAAATTCTTGTTAGTAGGATTTATACTTTTTAATGGGATCTCTACGAGATTTACCTCAAAAAGGAAAATCAACCTTTTTCCTAGTTATAATTGGTAGCCATTTGTCATGTTAGATGTCTTATGCTTCTTGTTAGGTTTAATACAATCTTCAGGGAGGGTCTAAGTAGAGGTAACGTGGACGCTCGGTTGGGGCATGTTTTTTTTCGAGACACAAAAATTTTAAAATTCTCAGTTATATATAGATGTGAATAATCGTCTGGTAAAATTTTAGACAATTTTCTTTTGTATCTAAGATGTTCGAAGTGAAAAAGAAATACAAAAATATAATAGGTTGGTTCTTGATTTACTGTGGCATATAAATGAAAAATACAAGTAATAAAAGTTGCATTATGTTATTAGTTGCATTTGAGTTGTAATATCTAAATACGATGGTAAGGGGTATATATTTTCTGACTCGGACAGGGCACCTAAATCCTAAGTACCGCCTCTGACAATATTACATTATCATTATATGTTGATTGTTTTTGTACTAGCCGTAAAATTTTAATGGTAATAAATTGCTGATTTTCTAATAAAGATAACTATAACTCGCCTACGATTAAAATGAGAAAAAAAAAGTATATTTTCTATTAGAGATTAGGTAAACTTAAGACATTAAACACGTTTAAGCTACAAGACAGAAACAATACTAAGAAACCAGTTATTTCAAAGGTAAAAGCAATGTTTTAACTACCGGTATGAAGTATGAACCGGCTGGTTATAGCGGTTAAACCGGATATCAGACACAAGTCCAGTACGATAAAGACCGGTAAAATTCGAATACAGTATATCTTATGTACCGGCTGTAAATCTGGTTCTACCGGTTCAAACCGTTGAACCGGTTTGCGTTATCTTAAGATTTGATTTCTTAATTTTAATAAAATACAATATTAAGGTAATATTGATCTTCCATATTTTTGGTAATGAACCTAGTGCCTTCTATTCCAATATTTCATCGTTGTTGAAATTGTTACTCACCTCGTACAATGCAATATTGTTTATAACTAATAAAAATATTCTTAAAATGCTTAATAGTTTACAATAAAAATAGTTGTTTTTAGATAAAACTATGATCAGTTACATAAATCCTAGTTGAGATTGGATTGTTTTTTGAGATGAATTTGTATTTTATGGAATTTATAGGGTTAACTAGTAACACGGTTCAACTGTCCGATACAACCAAATTCAACCGTTTGAATCATTTTAGAGTCCAACCCGATATGACTTAAAAATTGGTTTTTAAAACATTGGGTAAAAAGAATATCTTAAGTCACTCTTTGTTACTTAAAATACCATGCGTATGAGTAAGCTGGTAAGTGAGAAAAAAAGGTTAGTCAGCTTCGTATGGTTGTTACACCATGTGAAAGAATTTTCAATAACATCTTCATAAATATTTATCAATCTCTCAAGTCAATATTTGTTTACTTAAAATACCCTCATGCTTGTATTAGCTGGAGAAACTTGTGTTAGAGTGATCATTAATTGATGAGTAAATTACAAGTTTTGTTCTTTATGTTTACATCAAATTGCAGGCGCTGTCCTTTTGGCCAAAAGTTTACAAGCGGTGTCCTTAACCTTTCAAAATCTTGCACGTTTTGTCATTTAGACCAAATCTGGTTAAAAATCTCAGTTAATTCTTGTCATGTGCAATGCATATGAGGGTACAATGGTCTTTTTTTCAATTATTATTAAAGTTTCCATACTGGACCCTTCACCTAATCTTCCTATATTTCATTACACACCCTAATCAACACAAATTTTGTTTTACACTCAACCCACTTCCTCAAATCCCTCTAATATCTTCCTTCAATTTCACTTTTTGCACCCAATTCGAAATCGGTAATCGGTTTAGTTGCAAAACAAAGAGTTAAATTCTAATATCTTCCTCTAATCGGTTTGTTAAATTCTTGCTGCAATCAATTAATACACCAATAGTTAATTTATTGTCATCATATAACAAATCAGCTGATTGATCATTAAAACTCAAAAATCAAAAAACCCCTTTAATCTATTTACAAACTGAGCAAAAAAACAACAAAACAAGTAAAGTTGAAGAACAGAGGATGTACTTTAGTGGCGATTGGAGAATCGGAGTGAGTGCAGTTGGGTTGATCTTGATTAGCATAATCTTGGTAAGAACAGAGGATATCATCGGATACAAAATCAAAGCCAGAAGACATATGCCAAAACAAGATCAGCTAGCAGGAATCGCCGAAATGAAACTAGGGTTTGAAGAGTTTTATATGGGTGATGGTTTGTTTGGTGAGAATGTGAATTCAACCGAAGAATATATTGGGGTAAGAGCTTGGATAAGCATGCCACTGCATTGATTAAGCCATCTTCAACTCAATTTCCCTTTTCTTTTCTTCTACTTTTTTTTTTCATTTCCAGTCAAGTAAAATTAAGAAGAAACAGATTGTTGAGGTACCTTTTATATGTATTATTTCTATAGCAACCCTTCTTTTGAATATAGACTTTTGAGAGGACACTGGATGCACCAGATGTTATAGATGATTACTATTTGAATCTATTGGATTGGGGAACCAGATGATGTTTGAAGGAGAGAGAGAGAAAGAGTGTTGAGAGAGAGAGTGTGTTACTGGGTAATATATGTATTTTTTATTTTTTAATTAAATAGGCAAAATTACAATAGTACCCTTATGTGCTTTGCACATGACATGACTTAACAGAAAAATCTAACTGGGTTTGACCTAAAGGTTAAAACGTGTAAGATTTTGAAACATAAAGCACAAAACTTGCAAAGTTTTGTATTAAAGGACACCGCCTGCAAAATGGTGTAAACATAAAGGACAAAACTTGTAATTTACTCTTAATTGATTTATCATTTATCTTTCATGTTGTGTGTTAGTTGCTATTTTATTTCTGGCTTGAATATTCTGACAACTTTTTATGTTTTCGTATTGATGAAACAGTAACCTGCAGGGCCCGGCCTTGGGATGGGCGGGGATGACCACAAACCAGGGCCTTATATTTCGAAGGGCACGCTGTTTTTAGAGAAACCAGATATGTATACGTAAAAAATTCTTTTTTTATAGGGTATACCTATACAAACACAACATAGGCCCACTTACAATATGCTTTAGATTAGTTATTAGCTCTTTGGCATTAGGTTTAGACCTTTATTGAGCCCAATACCCAATTTTGTTAAGGCCTGAGAGCACGTTTTTTGGAGCTCGAACATGGTACACGAATTCTCAGAGCCGGCCCTGTTAACCAAGGGTTGGTCTGTCACACCCCAACCGATGGCGGAAACATCGGGGCGTGGCACTGAGCGAAACAGATTATCCAGAAGTTTCCATAACAACTATAATTACCAATTATTTAAAGCAACATGTCCCATACCATGTCATAAAGGATAATATAATTATTACAGACAATATCTAGTCAAGTAGTTCTGTTCCGACAACTCAGATTTACAAATAGATAGTTTGTTTATTGGTTTCTAGGACCCCTTCCCTAGCTTCAATTTCATCACCAGCACAAAGAGCGTCCTAGACCTTTCCTTGCCTCAATTTCACAGCAAGCTAAGCATATAAACAACTTAAGCACATGTCACATACGTTAAAGTACAGTCAATACACTTAGTGTAAAGGTGAGCATACAAGTTTAATAATAGCATAATAGAGTTCGAAATCGTTTACGCATAACCAGCACGTACACAGAATGAAATGAGGCATGTTAGTTATCGACATGAACCCATCGATACCAATGACTGCGGGTTGACTGCCCAAGGCAGTTCGCGATACACACTCACCACTGTGAGCCATGTAACTAATTGTCCTTAGCAACCCCTGAGTGAACAGGTGCTGAGTCCAAACTAATAGTACTACCGTCACTAAGGCAGGTAGACAACATTCCATGTGTAAACATAACAAACAAGCATTCATTTAGTCACGTAATAGTTAATACATGCAGTAACGGTTAGCGTTTAAAGTATTTGCGTAGTGTGTTCGATGTGATTTAGAATAAGTAACGTATGTAACACCTAAAAGTGCACAAAGCAAAAAGGGTTCGAGTATATTCACACCAATTGATGGATTGAAGGGAGCACTAGATAGTAGGGTTAGCCTGAACAGATTGAAAGTATAACGATAAGCGACACGTAAAACGATACAGAGTGCAAGTGGGTAGGACAGCAGTTCGATCGGATGGTAGTCCGATCGGACAGCCGGTCGTTCGAGTGACAGTCCGTTCGGACGGTCGTCCGGTCGGATGACCGTTCGAGTGGATTGTTAGTTCCTTTGGAAAGGATGTGTTTGTGTATGATGGCTTGACTTTTGAAGTTTTCGTTGTAGTATTTTGAAAACATTGAAGTATCTCTACCTTTCAGGTCGATCGGGCGACAGTCCGATAGGTTGGGCACTTAAGCGAGAACAAGTTCTCAGCAGGTTGTCACTTGACCGGACGGTTGTTCGATCGGGTGGCCTCCCTTGTGCATTGAACATGTTGAAAATTGTTTAAGTGTTGAAGTTTCGAAACATCACATAGTCGGATGGTCGGTCGATCGAGTGGTAACTCGAACGGACGGCAATCCGTTCGGTGTTCCCAAAACTCTTGAGGATTTGAAAATTAATTGTGAGGCCAAGGTGCAAGTCGATCGGATGACCGGTCGTTCGAATGGCTGTCCGATCGGACAGCAGTCCGATCGGACGACACTCCGTCCTGGTCGACCTGTTCGTCTTACACTTGGTTGTTTTGATTGTTTGTCGTTTTATCGAGACATTTTGATAACGTATTAAGCAACAGAAACCATGTTAATACTTAGTACCCCTGATCGGACAGGAATCACCCAAATCCGACCAGTTAACTGTTAGAGATGGTGTTCCATGTTTAACCCGAAATCGGTAGTCTCGTGGATAGAATCCAGATCTTGAACCAACACAACCACCAGAATGAGTAGTAAGTCGGCACAAGCTCCGATTCTATCAGTTTTGAAGGCATTGAGTGTAAAAGAGTTGAAAGAAAGTTGGAAAACCATCTTTCAATCATTTTTATTGTGAATGTGTTTAGATCTATGAAAGATCTTTGTTTGTTTATGTGGAAATCGGTTAGATCTAAGTTGTTCTTGGTGGATTGAGGCCAAAACATGAAGTTCTCAAGAACACATGATGACATCATCCTAGAACACTTTGAATCTTGATGATTTCACAGTTAAAAGTTAAGATTCAAAAGATAGAAAGGTATAGGAGTGCGTGTAGATTAAGGAAGTACAAGATTTAGGACGAGATATTACCGGAATCGCGAGAAATATGAAGAAAAGTGGAAAAGATGAGCTGGTCGGAGGAGAGTTACCAAAAGTGGAAAGTATGATGGTGACAGGGGGTATTTATAGGGTTTCCGAAAGTGGAAAGAGCTGGCCGGTCGAGTGGCAGCCCGGTCGAACAGCTGGCTGATCGAGCGGCAGCTCGATAGATCGGTTGGTCGATCGGCTGGTCACTTGGTCGATCAGTCACTTGGTTCGAGTGTTCGGTGAGATGAGTTTTGCCGTTTCGATTGCGATTGCGAGCGTTGCGATGCGATAGAATTTCCTAGTCAAATTACTTTTAATCCCAACTACTATATCAACAGACAAACATCCTTAATTCGTACTCGTTTAGCGTTTGCGATTCGATTGCGATTGAGTTCGATTGCGTTTCGATTGATTACCACACATAACATACATAAACATGCACAAGTAACACATAAGGCACACTCACACGTATAACAATAACCAAAATGCGTATTTCGAGTTGCGAGTGCGATTGCAATAGCGATAAAGCGATTAAACACGCGATAAATAGCGATTACTATGCGATTATTAATAGGTACTCCATATAATACAACTAAAGCGATAAAAAGATAGACTAACTACAAGTCAAAGAAGTCAAAACAGGAATTGAGCATGGAGAGACAGATCGCAATTAGCAATATTTTCTTCCTTTGACTTCAATCTTGACTTTGACTTTCGAAACACGGGGTGTTACACCCTCCCCTAGTTGAGGGAATTTCGTCCCGAAATTAGGCCGAAGCCGTAACAAACAACTGTGGGTACCTTGTCTTCATGTCGCTTTCGAGTTCCCAAGTGAACTCTGCGCCTCGTTTGCCTTCCCATCGGACTTTCACAATGGGGATGCGCGAGCGTCTGAGCTGCTTGGTTTGGCGATCCATGATTTCGACAGGCTTCTCCATGAAGTGTAGTGTTTCGTTTACTTGGAGGTCATCGAGAGGTACAATTAAATCATGCTCAGCCAGGCACTTTCGGAGATTTGACACATGGAAAGTCGGGTCGACATTACTAATTTCCTCCGGTAGTTCGATTCTGTAGGCGACTTTTCCGATCCTTTCCAGAATCTTAAAAGGTCCAACATATCGAGGCGCTAGTTTCCCTTTCTTGCTGAATCTGACCACACCCTTCCAAGGTGATACCTTTAGGAGTACGTAGTCGCCAACGTCAAATTCAAGGGGCTTGCGTCGTCTATCGGCGTAACTTTTCTGACGACTCCGAGATTTCAGCAAGTTGTCTCTTATTTGGAGGACTTTGTCGGTCATTTCTTGCAATAGCTCAGGACCGGTTAATTGCGAGTGACCGAACTCGTGCCACACAATAGGCGATCGACATTTTCTTCCGTATAAAGCCTCGAATGGTGCCATTTGAATGCTGGAATGATAACTGTTGTTGTATGAGAATTCGACTAACGGCAGGTATGCATCCCAATTACCACTAAAATCTATGACACACGAACGGAGCATGTCTTGAAGAGTACGGATCGTTCTCTCAGTCTGCCCGTCGGTTTGAGGGTGGAATGCGGTACGTAGGTTAAGCGTAGTACCGAGAGCCGCTTGAAACGTTTCCCACAGTCGCGAGGTAAACCGAGCGTCATGTTCAGAGATGATGTCACGAGGCGTCCCATGTCGATAAATGATCTCATTGGTGTAGATTCGGGCTAATCGTTCTACCTTGTAGTCTTCCCGTATTGGCAAAAAGTGAGCAGATTTGGTCAAACGGTCAACAACAACCCAGATGCTGTTGTGACCTGATGGTGTACGCGGGAGTTTTGTTATGAAGTCCATAGCTATACTCTCCCACTTCCACATAGGGATCAGAGGTTGTTCGAGTAAGCCAGAGGGCCTTTGGTGTTTAGCCTTGACCTTCGAGCAAGTCAGGCACTTTCCAACGTAGAGGGCGATATCTCTTTTCATGCCCGGCCACCAGTATTTGTAGCGAAGGTCCTGGTACATTTTATCGGCACCAGGATGAATGGAATATCGGGATTTGTGGGCTTCGTCCATCAGAGTCTGTCATAAATTGGTCCGCTTAGGGATCCAAATTCGGTCCAGAAAATGGAATATCCCATTCGACTTATTCACAAGCTGGGATCCGTCGTGGTAGATTCTTTCCTTATCCAAAGTGTGCTCGTTAAAACAAGCATGCTGGGCTTCGCGGATGAGGGTTTCGAGATCGTATTGGGCTCGGGTATCATGAATGCTAAGCAGATAACTCCATCTGCTGAGAGCGTCGGCAACGACATTTGCTTTGCCAGGGTGGTAACGAATCTCACAGTCATAATCGTTGAGAAGTTCTACCCATCGGCGTTGACGCATATTAAGTTCCTTCTGGTTAAAGATATGTTGTAGGCTCCTATGATCGGTGAAGATCGTACACTTTGTACCATACAGTTAGTGTCACCAAATCTTTAACGCAAAAACAACTACGCCTAGCTCGAGATCATGGGTTGTATAGTTCTTTTCGTGGATTTTGAGCTGTCGAGACGCGTAGGCAATGACCTTGTCCCGTTGCATGAGAACGCAGCCAAGACCAAGGTTCGAGGCATCACAATAGACAATAAAGTCATCGTTTCCGTCGGGCAATGTGAGAACAGGAGCGTTGCAAAGCATGCGCTTGAGGGTTTGGAAAGCGGACTCTTGTTCAGTTCCCCAAACAAAAGGCTTGTCTTTATGCGTGAGAGCGGTAAGCGGCACAACGATCTTTGAGAATCCTTCGATAAATCGTCGATAATAGCCCGCTAATCCGAGAAAAGAACGGACTTCGGACGGGTTCTTAGGTGTAATCCAACTCTTAATGTCTTCAATCTTCATGGGATCGACGTGAATACCTTGACTATTTACATTGTGACCGAGGAATTGAACCTCCTCCAGCCAGAATTCGCACTTGGAGAACTTGGCATAGAGTCGATTCCCTTGGAGTAGCTCGAGAACCAAACGTAGATGTTGCGCGTGTTCGGCTTTCAATTTGGAATAGATCAAGACATCATCGATGAATACGATGACGAAACAGTCGAGATAAGGTTTATACACGTGATTCATCAGATCCATGAAACCGTGGGTGCGTTGGTTAACCCAAAAGGCATAACAACGAACTCATAGTGGCCGTATCGAGTGCCAAAAGCGGTCGTGGGTATATCTTCCTCCTGAATGCGTAGCTGGTGATAGCCTGAACGTAGATCGATCTTCGAGAAGCACGTAGCACCTTGTAGCTGATCAAACAAATCATCAATGCGAGGCAGGGGGTAGCGGTTCTTGATAGTCAACTTATTCAGTTCCCGATAATCGATGCACATCCGGAACGACCCATCCTTTTTTTTTACGAAAAGGACTGGCGCGCCCAAAGGAGAGGTGCTCGGGTGAATGAAGCCTTTCTCAAGTAATTCCTGAAGCTGACTCGAGAGTTCACGCATTTCGGAAGGTGCGAGCCGGTAAGGAGCTTTGGCAACAGAGTTGGCTCCAGGAATGAGGTCGATACGAAATTCGATATCACGACTTGGCGGAAGGCCGGGAAGATCCTCAGGAAAAACGTTAGGAAATTCTCGAACCGCTGGGACATCGTTTCACCAGGTCTTCCTTTCTTTTCCTTCTCCGCTACTACAATGTTAGCCAAGAAAGCGATGTATTCCTTGCGGAGATACTTACTAGCTTGGACACATGACATGAGCTTGAGTCCTTTCGAAGCAGTTTCATCATAAACACACAATAAATCACCATTCGCGAGCGAGAATCGAATCATCCTATCGAAGCACACAACTTCAGCATGGTTTTCGCGAAGAAAGTCCATGCCTACTATGAAGTCAAAACTTCCGAGTTGCATCGAAATAAGGTCGATTGGGAAGATGTGATTGTTGAGCTCAAGAGTACAATCACGAAGAACTGAATTAACGGCGACAGTTCTTCCGGTGGCGACTTCAACATCGAACTTCGAGGGGAGATGGGAGCGCTTACGACTAAGAAGCTTCTCGAATTCAAATGACACAAAGTAGTTATCAGCTCCAGTATCAAACAAACACGAAGCATAAATACCATTCACAAGGAACGTACCATTGACTACGTTGTTGTCAGCCTGGGCTTGGCGCAAATTGATGTTGAAAGTTCTAGTGCGTGCGGCTTGCTGTTGCTGCTGAGGTTGTTCCTGCTGTTGAGGCTGCTTCTGTTGGGGATCTTGTTTCACAACGCTGTTCGGGCACATGTTCGCAAAGTGGTTGGGATCACCACATGCGAAGCAGACTCGGGCATTGGGTGGGGGTGCCTGAGCCGCTTGTTGGACTTATGGGGCTGGGAGAAGAGCTTGATGAGCAGTGGCTTGGGCTGGTGCTTGACGGGGACCAGTACGGCAGTTAGTGGTGAAGTGGCCGTACATATTGCAGTGAGCGCAGAAACGGCAGGCGAGATCCACCGGGTGATGATAAGTGCATGTTGGGCAGGCAGGGTGGGGGCCTATGTATGCGCGGTTTGCAGGCGGTGCACAGATTGCTGGAGCTGATCGGTGCTGAGACTGCTGCTGAGCCGGTACGGCTTGAAGTGGAGCAGCAGCGGCGGTGGTGGCAGCACAGTTCTTGTTGCTGGAGCTGCTGTTGTTGTTCTTCTTCTTGCGGCGTGAGGACTTTGACGATTGAGCGGCGGCGGTTTCGGCGGTTGGTGTGGCGGTGACTTGATGCAGGTTCTTTGAAGTTTTATCCCAAAAACTAGCTTTTACTCGCTTGTCGTTGATTTCCGCGGCAAGCAAGTAAGTTTCTTCGATTGTTGCTGGCTTTGCGGCATGCACAAAATCTGCGACACAGTCAGGTAGAGCTCGAATGTACTTCTTGATCGTCATGTCGGGCGTTTTCACTTGATCGGGACAGATGATGCTGAGCTGCTTAAAGCGAGCAGTCAGGGCAGCGTTGTCACCTTCTTTCTGCTTAATGTGCCAGAACTCGTCCTCCAGCTTTTGGCGTTCACGGGGAGGGCAGAATTCATCTTTTATGATGGCCTTCAACTCTTCCCACGTCAGCTCATAGGTTGCATCATTTCCGCGTTTGTTTCTCTCGGCCGTCCACCAGTCTAATGCGCGGGACTGGAAGACGCCGGTAGCGTTTAGAGTGCGGAGATTTTTCGGACATCCACTCTGGCGCAGAGTGACTTCGACGGAATCGAACCATTGAAACATAGCCGTTGGGCCATCTTCTCCAGTGAATTTCTTTGGACCGCAAGCCTTGAACTGCTTGAAGCTGAAAGCAGTCTTGGGAGCAACTTTAGGTGCTTCAGTTCTGGACTCCTCAGATGATTTGCTAACATTCTCATAAATTTCACTCACGATCTAAGGCACAACCTTTGCCACTTGTTTAGCGAGTATGGCAGCAAGGCATTTGTCTCTCTGTTCCTGGCGAGAAAGTCGTGGGTGATGGGGTCCAGATGATGGTCCAGTTGACATTGTCTGCAACAGACATCGTCATAGGTCTCAGACACGTCATAATCGAATCTCACCTCATACGTCTAATACTTACTAAAGCTAAGGAACACAGTCACGTAATCATGTATGCACATAACCACAAATTCACATAACACAGAAGCACATAAGCACGTAGGGCACAGAAACACCTAAGCATATAAGCACGTAATTCATTTAGAAGCACATGGGAGCAGTCAGAATACAGAAACCTATCATTCAAAGCCTGCGCGCGTTTGAGAGTAGCGATCGCAAGTATCATAGCGAGTAGTATAGCATAATCAGTTATCTTAGCAAACACTAGGGCGTAAGGTCGTTCCTCGTAATAGTAGCGATTGGTCAGCGTGGTGTAGTGAGTGTCGTGTGATCAGTGGAAGCAAAAAGGCGTTAAATCGAACCCAGTAGTACCTCAAAACGCTAACAAATAAACTTAAAACCATGTAAACACATAAAATCCGCATAAAATCGACAAATATCAGAGTCGGCTGTAGCGATCTCATAATCGAAACACATAAAAATCGAGAAATAGACTGTCTGCGGCTAGATAGACATTGACTAACCAAAGTGATTCGACTATTCACAAGGACTTTAGTTCACACTTTGACCTTCAGGACTGTGCTTTTGCCTCGATTCTTGAGCGTTCGGCACGTATCCCTTTAGTCATACCGTGACTTCAAGTCATTGAAGTCCGTCGAGACTTTGGTGAGAGTTTTATAAAACCAAGTAAAGGTTGGAACAAGTCGTCGAGGTTAGGGTTTCACCCCTGGCTTAACAACTCCTTTCCTGTTTTGATAAAATAGAAGAGAATTATGCATCAAAGTATGGATTTCACTCCTATTTCAACGCAATTTCTCGTGTTTATAGATAAAAATGTGGGTTGAACAAGCAATTCAGTCGAGAGTTTGCGGTTTTCACACCTAATCTCGACTTAATCGCTCATTCATATTTGAAAATTCGAGTGCTGTGACAGAGTAGCGTAGGCAAGAATAGCGAGTAATAGCAAGTACGCTCACACATAATCCCTACTGGACATGCACGAGTCGGTCTGTTGGTTCCTAACTATAGACTAGGTCTCTAAGACATCGACCCAGACTAGGTCGAGTCTTGCCTAATTCCCTATAGTTATGGCTCTGATACCAATCTGTCACACCCCAACCGATGGCGGAAACATCGGGGCGTGGCACTGAGCGAAACAGATTGTCCACAAGTTTCCATAACAACTATAATTACCAATTATTTAAAGCAACATGTCCCATACCATGTCATAAAGGATAATAAGTTTATTACAGACAATATCTAGTCAAGTAGTTCTGTTCCGACAACTCCGATTTTCAAATAGATAGTTTGTTTATTGGTTTCTAGGACCCCTTCCCTAGCTTCAATTTCATCACCAGCACAAAGAGCGTCCTAGACCTTTCCTTGCCTCAATTTCACAGCAAGCTAAGCATATAAACAACTTAAGCACATGTCACATACGTTAAAGTACAGTCAATACACTTAGTGTAAAGGTGAGCATACAAGTTTAATAATATCATAATAGAGTTCGAAATCATTTACGCATAACCAGCACGTACACAGAATGAAATGAGGCATGTTAGTTATCGACATGAACCCATGGATACCAATGACTGCGGGTTGACAGCCCAAGGCAGTTCGCGATACACACTCACCACTGTAAGCCATGTAACTAATTGTCCTTAGCAACCCCTGAGTGAACAGGTGCTGAGTCCAAACTAATAGTACTACCGTCACTAAGGCAGGTAGACATCATTCCATGTGTAAACATAACAAACAAGCATTCATTTAGTCACGTAATACATGCAGTAACGGTTAGCGTTTAAAGTATTTGTGTAGTGTGTTCGATGTGATTTAGAATAAGTAACGTATGTAACACCCAAAAGTGCACAAAGCAAAAAGGGTTCGAGTATACTCACAGCGATTGATGGATTGAAGGGAGCACTAGAGAGTAGGGTTAGCCTGAACAGATTGATAGTATAACGATAAGCGACACATAAAACGATACAGAGTGCAAGTGGGTAGGACAACAGTTCGATCGGATGGTAGTCCGATCGGACAGCCGGTCGTCCGTTCGGATGACCGTTCGAGTGGATTGTTACTTCCTTTGGAAAGGATGTGTTTGTGTATCATGGCTTGACTTTTGAAGTTTTCGTTGTAGCATTTTGAAAACATTGAAGTATCTCTACCTTTCAAGTCGATCGATCGAACGACCATTCGATCGGGCGACAGTCCGATAGGTTGGGCACTTCAGCGAGAACAAGTTCTCAGCAGGCTGTTACTCGATCGGACGGTTGTTGGATCGGGTGGCATCCCTTGTGTATTGAACATGTTGAAAATTGTTTAAGTGTTGAAGTTTCGAAACATCACATAGTCGGATGGTCGGTCGATCGAGTGGTAACTCGATCGGACGACAATCCGTTCGGTGTTCCCAAAACTCTTGAGGGTTGATTTGAAAATTAATTGTGGGGACAAGGTGCAAGACGATCGGATGACCGGTCGTTCGAATCCAGATCTTGAACCAACACAACCACCAGAATGAGTGGTAAGTCGGCACAAGCTCCGATTCTATCGGTTTTGAAGGCATTGAGTGTAAAAGAGTTGAAAGAAAGTTGGAAAACCATCTTTCAATCCTTATTATTGTGAATATGTTTAGATCTATGAAAGATCTTTGTTTATTTATGTGGAAATCGGTTAGATCTAAGTTGTTCTTGGTGGATTGAGGCCAAAACATGAAGTTCTCAAGAACACATGATGACATCATCCTAGAACACTTTGAATCTTGATGATTTCAAGGTTAAAAGTTAAGATTCAAAAGATAGAAAGGTGTAGGAGTGCGTGTAGATTAAGGAAGTACAAGATTTAGGATGAGATCTTACCGGAATCGTGAGAAATCTGAAGAAAAGTGAAAAAGATGAGCTGGTCGGAGGAGAGTTGCCAAAAGTGGAAAGTATGATGGTGACAGGGGGTATTTATAGGGTTTCTTAAAGTGGAAAGATGTAATAACCCTCAGTAAAACCGACACTCTCGAATATTTCTGATACCTTAGTATATGTTAAAATGTCCCAATATGTCTTTAAATATAGCCAGTATGTGAAAACCGAGCCCGAAATACAGTATAGCATTTAAAATAAAAATTTAAAATCTAAATATTAAGTTAAGGCGGGCCGCGTAGACCCACCCCAACCATTTACGCGGGCGGTATCGAGGTGGATACCGGATTTCGTTTGATTACTTAAGTCCAGACGGGCCGCGTAGACCCCATCTCAATCTAACGCAGGCCGCGAGAGATCAATAACACGGCAACACCCTAGGCCGACACGTGTCATCATCGTGTCGAGCCTATTAGATGACCGGGACAAGCTACTCTGTTGACCAGGGTTGACGCGGGCCGCGTAAGCGACCCTTATCTTTCACGCGGGCCGCGTGAGAGTCCAATTCAGCAACTATATAAAGGAGGCCTCGGGTTTCAATTCAGTTCGTTCATTTCTCAAATCTCAAATCACAATTTATGTAGTAGAGTTATAATACGCGGGTATTATATCCCCCTAATTAGCGAGGTTCTGCTCCGTTGTAAGTATTATAAACCCAGTTTCATAGTAGATACGATGCCCGATTGATTTAGGGTTCCGTAACAACTGTCGTGGTTCTGCCCGACGTAGTTGTTGGAATGCCGTCTCGGGGAGGGTATCATTAATAATTTCAAAGGGTTGTGATACTAACCTAGGTACATTTGTGTAAATTATAGATTATTCCAAGGAAACCCTTACGCGAAGTCTAAGATAGCAATGTGAGTTTATCCTCTTTTTGTTAACCTTTTTGGAATGTTTTACAAAACCTTAAATGTTTTACAATGTGATTAAGCAGTGATTGAGTCTTTGTAGTTCTTCAATTACTGCCGGTATGTTGCGGGTTTTGTATACAAAATTTACTACCTTGTGAGTAGTAAGTCGGGGATGACAGTACGTTAACATTGGACAACGAGTTAGCCAATATGTAATATGACCCACAAGTCAGGATTGACAGTACTGAATGAGTAATTGTGTAGAAATAAACAATGTGATCGCTCTCTATACTGTTTTAATTGATAAAATGTTTCTTGATTAAACTGGGATTCACTCACCAGTATTTCCCACTGACAAATGTTTTTAAAACACGTTTCAGGTAACACAATGTGACAACCAATTAGTAAAAAGCAAGCTGGATGTCACACCCCTTTCTGCGGCGGAAGCACGAGGTGTGATCATGAAAGGTTCTCATTGCATACGAAGAGTAAACATACTACATGCTCAAAAATAACTTCAAACATTACATTACTGAAAACATGTGTCAAGTGTTTACAACACGAGATAACATATTGTCTTAAAAGTCACAACTTTATTTAAAGATAAACAAAGCGACATCCACGAGCATGAGTAAGACCACGCACACATCCATCCTAGTTACCTGAAATACATGTGAGTTTTGGAAAAACATCAACATAATGTTGGTGTGAATTCATGCAGTTTTGTATTTCACGTTTGTATACTTTGTATGAAAACATAGTTTGTGAAGAAATCAAGTTTTCATATATAAATTCAGTTTCATGTGTACACCACGTACTCATGTATAATTCAATTTCTTCTTGAGTACCCCACGTACTCAAGTATAATTCCCATTTTCTTGAGTACCCCACGTACTTCAAGTATAATTCAATCTTTTCTTGAGTACCCCACGTACTCAAGTATTCATCAATTTTTAGTATGGTATGACTTTTATGTTAATAAAGTACTTCTGTAAGTATCAGGATTGTTAATGGGTTGCAAAGCCATTAACATGTGACACGACATAGGAAGCCACCAAACCTTAGGCATTTAATTGGTATATTCTGAGACACAAAAGCACTACTCGATTCTCTCCCTCACCGAGTGTGTGGCTGCCTGGCACCCGTTAGATCTAACCTTTTGTTCTGCGGTCTAGGTATATTGTTGATTAATGGTGCTTATGTACCCTATTCGTGACACTATTTCTCATAACGCATCCTACTTGGTTCTCGTCCTCACCAAGCGCGTTTCTTGTTATCAATTCTCATAACGCATCCTACTTGGTTCTCGTCCTCACCAAGCGCGTTTCATATTATCATTTCTCATAACGCATCCTACTTGGTTCTCGTCCTCACCAAGTGCGTTTCTTATTATCTTATATTTCGTCACACTTGGTTCTCGTTCTCACCAAGTGTACTTCTTGTATTCTTATATTTCATCACACTTGATTCTCGTTCTCACCAAGTGTGCTTCTTATATTTATATCATACCAATTATAAATATTGTACATTTGTACATGTATTTCACCCCCGAAGTTATAAAAACTGAAAACAGTTAAAGAAAAGGGGGAGCATGAACTCACAACTTTGCGTTCCTTGCGTCGTAAACTTCACCGGATTTGCTTAATTAACGTCGTAACCTATACGCGTTTTCTTAACGTTAGTCACTAGACTTGTATCGCACAAGTACAGTCACTCTCTTTGGTGTATATAATCTTGTGTTAAAAATATTTTATATTTTTAACTAAGTATCTTACTTATATTATTTTCTCTAAAATTAATATAAGTATCTCGTGTTTTGCACTTTGCACCCGAATTATGTATCTTGTATGTTGTATGTGTATTTCTATGTTTATACTCCTCACGAGTATTTAGTGTATTTTTAAGTCTTAATACACTAGCACGTATAACACATACTATATACACTTAGCACAAAAGTTGGTGATAAAATAATATATATTTTTCTCTCAAAAATATACATACTTATATCCATTTTTATTCTTGAAGAAATCCTCATTTCTTATCACCAAAAAATTAGGGAAACCTTGGTAATACTCTTAAATACATTTTTAGGGAATAAGTTTCTCAAAAACTTATATTTTTTTTAAGTGTCAAAATTTATAGGAATTTTGACAGAGTTTCCCCTAAAAATGGAGGTTTCCCATGTTTTCAAAACATGTGTTTATTTTCTTTTAAATCGTCAACAATCATCAACAACAATTATCAACAATAATCATCAACAATAATCACTAATTTCTCCATTTCATGAACTTGAATATTTACAAAAATGTGTAGTAACTTACTAGCACATTTAGTAAGTCTTGTTATCTTTAAAAATAAGTTTAATTTCTTAAAAACTTTATTTTTAAAGATCTTGAAGTTTCACAACTTCTAGTCATGATTTACCAAACATATTTCTTGTTAAATTTTTCTTGTGACACAAGTGTTTACACACTTTTTTATTTACTAAAACACCTCTAGTTCATGAAAGATCCGGTTTTAAAACATGGTTTCGTCTTACAGTTGGTTCTTCGAAAATACCATTTGTAGATATTTAGATCTACTAGTTTAGAACTTCATTTCACAAGAAAATTTACTTTTACTCAAGTTCATGTTTCATGAGTGGAAGGGTTCATCATCTTTCACATCCCAAGCACTAACATACTACTAGTTCATGTTCTTGTACATGATCTAGTATGGTTAGATGATGATCCATCCCACTTTTAGTAACAAACATCATCAAATAATCATAACTAGGCAAGATTCACATGATTTACACACATCTTTACTCTTTATCCATCCTTTAACACTCTATGTTTAAGACTTTAGATTATGTTCATAGTTTCTTTAACATTTCACCATTTATCCATCTATTAACCACCATAAACAAGAACAAGATGGTGTTTTAGAGCACTTACAACTAGCTCGAGGCTAGGGAAGAAACTAGTCGGAAATCGCGTGGATAAAACGAAATTTCTGCATAATATTCACATGTTTAAATGCTGATTTGTTGCTGAATTATATAAATTCTGCACTTAAAGTGCGTTTCGGGTGCTTTTTAGTGCTTATTTTTGCTTTCGTATTGCATATATATTAAACCCTTGTATGTACTCTTGGGTTTTAATGTATTCTTGTTGTTGGACCTACACCTAGGCCTCAATTCTAATGTCTAACTGCTTTCTGCAGTTCTGTTGACACAGTGTGTCTTACCGGTGAGTTTACTAGTATTTTTGACGCAACGCTCTCGTTTATGCATAAAGCAATATTTTGTAGTATACACGTGCATGAATTCACTTGTTTTGTATGTGTTCAGACATTTCTGACAATTAAGCACATAATTGCAGTCATTAAGCAATAATTAAAGTGTACGGAAATTACCGGTTTGGTGCCAGTTGTCACAGTCTCCCCCCGTTAAAAGAATTTCGTCCCGAAATTCAGGCTGAACCAACTCTCGCTGGAGTCTTCTTGAATAGGTGGGGATACTTTTCCTTGAACTGGTCTTCACGTTCCCATGTGTACCCGTGTCCGTGCTTAGAGCTCCAACGTACTTTAACAAGCTTTACGCTGCTCCTCCTGGTCTTGTTGACTTTCCAGTCGGTAACCTCAACGGGTTGTTCTGTAAATCGGAGGGCGTCATCAATATGCACTTCATCCATCGGGATGATCACGTTTTCTTGTGTTGGACTCTTCTTCAGGTTGGATACATGAAATGTATCATGTACTCCATTAAGTTCTTCCGGTAACTCCAACTTGTATGCCACGACACCAATTCTTTTCAATATTCTGAATGGTCCGATGTATCGTGGATTCAGCTTTCCACGCTTTCCAAATCTGACTACGCCCTTCCAAGGTGAGACTTTTAACAACACTTTGTCTCCCACCTTGAATTCTACTGATTTTCTTTTCGGATCGGCGTAGCTCTTTTGTCGATCTCGAGACGCCTTAATGCGCTCTCGGATCTGCGCAATCTTGTCGGTTGTCTCTTGTACAAGTTCAGGACCAACTATACATTTATCTCCAGCATCTGCCCAACATAAGGGCGATCGGCATTTGCGGCCATACAGAGCTTCGAACGGCGCGGCCTTTATGCTTGTATGATAACTGTTATTGTAGGAAAACTCAACTAAAGGTAGATGAGTATCCCAACTGCCGCCTAGGTCCATGACACATGCGCGAAGCATATCTTCTAACGTTTGTATAGTCCGTTCGCTCTGGCCGTCTGTTTGTGGATGGAATGCCGTGCTTAGATCTAACTGAGATCCAAAGGCTTCCTGAAATGATTGCCAGATTCTTGAGACAAAGCGTCCATCTCTGTCTGAAATGATTGAGATTGGCACTCCATGACGTGCCACAATTTCTCTTAAGTATATTTCAGCAAGCTTTCCAGTGCTGTCTTTTTCACGGATCGGTAGGAAGTGTGCTGACTTTGTTAACCGATCAACTATTACCCATACCATATCGTGCCCTCTCGGGGTCCTGGGTAATTTCGTTATGAAGTCCATCGAGATTTGTTCCCACTTCCACACGAGAATCTCTGGTTGTTGTAGTAGGCCGGACGGTTTCTGATATTCGGCCTTAACCTTAGCACAGGTTAGGCATTTTCCAACATAGACCGCAACGTCGCTCTTAAGTCTCGGCCACCAGTAGTAATCCTTTAAGTCTTGATACATTTTGTCCGATCCGGGATGGATCGAATATCTCGATTTGTGGGCTTCATTAAGGATGACTTCTCGTATGCCACCATAGAGTGGAACCCAAATACGCTTCTTGAAGTATAAGGCTCCCTCTTCGTTTGGCACCATGTATTTCAGCATACCCCGTAGGTATTCAGCTTTACGGTTCTCTTCTTTAAGAGCTTCTTGTTGTGCATCACGAATGCGTGCAGTGAGGTTCGTTCGAATCGTCATTTCCAATGCTCGAGCCCTTAGGGTCTTAACCCTTTCTTTTCGGCTCAACGCGTCCGCTACGACGTTTGCCTTTCCAGGATGGTACTTAATCTCACAGTCGTAATCATTCAGCAGCTCGACCCAACGTCGCTGGCGCATATTCAATTCCTTCTGATCAAATATGTGTTGTAAGCTTTTGTGATCTGTGAAAATTGTACATCGAGTACCATATAAATAGTGTCGCCAGATCTTCAAGGCGAATACCACTGCGCCCAGCTCCAGGTCGTGAGTGGTATAGTTTCTCTCATGAACCTTCAATTGTCTCGAAGCGTAAGCGATGACTTTTTGGCGTTGCATGAGCACGCAACCCAAGCCTTGTCGTGAGGCGTCGCAGTATACCACGAAGTCTTCAGTGCCTTCGGGTAACGATAGTATCGGTGCATCGCAGAACTTGTTCTTAAGTAGCTGAAAGGCTTCTTCCTGTTTGTGACCCCAGTCGTATTTCTTGTCTTTCTGTGTAAGGGTCATTAGTGGTTGAGCTATCTTTGAGAAATTCTCAATGAACCGCCGATAGTAGCCCGCTAAGCCCAAAAATTGTCGAACTTCAGTTGGGGTCTTGGGAGCTTCCCAGTTCTTTATTACTTCTATCTTGGACGGGTCTACATGAATGCCCTTCTCATTCACAACGTGACCAAGAAATTGTACTTCGCGAATCCAGAACTCGCATTTGGAGAACTTTGCATAAAGCTTCTCTTTCTCCAGTAGTTCCAAGATGGTTCTGAGATGTTGCTCGTGCTCTTCTTTCGTTCGCGAGTAAATCAGGATATCATCGATAAATACAATCACGAATTTATCGAGATATGGTTTGCATACGCGGTTCATCAGATCCATAAAGACCGCTGGTGCATTTGTCAGCCCGAATGGCATCACCAGAAATTCGTAGTGCCCATATCGCGTTCTGAATGCAGTTTTGGGTACGCTTTCCTCTTGGATTCTCAGCTGGTGGTATCCAGATCGAAGGTCGATCTTGGAATAGTAGCTTGATCCTTGTAGTTGATCAAATAAGTCATCAATCCTTGGTAGCGGATACCGATTCTTGATCGTGAGTTTGTTCAGTTCCCTGTAATCGATACACATCCGCAGTGTTCCATCCTTCTTCTTCACGAATAATACCGGAGCTCCCCAGGGCGAGAAGCTTGGCCTTATGAATCCTTTATCCAACAACTCCTGGAGTTGTGTAGATAATTCTTGCATTTCGGATGGCGCAAGTCGATAGGGTGCCTTGGCTACAGGAGCAGCTCCTGGAACCAAGTCTATACGGAATTCGACTTGTCGTTGCGGAGGTAGTCCTGGCAGATCTTCGGGAAAAACATCAGGAAATTCCTTCACCACAGGAATGTCTTCGAGTTTTGGCTCCACAGCCTTCTTGTCTATAACGTGTGCTAGGAAAGCGACACATCCTTTCCTCAAACACTTCTGTGCCTTCATACAACTGATGATTCGAAGAGGTGCGTCTCGTTTTTCTCCATGCACGATGAGAGTTTCATCATTCGTCAGAGGGATGCGAATGATTTTCTCATGACAAATAACCTCAGCTTTGTTCTTGGACAACCAGTCCATTCCGACTACTACATCGAAGCTACCCAGTTGAATAGGTAAGAGGTCGATGTTAAATCTTCGTTCACCTAGTTCTAGTGTGCAGCCTCTAACAACTTCGCTCGATTCAACAAGTTTACCATTGGCTAGCTCTATGGAATAAGGAATTTCTAATCTACTAGATTCTATTCCGAGTATGCGTTTAAATTCCACAGACATGAAGCTATAATCGGCGCCAGTGTCAAATAATATGGATGCAAAGTGATTGTTAATGACAAACGTACCGGTGACCACGTTAGGGTCCTCGCGTGCGTTCTTTGCTCCAATCACAAATGCTCGAGCCTGAGCATTGTTTCCCTCTGGGCAGTCCTTCATGAAATGATCATTGCTTCCACACTTGAAGCATCCTTGGTTCCGCCCTTTCCCGTTACCATTCTTGTTTCCAGCACCATTTCCATTTCGGTTCTTTCCTTTTCCCCAAAAGTCTTCTGTTTGATGACCCAATTTACCACATTTGTCGCACCTTGGGATGCGACAAGCTCCATCATGATGATACTTACATTTTTGGCATCTAGGCATGGAGCCTTGGTATGCTTTGGTTGCATGGGTTTTCGCCTCCTGAGACGGGTTAGCGTCACGCTTCTTGTTGTTACGAGTTGCTTGGTTCAAACTCGTATGTTTTCTCTTTTTGTCACCGGACGACTCAGCATGCGTCTCGGTCTTTTCTGTTGGGTTCAACGATAACTTCTTCATCCGAACACAATCCTCAGTCAGGCTGACAGCCAGAGTTACAGCCTCGGTGATTGTTTGAGGTTTGGCCGACGTCACCATGCCACGAAACTCTGGGGCCAGTCCCCAAATGTAGCGTTCAACGCGCTTGAATTCGGGAGTCACCATGTAGGGAAGCACTCTAGACAGATCGTGGAACCTTCGAGTATAACCACTAATGTCAGCACCTACCATGGTCAAGTGCCAGAACTCCGTTTCCAGCCTTTGGAGTTCAGCGCGAGAGCAATACTTCTCTCTCCTTCTTTCCTTCAGTTCCTCCCAAGTTAAGCCATAAGCGGCATCATCACCCAAGGTTTGGGCTTGCAGGTTCCACCAAGTCAGAGCTTCATCGACAAACAACCCAGTAGCAAAGGTGACTTGTTGATCCGCGGTGCACTTGCTCATGCGGATAGTAGCTTCAGTCTTCTTCGTCCAGCGCACAAATGCTACTGCACCTCCTGTGCCATCATAGTTCATCGGCTTGCAGTCGAGGAACTGCTTGAAAGTGCAGCCTTTAGCTGCGCTGCCTCCAGATGAATCTCCGTTCCCATTACGTCTAGCGTTGCTTGGGCCACCACTGTCTTGCGTACGGTTCGCCTCGTACTGGGCGATAGCAGCGGAGATCCTTTCTTCCAGTAGAGCGTTCAGCTCTTCAGCAGTTCTTGGCAGTGGGGGAGGAGGAGGTTGATCATCATTGCGAGCATTCACAGCTTTCCTGGGTGCCATGTTCTGACAGAACATAACACAACAGGGTTAATCATTTGTTTGATATCATCATACTAGGCAGTAGTAGTATATATATTCACAGGTATATACCACATAAGTGACATCAAACCATTATTACTCTAGCAGAGTACTTAGTAGGCTTGCACTGAGGGAATCTACACGTGACAAGACTTGCTGTGGTTTCTGTGCACTGAATTCCATAATTATGTATGCATCCATAATTACGTAACTCCTTGCGCAGTCCGCACAGTTCGTTTCATCCTCGTATTTCTTCCTTCAGATGGGCCATCGCTTTCAGATAAAGTCACGTATACTTGTGAAATTCTACTTCTAGTACATGCTAATTATCACACATAATTGCAAGTAATTTCTAGTCAACGACAAGTGCTACTCAAGTGCACTCTAAGTCTCGTAGTGTCTTTTCTAGACTCATGTAGACAGTTTCAGGTAATGGATGTCGCGGGACGTTTTATGCAATGAAAACTCTTTGAAAATTGTTTTCGTGAAATGATCCTAGAGATTGTAGACTAGACTCGAGAAGGAATCCTGGTTCACTACAATCGCAGCTCTGATACCAATCTGTCACACCCCTTTCTGCGGCGGAAGCACGAGGTGTGATCATGAAAGGTTCTCATTGCATACGAAGAGTAAACATACTACATGCTCAAAAATAACTTCAAACATTACATTACTGAAAACATGTGTCAAGTGTTTACAACACGAGATAACATATTGTCTTAAAAGTCACAACTTTATTTAAAGATAAACAAAGTGACATCCACGAGCATGAGTAAGACCACGCGCACATCCATCCTAGTTACCTGAAATACATGTGAGTTTTGGAAAAACGTCAACATAATGTTGGTGTGAATTCATGCAGTTTTGTATTTCACGTTTGTATACTTTGTATGAAAACATAGTTTGTGAAGAAATCAAGTTTTCATATATAAATTCAGTTTCATGTGTACACCACGTACTCATGTATAATTCAATTTCTTCTTGAGTACCCCACGTACTCAAGTATAATTCCCATTTTCTTGAGTACCCCACGTACTTCAAGTATAATTCAATCTTTTCTTGAGTACCCCACGTACTCAAGTATTCATCAATTTTTAGTATGGTATGACTTTTATGTTAATAAAGTATTCCTGTAAGTATCAGGATTGTTAATGGGTTGCAAAGCCATTAACATGTGACACGACATAGGAAGTCACCAAACCTTAGGCATTTAATTGGTATATTCTGAGACACAAAAGCACTACTCGATTCTCGCCCTTACCGAGTGTGTGGCTGCCCGGCACCCGTTAGATCTAACCTTTTGTTCTCGTCCTTACCAAGCGCGTTTCTTATTATCATTTCTCATAACGCATCCTACTTGGTTCTCGTCCTCACCAAGTGCGTTTCTTATTATCTTATATTTTGTCACACTTGGTTCTCGTTCTCACCAAGTGTACTTCTTGTATTCTTATATTTCATCACACTTGATTCTCGTTCTCACCAAGTGTGCTTCTTATATTTATATCATACCAATTATAAATATTGTACATTTGTACATGTATTTCACCCCCGAAGTTATAAAAACTGAAAACAGTTAAAGAAAAGGGGGAGCATGAACTCACAACTTTGCGTTCCTTGCGTCGTAAACTTCACCGGATTTGCTTAATTAACGTCGTAACCTATACGCGTTTTCTTAACGTTAGTCACTAGACTTGTATCGCACAAGTACAGTCACTCTCTTTGGTGTATATAATCTTGTGTTAAAAATATTTTATATTTTTAACTAAGTATCTTACTTATATTATTTTCTCTAAAATTAATATAAGTATCTCGTGTTTTGCACTTTGCACCCGAATTATGTATCTTGTATGTTGTATGTGTATTTCTATGTTTATACTCCTCACGAGTATTTAGTGTATTTTTAAGTCTTAATACACTAGCACGTATAACACATACTATATACACTTAGCACAAAAGTTGGTGATAAAATAATATATATTTTTCTCTCAAAAATATACATACTTATATCCATTTTTATTCTTGAAGAAATCCTCATTTCTTATCACCAAAAAATTAGGGAAACCTTGGTAATACTCTTAAATACATTTTTAGGGAATAAGTTTCTCAAAAACTTATATTTTTTTTTTAAGTGTCAAAATTTATAGGAATTTTGACAGAGTTTCCCCTAAAAATGGAGGTTTCCCATGTTTTCAAAACATGTGTTTATTTTCTTTTAAATCGTCAACAATCATCAACAACAATTATCAACAATAATCATCAACAATAATCACTAATTTCTCCATTTCATGAACTTGAATATTTACAAAAATGTGTAGTAACCTACTAGCACATTTAGTAAGTCTTGTTATCTTTAAAAATAAGTTTAATTTCTTAAAAACTTTATTTTTAAAGATCTTGAAGTTTCACAACTTCTAGTAATGATTTACCAAACATATTTCTTATTAAATTTTTCTTGTGACACAAGTTTTTACACACTTGTTTATTTACTAAAACACCTCTAGTTCATGAAAGATCCGGTTTTAAAACATGGTTTCGTCTTACAGTTGGTTCTTCGAAAATACCATTTGTAGATCTTTAGATCTACTAGTTTAGAACTTCATTTCACAAGAAAATTTACTTTTACTCAAGTTCATGTTTCATGAGTGGAAGGGTTCATCATCTTTCACATCCCAAGCACTAACATACTACTAGTTCATGTTCTTGTACATGATCTAGTATGGTTAGATGATGATCCATCCCACTTTTAGTAACAAACATCATCAAATAATCATAACTAGGCAAGATTCACATGATTTACACACATCTTTACTCTTTATCCATCCTTTAACACTCTATGTTTAAGACTTTAGATTATGTTCATAGTTTCTTTAACATTTCACCATTTATCCATCTATTAACCACCATAAACAAGAACAAGATGGTGTTTTAGAGCACTTACAACTAGCTCGAGGCTAGGGAAGAAACTAGTCGGAAATCGCGTGGATAAAAGCAATGTGGTGAGGTTCTTCGCAATCCGAGTGCACCGAGCCTCCTTATACGTGATCCTTAACCCTTGTATATACTTGGAATCGAAAGATGGTGGTGGGGTGCTTGTTGTTCTCGGCCGAAATGGACAAGGGAGGGAGAGAGTAGTGTGTTGTTGAGTTGTGGTGAGTGAAGGTTATGATGTGTTAAGGTTATTACTTATAGACAAATCTCATGTTCATTACCCAAGAGTTACTATGTTCCCTTGATATTAGGCATCCAAGAATTAAATAATAAACAAAGGACAAGGGGGGTCACATGGTGACCGAATTCGGTTGGGGGGGGGGGGGGGGGTCTTATGGTTCATTTTCAACTAGATAGTAAGGGTCTAGTTTGATAATTAGGAGATTAAACCATTTACTAGGATGTTATACATTGTAGCGGGTGTTAGGGTATTCGGGGACCCTAACTAGTTTAGGAAAATAAAAACAATGCTTCTAGCATTATTTTGGTGTTCCGGGTAATATCCGGTTGTTCGGTTACATACCGATTCGTTAAAGTGCTAAATTGCACCTTTTAGTGTCTTTTAAGTATCCTTTTGTAACACTTTCGATTCCCAACACTTGAGGAAGTATTCTGGATGATAAAACGAAATTTCTGCATAATATTCACATGTTTAAATGCTGATTTGTTGCTGAATTATATAAATTCTACACTTAAAGTGCGTTTCGGGTGCTTTTTAGTGCTTATTTTTGCTTTCGTATTGCATATATATTAAACCCTTGTATGTACTCTTGGGTTTTAATGTATTCTTGTTGTTGGACCTACACCTAGGCCTCAATTCTAATGTCTAACTGCTTTCTGCAGTTCTGTTGACACAGTGTGTCTTACCGGTGAGTTTACTAGTATTTTTGACGCAACGCTCTCGTTTATGCATAAAGCAATATTTTGTAGTATACACGTGCATGAATTCACTTGTTTAGTATGTGTTCAGATATTTCTGACAATTAAGCACATAATTGCAGTCATTAAGCAATAATTAAAGTGTACGGAAATTACCGGTTTGGTGCCAGTTGTCACACTGGAGAGCACTAAAGGCTTGGGAAAAATGTGGCTATAAAAGTTACCTAATAAATGATGTTTTAAATTCAATAAAATAGGGTTTATCCCTATAAATTTATTGTAATAAGAAACTTGGGTTTTACCCATGTGATTATTAATATCAAATATGGTCGTTTTACTCTGATAAAACATTTCCTAACTACGGTCCTGATGTAAATTCCGCTGCCAAATTAGCTAACCTGATACCACCGAAATTATGAGTTCGCGTTCGCCCGTTCCCGGGGATAAGGGATCGGGGGTTGCGACAGGAGGTGGTATCAGAGCCTAGCGACTGGTCTGAGCCAAAAAAGTGTTCTACTGACACTTAAACTCTAAATTTTGTGTTAGGAAATAAATTATGGAAATATGTGCATAACTGTATTTATTTGTTATGTGTTATTTGACTATTTGTTAGTTTACAGTATGAGTGATCAAGGACCCTCTGAAATAAGTCGTCAGTTGTCTGATTCACCTAGGAGTGAAGGTATCTCATCACAGCCTGCCCTTTCGGGGTATTCTGCTGAGCAGGAAGAAGGAATGTTTGCTTTTAAAGCTCAGTCATAAGAGCCATTCCCTCATAAGAAACGAGGATGGTTCAGTAAGGAAGCCTTTGCACGTTGGAAAAGAATGCGAAAGTTGCAACAGCAAAGAGCCTTAGCAGCTATTAAGCGAGAAACAGATGCCCATACACAGGATATGCTCAATAGAAGTCTAGCCAATTTCCATATCCTAGCCACAACTGCTGCTGACCCTAATCTGGAGCAAACAATAGCACCCCAACCACAATTGCAAATCCCTGACCAACCAATGGAGGTAGAAAACCTTGAAAAGCAGGTGGAGATGCATGATTTCAACCCAGAAGAAATCCCTGGGGTACCTGCACCAAATCCCCTAGATCCAAATTATGATCCTTGGTGGGATGACGTTAGGGATTATGTGCAACGTTACCCAATCCATGAAGACACACCTATACAGAACATAGGAGCCTACCCAGGTATGGACCCTTTAGATCCCTATTACCATGATAACTACATCAGGGAGATCTTAGAAGATCCTTACCGATTTCAGGCACTTTCACCCCCATATCAGGAACCCGCACCCCAGATTCCAAACCCAGTCCTAGAACCTGCACCCCCAATGAGTGCAGAAAACGTCCAAGAACTTAGGACTTTTGGGGAGGAATTTTAGAAAGCAGTGAAAGAATGAGACAGGTGGGAATGCGTCTCGTATGGAAATACGATGAACGCAATATGGATTTTTGGATAAATCCATATCCGTGATGTGACGGAGGAAACGGTAATAGTAAAAATAATAAAATATTATAAAATAAAAATAAAATAAATTATGTGTGTACGGATGCATATTACTATTAGTGTGATTCTATTTCTATTGGTATTGTAATTTTTATTTCAGTACTAGAATGTAATAGATGCATAATAGTATATGAAAATAGAGTAAAAGTCGCAATGATCGACGTTTTTGGCTAGATTGCTGTAACAACCCTCGGTAAAACCAACGCCCTTATAATATTTCCAACACCCTAGTATATTTCAAAATATTCCCTTATGTCTTATAATACACCCCGTATGTAAAAACCGAGCCCGAAATACGTTATAGTTTATAAAATAAATTAAAAACATGAAATATTAAGCTTAGGCGGGCCGCGTAGACCCACCCCATGATTTTACGCGGGCCGTATCAAGGTTGATACCGGATTCCTTTGATTTCTTTAGTTAAAGCGGGCCGCGTAAGTGTTCTCGATAGTGTACGCGGGCCACGATAGACCTACAACGCGGAGACATCCCAGGCCGACACGTGTCGACATCGTGGCGGACCTACACATCGACTCAGCCAAGCTATTCTGTTGACCAGGGTTGACGCGGGCCGCGTAACCCTGGCCTGTGCTTTACGCGGGCCGCGTGAGGGTCGGGTTTTGCAACTATAAATAGAATGCATCAGTTTTCATTTTCCGTCGCTCACTTCTTTCATTCTAAATGAAATTCTGAAGTTATAAGCATTATAGTCGGGTATTATACCCCTAATTAGCGAGGTTCTGCTCCGTTGTAAGTATTATAACCCCAGTTTCGAAATCGATACGCTGCCCGATTGATTTAGGGTTCCGTAACAACTGTCGTGGTTCTGCCCGATGTAGTTGTTGGAATGCCGTCTCGGGGAGGGTATCATTAATATTTTCAAAGGGTTATGATACTAACCAATGTACATTTGTATAAATTATAGATTATATCCAGGAAACCCTTACGAGAAGCCTAAGATAGCAATGTGAGTAATCTCCTTTTTGTTAACAGTTTTTACAAAACCTTAACTATTTTACAATGCAATGTAGCAGTGATTGAGTCTTTGTAGTTCTTCAATTACTGCCGGTATGTTGGGGTTTTGTATACAAAATTTACTACACTGTGAGTAGTAAGTCAAGGTTGACAGTACGTTACCATTGGACAATGAGTTAGCCAATGTGTAATATGACCCACAAGTCAGTGGATTGATAGTACCAAATGGAGTAATTGTGTAGACATAAACAATGTGATCCCTCTCAATACTATTTTAATTGATGAAAATTTTCTTGATTAAACTGGGATTCACTCACCAGTATTTCCGACTGACAAATGTTTTTAAAACGCGTTTCAGGTAGCACAATGTGACAGCCAATTAGTAAAAAGCCAGCTGGAGAGCACTAAAGGCTTGGGAAAATGTGGCTATAAAAGTTACCTAATAAACGATGTTTTAAATTCAATAAAATAGAGTTTATCTCTATTAATGTATTGTAATAAGAAACTTGGGTTTTGCCCATGTCATTATTAATATCAAATATGGTGGTTTTACTTTGATAAACATTTCCTAACTACGGTTCTGATGAAAAATTCCGCTGCCAAATTAGACACTACGCGATACCACCGAAACTGGCTCGCGGCCACCCGTTCCCGGGAGTAAGGGATCGGGGGTGGCGACAGAATGTGGTATCAGAGCCTAGCCACTGGTCTAAGCCAAAGAAGTGTTCTGCTGACACTTAAATTCTAAATTTTGTGTTAGGAAATAATGAAAATACATGCATAATTGTATTTACTTGTTATGTGTTATTTGACTATCTGTTAGTTTACAGTATGAGTGATCAAGGACCCTCAGACATAAATCGTCAGTTGTTTGATTCACCTAGGAGTGAAGGTACGTCTTCACTGCCTGCCCTCTCTGGGTATACTGTTGATCAGGAAGAAGGAGTGTTTGCTTTTAGAGCTCAGTCAGAAGATCCATTCCCTCATAAGAAACGAGGATGGTTCAGTAAGGAAGCCTTTACTCGTAGGAAGAGAATGCGAAAGTTGCAACAGCAAAGAGTTTTAGCAGCTGCTAAGCGAGTGTCAGATGCCCATACACAGGATATGCTTAATAGAAGCCTAGCTAATTTCCATATCCTAGCTACAACTGCTGCTGACCCAAGTCTGGAACAACTAGTAGCCCCACAACCACAAAACCCAGAACAACCCGTGGAGATAGAAAATTTTGACAACCAAGTGGAGATGTATGAATTTAACCCAGAAGAAATCCCTAGGGTGCCTGCACCGAATCCCCTAGATCCAAATTACGACCCCTGGTGGGACGATAATAGGGACTTTGTGCAACGTTACCCTATCCAGGAATACCCACCCATACAGAATATAGAAGCCTACCCAGGTATGGACCCTTTAGATCCCTATTACCATAATAACTACATTAGGGAGATCTTTGAGGATCCTTACCAATTTCAGGAACTTTCACCCCCATATCAGGAACCCGCACCCTAGATTCCAAACCCAGTCCGAGAACCTGCACCCCCAATGAGTGCAGAAAACGTCCAAGAGCTTAGGACTTTCGGGGAGGAAATTTTAGAAAGCAGTGAGAGAATGAGACAGGTGGGAGAGCGTCTCGTATGGAAATACGATGAGCGCAATATGGATTTCTGGATGAATCCATATCCTTGAATAAGATGGTGAAACGATAGTAATAATATAATAAAATAAAAATAAAATAAAATATGTGTGTATGGATGCATAGTACTATTAGTGTAATTTTCTTTCTGTTGGTATTGTAATCTTTAATTCAGTATTAGTGTGTAATAGACACATAGTATATGAAAATAGAGTACAAGTAGCAATGATCTACGTTTTTTACTAGACTAAGTGTCATGTGATTAACGATATTATCTATTATCTTGTGATATTAATATGGGATAAATGTTTAAAATTCAGATGGCCGACGAAGAAAATCAAGAAAATCTGAATAACGATAACCAGAGTAACATTAACATGGTTAATGAAAATCCAAGCATCAATAACAATGGAAACCAGATGGATAATAGTGCTATCCAACACATAGTGGCACAAGGAATTATAGATGCAATGCCATTTATTCTTCAAACTGTTAAGGATGCTGATAATAAAAGTAAACATAGCAGTAAGCGACCAAGTGAACCAGAAAACAGCGTGAACAATGGACCAATACTTCAATTGCCCATTCCCAAAAGAAGAAGAACCGTGCCTTACGGTTGTTCATACAAAGAATTCTGGTCCTGTAAACCAATAGAATTCTCGGGCAATGAAGAACCTATTGCAGCTCTACACTGGATAGAAAAGACTGAGGCTGTTCTGAAAATAAGAAAGTGTCGAACCCTAGTCTGTTGGGCAGAAATTGGGGAAAAGCAACTATCTGGACCTGAGATAGTGCAAGAAACAACTGACAAGATTATTCAAGTCAAGGAACGACTGAAAGCAGCACGTGATCGACAAAAGAGTTATGCCGATAACCGACGCAAGCCATTGGAGTTTCAAGTAGGAGATAAAGTATTGTTGAAGGTCTCTCTTCGGAAAGGAGTGGTAAGATTCATCAAAAGAGGAAAGCTAAGTCCCAGGTATATTGGACCTTTTGAGATTATTAGAAGAATAGGACCTGTAGCCTATCAGCTACAACTGCCAGAGGAAATGGCAGGAATACATGATGTGTTTCATGTATCTAATCTCAAGAAGTGTTTAGCTGATGAATCACTGATAGTACCTCTGATGTATGTAAAATGAAACATATAAATTACATCAATTAAGGCATAAAACTAACCCTTTTTAAGTACTAATATTGGAAAAAGAGTGTTTTTGTCTTCCTTTTGTATTTTCAGGATTAAATGAGCCCAAAAACGCAAAAGAAGCAAAAAGACAGCTAAATCCAACATAAATACAAGAAAAGGAATATTAGTGGACTGCCCGACCCCTCAACGGCACCTTCCAAAGCAAAATAGAGAAATCAGAAGACTGAACACGCCCCGTGCTCAGCCAGCACGGGGCCGTGCCCAAGAAGCAGCATAAAAGACAAATCTATAGAAGCTTCTATTGCCCATCACGGGGCCGTGCTCAGTGGACACGGGGGCGTGTCGAAAGTACAGCAGGCGCATTTATTGTAATTGCGAATTACAATTAATGAGGAGAGAGATTGTCAGACGGACACGGGGCCGTGCCCAGCGGACACGGGGCCGTGTCCAGCTCTCTGTTCAGCCTATAAATAGGAGTGCTTGGATTCATTTCATCTCATCCCTTGGCACACCACCTCTCTCACACCTCATCCACCACCCACCACCATCACAACACCATCATCCACCACCATCATCCATTGTCCATCGTAGAGTGTGTGAGTCGTCTCGGGATCCAAGATTGATCGTAAGAGTTCTTGACAATCAAGGCCATGTTTGCCTAAGTCTCTTACATCACTTGGTGAAGACAAAGTGTCTAGTATAATACTTTTTATTTCTAATCTTTTGCACTTTTTATTTGGTTTTGTATTAATGACTTTAATAACTAGTTACTTATGTTGAAGGTGATCTTTCCTTATCGTTTGTCCGTGGTGTCTTGGCATTATTTTACTGTCTATATAAAATAAAGAATTTTCACCATTCATATCTCCACGGTCTATATGGAGGTATGTTGGCTACCTGGTAGGGGGTTAAGGGAACGGTTTGGTAAAGGTCTTGCCATTGTTCAGCGTTTAGAGGTCCTGCAATGGACCTGGGTCAAATTTAGTAGGACCTCCTTCAATACTTCACGGTATTGGATGGCGGGGGTCCAAACTCTTTGATCCCCTCATAAGTTAACTACTATTAATACTATAACCCGGCTATTTAGGACTGTATCCCTGCTGACTCAGACTACTTAGCCGAGGGTAACGTCACCGCCAAAAGCGGGGCCTACCACAATACTGCATTAATAACTTAATTCATTATCTTCCAATAATCCACCCTTTTAGGATTGTATCCCTGCTGACTCAAACTACTGGGGTGAGGGTAACGTCACCTTCAAAAGAGGGGCCTACTACAATAACTAAGATAATCTCTTAATTATGTGCAAAAGTGCGGAAATAATCAAAGGTTATACTAGATACGAGTCGGAACCAAGTGATTCATCTTGTCTATCTGTTTTTTATTTTATTTTTTTTTTCAGCATTTTAGTTAGATTTTAATTTTCTTAGTTTAAAACATTTTTCTAAACTTTTATTTTGGTTAGACGTTGAGGATAAACCGGTACTAAAAGCTCTTGTGTCCTTGGACGACCTCGGTATCTTACCAACGCTATACTACACTCAACGATGGGTGCACTTGCCCATATGTGTGTTTAGTGTTAGTGAAATATCGTGTTTTATAAATTTAAAACTTGGCTAAAATAAGTGTTAAAAAGGGCTTAAAATATACACCTAAAATAAGTAACACTTCGCACGCATCAAGTTTTTGGCGCCGTTGCCGGGGACACAAGGATTTTAAGAAAGTTTAGAATCGACAGCCTAATCAGTTTTTTTTCAAAACCTTTTCAAAACGCGCGCACATTTTTCTGCATTTTAGTTTAGTTTGCATTTACAGTAGCCTGAACACGGGGCCGTGCTCACTGAACACGCCCCCGTGCTGCATATTTTTAGTTAGATACCCAGATACAGAGTCTGAACACGGGGCCGTGCTCACTGAACACGCCCCCGTGCTCAACGTGACCAGTAACTTTAATTAAAACGCCCAGATACAGATCCTGTACACGGGGCCGTGTTCACCAGACACGGGGACGTGTCCAGCCTTCTGTTTCAGTCTTTGTTTTCATTTTCTGGTCCCGAGACTCAGTTGTGGTCTGCTGAGTGATTCTTATGGATCAATACTCAGGAGGTTACAACTACACCTATGATGAGGATGATTATAGGGGTAATTATTGCACTAATTGTCGTAATACACGTTCGATTCAAAATAATCACTCGTATCAACCATCCAATTCATACGCTTACTATGAGGAGCCCAGGTACGAGCTATCAACTTCATACACATCCTATGAAGACCAAAGGTATGAACCTCCTCCCTCATACGCATATTTTGATGAACCAAGGTATGAGCCTTCTTACTCATACTTTGAGGAACCAAGATATGAGCCACCACCTTCATATGCTTATTATGAGGAACCTTGGCGTGAACAACCCACCTCATATGAGTATTATGAAGAACAAAATTACGAACCTTATCCATCATATGCTTACAATGAAGGACAATGGTGTGAACCATCAACTTCATATGGGTATTATGAGGAACAAAGGGCCGAACAACCGGATTCAAGCTTAGAAAATAATGATTCTTTTTCTATAACCGAAGTGACCGATAGGATATTAGAACACATTAGAGTTATCGATCGATGTATAAAAGAAGCTCGGGCAAGGGAAGAGGAGTCCCGCGCAAGAGAAGAATTAAAAAAGGAAGAGATAACTAAAAATAAAAAAATGGAAGAACAAATAAGTGAAAAACCGACACATGAGTTAAACAACGAAAAAGGTGAGTCCAACAACGTTAAAATCCAAGAAGAGTCTAATTTTGAAGAAATTAATCTCTTGACACCTTCTTTCGAAAATCATTGTTTAGTACCCACTCATGCTAAGTTTTTAAAAGAGTTAAACACTAACACTAAAATTGACGAAACGATAAGTGTTAAGTTAACTAATGATCAAACTTCACTAATAAAAGAAGACCCATTTGAAATTAACATCACACCGGTTCCATGTTTCTTTCAAAATTCGTTTATTAGTAATGTCACAATCGATAAAGATCTTTGTGTTAACATAATGCCTAACTACATTTTCGAAAAATTAAGTATTGGTGATTTTTCTCCACTTCAAATACCCATTTTTCTATCCAATCGGAAAGTAATAAAATCAATCGGTATAGTTGAAGATGTTTTGGTTCAAACAAATCAAATGGTAATCCCCACCGACTTTGTCATCCTCGATGACGCTCCTCTAGTGTTGGGACGACCATTTGTAAAAACTCACGAAGCTTTGAAAAACCGGAAGTTCAACAATTTACCTCTTCAATTAGGGGCATTTAAAAGAAGTGTCGATCTCGAACGATCAATGAAATATCCATTCGGCAATAATGACCCCCTAATTGAAGATGAAGATGAACCACCCGATACAAGTGAAGAGATTGACCACTTTGTTGAAGAAGAGGTCGCCATAGAACAAACTTTTAAAGTTCTTGATCGAAACGAGCAACCAAATAAGGAGTCTCCTAAAGACCCACCACTTGAGCTCAAAGAACTTCCAAAAGGTTTGGAATATGCTTTTCTAGACAAAGATGGTAAGTTACCTGTAATTATTTCGTCTAAATTAGATAACTTAGAAAAAGAAAAACTAATTAATCTTTTGAAAAAACACAAAAATGCAATAGCTTGGAAACTTGTTGACATGAAAGGAATTAGTCCTTCTATGTGCACACACAAAATTTTGATGACTGATGACTACAAATCGGTCATACAACCACAACGTCGAGTAAATCCAAATGTTCAAGAAGTGGTTAAAAACGAAGTCATCAAATTACTTGACGCCGGACTTATCTATCCTATTTCCGATAGTCCTTGGGTGAGTCCCGTCCAAGTAGTTCCAAAGAAAGGAGGTATGACGGTAATTACTAACGAAAAGAATGAATTAATACCAACGAGAACCGTCACAGGATGGAGAGTATGTATAGATTATAGACGATTAAATGAAGCAACAAGAAAGGATCATTTTCCTTTACCCTTCATTGATCAAATGTTAGAAAGATTATCCGGTCATAAATTTTACTGTTTCTTGGATGGTTTTTCAGGTTACTTTCAAATCCCGATAGCACCCGAAGACCAAGAAAAGACAACTTTCACATGTCCCTATGGAACTTTTGCTTATCGACGCATGCCGTTTGGTCTATGTAATGCCCCCGCAACATTCCAACGTTGCATGGTAGCCATTTTCCATGACATGATAGAAAAGACAATGGAAGTCTTCATGGACGACTTTTCTATCTTTGGGGATTCATACGACCAATGCCTCGATAACCTTGAACGAATGCTATCCCGATGTGAGGAAACTAACCTCGCCCTTAATTGGGAAAAATGCCATTTCATGGTAACGGAGGGAATAGTACTCGGTCACAAAATCTCAAGCGAAGGAATGGAGGTGGATCGAGCCAAAATAGACACCATTTCTAGATTACCTCCTCCATCCTCCGTAAGAGCTATCAGAAGTTTCCTAGGGCATGCCGGATTTTATTGGCGGTTTATCAAAGACTTTTCAAAGATCTCAAGGCCTCTAACAAAATTACTTGAAAAAGATGCTCCTTTCATCTTTGACAAGGATTGCAATCAAGCATTTCTAACCCTAAAGGAAATGCTAGTCAATGCACCTATCATGATAGCACCTGATTGGAAATTTCCTTTCGAAATCATGTGTGATGCTAGTGACTTTGCAGTTGGAGCTGTCTTGGGACAGAGAAAAGAAAAGCATTTCCACCCAATATATTATGCTAGTAAAACACTTAACGATGCACAAGAAAATTACACAACAACTGAAAAAGAGTTACTAGCTGTGGTATTTGCTTTTGATAAATTTCGTTCTTATCTTGTTCTTTCTAAAACTATAGTCTATACAGACCATGCAGCCATTCGATATCTCTTTAAGAAGCAAGACGCAAAACCACGTTTGATTAGGTGGATTCTACTCCTCCAAGAATTTGACATTGAAATCAAGGACAAGAGAGGAGCAGAAAATACCGCAGCAGATCATCTTTCGCGCTTAGAAGACCCAGCTTTGGAGGCAACCAGGGACGAGCAAATCAACGAAAAATTTCCAACTGAGTCCCTGGAAATGGTGGAATATAAGGAAGAACCATGGTACGCCGACTTTGCTAACTACCTAGCTAGCGGTATAGTCGCAAAAGGATGGCCACATCATCAAAGAAAAAAATTCTTTGCCAATGTGAAACACTATTTTTGGGAAGATCCATATCTTTTCAAAATGCGTGCCGATCAACTCGTCAGACGATGCGTATATGGTAGTGAAGCACGAAGAATTCTCCGCCATTGTCATGAAGGTCCATACGGAGGACATCATGGTGCTGCCAGTACCGCACGAAAGGTATTCGATTCAGGATTTTATTGGCCAACCATTTACAAAGATGCTCAAAATCTTGTAAAGACATGTGATGCTTGCCAAAGAACAGGTAATATTTCTTTCAAAAACGAAATGCCACAAAATGGCATTCTTGTTTGTGAAATTTTTGATGTATGGGGACTCGACTTTATGGGACCTTTCCCACCATCGAAAGGAAACAAATACATACTTGTGGCAGTAGATTACTTGTCTAAATGGGCTGAGGCCGAGGCACTTCCAACAAATGATGGAAGAGTAGTGGTAAGATTTCTGAAAAAATTATTCTCTCGTTTTGGCACACCTAAAGCTTTAATAAGTGATAGAGGTACCCATTTTTGCAACCATCAACTTGAAAAAAATTTAACAAGATATGGGGTCTATCACCGGGTTTCGACAGCATATCACCCTCAAACAAACGGACAAGCCGAAGTGACTAATAGAGGGTTAAAACGAATACTCGAAAAAACCGTAGGGTTAAATAGAAAGGAATGGGCTGATAAATTAGATGATGCTTTATGAGCTTTTCGAACTGCTTATAAAACAACGATAGGTACAACCCCATATAAGCTAGTCTATGGAAAAAGTTGTCATTTGCCAGTAGAAATTGCACACAAAGCCTACTGGGCAATCAAAAATGTAAACCTAGATCTAGAATTTGCTGGTAAAAATCGATTTTGTCAAATAAATGAATTAGACGAGCTTAGGAATTATGCATACTCAAACTCCGAAATTTATAAGGAAAGAATGAAAAATTTGCATGACAAACATATTAAACCTAATGAATTTCGGGTAGGAGATTTAGTTCTTTTGTTTAATTCATGACTTCGATTGTTTCCTGGTAAATTAAAGTCTAGGTGGTCAGGACCTTTTTCCGTCACCCATATTTTTCCACACGGTGCAGTAGAAATTAAACCTCGAAATGGGCCACCATTTAAAGTCAATGGCCAACGGCTGAAACTATATCAAGGATTTATTGAGGATGAGGAAGAAGAAATCTCGCTTCAAACCGTGGAAGAATAAAAACATCATGCCTGGTAAGTTACGAACGATTGAGACGACAAAATAAAGCGGTAAGGTTTCTAAACCATAGCTTATGGGAAAAAGGGGCACTCACACGCGCACATCAAAAAAAAAAAAAAGCTGCTCGGCACGAGGCCGTGTTCCCTGGACACGGGGCCGTGTTCGCGCTGCAGACGGGATAAAACCCCTTTTTCAAAACAGTTTCTTCATTCCACACGCCCCGTTTCCCCACAAAAGCTCTGGTTCCAGGCGATTTTTCGCGAAATCTCGACGTCTCTTACCGATCTAACAACGTCAAGGTATGATTCTATCACTCTTAGTAGTTAGATTAGTTACTTGCATGTAGTTAAAACACCACAAATTTGGGGAAAAATCTAGGGTTCTTGATGTTCATCCGAATCGAACCTAAAATTTTTGCCTAAATTTGTTTGCATTTAGTTAGATTAGTGTTAAGGTAAGTAAATACACTTAGATTGTTCATAGATTCACCCGATTTCTTACAAAAACCCCAAACCCTTGTTCTTGAACCGAAAAAGATAAAATTGATAAGGTAAACAGGATATTTTGGGAAAAACGGTGTTTAGGGTTTCATTTTCGGGGGAAACCGCACCTATTGGACCAAAAATTTTCAAGTTTTCGAAACCGGGTCGAAAAATGAAGTTTTTGAGTAACAGACCCCTGGACACGGGGTCGTGTCCAGCCCGCTGTTTGCAGTTTTATCCGAAAACATTTCTGTTTCGTGCTAACTTTTGGTGTATTCTTTCAGATGGCAAAGTTCACAAGGTTCAATGCAAATGAGCTTGATGCAAGGGCAAGGTATGAGGTTCTTCAAACAAGACCCGAAGAGTACCCCAGGAGAGCTTGCACGGATCTTTTAACCTTGGTAAACCAGCTGAACTGATTCAACAACATCATTACGGGACCACTAGCTGTTGCGTTAAACACTAGGCTTCAGTCGGTGCATCAATGTACCATGGAGTTCTACAGTACCTTCAACTTCGATTCAAGGTGTGACCCATTCGATAATGAAGGGGTTGTATTTCGGTGTGGAGGGACAATGTACTCGATCTCCATGGCACAGTTTGGATCCATAATAGGTCTATACCAAGAAGAGGAATCGGGAAACGAAGAAAATACCGGGGGATTACGAGACTTGGAGGGAAATGAAAGACAAGCCGCATGGGCTCAAATCGGTGAAGGAATCTACGACCCTCGTAGCACCAAGAGTACGAAGCTAAGGGATCCGCTCTATCGCTACATTCACAGGATCCTCACCTACTCTCTGAACCAACGTTACGACAGTAGTGGTGTTGTAGGGTTGAAAGATTTGGTTGTCCTCCACTGTATCCACAACCAAAAGCCTCTCGATGTTCCGTATCTCCTGTTAAGAAACATGCATCTCAACCGCCTTGCTCGAGCTCCAACGCCTATCTTCTTCGGAGGATGGGTGTACCATCTTTTTAAGCATTACACGCGAATTCCAAGAGCCTTCGAAAGAAGCCCATGGTCGGGACGAGTTGACTACCACATTTGCCGAGCCATGAACTTACTCTACGAGGCGGAAGACGGAACAGTGAGTTTCCAAAGAACGCAAGGCTATGCATGGAACCCACAGGAGGCCCTAGTTCTTCACGCACCACCTCCCCACCACCAGTATCCACCCCATGGTGATCCGGGTCAATCCTCCTCGCAAGGAGGCGGTTTTCCTAATTTTCAAAGCTTACATGATCTTATGCAGGAAAACCTCATGTGTACCAGGAACGCCTACAACCTCGCCAACAACACATACCACCGGGTCGGAGCTATTGAACGCAACATCAACGATATACAAGACGATATCGGTAGCATCCGGGAGTACATGGAGGGGCATGGGGGTGGAGGTGATGATAGCGATGAAGATATGGAGTAGAGGGTTTGGAGGAGCAGGAGCGGGTTGATGGTGAGCCCACAGGTTTAAGTCCCTTTATCTATCGAACGATTGGTGGCCTGCGTGCCAGAAGTTGAACAATTTACTTTCCTTAAACACTTTTATTTTCCGTTTTTCTTTTACTTTATGCTTGGAACAATTAACTGTGGTAATGTAGGATGTTTGTGTTGCTTGGTGCGGTATTAAGTGATGAGACAGGTACAAACCAAGGCTTGGGGTGCTAAGCCTCAGCTTTTATAGGGCCAGGATGGAAAAACCGGAGGAAGAAACCTGTTTTTCAAGCTTTCAGACTGTCCACACGGGGACGTGTCCATCCAACACGCCCCTGTGCTCACCTCCCATACCTGCTGTTTAGCTTCTGTTCTGCAGAATTTTGTCAGACACGTGGCCGTGTCCAGTGGACACGGGGCCGTGTCCTCCTTCTGTAAGTTCTTGTTACTGGCACCTAAACACGGGGTCGTGCCCACTCAACACGGGGCCGTGTTCAGTGCCCAGTAACACAAATTTTTTGCTTTTTAAACACTATTTTACACATCTAATCAACCTAAAAATTTATTTTTGGGACACATTGAGGACAATGTGTAATTTAAGTGTGGGGGGGATGCTAAAACCTTGAATTTTGCAAGTCCTAAATACAAGCCTTACACAAAACTCTATTGGAACCGCTAATCACCCCAAATTTTTTTTCAAAAATTTCATTTTTTTTACTTGTCTAGGTTTAACTCGGGAAATTCAAGTTCTCAAAAAGGTTATATTTTTACAAATTTACAACCGATAGCGTAGTGATAAAAAGAACCAACATAAGAAAATTATGAAAAGGCATAGCAAACTTATTTAAAATTTGATTATATATACTTGATCACATAAAAAACCCTTTCCCACAAAAGTGAGTTTTGAGCCTTTATTGAGCACACAATTACATATCATTTGACTAAATGCTCATTTTTCGTTTCTTGTGTGAATAGCCGCTTGGTTCTTACGACTCTAGAACTTGCCATGACAATACATTCCCGGTCCTTATCAACTTAAACCCGAGTAAGTAAATGATGGAGGCATTAGGACTAACCATTTTTTTATTTCTACACCGTTATTTTTCTTTTTCTTTTACCACCTACCCAAAAATCCCCCTAGTTAGCCCCTTTGAGCCTAAACCTTTTCATTTCATCACCCAAACAAAAACCCTTTTACCCACCAAAACCTTTTTTCATTTTTAACCCTTTATTTTAGTAACAAGTTCGGTTCTTCGTGAAAAAAAAAATGTGTGAAGCAAAAAGAAAATAAAGAAACAAGTTAATCAAAAATAACTTAGTTTGAATAAAAGCTTCATCAAAAATAAAAAGTTGCAAAAATACGAAAACCGACACTTGTTACGCTTTTAGCCCTTTTTCTACTAACCACTAACCCAACCACCTACCTTTAACCCTAGCCTAACCCTTAACCCACAAAGTCCTCTTGATATCTACAAAGGTATAAAAGTTAAAAAAGAGTGAAGGATTGATTTCTTGGCAAGCATATGGTAGGAATAAGTTCCATGCCGCTCTCGAGTGATTCACTAAAAATACACCTTCGGCCGAGTGTGAGTGATTTCCCCGTGAGGTATGTGAACTTGTATATAAATAGAATTTTAAAAAGGCATGTTATGCCCAAATAAGTAATCTCTTTTATGAAAAGTTCTAAATAAATCATTACGAATAGGAATGTAAATAAATAAAAATAAAACCCGAAAAAGATCTTGGAAATCCCGACACTCTACGACAAGCCCAAAACCTTCTCTTCTACCTATTCCATTTGGGAGTGTAAGCCACATATTAAAGAGTTTTGCTTGAGTACAAGCAAAAGTTCAAGTGTGGGGGTATTTGATGTATGTAAAATGCAACATATAAATTACATCAATTAAGGCATAAAACTAACCCTTTTTAAGTACTAATATTGGAAAAAGAGTGTTTTTGTCTTCCTTTTGTATTTTCAGGATTAAATGAGCCCAAAAACGCAAAAGAAGCAAAAAGACAGCTAAATCCAACATAAATACAAGAAAAGGAATATTAGTGGACTGCCCGACCCCTCAACGGCACCTTCCAAAGCAAAATAGAGAAATCAGAAGACTGAACACGCCCCGTGCTCAGCCAGCACGGGGCCGTGCCCAAGAAGCAGCATAAAAGGCAAATCTATAGACGCTTCTATTGCCCATCACGGGGCCGTGCTCAGTGGACACGGGGGCGTGTCGAAAGTACAGCAGGCGCATTTATTGTAATTGCGAATTACAATTAATGAGGAGAGAGATTGTCAGACGGACACGGGGCCGTGCCCAGCGGACACGGGGCCGTGTCCAGCTCTCTGTTCAGCCTATAAATAGGAGTGCTTAGATTCATTTCATCTCATCCCTTGGCACACCACCTCTCTCACACCTCATCCACCACCCACCACCATCACAACACCATCATCCACCACCATCATCCATTGTCCATCGTAGAGTGTGTGAGTCGTCTCGGGATCCAAGATTGATCGTAAGAGTTCTTGACAATCAAGGCCATGTTTGCCTAAGTCTCTTACATCACTTGGTGAAGACAAAGTGTCTAGTATAATACTTTTTATTTCTAATCTTTTGCACTTTTTATTTGGTTTTGTATTAATGACTTTAATAACTAGTTACTTATGTTGAAGGTGATCTTTCCTTATCGTTTGTCCGTGGTGTCTTGGCATTATTTTACTGTCTATATAAAATAAAGGATTTTCACCATTCATATCTCCACGGTCTATATGGAGGTATGTTGGCTACCTGGTAGGGGGTTAAGGGAACGGTTTGGTAAAGGTCTTGCCATTGTTCAGCGTTTAGAGGTCCTGCAATGGACCTGGGTCAAATTTAGTAGGACCTCCTTCAATACTTCACGGTATTGGATGGCGGGGGTCCAAACTCTTTGATCCCCTCATAAGTTAACTACTATTAATACTATAACCCGGCTATTTAGGACTGTATCCCTGCTGACTCAGACTACTTAGCCGAGGGTAACGTCACCGCCAAAAGCGGGGCCTACCACAATACTGCATTAATAACTTAATTCATTATCTTCCAATAATCCACCCTTTTAGGATTGTATCCCTGCTGACTCAAACTACTGGGGTGAGGGTAACGTCACCTTCAAAAGAGGGGCCTGCTACAATAACTAAGATAATCTCTTAATTATGTGCAAAAGTGCGGAAATAATCAAAGGTTATACTAGATACGAGTCGGAACCAAGTGATTCATCTTGTCTATCTGTTTTTTATTTTATTTTTATTTTCAGCATTTTAGTTAGATTTTAATTTTCTTAGTTTAAAACATTTTTCTAAACTTTTATTTTGGTTAGACGTTGAGGATAAACCGGTACTAAAAGCTCTTGTGTCCTTGGACGACCTCGGTATCTTACCAACGCTATACTACACTCAACGATGGGTGCACTTGCCCATATGTGTGTTTAGTGTTAGTGAAATATCGTGTTTTATAAATTTAAAACTTGGCTAAAATAAGTGTTAAAAAGGGCTTAAAATATACACCTAAAATAAGTAACACTTCGCACGCATCAACCTCTTAAGGATATAGAGGTAAATGAACAACTTAAATTTGTAGAAAGACCTCTACAGATTGAAGACAGGAAAGTCAAGAACCTCAAGCATAAGAGACTAGTTCTAGTCAAAGTGAAGTGGGACTCCAAAAGAGGACCTGAGTACACATGGGAGCTTGAATCAGAAATGCAAAAGAAATACCGCATTTGTTTCAATAGATCTCGAGGACGAGCTCTAAAACAAGGTGGGGAGAATGTAACAACCCTCGGTAAAACCAACGCCCTTATAATATTTCCAACACCCTAGTATATTTCAAAATATTCCCTTATGTCTTATAATACACCCCGTATGTAAAAACCGAGCCCGAAATACGTTATAGTTTATAAAATAAATTAAAAACATGAAATATTAAGCTTAGGCGGGCCGCGTAGACCCACCCCATGATTTTATGCGGGCCGTATCAAGGTTGATACCGGATTCCTTTGATTTCTTTAGTTAAAGCGGGCCGCGTAAGTGTTCTCGATAGTGTACGCGGGCCACGATAGACCTACAACGCGGAGACATCCCAGGCCGACACGTGTCGACATCGTGGCGGACCTACACATCGACTCAGCCAAGCTATTCTGTTGACCAGGGTTGACGCGGGCCGCGTAACCCTGGCCTGTGCTTTACGCGGGCCGCGTGAGGGTCGGGTTTTGCAACTATAAATAGAACGCATCAGTTTTCGTTTTCCGTCGCTCACTTCATTCATTCTAAATGAAATTCTGAAGTTATAAGCATTATAGTCGGGTATTATACCCCTAATTAGCGAGGTTCTGCTTCGTTGTAAGTATTATAACCCCAGTTTCGAAATAGATACGCTGCCCGATTGATTTTGGGTTCTGTAACAACTGTCGTGGTTCTGCCCGACGTAGTTGTTGGAATGCCGTCTCGGGGAGGGTATCATTAATATTTTCAAAGGGTTATGGTACTAACCAATGTACATTTGTATAAATTATAGATTATATCCAGGAAACCCTTACGAGAAGCCTAAGATAGCAATGTGAGTAATCTCCTTTTTGTTAACAGTTTTTACAAAACCTTAACTATTTTACAATGCAATTTAGCAGTGATTGAGTCTTTGTAGTTCTTCAATTACTGCCGGTATGTTGGGGTTTTGTATACAAAATTTACTACACTGTGAGTAGTAAGTCAAGGTTGACAGTACGTTACCAGTGGACAATGAGTTAGCCAATGTGTAATATGACCCACAAGTCAGTGGATTGATAGTACCAAATGGAGTAATTGTGTAGACATAAACAATGTGATCGCTCTCAATACTGTTTTAATTGATAAAATGTTTCTTGATTAAACTGGGATTCACTCACCAGTATTTCCGACTGACAAATGTTTTTAAAACGAGTTTCAGGTAACCCAATGTGACAGCCAATTAGTAAAAAGTCAGCTGGAGAGCACTAAAGGCTTGGGAAAATGTGGCTATAAAAGTTACCTAATAAACGATGTTTTAAATTCAATAAAATAGAGTTTATCTCTATAAATGTATTGTAATAAGAAACTTGGGTTTTGCCCATGTCATTATTAATATCAAATATGGTGGTTTTACTCTGATAAACATTTCCTAACTACGGTTCTGATGAAAAATTCCGCTGCCAAATTAGACACTACGCGATACCACCGAAACTGGCTCGCGGCCGCCCGTTCCCGGGAGTAAGGGATCGGGGGTGGCGACAATTGCGTATCATGTGATTAACTATATTAAATATTATCTTGTGGTATTAATATGGGGTAAATGTTTAAAATTCAGATGGCCGACGAAGAGAATCAAGGAAATCTGAATAATGATAACCAGAGTAACATTAACGTGGTTAATAAGAATCCAAGCATCAATAACAATGGAAACTAAATGGATAATAGTGTTGTTCAACACATACTGGCACAAGGAATCATAGATGCCATGCCATTTATTATTCAAACTATTCAAGAAGCGAATAATAAAAGTAAGCATAGCAGTAAGCGACCCATCGAACCCGAAAACAACGTGAACAATGAACATGTACTTCAAATGCCCATTCCTAAAAGAAGAAGAACCGTGTCTTACGGTTGTTCTTATAAAGAATTTTGGTCTTGTAAACCAATGGAATTCTCGAGCAATGAAGGGGCCATTGCAACCTTACGCTGGATAGAGAAGACTGAGGCAGTCTTAAGAATTAGCAAGTGTGCTGAAGAAGATAAGATATTGTTTGCTTCCAATTTGTTTAAGAATTCAGCACTAGAATGGTGGAACACTATCCTCCAAACAAGAGGAAGTGATAGAACCTACAATATGGAATGGGACGAATTTAAGAACAAGGTAGAAATGAAATTCTGCCCACCCAATGAGAAGGAACAGATAGCAAACAAATTCCTAAACCTTAGAATGACTGGTGTGGATAGTAAGGGATACACTAAAATATTCTTCGAATATGCTAGAATAGTGCCAACTTTTGCTTCACCTGAACCAGTGTTAATCTCCCGTTATATCTGGGGATTAATCGGTGAGATAAGACACGTAGTCAAGGAAGCTAGACCTCAAACCATAGAAGAAGCTGTAGAACTAGCAAATACCTTGACAGATGAATTAGTTCGTACCCGAGATGAGGATCAAAGGAGGAACCTAACCCAGAAGCTCACACAAGAATTTCGTTCTAACAGTAGGAGAAATATAGGTTCTACCTCTACACCTTACTGTAAGAATTGCAAAAGAAAGCATTCAGGAAGATGCTCTAAATACTGTAACTTTTGCAAAATATCGGGACACAAGGAAGAGAACTGTAGGAAGAAAGCTAATAACAAGATATGTTACAACTGCGGAGAACAAGGTCATATTAAGCTTAATTGTCCAAAATTAGCTCCAGCTACAAACAACAAGAATACTCAAAATGCTAGAGCATTTATTTTAACTGCAGATGAAGCCAAGATGAATCCAGATGTCATAGCTGGTACGTTTTTAGTTAATGATATTTTTGCTAAATTATTATTTGACTCTGGTGCAAACGACAATTTTATTAATACATCATTTTGCAAATTTCTAAATCAGGCATTAACTAAACTACCACAAGAATGTGTAGTAAAGACAGCTAATGGAGAAACCGTTAGGATTTATGAAATCTTGCAGGGAGCAAGAATAGAAATTTTAAATCAGAAATTTATTGCAAATCTTTATCCCATGAATCTGGCAGGATTCGATGTTGTTTTAGGAATGGATTGGTTAATAGCCAATAGAGCCAATATTTTATGTGATCAAAAGTCAATTCAAGTAAATGCACCAATAGGTAAAACGATCACAATTAAAGGAGATAAACCAAATAGATCCACAAAATTCATCTCTGTAATGAAAACTGCAAGTTATATAAGAAAAGGTTCTATAGTGTATTTGATTTCTATAATCACTAACACTAAAGGAAAGGATTTAAAAGATATTCCAGTAGTATCTCAGTTTTCAGATGTTTTTCCAGGACTGCCACCAGATAGAAAAGTTGAATTCAGGATCCATTTGATACCAGGAACGGCACCGATTGCCAAAGCACCTTACCGTTTGGCACCCGCAGAAATGCAGGAATTAAAAAAACAATTAGATGAATTGTTGGAAAAAGGATTTATACAGCCAAGTTCGTCGCCATGGGGAGCGCCGATACTGTTTGTTAAAAAGAAGGACGGATCAATGCGTATGTGCATTGACTACCGTGAATTGAACAAAGTCACGATTAAGAATCGGTACCCATTACCGAGAATCGATGATCTGTTTGATCAACTGCAAGGAGCTCAATTTTTCTCAAAAATCGATTTAAGGTCAGGATATCATCAATTAAAGGTACAGGAAGAATACATTCCTAAAACCGCATTCAGAACAAGGTATGGTCATTATGAATTTACTGTCATGCCATTTGGTTTAACCAACGCCCCAGCTGCATTTATGGACATGATGAACCGAATATGTAAGCCATATTTGGAAAAATTCATAATTGTCTTTATAGATGATATTATCATTTATTCTAAGAATAAAGAGGATCATGCAAAGCATTTGCACGCACTTTTAAGTTTATTAAGAAAGGAAAAGCTTTATGCTAAATTTTCTAAGTGCGAATTTTGGTTAGAACAGGTACAATTTCTTGGACACTTAGTCAATCATGAAGGAATTCACGTGGATCCCATCAAGATCGAGACAACTACTAAATGGAAAACCCCTGAGTCGCCAACTGAGGTTAGAAGTTTCCTAGGATTGGCCGGTTATTATAGAAGATTTATTCAAGATTTTTCTAGAATAGCCATTCCCTTAACTAAGCTAACCTGTAAATCTGTTAAGTTTGAATGGGGATTAAAACAAGAAGAAGCTTTTAGAATTCTTAAGCAAAGGTTAACCTATACACCCATATTAGCGTTACCAGAAGGAACTGAAGACTTTGTAGTATATTGTGACGCTTCCAAATTAGGTTATGGATGCGTGTTGATGCAACGACAAAAGGTTATAGCTTACGCATCTAGACAACTTAAGAATCATGAAGAGAATTATTCAACCCATGATTTAGAATTAGGAGCTATAATTTTTGCTCTTAAGATTTGGAGACATTACCTTTATGGTAATAAGTTTACCATATTCACTGATCGTAAGAGTTTAAGGTATATTTTCAAGCAAAAGGAATTGAATATGAGACAAAGACGCTGGATGGAAATGCTTAGTGATTATGATTGTGATATCCAGTATCATGAAGGAAAAGCAAATGTAGTAGCAGATGCTTTAAGTTGAAAGTATCATGAAAAACCAAAAAGGGTACGTTCTCTTAAATTAAATCTGCAAGTAGATTTAAATAATCAAATAAGAGAAGCACAAAAATTAAAAGGAATGTTAAAAGAGTTAGAACAAGGAACAGACGGAATTTGGAGATTCCATGAAAAGAGAATGTGGATACCTAAATTAAGAAACCTACATTATAATATTTTAGAAGAAGCCCATAAATCTAAGTATACGATGCATCCAGGAAATGATAAAATGTACCAGGATTTAAGGAAAAATTTTTGATGGATAAGAATGAAAAAGGACATAGCAGCCTATGTTTCTAAATGTTTAACTTGTTCACAAGTTAAAGCTGAACACCAGAAACCCTCAGGATTGTTACAACAGTTAGAAATGCTAGTGTGGAAATGGGAATTGATAACAATGGATTTTGTTACTAAATTACCCAAAACAAAGAAAGTAAATGATACAATCTGGGTGATTGTAGATAGACTAACCAAGTCAGCTCATTTCCTATCAATGAAGGAAACTTTCAGTATGGAACAGTGAGCCAAATTTTATGTAAATGAAATTGTTTCTTTACATGGAATTCCTTTATCAATTGTTTCTGATAGGGATAGCCGTTTTACCTCTCATTTTTGGTCAAGTTTCCAAAAGGCAATGGGAACCAAGTTAAAACTAAGCACAGCTTATCATCCTCAAACAAACGGACAAAGCGAAAGAACGATTCAGACGATGGAAGACATGCTTAGAGCTTGTGTAATTGATTTCGGAGGTAATTGGGACGATCATTTACCTTTAATAGAATTTTCTTATAATAATAGTTATCACACAAGTATCAATGCTGCACCATTCGAAGCACTTTATGGACGTAAGTGCCGAACCCCAGTCTGTTGGGCAGAAATTGGGGAAAAGCAACTGTCTGGACCTGAGATAGTGCAAGAAACAACTGATAAGATTAGTCAAGTCAAGGAACGACTGAAAGCAGCACGTGATCGACAAAAGAGCTATGCTGATAACCGACACAAACCATTGGAATTTCAAATAGGAGATAAAGTATTATTAAAGGTCTCTCCTTGGAAAGGAGTAGTAAGATTCATCAAACGTAGAAAGCTAAGTCCCAGGTATATTGGACCTTTTGAGATTATTAAAAGAATAGGACCTGTAGCCTATCAGCTACAACTGCCAGAGGAAATGGCAGGAATACATGATGTGTTTCATGTATCTAATCTCAAGAAATGTTTAGCTGATGAATCACTGATAGTACCTCTTAAAGATATAGAGGTAAATGAACAACTCAAGTTTGTAGAAAGGCCTCTACAGATTAAAGACAGGAAAGTCAAGAATCTCAAGCACAAGAGATTAGTTCTGGTCAAAGTGAAGTGTCACTCCAAAAGAGGACCTGAGTACACATGGGAACTCGAATCTGAAATGCAAAGAAAATATCCGCACTTATTCCATTAGATCTCGCGGACGAGCTCTAAAACAAGGTGGGGAGAATGTAACAACCCTCAGTAAAACCGATGACACTATCGAATATTTCTGATACATTAGTATATGTTAAAATGTCCCAATATGTCTTTAAATACACCTAGTATGTGAAAACCGAGCCCAAAATACAGTATAGCATTTAAAATAAAAATTTAAAATCTAAATATTAAGTTAAGGCGGGCCGCGTAGACCCACCCCAACCATTTACGCGGGTGGTATCAAGGTGGATACCTGATTTCGTTTGATTACTTAAGTCCAGACGGGCCGCGTAGACCCCATCTCAATCTAACGCGGGCCGCGAGAGATCGATAACAAGGCAACACCCTAGGCAGACACGTGTCATCATCGTGTCGAGCCTAGTAGATGACCGGGACAAGCTACTCTGTTGACCAGGGTTGACGCGGGCCGCGTAAGCGACCCTTATCTTTCACGCGGGCCGCGTGAGAGTCCAATTCAGCAACTATATAAAGGAGGCCTCGGGTTTCAATTCAGTTCGTTCATTTCTCAAATCTCAAATCACAATTTCTGTAGTAGAGTTATAATACGCGGGTATTATATCCCCCTAATTAGCGAGGTTCTGCTCCGTTGTAAGTATTATAAACCCATTTTCATAGTAGATACGATGCCCGATTGATTTAGGGTTCCGTAACAACTGTCGTGGTTATGCCCGACGTAGTTGTTGGAATGCCGTCTCGGGGAGGGTATCATTAATAATTTCAAAGGGTTGTGATACTAACCTAGGTACATTTGTGTAAATTATAGATTATTCCCATGAAACCCTTACGCGAAGTCTAAGATAGCAATGTGAGTTTATCCTCTTTTTGTTAACCTTTTTGGAATGTTTTACAAAACCTTAAATGTTTTACAATGTGATTAAGCAGTGATTGAGTCTTTGTAGTTCTTCAATTACTGCCGGTATGTTGGGGTTTTGTATACAAAATTTACTACCTTGTGAGTAGTAAGTCGGGGATGACAGTACGTTACCATTGGACAACGAGTTAGCCAATGTGTAATATGACCCACAAGTCAGGATTGACAGTACTGAATGAGTAATTGTGTAGAAATAAACAATGTGATCGCTCTCAATACTGTTTTAATTGATAAAATGTTTCTTGATTAAACTGGGATTCACTCACCAGTATTTCCCACTGACAAATGGTTTTAAAACACGTTTCAGGTAACACAATGTGACAGCCAATTAGTAAAAAGCCAGCTGGAGAGCACTGAAGGCTTGGGAAAAATGTGGCTATAAAAGTTACCTAATAAATGATGTTTTAAATTCAATAAAATAGGGTTTATCCCTATAAATGTATTGTAATAAGAAACTTGGGTTTTACCCATGTGATTATTAATATCAAATATGGTGGTTTTACTTTGATAAAACATTTCCTAACTACGGTCCTGATGTAAATTCCGCTGCCAAATTAACTAACCTGATACCACCGAAATTCTGAGTTCGCGTCCGCCCGTTCCCGGGGATCGGGGGTTGCGACAAAAGAGTTGGCCGGTCGAGTGGCAGCCCGGTCGAACAGCTGGCCGATCGAGCGGCAGCTCGATCTATCGGCTGGTCGATTGGCTGGTCACTTGGTCGATCAGTCACTTGGTTCGAGTGTTCGGTGCGACGAGTTTTGCCATTTCGATTGCGATTGCGAGCGTTGCGATGCGATAGAATTTCCTAGTCAAATTACTTTTAATCCCAACTACTATATCAACATACAAACATCCTTAATTCGTACTCGTTTAGCGTTTGCGATTCGATTGCGATTGAGTTCGATTGCGTTTCGATTGATTACCACACATAACATACATAAACATGCACAAGTAACACATAAGGCACACTCACACATATAACAATAACCAAAATGCGTATTTCGAGTTGCGAGTGCGATAGCGATAAAGCTATTAAACACGCGATAAATAGCGATTACTATGCGATTATTAATAGGTACTCCACATAATACAACTAAAGCGATAAAAAGATAGAGTAACTACAAGTCAAAGAAGTCAAAACAGGAATTGAGCAAGGAGAGACAGATCGCAATTAGCAATCTTTTCTTCCTTTGACTTCAATCTTGACTTTGACTTTCAAAACACGGGGTGTTACATGGTCCACTAGTCTCGTCGAGTAGGGTTAATCCCTTCTTTCCTCGATCAATGGCCGGGTCGTCCTCTAATCCGTCCCCTGCACAAGGAAAAACACCGTGACTCGTAACAAAGAGGATGGGGTGGGGGTTACTCCTTGTTACCACTCTCCGGCGTGAGAATAAGTATTTGTTTGAGAGCAAAGTGTGTGTTTAAGTAGTATGAGTGAGAGAGCATATTAGCGTTACCTCAAACCTGGTTCGGGATGGGTATTTATAGCTGAAGAGCGAAGGAGGGGAGCCAAGAGGCTAGACTGACAACGAGTAGCCCTTTCGTTGGTGTGTCATGAGCGCATGTCACAAGGGTGTTGGACGCATGCGGAGGTGCTGCCACGTCCTGCTGCGGTTGTCAGTTTGTCTACTAGCTTTATGCATGTGGGCTGGGCAGCTGATCGTTGTCAGTGCCCGGGTGTGCCACTTGCTGGTTCAGTCACTGAAGTCAAAGTGTCAGTTCCACTTGTATCGACAACAGGATGTGGTTCTGGACCGCATCGCTATGTGCGGTAACCACAGTGATTACCGTATCCCTTGTTGTGACGAAAACACCCGTTTTCATACACAAGGTAAGTCTTCTCATCTTTTCCCGAGTGGGAAAGCAAACCGGGTTCGCGCGTGCCCGCACGAACGCATGTGAATCTTTGTTAGTAGGGGTAACGAGCCGAGTAAATGGTCCCTCGCGAGTAAGCTTGGTGCAAGATTTAGGACCATACCCCTTCACATATAATAGTCGGTTAGGCCTATAATTAATTTGTTAGATTATCATATATCTTTTGGTTTTCAGTTTTTTGAATACATAGAAAATTTTGTTCTCCAACATCGTATTGTTCTCACCAGAATAGAGTAGGGATGGCAAAAATACCCTAGCCTGGCGGGTTTAATCGAAACCCGAAGCATTCGGGACGGACATACTCGATACCCGACGGGTCTTGGGCCGAGTATAGGTATGGAAAAAAATTATTTCGCGGGTATGGGATGGATATGAGATTAGATGATACCCGACCAAATTATCCAAAACTATATACCCATTTACCCGATACTTCTACCCGAAAACTTTTAATTTTTATATTTATTTTCTTTTAACTATAATTTGGTAATGTTTCATATTTATATGCTATGAAATACAAAATAATTTTTTTTTAGATTAATATTATAATCTATTTACATTTTTAAATATATCAAATATTATTATGGTAATGATGATATGTATGCTATTTATCATAATTTAGTATATTATATAGATTTTTAAAACATTAAATTATCAAGGAAAGTAAAAAATATATTTTTTAACGGCAAGGGATGACGTGTAAACCACCGTGATACCAGACGTTGTGGCCAAGGTTGACTACCGACCACCGCTAGCCCCTTGGCTCTCCCCACATGCGCGGAAATCCGACCTCCACCAGCCAGAAGGCACGACAGTGGAATAATCGGTAAAACCTTGCCTCCCATCCAAGTCGAACCGGCGCCACCCGTATTCGCTTTTCACCTGGATGCCGCAGAAAATAGTGAGAAGAGTGGGCGTCGAACCTGGGTCACAAGGAACACCAATTCTTTCCCCAACCACTCCACCAATACCTCATTGTATATACATGAAAATCGAAACGAGTATACCCGATACCCGACGGATAATAGGCCGGGTATGTGACAAGATTTTACAATCGGGTATGGGTATGAGATTAGCCCTACCCAACCCAACCCATACCCGACCCATTGCCAATAGAGGGGCAAGCTACGCTAACAATCTATTGTGTTCACGCTTTATACGGGTTCTACCAATTTGTCTCGAGACATCTATTAACAAGTTTTCTGTGATGTTCGCTCTACTTAAACAAAAGTGAGAATTACTCGATGAAGATTAAAGAAAAGTAGTTAGCTGAATTACTTTGGATTCTTAATGTAGTTAGTTGAATTCCCCTGTTCATATTTAATCAAAGACCAACAACGTTAATAATGGTTATACATTTAGAATTCGCACTATACAACGTTGGTTATACATTAAGCAGTTACCCATTGATATCATTATAACTTATAAGCATAACTTTTTTTTTATCGTGAATACTTTTATTGAGGTTTTAACTCCGAAAAATTTTAGTTTGCGATGCAATTCGCATACTCGCCACAACTTGACTTGTAGATGCAATAAAGTAAGGATTTTCACATTGAAGCAACAGGTATCCATCAACAATGAACAGTGTTCATTCAAATATAACAATAACATTTTTCTCTCTTCTCCACTTAGAACCACTTCTTATAATATAAACAACATCCTCACATAATTTGGTGAATGGGATGTGAACGCTCTGAGAGATGGTTATTTAGACTAGTGGGTATGGAGAGCCTCATCCCCAAGGGGATGCCACGTCAGCGCCACGTAGGAGGGGCTTGGAGGGGATGGACCTAGGGGTGGGGGATGAACCCCTTTATATATATATATATATATGTATGTATGTATGTATGTATAGATGTGTGTGTGTGAGGAGAGAGGAATGAGGCCCGGCGAGATCGGCTGGTGGGAGAAGGATGGGACGAGCCGGAGGAGTGGGGGGCTGTGTGGGGGACCGGCGCCGGGCCTCAGCCGCCCCCGTACCCTCTAGTCTTAATAGTTAGTTAGATCATTCGTTGAGAGATTGTTGTGCTATGTCCACTAAAAACGTCTTACTCACTAATGGTTAACTTTTCTACCGTTATGATACCTCATAGTTCAAAAAACTAACGCATATTTTTGGTTGTTCAAGTCACAAAATAAAACAAAAACGACATTTCACCTTCTAATCAATACCTCTGCCTCCCTAACCCCACCACAAAGCAAAGAATAGGACTTGCTAACCCACATTCTAGAGACAAAAAGTTGATTACTAATTTCAACTATTTTTTAGGCTAAAAAGGATAAAAACATTATGCAAAGTTGCTTCCCAAACAAAAAAAGTACCAAATCGGTTTTACAAGAAACACACCTCCAGTTGGATGCCACAAAAGTGAGTATTTTTAGGGTTAGGTGAAACAAATAATTGTCCTTTTACTGTTAGTACCTAGCAATGGAGAAAACACACCAAACACCCACCCAAAAGTCACACTAAAAGTAAAAAGTGGTAGTTATTCATAAAAATGATTTTTTTATAAATAACTACTTTTTAATAAAGTCTGAAAATAATATGATCACCAAGTTCAAAACGTTAGCTACTTGATACTGACTACTGCAGTTATTGTTGCTTATGGTCACACCATTACTGTAATTTAAATAAAACCCTCAGAACCTCATTGCACTCTCTCTACTTTCTAAACCATTAGGGTGTAAGGGGCACTCATCTAAGTGGGGAGTGACCTCTCTTACCTACAGCCAATCATCACGTGTCACGTCAACTCCCCACTTAACTCCCCTCACACCCTCAATTTGATGGCGGAACTCCTCTCTTGGGGACTTGGTTTTATTTTTTTTATATAAATATTTTTGTTCTTCATCCTCCTACAAAATCACAAGGAAAAAAAAAAAACTCAAAAATATACAACCCCGCACACGGTGAATGATACCCGCTCCCCACTCCCCGATTTGGGTCACCGAGGGGTCGGCGGCGGTGTTCCCGATCGGGGAGTACACTCACCGCACCCCTCCCCGCAGACGCCCCGGACACCCTTAGGGTGAAGGGAGTGGTTACATATTTGGAATAGGTAAACTCTTTATTTACCCAGTCAAACAGTGTCACGTCAATTTAACTATTTTGTTTACCTATTGCTTAAAAACGTTGGCGGTGGTTTATCTAGTGGAGTTTTGGTAAACTATTTAAAAAAAGGAAAAAAAATGTGTGATTGGTTGAGAACGCATGGACCCCACCACAAACCCATCTCTCTCTCCCCTTCCCTCCGTCTCCCCGACTCGGTGAACCTTCACCGATTTTGGCCACCAATTCGGTAACATTTGATCGGTAAACTTATTGGCGGTGGATGGGGGTGGGTACCGAGTGGGTTTACCGCCCCCACTCCATTCACCCTTATTTTCATCTCTTTTAATGTCTTTATCAAATACTTACATTTACAGTTGTGTAAAAATATAAACTAACATAAGTTTATGTGCTCTTAGTCTTATAAAAATGTATAAAGATATAACTTGTATGTTACTAAAAGTGTATATATTGATTTGTTATATCTTAATTACTCAAGCAAGAAAAAAGAATGATTCTAACAAATTTATTCTTTATATTTATCATTTTGAACTTTCATATCACGACCATCCGACCTTACGTCTTGACCACAACGTCCGAAGTAAGGAGATGAAGGATATGGTTCATCGTCCACCGGTGATAGGAATTCCTCACCCGGGTCGGTTTCGTACCCTTCAGCCCAGCTGGGTATGACTTGTTTGGACGGAGGTTTGTGGGTGGAAAGTAAGGGGTGATGAGTTTGTGTTGAAGTTTGTTTGACTCCCCCAAGTCGTAGACGATCAAATTGCAGTTGAGCCATAGTGTAGTCATACACCAAGTTTTGTTACCTCATCTGTTAGAGGATTTGGATCATCAGACTCAAACTCTTCCGGATGTGGTGGTTTGAAGTCGAGAAGGGTAGACTGCCGCAGGTGAAAGGTTTGCGAGACGAGGATTTAAACGGAGTGATTGCCTAGGCCTTGAAGGGTAGACTGCCGCCGGTGGAGGGTTTGAAGGAGCAACGCAACGTCAGCGTTAGAAAGTCAACGAGACGATCGTCTGATGTTCGATGGTCCGGCTGCACCACTTGATTATTGTCACACCCCCAAAATCCACCTGCGGAATACTACCGCTTGGAGGCGTGACTGACCAGGATCCAGCCACCAATCATATTGAACAAGCATATGAGTAATTATAAAGTCCAGCCAATACAATTGGTGTCCAAACAAAACATAGTTTAAGTTGCAAGCGGAAGCATAAAGTTTAAAACCAAAACATAAGTTTAATTGTTTCAAAGTTTAACATGGCACACAGCTGTCCATGTCCCACAACGACTCTCTTCCATGCAAGCTCCAGCTAAGCACCTATTGACCTGCAAAGCATGTAGTAACGAGTCAACAACAAGTTGAGTGAGTTCACAGTTGGGTGTTCGTTTTAAGTTGTTTCGAAAACAGTTTCTTTTATCTGGCATCCTGCCGTGGGGGTTACCCCATAGTTGAAAAACGTGACTTGTTTATTCCCGGTTACTCTGGCACTCCGGCCGTGGGGGCTACCCCATGTTAGTTATCTGGCATTTCGTCTGTGGGGGCTACCCCATGTATATACTAGACTCGTTACCATATCGACTGCTGACTGTAGTCATGTTTATGTGCCCTGAAACTGTCAATGTCTATCATCATTGACGTGCCCCAGATCCATTAGTTCACGCCCGTCCTCTGCGGCACGGTGTGAGGTTTGTCAGACCTAAATAGCGCTATCTAACTAATGACCCGCTCGCCATTGGCCCGGCGATTAAGTCGATACAAAAATGAGGGACTTCGTGATAGAGTTTTGGTCTAGTACGAGTTTATCTGTCCATGAGGACGAGGAAATTACATTCCTGAATCAATACCGTCCTACCCAAGAAAGGACGAGGAATCCACGTTCCTTAACCCCATTCCCAACCCAGGGAATCCCATGCTTTGTAAAGGGTGTGAACTCACCTTGGTTTGCTCGGCAGATACACAGAAAGGTAAATCAAGCTCTATTGTGGTCAACCACGTCCTAACATAGTTGTACCATACAAGTCAGGTTCGTATTTAGGTAGTGCACGCATGTTCTACACGTATTGTACTCAAGTAACGATCATGGCATACATGTCTAGCATGGCAGTTCAACAACAGTTCGTAACAAGTTCCATAGTAACATTCACGTAACAACCGAAGTATAAGTGTGCGGCCCAACTACTAAGGCCCATGGCAGTGTGCAAGTCCAAACAGCGTGCACATGTATATGGTCTCGAGTCGAGACTGTGCGGTCTCGAGTTGTAGCCTACAAGTTCTCGAGTCGCAACTGAGGAGGTCTCGGGTCATGCATGTATTGGTCTCGAGTCGCAACCGGACTCACAACCATGGTCTCGAGTCATGATGTTTGTGTGCTGATAAAGTATGGTCTCGAGTCGAGACTAGGGGTTCTCGACTCGCAACCTGTGTCGCAACCGTGTTCTCGAGCTGTCTCCGATAAGGTCTCGAGTCGAGACAGAAGGTCTCGACAGGCACACCTGCTAAATGTCAGCGCATGTACTAACCAATAGAATTTGGATTTCATGATTTGGTGTACTATCCAATGAGGTCTCACAAACATGTTTATTTGTCTAACAATTGATAAAAATGGATCAAACAACTAATTTTCAAATATTCAAGACACATTCATAACATGTTCATGTTGTTCTTCATATTATTCAAGTATTCATATCCTCATTCAAACACATTTTGCATTTTACGGACAAGAGTTATAACACCTAAACTAGATATCAAGATCATCTTGTAACAAAACATTTGTTCTATAACCTCATAAATCGGATGATCCTTATCATTCTTTTATCACACAAAAATCTATACTTTTTACTAAAGAAGTCATGTTCATCATCAATGTTGTAACTAAGCATGTATTGTCTAACCACCAAGAACTCATTAAATCCACCAACACCTTTGTCATATTCAAACAATAGCCACGGTGCATATTATCGCATAATAAATACCCTAATCATGTATAAGACTTAACAAGCAAACATATTATCATATGACTTCATCATACATAACTATCAACCGAAACATATCATTTTCAACCGAAATATCACACATAACATAAGTCACTAACCGGTTAGGTTTTCAAGGGAGATCTTAAGCTTGAACCGTGAGCTCTTGTGCTGCCGGTTGGATTCGAGAGAAGGATGAGAGGGGAGGTGATGTTTGATCTTTAGGGTTTAAGGTTTTCTAGAGAGAGAGAGTAGGGGAGTGTGTGTGTTGTCCAAAGATGGTAGTGTTGGCTAACAACAAGGTTATATACTAGCTTCAAGATGATGCACCCTAATGGGTTTCGGATGGGTTAAATGAGGTGCACGGCCCAACCGGCCCAACTGTTTCCTGTTCACTCGAGACCGCATGGTCTCGAGTCGGGTCCTTGTGCCTCGGGTCATATAATACACGCATACATACAAGCACAACACAAAATCACATAATTTCACTTATATCATTCATCAAACCAACAAGTCAATTAGTCACATAACGTTTAAGTATGTTACATCAAGATGCAACGAAGGGTTCTAAATATCGAGTTGTCACATCATCCCCAAGTTGAAAGAAATTTCGTCCCGAAATTTGGTAAGTACTCACTGAGGAAGCTAGTTAAGTTGTATGGTTTTCACTGGTTTTCCTGGGGTGTCACAATTATAATCGCCACCCGTATCTTCGAATTAGTTTATTATTTGCAGTGAATTGTGAAGTGAGATGTGTAAATGTGGAAAAAGATGTTGTATTTATAGGGACGGGAAAAAAGCCGCTTGAAACTAGTTGTTAGAAAAAAGTAGCTAAAACAGTAACCATTTGAAAAAAAAAAAAGAGCTATTGGAACAGTAAGCATTTGAAAACAATAGTCGTTAGAACAGTAACCATCTGAAAATAATAAATAAATAATATAAACATTTTTATTAACAAATATTTAAATTTAATAAATAATTATTGTTATATAATATATAAATGAAAAATATATTCTATTAACATACAGAGCTAAATATCACTTTAGTCTTTGTGATTTGGGTCATTTTGGCAGTTTAGTCTAAAGGTTTATTTTTTCACCTGTGGATCCAAAAAGGTTTCACCGTTGTCATTTTAGTCCACTGCGTTAACTTTATCCATTTTTTCTGTTAACGAGAAGGGCAATTCGGCCATCTAAAATGACTGAATTGTCCTTCTCATTAACAGAAATAATGGAGGAAGTTAACCTTGTGGACTGAAATGGCAACGATGAAACCTTTTTGGACCCACGGGTGAAAAATAAAACATTTAGACTAAACTGTTAAAATAACCTAAATCACATGAACTAAAATGACATTTAACTCTAACATAAAAGAATACATTATTATTTATTGATTTATAAATGGAATATATACATTATAAATAGTTTAAGTAAAAGAGTTAAATGCCATTTTAGTCCCTGTTGTTGGGGCCATTTTGTCATTTTAGTCCAAAGTTTTCATTTTTCGTCTGTGGGTCCAAAAATGTTTCATCTTTGCCATTTTAGTCCACTGGGTTAACTTTATCCATTTTTTATGTTAACGGGAAGGGCAATTCGGTAATTTTCTATGTAATTCTGTTAACTAGAAGGGCAATTCGGCCATATAAAATGACCGAATTGCCCTTCTCGTTAATAGAAAAAATGGATGAAGTTAACCCAGTAGACTAAAATGGCAACGCTGAAACCTTTTTGGACCCACAGGCGAAAAATGAAACATTTGGACTAAACTGGCAAAATGACACAAACCACAGGCACTAAAATAGCATTTAACTCTAAATAAAATGAAAAGTAGGTGATGATGTGAAAGTTTGAAATGGTTTAGTGTTGTGGGAAAAATGAAGTTTGGAATGATGGTGGTTTGGGTTAATGTATAGCATACTAGTTAGACAATTTAGATTTTGTACTACCTTCAGCGTTGTAAGTATAAAAACTGTTAGACTGTGGGGTGTCAGGGGCTTGGGTTGCGGGCATGGCTTGACAAGTGGTAGCTGTGGGATCCACAAGGTGTGGTGTGGCGTGACAGGGCTTGGGTTGGGTGTGGTTTGGCGTGGCTTCGGATGGCGTGGCTTGCCATGTATAATTTGTTAGTTTTTTTAACTATTTAAAATTTCATTTAACTAAAATAGAAGATTACATATGATTTTTTAAAGACTACTAATAAAATTAAGAAAAAACTACATAAAAAAACTACACAAAATAAATAAAAAAGATTAAAAAGTTCATGATTTATCCATTAAAAAGATCAAATAGGAAGTTTATTTTGGCTAGGAAGTATAGGAAGCAATAGGATTAGGACATGTGGCAACATTTAAAATAAAAAAAAAGGGTATTTTAGTCAATCCAACCCTTTTCTTCTTTCTTTTCAAAACCCAGTAACTTCAAAACCCACCATTTTCAAAACCCACCATCTTCAACCATTTCTTCACTTTCTATCTCAATAATCACTACATTATATTGCGATTTTCATCACCAATCAATAATTCAAACACCCGATCAACGTGTTCTTCAGCTTTTTTTGAAGAAAACCCAGTTTAATTTCATACAAAATCTTGTGTTTTTCCGGTGATTTTGAAGATAATCACTCGATCCATTCGATTCGAGCGCTGATAAGTGTTTCAATCATTCAAAAATCGTCAATTGTTGAAGAAATCACACTCGATCCATGTAAGAAATTATTTAATTTCATTTTTACGATATGGGTTTTTGATTTAGTCATTGCGTTTTACGATCTAGGCGGGGGTCCGGGGGCAGCGCCCCTGGTAGCGGGGTCCCAGGGGCGGCAGCCCCTGGCGGGGTCCAAGGGGCAGAGCCCCTGGATGGGGTTGACAGCACAAACAATTAAATTGCTGTAATAAAAATGCATCAGAAAAATTATTTTTTTGTAAATTGCCTCTGGAAACTGCATTGGTCCAGACAGTTCACAGCACAGACAATTCACTTTCTTTGGTGTTTTCTGGCCATTGCGTTTTAGAAAAACACATTCTTGAAGTGTTTTTGGTGCATTGCGTTTTAGGTAAAACATTTTTTTAGGTGTTTTCAGTCCATTGCGTTTTATAGAGAACACTTTCTTTTGTTTTTTAGGCAATTGCGTTTTAGAATGAGTCATTTTTAAGTGTTTTCTTGCCATTGCGTTTTACAAATAAGACATTTCTTTGTGTTTTTTGTGCATTGCGTTTTAGGTAAAACACTTTTTATGTGTTTTCAGTCCATTGCGTTTTAGAAAACAGACATTTTAAGTGTTTTCTGGCCATTGCGTTTTACAAATAAGACATTTCTTTGTGTTTTTGGTGCATTGCGTTTTACAAATAAGTCATTTATTTGTGTTTTTAGTGCATTGCGTTTTAGAAAAATGTCATTTTTTAGGTTTTTTTTCATTGCGTTTTACGTAACTGAGGGTTTTTCTATTGCGTTTTACGCAACTGGGTTTTAAATTTTTTTTTAAATATAGCAATAGTATACTCGTTTTAAAGATAAAAAAACGCTCGTTTTTTTGGTGCAATTTTTATAAAAAAATAATGTCGTATGAAAGAGTTATTAACGTTTAAAAAATGAGGGGGAATTGGAGGAGAGAGAAACTATTGGTTTGGATTGACTAGAATGCCTCTAAACAAACTCACGCGCCTCTTTTTTTTCTTTTCAATTTCCCTGATTTAATCTTAGCCCTTGATTAACTAAATGGATGGTAAGATCACTTCCTAGCCTTCCTAGCCAAATTAACTTCCTATTGTATCTCCACCCAAAAACAATCAACGCTTCTGTGCTAGCTTAGCTATATTTTTCCGAAATTTACAAATTTATGTGGATTTATACCAACCGATGGTAATCCCAAAATATAGTTAGAATGTGACCATAGAATCATAAAGAGTTATTAAATGCTAATAAATATGCTTAATGGCTGCTTTTAAATTCATTTAATGATTATATAAACAATTTTTTAACGGCAAATTTGGATCACTGACAGATCACTAGAGTATCATCGTGCCACTAGCGGAACCACACGATCATATCCATCTCCACTAGGCATAATGCCTATATACCAATTCAGAAGAAAACCCAATAAATATAGGAAAAACTCCATTGTGGGAAACGAACCCAGGACCTATTGGTCCTAAAGTCTTATCCCACCCCTAGATGCCACTAGGCTATAAAGCAATGGACATATAAACAAATTGATTATGAGTTCGTCATTTTAGGTAGATGTAGAGTTGTACAAAAAACCGGTTTTAGAACCGAAACCGGGAAAAAAAAACCGAAACCGTTTTTTTATAACCGGTTTTACAACCGAACCGAACCGCCGGTTGTAGACCGATTAGGATTCTTGATCTGAAAAACCGGTTAATAACCTAAACCGGTTTTATAAAACCGGTTAAAAACGAGTTTTTTTTTTGGCAAAAACCGGTTAAAAATCTGTCCCAACCGGTTACACCGGTTATTGTTTTCGATTTGATAAACCGGTTAGTAACCGAAACCGGTTATAAAAAAAAACCGGTTTTTTTTAATGAACAAACCGGTTTGGTTAATAATCGGAACCGGTTTTTGAAAAAAAAAAAACGATTTGTACACCTCTAGGTAGATGTGAGCTATACCCAAAAAAATCCGGATAGTAAGTTAGAAACCAAACCGATAACAAATGCGTAAACGAATAATAAGGCCATATGGGGGGGGGGGGGGGGGGCACCCATCACAACCGTCACACAACATTTTTATCACACCTAGTTACTATTTGACACCTTGATTGTTCATACTCCATCAAATTTCACTCGTCACAACCCATCACATTCCTAAATAAATATCACACCCAATCACAATTTAACATCTCATTTCACTCAAAGTCAAAACCACACACAACACACTCTACCACACTCATCACGACCGTGATAAATATTACTAGCGTGATGGGGCATCATCACCGGGTGCCCTGTCCCTCTAAAACAAATCATATGTTTGGTTACTAGATTCATTAAGAGAAAGCAAAATTGCAATAATAATTTATATTAAAATTCTACTTCTTATAAACAACCTGTCAAGGATCCCTAAATACCCTACTAGATGAGCAAAGACTAAGTAACTTTTATCAGTCGAAATATATAATTAACAATGATTTCCGTACAATTGTTACATTGTTTTTTTAAATTATGCAGATAATATGTATATACACCAGTGTTGTAAAAGTCGTTAGGCGGTCCCTAGTCGGCCGACTGGGGAGTTGGGAGTAATCGGAGTACTCGGAGAGTACTCGGAGAGTACTCGGGGAGTACGCGGACATGGTAAATATAAAGAAAATTAATTGTTATATATTATTTATGTGTTAAAATAAGCATAATTTATGTCAACTGAGTATAATTTAAAATGAAACATGTTTAAAGTTCAAATATTCTGAATACAAGTCCGACTAGTCTGAGTACAGGGCCGAGTAGTCCGAGTACAAGGCCGAGTAGGCCGATTTTGACCGAGTTTGACCGATTAAAAGTCAACAAACCACGTTGACCGCCTAGACCGACTAGGCCGACTACGTCCGACTAGGCGCCGACTTGGCCGACTAGGCACCGAGTACTCCCGAGTAATCCCGAGGCCGACTAATTGAGACCGCCTAGGAGGAAGTCGCCTCGGAAGGGGTCCGAGGACCGAGTACTCGCCGAGTACTCGGCCGAGTAATCCGACTTTTACAACACTGATACACACACATCATCTAAGATGTGGTTGAATACTATAGATTTATGTAAACATGTAGTTTGATGTTATTATTAGATTTAGAGCCTATTACATAAATTATGCAAATAATATAAATACACACACCATCTAAGATGTGGTTGAATACTATAGATTTTTATGTAAACATGTAGTTTGATATTATTAGAGCCCATTACATAAATATATGGATGTCAAATCTGGTAGTCATGTGATGTCATTGCCTAAGCCTGATGCATACACTATATTACTTCGCATCACTTTTCGAAAAAACACATTTTTTTGACACGCAATGCCCGTCATAAAAGGGCAATTATGACACACTAAAGCGTGTCATTGAATGGCTATATCCCAACTTATACATTTGATTCATTTGCACCTAATTCATTATCACTTGACTAAGGAAGTAGGTAAGAATTCGTTGTCACCTGAGCTTATTTTGTTTGTATGAGGAATAAAGTAAATGAGAAAATAGTAAAAAATGAAGTTTGAGAAGAGTTAAAAGACGTATGGAGAAAAATAAAAGATGATGTTTGTATGTGCAGTGTTATTTTTGTGTGTGGGGCAGGGAGATATAACATTCTAACCATTTGAAATATAGTCGTTTGAGTTTAAACTGTTTCAAATCAAATTATCAATTTTACAACTTCTTATATTTTTTAGAGTAAATTACAAAAATCGTCATTTATGTATGTCACTTATTGTAAACTGTGTCATTTGTCTTCAATAATTACAGAAAACATACTCGATGTTTCCAAACCCTTGCAAGTTATGTCCTTTAGCCCTAACTCAATTAATTTTTTGTGGTTAAATCTGACCAAATGAACCCCACATGAGGGTATTTTGATCATTTTACTCTCATGTGGGGTCCATTTGTTCAGATTTAACCACAAAAATGCCCACATGTGGGGTCAATTTGGTTAGATTTAACCACAAAAACTAATTGAGTTAGGACTAAAGGACATAAATTGCAAGGGTTTGCAAACATCGAGTACGTTTTCTGTAATTATTAAAGACAAAGGACACAGTTTGCAATAAGTGACATACATAAAGGACGATTTTTGTAATTTATTTTATTTTTTAAAATGAATAAAATTAAAGTTTATAAAGTCTTATATATTTGTTAATAAGTTTTCATAATAAAAGTATAAAACTTACAATTTATAATCATTTATAAAGTTTAATAAATACTTTTAACTTCATTAAACAATTTTTTAAATCACATATATAAATAAATAAACCCAATTTAAAAAGTGAAATAGTGGGAAAACTAATTAAAATAACCCACCCTTCGCCCACCCACACAATTCGCCCTCGTTCATCACTAACAAACGCCTTCCCATAGACGTGTTGTCAGGGCTGGTTCTGGAGGTGGGCGAGGAGGACAATCAGTCAGGACCCGTGATTTCGTAGGGCACGTAACTTTTAAAAAAATCCGATATTATATATATAAATTTTTTTATTAGCGTTTAGCCAAACAAATACTAACATAGGCTCACTTACAAAAAAATCATATGGCTTAGATTAGTTAGCCCATTGGGATTAGGTTAGTGAGCCCAATACCAAAATTATTTTAAAAACTAATAAAAAACAATACGTCCATGTTGGGCGGCAACTAGTGCCCTAGATATTGAAACGTCGTCTATAGCAGGATAGTAGGAGACCTGGTTCAAGGAGGAACTCACAGAGTCTGCACGCACAAAGTCTGCACTCTTTTGTTCTTAGGTATGATTTCCAATTTTATGATTAGTTGATTTATGATATAGAATCTTTTTTTGTCGATCAAGAATGCAAGGGGGCTTCACGAATCATTGATTAGTTATTAGCTTATTATTTTTTTACGATATGTCACTCATTCGAATAATATAATTTGTATTTTGTTAATTGTATTGTTTATCGAATGCTATATTTTTGTCAACGGTTCACGGTTGTATGAAAAACTAGTTTAAATTGTTTATTTTGTTAAGGCATAAGGACACATTTTTTCGAGCTCGAACAGGGTACATGAATTTTCAAGGTCAGTTCTGCACGTTGTAGGCCTAAGGCATGTGGGCATAAATAGTAAAATGTTTAAGATCGTCGCATGAAGTAGAAACCGTTTGTAATATTGTTTATTAATTAATGAGTAAATTACAAGTTTTGTTCTTTATGTTTACACTAAATTGCAGGCGGTGTCATTTGCCTTTAAAATTGACGGATTTTGTACTTTATGTTACAAAATCTTACACGTTACGTCCTTTAGCCCTAACCTAGTAAAATTTTAACGTTAAAGGTCGTATATGTCATTTCACTCTATAAAGACTATTTTATAAATAATATTAATGCTGGGAGCATTTTACACAAATAAGAAAAATACTCTACTCTCTCTCTCTCTCTCTCTCTCCACAACAATTTAGAACAAAACCCACTAAACAAGTAGAACAAGACCCACAAGACAATTGATTGACCCATTAAACAAAACTAGAAGAAGAAGAAGATGATGATAATAATGATGACGATGATTAACGATCAATATGATTCCCCCCCAACAAATAATATTCAAAATTCAGATAAATGTAGGTAATTTTACTAATGAATGTTGTTTGGATCTTTGAAAGCTTCTTGATTTTCTTGAAAATTGGGAGTTTTTTGGAATGTTTTGAGGAAGAAACCATAGGGACGCGGGTCTACTCGGATCCAAACGAGAACGGTGTTGCGAGTCTACTTGGCGGCAACAGATCTGTTCCGACAAATGATGTCGCGGGTTTACTTGGCGACAGTGGTGTTGTGGGTCTACTTGGATCCAAAAGAACCTACAAACGTATGGTTCTGACGAACGATGTTCAAGGGTTTCATTCTTTTTAAAGGATGTGTTGTTGACAATGATGAATTTTGGGCTGAAGAAGATAAGAGGATGCGTTGAAGAGTTGCAGGTGTCAAGGATGAAGAAGAAGAAGATATGTACATGATTTTTTTATTTTATGTTAATGTGTTTAAAGTGTTTTGTGATAAATATATCATATTAATTTTTTAGATATTCTTTAAATATAGGGGTAAAAGGACTAAACTACCATTTTGTGATATGATTTAACAAAAAATTTGACTGAGTTAGGGTTAAAGGAAATAACATGTAGCATTTGAAAACATTAAGTACAAAACATATCAATTTTAAAGACAAATGACACCGTCTGAAATTTGGTACAAAGATAAAGGACAGAACTTGTGATTTACTCTTAATTAATTGTAAAATTACCTTCAAATGAATCAGTTTGGTTTTGGTTGAACCAGTGTAATAAACAAAACTGAAACGAATTGTACTACACCAAAACACACCAACTCACCAACGTTAGAGCATTTAGTCAAGTAGCCAATAAATCAAGGATAGAAAGGTTATGTGTTTGTGTCATGGTTCTAACTTTTTGAAAGCTAATCCCACTAATTTTTCGACACGTGTGACTATGCATATTTGGTTTGGGTTTATTCGGTCCATGTAAAGAATGAAACTTTTGGGTCTGTGATATGTTATGCATAGAAACATTTAGATTATGTTCGGCTTGTCTTATCTTGGGGTTGTACGTATTTTGTAACTCGGTGACGCAACATACAAAATATCTTAGCTTAAGAAATTCATATATGGTCCTTGCCCAACTCGTGACCAACCCAACCCAGAAAAAACTGAGACAACCCACCCTATATCGGTCTAATATTGTATTTTGATTTCCATAAATTTTGGGTTTGATCTAGTTTTATCCATATGTGCACCTTTAATGAAAACAAGGATATGTATGCCTAACATGAATAAAGGATCATAATGATATGCCCTATAATTGTATCTCAAAGTTGGGATGCCATAAAAAGTGTACTTTAGGGTTAAAAGCTACATGGGGCTACAATATCTTTGAAATTTTGACGTGGTTGCTTTACATCCGGCTTAGGGTCTATCAAGTCCTAAATAACTCTAAAACCATAGGTGCATACATAGATGGTTGAAGATGGATCAATGCACCTTGATATCAAATATTCAACAGAACATAAATAATATAGATTTGTGGTGATCACAACTATGTTCTAACTTCATTGTTTTATTCGATTGTACTAAACACTTGAAATGATACAAATATATGCAAAACGGATTCATAAGCATACTCGTGTTATTGTTTATTTCAATTCAGTGTAAGACAAATTGGTTGGCATTCCCTTAACATGCTAATAACGCTAGTAGATCATCGTTGTTTAAGATAAGACGACTTTGTTGGATAATGCATGAAAAAAGTGTAGAGTTAAGTTAAATAATCAGTATATGTAATCAATTAAATATCTTTATCAAACACCAAGTCTACAACAGTCAAACAAACATAAATTAGAAGTGATTGTGTGGTTTTCATCTCTACAATATGACTTCAGATTATTTTGTATTTCTATGTGTTTAATTTGATTTGCAGTTATGTTAGCTTTAGCTTACTCTCATCATTAAGCTTACTAACTGGTTGGCTTTTATAACCAAACAAGACGTATCATATCGACCTTATACACTACTATAAAACTTATATGTGCAAAACCCATCATGATTTTTATGTCAATCGGGGTGCCTTTTTTGATAGTTTACTTGTATGATATTTATAAATAAGTCAATTATTTGTTTACTTTTACTTTTGAGGTGCAAAATCCATAAAATGACAAAAGAAGCAAATTTGTGCCAAAAAACACGGTTTTACAAGAAGATAGTTAAGAGACACGCCTTCATGCCATTCCTCACACGCCCCCGTGCTAGATTTCTCAAGAAAGGACAAAACCAGACTAAGTAAAGACAAAAAAAAAAAAATGGACCTCACAAAGTTGACTTGGGGTGTGCCTTCACATGCCCCGGTGCTTCTTGTACAAAGTTAACTTTCCTTTTGCCACAAAAGACAAAGCTGAAAATGTCAACCACACGGCCCGAGTCTCCCCCAAGTGAAGAATAAATACCCATCCTCCCCCACAAAGTTTAACACGCCCCTTGCCTCTCTTTCAATTTAAGACAAAAGCAAGAAGACGACAGTGTGGCACGAAAAAAGCGCAAAAACTTCACAGAAGTATATCTCAGACTAGGAAATGAATTACGGGGACCGTAACATATGAATCTTGGGTAACTTGACCAGAGGAAGCTAAAAAGTAGTTAAAAGTGAGATACAGGGTCGTGCCTCACTAGGCACAAGGTCGTGTCTCACTCAAAAGCTAGTTGTTACAACTGTCACAAACGGACAAAATTGCAAAAGTCAACTCTTACAGTTGCCACAGGGCAATGGACCGTGCCTCACTAGGCACGAGGCCGTGTCTCACCTTCAGACTAGCCTATAAATAGAGTTTTAAGACCTCCATTTGAACCATCCTTTGGCATCCATTCTCTATCACTCACCACCTTCATCCACCACTATCCACCACCGTTTCCGTCTTGTAATAGAGTTTTGGTTTGTCTTAGGATCTAAGATCGTAAGAACTTACATATATAACAATTCAATCTTGTTGTTTAACATGTTTATTAATACAAGCTTGATGATGTTCATCATTATGGCTATTCTTGGCTATATTTCTTGCATCACTTGGTGAAGATGAACCTTTAATATCTTTTTAATTCCTTAGTTTTTGACTCTTTATTTGTTTAATGCCTTTAAATATGCTTTTGTTATATTGAAGTGAGCTTAATTTAATCCATTTATTACTTTGTGTTTGTTGATTCAAGTATTCGTGTCTTTACGTCTTTATAAAACACGTTAACAACTTGGAAATGAGTTAGTAATGCGGTTTGGGTTAAGTTCTTGCTTTGCATGGAGAGGTAGTATACTCGATGTGGAAAGACTTGGTTTGAAACATTCCTACTACTCTTGAGGATACAACACCAAATTAAGAAAGCCATAGTAGATAATGGGTCAAATCCCTAATAAAAATCTTATTTAATAGAGTTAATTACACAGATGGGCCCTATGGTTTATAGTTAGTTTCGCCTTTGGGTACTAACTTTTTTTAACAGGTTCAGGTCTTATGGTTTCAAATTTGTAACACATTTGGGTACTAACACCAAACTTAGTTAATTTTCTCAATATAACGACTAAAATACAATTCCATTTTAAAAAGGATTATCTATGTCATTACTCTATTTTTAATTCTAAGGAACATTTGTGTTATTTACCCTAAATTTTATTTAAGTTTAAATATCTCACTAACATCTAATTGTAGGCAAGTGATTCTTACATGAATAAACATTATAACCAACCATATTAAAAAAAAAAAAAACACTAGATTGTAAATTCCACTACAAAATTCATAAAAACAAATCTAATAAAAACAGTAACACCATATCCATTATATTTTCCATGTCCACACTGATAGCTCAAATAGAAATTAAGTTTAACATGCGATCACAGCTTATAAAGATAAAAGTAAGGTATATTTAATAATTTAACGAAATCGAAATATTGATTTATGCGATTTCATGTCTGAAAAGATTGCATAAGAGAAAACAAATGGCCCACTTTCTTGTCGATAAGAAAATAAATATATCACTAATCTGTTATGTCAAAGGAAATCTTGTATGGGCCTTAAATTTTTGTTCTAATTAACTGTACAGAATACAAAATTAGTTAAGAATACGATTAGTCGGTGTGAATTATAATTATATACCATGAATATTATATAGAGTGGAAAACCTTAAATATAATTCTTTGTAAATTTGATATACTGTTAAAAACGACTCAAAAAATCTAATGTTTCTAGACACGTCTCGACGTGTCAAAAACTAGGTATCATCGACGGATAAAATCCGTTTATAATTACCGACAAATGACAAGACCCATTGATAATTACCATTATATCAGCGTCAATTCCCATTAAAACCCCGACAATAAAAAATAAGAATGTTCGTAAGTAGTAAGTAATCCAATGCTAATTGCCAGCAATCTGGGGCATATAACCTAATCTAAGAAACATAGGCTTTCATTGTTATACAGGCGAGTGACCTCCGAAGCATGTAAGTCCAAATTCAACCGTGTTTATGGAAATTATTTTATGAGGTCTATATATCTCCTGGTAATTTATCGATGATACTAAAGACAAGATTTCAGATAAGATTATCCAACAGGCTTATTATGTGCCTATCCTTGGAGAAAGTTTTCCTATAGATGTTCCCTCACGAATATGTCCGTGATTAGTAAAGCTAAAGTTCCATATTAGATTTTCTCCAACAACACATAAGCATGTGAATCTCAAAATTACAAACCCTAATCCATATATGTTTCTTAGTCACGTATCTTCTTTCTTTATATTATCTCAATCACCCGCAAGTCGTAGTTCCCAACGAGTTTACAATGGAAATTCAGACGGTGAATGAGAAACACAGTTGTTGAACCGTCCCTAATATATTCCATCTATAATATGTCGCTAAGTAGCCATCAGTAAACCGTCGTTGTGATCTGTCATAAAAAGTGCTCTTGCTTCTATTGGAAATCAGGCCCTTGATCGAATAGAAAAAACACGAGATTGAACGAACTGTTCGACTCTTTTTATTATTTATCAATGAGAGCACACCAGTACAATAATCATAACCATCTATTTATACTAAACTCATTCTAGTCCTAACCCAACTCAAACTCTATTAATGTAAATAAATAAAGCAACTAGATAAACCTATCTAATTCAACTAACAATTATGACCAATTTAAATATACAAGACACAATAAATAATTCATCATACTTATCTTTAACCCGTCTTGATATTTATCTGCTCAAGTAAAGATTAATCTCTTCAGCTTCGTCGTTGACATAGCAGTTATATCAACAATGGGACCCAATCTCTAAGGGGAGTGAGGGTGATCACTAGTGATAGAATTCCATCATTCACAATATCCAATCAACTCCTGCCATGTCATCAGCCACTATTCTATCACTCACAAGCATTTTGCAGTGGCGGTGGTCATCACTAGTGATAGAATTCCATCACTCACAAATTTTTTTAATTTTTTTTAAAATTAGAAATTAACAATAAAACACTAAAATTATAAATTTCATTAAAATTAAAACATACTAGTTCAATTTAACATACTAGAAATATTTTAGGCTACAATTTAAAAAAAATACTAAAAAAACTCTACTCCTCGTCCGACTCATGAAACTCCAAACCTAAAGAACCTACTAGTTCGATTAAATCGTATCTCAACCAAAAGTGAGTTTCTTCATCACGCAATTCTTGATGGATATTTTGTGGAACTTGAACTTGTGTAGGAGGATCCGGCACCCAATCCGGAGATATTGCATGTCTGTCTTCTTTGATTATCATATTGTGCAATATGATACATGCATATACTATGCTATGTATTGCTTTCTTGTTCATCGCACGAACCGGTCGGTGTAGTATACCCCATCTACCCTTTAAAACACCAAAAGCCATCTCAACATCTTTTCTTGCCGATTCTTCTAATTTTTTGAACACGATTTCTTTAGCCTCGACAGGAAATGAGGGAGCTTTCACAAAAACAGACCATGACGGGTAGATACCATCCACAAGAAAAAAGCCTCGTCTGTAATATCGTCCGTTAACATAGAATGGAGAGGAAGGTGCGGTACCATCCGTTACGGTTTGAAACAACGGCGACGTGTGCAACACATTGATGTCGTTGTTTGAACCTAGAACACCGAAATATGAATGCCAAATCCATAAATCATTCGCCACCACCACTACTAGTATGATGGTTGGTCTTTTGATGTCACCCCTAACATACGCCCCTCGCAACTCTTTTGGACAATTTTTTCACTCGATATGTGTACAATCGATGCTACCAACCATCCCGGGAAAATGCCATCTAGCCTCAAGTGCGGCGTAAATACGTGAGATATCGTGGCTCATCGGTTTACGTAAAAACTCTTTACCATACAACTTAATGACCGCGTTGCAAAAAAATTACAAACATTCACGGGAAGTTCTGGACGCCATAGCTAGGTATTCATCATATTGATCGGGAGGGTTAGCTGTCGCTAGTTGGCGAATGGCGGACGTGCATTTTTGTATCGCCGTGAAACTTGGTTTGCCCCTCGCATCGTAACCTTCTTGAAACCATTCCTCGCTTGATTCGATGTCTCCAACAATCTTTAAAAATAATTCTTTGGGTAAACGAAACCGATCTCTAAACGTTTCGGCATTGTAGAGCGGATTTTCCACAAAATAATCGTTCATTAACACTTCGTTGGCACGGTCAAAAAGCATGTGCAACGTTCGATTTTCAAAACATTTCAACGCGTGATATTATCAACGCGTCAAAACATTAAAGCGTGATATGGGTGGTGGCGGCGGTGTGCTGCTTAAGTTCAACGCGTGGTGGGTGGCCATCACGGACCACCCCCACTCCCCTAACGGACATCCTCATCTATTTTGTAGTAATATTATTCATGGATATGACACCTTATTTACTAATTAGGTTGTCACTCGCCTCATTCGTGAATAGAGATTAGTTGGTATTTAGCATGCATGTTTAGATGCTGATTACCATAACTTGGCTGGTAATAGATAGGTCGGTCTCGCCATGAAGATCCCTGAAGTTTCCAATGATATTTATTAGTTATATTGTAGAGCAAAGAGACAAAATAAGAGATCCTTAGGTCGACGACCCATATTGCATCGAACATCATCCCAAAACCTAGAATCATCCATATTACAACACCCCATTCGTCCAAAAATCTCGAAAAGATAAAATAGTCGGTTTTCTCTTTCCAAATCTTATCGGTATCTATATGTTTTTTTGGTTAAGGAATCGCTATATGTTACCCATTCCTCCATCGTATAGACATGATCCGTAGTCAGTCTAATCAACTTAAAAATGTATCTTCAATTATACATTCACTATAATATATGATATGCTTCACAAGGAACAATTTCGACGTACATAATAGTTTCTAGATGATTGTTATTTTCCAAATATACGTTTAGCAGTTTTATGATTTAATAGATTATGTAAAAACTAAAAAAAATATACATATATTAATATACTTTTAGATAGGGATGACCAAATCGTTCCCTGTACCGGTACCGGTACCAAATTTACGGAACGGTATACTTTTTCGGTACCGACTTCTAGCATTTTCGGTACCGAACTGTACCGAACCGGGTATATTCGGTACCGGTACCCACTTTTGGGGATTTTCGGTACCGATACCTGTTCTTTTCGAACGGTACCGAGCTCATCCCTACTTTTAGACACTTTTTACCTAATATACATTGGGCTATTTTGTATATATCTATTTAAACTTGTAAAATATCATATATATATATATATGGATTAGGATCAAATACAAAGGCTATTAATTGTAAGAAGGGTACAAAGGCTTCTAAAAAAACCCACCACCACCCAAAAACCTAAACCCCCCATCCCCTCCCCCTTCTCTACAATTTTTTAGGGGGGGTGGGGGGTTTAGGTTTTTTGGTGGTGGTGGGTGCTTAGGATTTTTTTTCAGTTTTTGGGGGGTGGGGGGGGGGGGGGGGGTTGGTGAGGTATAGTTTGTTTATTTATTTTTTGCCTGGGGGGTGGGGGGGGGGTGGGGGGTTTAGGTTTTAGGGTGGTGGTGGGGTGGTTGGGGGATGGGGGGTGTTTAGGTTTTGGGTGGTGGTGTAGTGTGTTTAGGTTTTAGGTTATTGGACACTTGTCACTCTATAAATCCTTCTTATACTTCTTACAATTAGGAGCCTTGTAGAATAACTTAACACACACACACACACACACACACACATATATATATATATATATATATATATATATAAAATGAAAACCTTGTTGAGTTAAGAAAACCAAGGAAACATCATCTCACTGTTAATTATAATGTAAAACAATTGAGGTTTTGTAAAAACATTTTACAAAAAGAAGGATTACTCACAAAAAGGTTTACAAAAAGAAGGATTACTCACATTGCTAATTTAGGTATTTTCTTGTGACTTCCTGGTTATAATCTATTAATTTAAACAATGCACACGCGTTAGTATAATAACCCAAATTTTACATTAGCTATACCCTCCCCGAGACAGAACTCCAACAACTGAGTCAGGTAGAGCCTCGACATGCATTACGGAGCACTAGATCAATCGGGCAGCGTAACTAATACGTAACCGGGGGTTATAATGCTTACATCGAGGCATAGCTTCATTATTTAGTGGGTATTATGCCCGGGAATTATTTCTACTATAATGAAATTTGAGAGGATTTTGATTTCTGAACGATTTCTCGAATGAAACCGATCGTTCCTATTTATAGGGTTGTTCGTTCACTTCCTCGTGCCCCGCGAGAACAGAAGGCAAAGCCTTCGCGGCCCGTGAGATAACGCGTGTCGTTTATAGCTTGGTTGAGTCAAAGGTAGGGTCGACACGAGGCAGGGACACGTGGCAGACTGGGGTGCCGCCTGGTGTCAGTGGGTCGCGGCCCGCGACAGCTCTTGCTGTCTTCGTCGCGCCCCGCGAGCGAGCAAGAAACTTTTTTTTTATTTAACTTTTGTAAATTAAAGGTATTTCGGGCCCACTTTTCGTATACGGGGTGTATTTTAGGACATATAGGGATGCTATAGAGATTTTGGGAGAGTTGTTATATCTTCCGCACATTGTTTTAGAACTCGTCCTCGAGGTCTACTGGAACAGGTGTGGATATTTCCTCTACATCTCGGATTCAAGCTCCTAGTGTATTTTGGTCCTCTCTTGGAATCCCATTTTACTTTGACTAGAACTAATCTCTTGAGTTTGAGATGCTTGATCTTTTTGTCTTCAATTTGTAGTGGTTTCTCTACAAACTTAAGCTTCTCATTTACCTCTATATCCTTAAGAGGTACTACTAATGATTCATCTGCTAAGCATTTCTTGAGATTACATACATGGAATACATCATGTATTCCTGCCATTTCTTCTGGCAGTTGTAGCTGATAAGCCACTGGTATTATTCTTTTAACAATTTCAAAGGGTCCAACATACCTGGGGCTTAGCTTTCCCCTTTTGATGAATCTAACTATCCCTTTCCATGGCGAAACTTTTAACAATACTTTGTCTCCTACTTGAAATTCCAATGGTTTTCGCCTGTAATCAGCATAACTCTTTTGTCGATCGCGTGCTGCTTTTAGTCTTTCCTTGACTTGAATGAACTTGTCCGTTGTTTCTTGCACTATATTTGGTCCAGACAGTTGCTTTTCTCCAATTTCTGCCCAGCAGACTGGAGTTCAGCACTTTCGTCCATAAAGTGCTTCGTATGGTGCAGCATTAATACTGGTATGATAGCTGTTATTGTAAGAAAATTTTATTAATGGTAAATGATCGTCCCAATTTCCTCCGAAATCAATTATACAAGCTCTAAGCATATCTTCCATTGTCTGAATTGTCCTTTCACTTTGTCATCCATTTGAGGATGATAAGTTGTGCTTAGATTTAACTTGGTTCCCGTTGCTTTTTGGAAACAAGTCAAAAAATTAGAAGTAAAACGGCTATCCCTATCAGACACAATAGATAAAGGAATTCCATGTAATGAAACTATTTCATTTACATATAACTTAGCTAATTGTTTCATACTAAAAGTTTCCTTCATAGGTAAGAAATGAGCAGAGTTGGTTAATCTGTTTACAATCACCCAGATTGTATCATTACCTTTTCTTGTTTTGGGTAATTTGATAACAAAACCCATTGTTATTAATTCTCATTTCCATATAGGCATTTCCAATTGCTGTAATTAACCTGAGGGTTTCTGATGTTCAGCTTTAACTTGTGAACAGGTTAAACACTTGGCAACATAAGCTGCTATATCCTTTTTCATTCCTATCCACCAGGAATTCTTTCTTAAGTCTTGATACATTTTATCACTACCGGGATGTATCGTATACTTAGACTTATGGGCTTCTTCTAAAATTCGGTGGCGTAGGTTTCTTTGTTTAGGTATCCAAATTCTTTTCTTATGGAATCTCCAAATTCCATCTGTTGTTTGTTCTAATTCCTTAATCATTCCCTTTAATTTCTCAGTATCGTCCTTGATTACTGATTCTTGTATTGCTCTAATTTGATCATTTAAATCTATCTGCAGATTTAATTTGAGAAAACGTACTTTTCTTGGCTTATCATGATACTTTCGACTTAAAGCATCAGCTACTACATTAGCCTTTCCTACATGATACTGGATACTACAATCATAATCACTAAGGATTTCCATCCAACGTCTTTGTCTCATATTTAACTATTTTTGAACGAAAACATATCTTAAACTCTTATGGTCGGTGAAAATGGTAAACTTACTACCGTAAAGGTAATGTCTCCAAATTTTAAGGGCAAAAATTATGGCTCCTAACTCTAGATCATAAGTTGTATAATTTTCTTCATGATTCTTAAGTTGTCTAGAGGCATAGGCTATAACCTTTTGACGTTGCATCAATACACATCCATAACCTAACTTAGAAGCGTCACAATAGACTACAAAGTCTTCAGTTCCTTCCGGTAACGCTAGTATGGGTGCGTTGGTTAATCTTTGCTTAAGGATTCCAAAGGCTTCTTCCTGTTTTGGTCCCCATTCAAACTTAATTGATTTACATGTCAGTTTTGTTAAAGGAATGACTATTCTAGAGAAATCTCGGACAAAAAACGTCTATAATAACCTGCTAGTCCAAGAAAACTTCTCACCTCCGTTGGTGATTCAGGGATTTTCCATTTAGTAATCTCCTCGATCTTTGTGGGATCCACATGAATTCCTTCATGATTAACTAAATGTCCAAGGAATTGTACTTCTTGTAACCAAAATTCACATTTTGAAAATTTAGCATAAAGCTTTTCCTTTCTCAATAATGTAAGAAGTGCATGCAGATGCGCTGCATGTTCCTCTTTATTCTTAGAGTAAATGAGAATATCATCTATAAAGACAATTATGAATTTATCCATATATGGTTTACATATTCTGTTCATCATGTCCATAAATGCGGCTGGGGCATCGGTTAAACCAAATGGCATGACGGTAAATTCATAATGGCCATACCTTGTTCTGAAGGCAGTTTTAGGAATGTCCTCTTCCTGTACTTTCAGTTGATGATATCCTGAGCGTAAATCAATCTTAGAAAAGAATAAAGCTCCTTGTAATTGATCAAACAGATCATCGATTCTTGGTAATGGGTACCGATTTTTAATCGTGACTTTGTTCAATTCTCGATAATCAATGCACATACGCATTGATCCGTCTTTCTTCTTGACAAACAAGATTGGTGCTCCCCATGGTGATGAACTTGGTTTTATGAAACCTTTCTCCAATAGTTCTTCCAACTTTTTCTTTAATTCTTGCATCTCTGTTGGCGCCAAACGGTAAGGTGCCTTGGCAATCGGTGTTGTCCCTGGTAGTAGGTGAATTCTGAATTCGACTTCCCTATCTGGCGGTAGTCCGGGTAGCTCTTCAGGAAAAATATCTGAGAATTGAGATACTACGGGAATATCTTTTAATTATTTTCCTTTAGTGTTAATGATTATGGAAATCATATACACTAGTGATCTTTTTCTTGCATAACTTGCGGTTTTCATTACAGAGATGAATTTCGTAGATCTAGTTGGCTTATCACCTTTAATTGTGATCTTTTCACCTTTTGGTGAATTTACTTATATTGACTTTTGATCACATAAAATACTGGCTTTATTGGTTATTAACCAATCCATTCCTAATACAACATCAAATCCAGCTAGGTTCATTGGGTAAAGGTTAGCAATAAAATTATGGTTTAGAATTTCTACTCTTGCTCCCTGCAAGATTTCAGTGATCCTAATGGATTCTTCATTTGTCGTCTCCACTAGACATTCTTGTTGAAGTTTAGTTAATGGTTGATTAAGAATTTTGCAAAATGAAGTATTAATAAAACTATGGTTTGCACCAGAGTCAAATAATACTCTAGCAAAAACATCATTAACTAAAAACGTACCGGCAATCACATCCGGGATCATTTTAGCTTCTTCAGCTGGCAGAACAAATGCTCTAGCATTTTTAGTAATCTTGTTGTTCATGGCTGGAGCTAGTTTCGGACAGTTCGGTTTAATATGTCCCTTTTCTCCACAATTGAAGCACACTCCATTGCTGGGTTTCTTCCTGCAGTCTTCTTCCTTATGTACAGGTATTTTGCAGAAGTAGAACCTATGTTCTTCCCACGGTTGGAATTACCGTAGCAAAATTCCTGGGTACGTTTCTGGACTAGGTTCTTTCTCTGGTTCTCTTCTTGCGTACGTATCATTTCATCAGTCAATGTATTTGCTAGTTCTACAGTTTCTTCTATGGTTTGTGGCTTAGCTGCCTTGACTACATGTCTAATTTCACTGATTAATCCCCAGATGTAACAGGAGATTAATACTAGTTCTGGTGAGGCTAGGGTTGGCACTATTCTAGCATATTCGAAGAATATGGTAGTGTAACCCTTACAGTCTACTCCAGTCATTCTAAGGTTTAAGAACTTATTAGCAATTTGTTCTTTTTCATTGGGAGGACAAAATTTCCTTTTGACCATGTTCTTAAACTCAGTTCATTCCATATTATAGACTCTGTCACTTCCCCTACACAGGAGAATAGTATTCCACCATTCTAAGGCTACATTCTTAAAAAGATTGGAAGCAAACATGATTTTGTCTTCCTCTGCGCACTTGCTTATTTCTAAGATGGCCTCTGTCTTTTCTATCTAGCGTAGAGCTGCAATGGCTCCTTCATTGCCAGAGAATTCTATTGGTTTGCAAGACCAGAATTCTTTGTAAGAACAACCATAAGACATGGTTCTTCTTCTTTTTGGAATAGGCAATTGAAGTAACGGTCCATTGTTTACGCTGTGACTGGGTTCAGTAGGTGGCCGTTTACTTCCACTATTACTTTTATTATTTTCCGCTTCTTTAACAGTCTGGATAATATATGGCATAGCATCTCTAATTCCTTGGGTTACTATGTGTTGAATGGCACTATTATTTATTTGGTTATCATTATTCCGGTTTTCCTGATTTTCTTCGTTGTCTATCTGGATTTACAAACAATTATCAGGTATTAATATAGCAGAATAAGATTTAATGCCAACAATTGTACAAACAAACACATTACTCAAAACCGTCAAGCATTACGACATTTACTCTATTTTATATATATGCGTCTATTACAAACTGTAACTGGAAATTACAACAAACTACTAGTTATGCATCAGTAGGTATTAGATTATCTAGTTTAGTTGATTTTTTTTTTCAAACTACTCATATTTATATATATCTATATAGATATATCTATATATTATTATTATTATTATTATTTCTAGGGGTTCATTCAGTACTGCATATTTCGCTCGTCTTACTTCCAAACGAGCTTTTCCCCTATTTGTCTTATTATTTCTCCTTCATCTAATAACTCATTACCAAATGTGCGGAGTTCCTGCACGTTTTCAGTACTCATGGGTGGTGGTGGTGCAGGTATTGGGTCAGGGTACGGTGGTAAAGGGTCTCCATACGGGTATCGGTTTTCTAGTATTTCCCTAACATACTGGTCAGCGTCCCAATATGGATCTAGAGGGTCAAGATTGGGGTAAGGTGCTAATGGGTTCGGTATGGGTTCCTCTTGTGGGTAGAGTTCTTGATAATCCCTATGGTCATCATTCCACGGATCATATGCTAAGGGATTGGGTGCTGCGACTCTAGGTATTTCATCAGGGTTAAAAGCTTGTATGAGAACTGGTTCTTCTTGGTTGGGTTCTATTTCCATGGGTTGAGTTGGGAATACTGGTAGTGGTTGTGGTGCAATGATTTGTTCTAGGTTTGGGTCTGCGGTAGTGGTAGCTAGTATGTGAAAGTTGGCCAATCGCCTATTGATTATGTCTTGGGTTTGGACGTTCATCTCCCTATTTGCTGCTGCTAAAGCCTTTGTTGTTGTGATTTCCTCATTTGTTTCCTACGCTCATGTGCTCCCCGACTGAACCATCCTCTCTTTTTCGTGGGGAATGGTTCTGGGGATTGCGCCTTAAAGATGAATATTCCCTCTTCGGTGTCAGCTGAATACCCCGAAGGAGTAGGCTGGGAGGAAGTTCCTTCATCTCTAGGAGAATTAGAGAGGTGAAGATAGGCGCCAAATGGTCATTGGTCACTCATACTGTAATTAACAGATTGTCAAATAACACAAAACAATAATATACATGTATGCACATAGTTAGATAGATTATTTCCTAACAGAATTGACATGTTTAATGTCAGCAGAACACTTCTGTGGCTGAAATCAGTGGCTGTAGATCTGATACCACCTCCTGTCGCAAACTCGACCCCTTGCCCCGGGAGGCGGGAGGCCGCGAGCTCGCACATTTGGTGGTATCGGTGTTTATTTAATTTGGCAACGGAATTTACATCAGGACCGTATTTAGGAAATATTTTATCAGAGTAAAACACCTCATTTTATAAATAATAAACACATGGGTAAAACCCAAGTTTCCATTCATAATATTTTTATAGGGATAAACCCTATTTTATTCAAATAAAACTTCTTCTTTATTTAGGTAACTTTTATAGCCACTTTTCCAAGCCTTCAGTGCTCTCCAGCTGGCTTCTATTTGGCTTTCACATTTTGTTACCTGAAACGCGTTAAAAACATTTTTGTCAGTGGAAAATACTGGTGAGTGAATCCCAGTTTAATCAAAACAAGTTTTATCATTTTACAGCATTGAGGGCATCCCGCAATTACATTTGTTTACATCTACTTTAATTACCACCCACGACACTGTTAATCCTGACTTGTGGTCATGCTACTACTCACAGTGTAGTAACAAATTTTGTATACAAAACCCCAACATACCGACGATAATTGTAGAATTACAAATACTATCACTATTAATTTTAATGTAACACAATTGAGGTTTTATAAAAACAGGTTACAAAAAGAAGGATTACTCACAAAAAGGTTTACAAAAAGAAGGATTACTCACATTGCTAATTTAGGTATTTCCTTGCGACTTCATGTTTATAATTTATTAGTTTAAACAATGCACACGCCTTAGTATAATAACCCAAATTTTACATTAGCTATACCCTCCCCGAGACAGAACTCCAACGACTGAGTCAGGCAGAGCCTCGACATGCGTTACGGAGCACTATATCAATCGGGCAGCGTAACTAATACGTAACCGGAGGTTATAATACTTACATCGAGGCAGAGCTTCGCTATTTAGTGGGTATTATGCCCGAGAATTATTTCTACTATAAAGAAATTTGAGAGGATTTTGATTTCTGAACGATTTCTCAAATGAAACCGATCATTCCTATTTATAGGGCTGTTCGTCCACTTCCTCCTGCCCGCGAGAACAGAAGGCAAAGCCTTCGCGGCCCGCGAGCTAACGCGTGTCGTTTATAGCTTGGTTGAGTCAAAGGTAGGGTTGACACGAGGAAGGGACACGTGGCAGACTGGGGTGCCGCCTGGTGTTAGCGGGTCGCGGCCCGTGATATCTCTTGCTGTCTTCGTCACGCCCCGCGAGCGAGCAAAAAACTTTGTTTTTATTTAATTTTTGTAAATTAAAGGTATTTCGGGCCCACTTTTCGTATACGGGGTGTATTTTAGGACATATAGGGATGTTATAGAGATTTTGGGAGAGTTGTTATACGGGTTGGTTATAGGTGGTTAATCGTGTATTTAGCTTAGCTATAATTAGCTTAATTTTTTTAACATGGAATAAATTGTTATTGCATATTTGTATATTATAGTATATTACATAGTATTAAAAAATATGGTTATTGGATTTTAATAATCCTAAGTTTTGCCTGTTGGCAGATAATAATCCCAACTTTAAAAATTCCCTCCAATAATCCCAACTTGTAAAAGTTTGGCCGCCATTGATCCTTTTCAAACATATAAGAATTTGGTCTCCTCAATAGATTCAATTACACCTAGAGACTCGTTAATTCATTTAAGTGCACCTATGTTAGAAAAGGATTAATGGCGGCCAATCTTTTACAAGTTGGGATTATTGGAGGAAATTTTTAAAGTTTGGATTATTATCGGCCAACAGGTGAAACTTAGGATTATTAAAATCCAATAACCCTAAAAAATACATATAACCTATAATATTAATACCAATTATTATTGAATATTCAAATAAAGTGATATCATACATTTCATAAATTCAAATAAACATTCAATCAAAACCACAAAATGATATGAAAAACTCATAAGTACTATAAATCTTCATTAAAAAAACATCAAATATTAAAAATATGGTGAAAAGTCCTAAATCCTACAAAGATTTATTACATGTCGGTTCGGTTTGGTTATGGTGGGTATGGAAAAAATGATAACCATAACCGACCCGCTACTTTCGGTTTTCAATAAAACCATTAACCGACCCACCGCTTTTTTATTCAGTTAGGATTTTTCAGTTCAGTTTTGTAGGTTAATTCAGTTATTGTTTGGTTAATTCGGTTTTTTGCACACCCCTAATTTAATCAATGGTGTAGGTTAAATCAAGTATAAAAATGTTACTTTTTCAGAAAAAAGGTAAAGCCTGCAAAAAGTGTTTTTCAGAATTGTTACAGTCTGACACAAAAGTGTGTCTGTCTGTAAGTGTTACACAAAAAAACTTACTAAAAAATGTAACATATTGTTACGTGCACTGCATAACTAAAAACCTTTGTAAATTCTGAAAATTGTAACACTTGAAGTTCAAAAATTTTGGAAAACTATTAGATTAACCCATAAAATATGTATCATATGAAGTTTAAAAAAATGTAACACATTCTCTCTCCTCTCTCTTCTAACAAAAAAATGTACACAGATTCAGAAAAAAATTACTGTAAAAAAGTGTAACACGTGACATTTTTGTGTCCACACAAATAGGTTTCTTAAGTTTCTTTAACTAGTGGAAAACTATTAGATTAACCCATAAAATATGTATCATATGAAGTTTAAAAAAATGTAACACATTCTCTCTCCTCTCTCTTCTAACAAAAAAATGTACACAGATTCAGAAAAAAATTACTGTAAAAAAGTGTAACACATGACATTTTTGTGTCCACACAAATAGGTTTCTTAAGTTTCTTTAACTAGAGTGGGATTTCTTTATATATATACATACATATATATATATATATATATACACATGTATATATATATATATACATGTATATATATATATACATGATATATACATATACATGTATATATATATATGTGTGTGTGTGTGTATAGAAACGGGATCAGGAGAAAACGCCCAAAAGTGTGAGAACGCATCCTGGCCTAACACGTGGCGCGGGACATTATAAGGGTCCGAGGGGTTTTTTTGTCTTTTCAATATTCTTCTTCTTTCCCGATTTTCGCGTGTGACATGCTGCTTCATTTTAGGCGTGCAAGATAATTTTGGCGTTAACTAGAATCATTAATTACTTGGCATTTTACAGTTTTTCCCAGATTCCTTCTCGTTGAATTAATTCTTTTTGTGTCACATAGTTAATTTTTTTGGCGTTATGGCGTTTTCTTGGTCATTTTTTGGCGTTTTTGGTCTTTTGTTAATAATTGATTACCATAGATTAATATTTTATAAAATTACAATAATACGAAATCAAAATAAACTAATAGTTTTCCATGGATGTGATTACATTAGAGATGTACCCCTCACTTTGTTCATCACTTTCTTCAGATTCATCATCATCAAATTTTAGATTGGCGTATAACGCCATTAGCTCATCTTTTTTTTGCTGCAGCCTATTCTTGAATATCATTTGTTAGGAAACTTTATTTGTAAGTATTGAAGAAAATCAGATCCAACTTGATCTATGAAGAAGACAACAGTCCTGAAGATCACAAGAAGAAGAAGAAGATCAAATAGGACAACTGAAATGAATAACATTTAGTTCAAAGAATCACAAGTTGATCAAGAGCTGAAGAAGATTATCAGAAAAGGTCATTTCTGATGGATCTGATGATATTTTTGATGAAATATCATCAATTTCTGACGATTCTGATTATCAGATTTTCTGATGATTTGTTCACCAGAATTTCTGATGAAGTGGTTTATCAGAAATTCTGATGAATATCCCACTTGTCTAAAAATCAGCTCTATCCTGCGACAATAACCGAAGCAACTTGACATTATTGGATATCATGATTACAAAGGCAACTTGACTATTGGATTCAATGAATATGTCAAATGGCTACTTTTTGCAGGACTTATTGCATGAATAAACAATTGTTTATTCATGTACCCAGCCTTCTATAAATAGAAGGCTCACCAAGCAGAAGACGATGAGTTAAGCTTAGCATTCATACATACTACAAAACTCCATTGCCCTCTCACCCACAGAATTCAAGATTCATTTGTATTATATAATAATCTTACAATCACCTTGTAAACTATTTTGTTTCAAAGTGATATAAACTTGATAATTCTGTAGGTCTTGTGTCTTGAAAGTCTGATTTCCATTTCCTCATAACTCTTTCACATCTACTGAAATCACTTGCCATATTACGTGAAAAGAAGTTTTTAAGTCCAAACTGGGAGCAACAATTGGTATCAGAGCAGATTGAATAAACTATTTTCAAACGATCAACCACTCATCTTCTTTTCTCTAAATATGGCCAGCTTTCAATCATGGAATAATGCTTTTAACATTGGTTCTATGTCCAAACCTCCGACTCTGGTCAGAGAGGAATACCCCCAATGGAAAATCAGGATGGTCAATTTCCTTAATGGTCATGACCGAGCTCTGTTTCAATCCATTGAAAGGGGTCCACATATACCAATGACTGAAATACCAGCTATTCCAGCAACTGACCAATCACCTGCAATCCCTGCCTCCCGTGCTCCCAAAAGTGAAATAAACTGGAGCGCGGAAGACAAGGAAAAGGTGGCTGGGGATGAAAGGGCAAAGTCACTTTTAATAATGGCTATCCCCAATGACATATTTTCACAAGTTGATGCATGTGCATCAGCCAAGGAAATATGGGATCAGTTGGAAAATCTTTGTGAAGGAGGAGAAAGGATGAAGAGAAACAAGAGAACAAACAATGTTTCCTCATATGAGAGGTTCAAAAGTTTACCTAATGAAAGGTTAAATGAAACATATCAAAGATTTACAAAACTTTTGAACGAGCTAAAGAAATTTAGAATAACTAAATCAAATGATGAAAGAAACATAAAATTTCTAGACGCTCTACCTAGAGAATGGAGAAGTCTAACCATGACTTTGTCCTCAACCTTAGAACTAGGAAATATGAGTATTCATGACTTATACAACATCTTGATCTTGAACACAAGCTAAACAAACTCATGTCAGATTTTCTAAATCTGCAAGATAAACAGCAGTCAGATAGTAAAAAATCTGATGAGTTGCAAAGGACCATGAATAAAATCATACTTGAAAACCAATTACTCATAGAAGAAAGTTTAGATCAAAGAGCTAAAATTGAGTTCTATGAAAGTGAAAGAGAAGATCTTTACAAGAAAATCAATGATAAAGAAATTAATGTAAAAGGTTTTCAACAAGCTAAAGAATTCATAAACTTCATTAAGTCCACACAAAAGAACAAAGGAGAGGGCTTGGGATATGTAAAAACAAGAGAAAGTAAACCCACTGTCTTTGTAAAAGCAACCCATCAGATTTCTGATAAATTTTCATCAGAATCTGATTCTGAATCTTGCAAGTCAACCTGTTCTGAATACTCTTTTGAAAAACCCAACTTCAAAGCAAAAATAAGTGAATGCAATAAAAAATCTTTAAATACTCTAGAAGCAGTTCACTCATCTTTTCAAATTTATCCACTCATTCCATTACAAGAAAAAATATCAGAAAATTCTGATAAAGAATCTTGTATGTGTGTTGACATTCTGAAGCTTGTTCAACACCATCTCCAAAAGAAAAACAAAAAATCTGTTGATGGCTCAGCATTTAACAAATATTCTAATGAAAGGCAATCAAGAAAAAATAATCTGATTAGAATCTCATCAGAAAAAGTACCCAAGCAAGCCTGGGTACCAAAAACCCTCTAATTTTTCCTTTTCAGAACCATCATGTGCAGCAGATCTGGTATTGCGATTCAGGAAGCTCCTAGCACATGAATGGGGACAGGAGCTTACTCAGCAACTTTGTTCCAAAGCTGGGTAGAATGGTAAATTTCGGAAATGGAGTGAAAGGGAGGATCATGGGATATGGATGCATAAGGTATGGATGTTTGACCATAGAGAAAGTAGCCTATGTTGAAGGCTTAAGGTACAATCTGCTAAGTTGTGGTCAGTTCTGTGATAAAAGTCTTTCAGATAACCTTATCACCAGAAAAATGCTTGATAAACTGTTTTAGTGATAATCTAAGAAAAATCATATATCTGATAAAACACCAGAAAATCTGATAAATTATCAAAAAATCTGATGCATCATCAGAAAATCTGTTATATCATCAGAATATCTAATAAATCATCAGAAATTCTGGTGTTTCATCAGTAAAACATGGTGGATTATAAGAATCATCATTGATCATTAGAAAAAAATCTTGCATGTCATCATTCTTATTCATATCTCTTGATAGCATATTCATAAATTGTAATTTGGCGTTTTTATTTCTTTATTTTTTTTTCTTCTGAATTTTTTTTTGCTGATAACATCATTTAACATAAAATTTATGGGAACTCGTTAATGGATATGAAACTTTCTCTCTCCTTCATTAATTACACCCCATCAATATTAAGGAGATTGAAGTGACATATTGATAGGCAATTATGATATATTATCATAAAATGGCCGCCTAAATCATTTAATGCAGGAGTAGTGGAGAAGAAGCTTATCTCTGATATACCTTTTGTCTTCTGATTATTGTAACACTCTACTCGTTTTTATAATATTTTATTATAAACAAAGCTTTAGTAAGCCAAAACCTTGATTTTTTTTATACCAAACATGAGGAAATTTTAGCCAAGTTAACATCTTAGACAAGTGCTACTAATTTAATAATCCCAAATAAAACAAGTATTTAAGAGTTAACTACATAGACATTGATTTGAACATATTTAAGTAATCGCGGAAGCTTCAAAAGATTGTGTTCGGTTCTTGGAATTGTGCTTGATCACCATCCGGATTCAGTCCATCATCACCTATGGTCAAAACCACACAAAAGATTAGTTTTGACACCTTAAATATAAGTCTGGTTAAGTTCCATGCTCAAAACAATGCAAAAACAACAAAATCCATCCGTTTTGGGTGGTCGCGCCGCGCGACGGAGACCACGACCAGTGGTCGCGTGCCGCCACCACCGTCGCGTCGCGCGACGAGTTTTCAGTTTGGCCGTGGCGTAGCGCCACGGTGTGATTTTGGCAGAATGTTGTTTGCTGGAGCTGTATATCAGCCCAGCACCTAATTTTTAACATTTACGACTTTAAATCAACATAACTTTTGACTCGTAAGTCCGTTTTAGGTGATTCTTTTTCCTATACGTCAGTAAATTCATTACCGACGTGCCTATTATAATTATGTTGGTGCATTCATCTGTCGTCTTCGTCTTATATTGAGTCTAGGTTGCATGTGTGATAGCTTGAACATGTGTGATAGCTTGAATGTGTATGTGTCATTTCAAGCGGTCAAGCTAGCACTATATATATGTAACATGTGTTGCCATTTGAAGGTGACAGACCAGAGAATAGGGATAGGTACCGAAGTGCTGCCGGTATTTTTTCTGATTGTAATCATTGTTAATTGAATATACAAGAAGGTTAAAGTGATAGTCAAGCTGTTTCTACATTCGTTTCTTAGTTTCCGCCTCTGAAACGGATTAAATCTCTTCTGAACGACTCGTTTGGGTCTCAATTCGATCCTACAAGTGGTATCAGAGCTCAGGAAGAAAAGAAGAGTTCTTTCTGGAGACAGTCAAATCAGGAATTTCTTGCTGAAAAGAAGAAGATTGGAGCTTATCAGAAGAAAGAAACCAGAACCTGTTTTAGATGTAATGAAGTTGGTCACATTGCATGGAACTGCCCAAAAGCGACCAATACAAAACAGGGAGTTTTTGGAAAATTAAAAGAAGTTGTTGTTGATAACACCGAACCACCAACAGAAAAATTTAAAGTGTTTGAAAACTCTACATATGAAGTTGGTGAGTGTTCGAAAAGGTTTTACAAGAAAAGGGGAAATCTTGACAACCAAGCTTGGGTTGTTAAGAAATCAAGTGTAAAATCTGGCGATGAATCTGACTCCACAAAGTCAGATAAGCCACAGGTTGAGATTAAAGCAGAAAACTCAGTGCCTCAAATGGATGATGTTCATTTTCCACCATTGAGTGCTGAGAATTTTAAATCAAAGTTTGGAAAAGTTGAAATCTCAAATCAATTTTATTCTGAAAAGAATGAATTTGATGTTGAGAAAGCTTTTAATGGAAATGTGAAAAATATTTTTGAGAAAATGGTCAATGGGAAGGTTAAAGGGGTAAAAGAATTTTATGAATCAAAGAAGGCTACTTATAGCCCAACCCCTAGTGAAGTTGAGAAGGTTACACCTAAAGCTGGTCAAGCTTGGGTGTCTGTGTTCTTTACTTGAAAAATCTAACTTGCCGGAGATCCCAAGTTTGTAATCGTGGATCAGGAATCGGCATCATTCTTATTAAACTTGTTTTTGTGAAAGATTTTAAAATTGTCTAAATTTTTACAGGTGAAGTGTGACTTGCCGGAGCTTCCAGGTTGGTAAGTGTGAAGCATGAATCGGCATCTTGATTAGTAAAATGGTTTGTGTAGATGTTTTATTCCTACATGTGGTTATATGTTTTGGACATACTTACAAGTGGTAAGAGGTTGATTCTGACAAAGTGATTACTCAAGGTCATTAGTTTGAACTTGATGTAATCCTGATACAAGAGATTGAATGGACAATATGATGAACCAAACCCCTAACCTACAAGTGGTAAAATTAACAAAATTTATTTTCCGGAAAAATCATTCTGGTTAAAACAAACTTAAGTGTTTTGAAATCATAATGAGAAAATAGTTTTGTGAAAGGGGGAGTTCTGATTGTTTATGCCAAGTGGATGGTGAATTGAAGCGATTTGATATCAGTTGTCAATTTTTTTAGAAAACAAACTGTACAAGTAGAGTATCAAAATTTTTGTTTTCAAATTTCCTGAAATGTGTTTGCATTTTAGGGGGAGTAAAAAATTTCACAGAAAATCCAAAAACAGTAGAAAATTTGAAAAATACAAAAACATGATAAAATCAAAAATGAGTTTTTGTGTCAAAGAAGAGGAAATGATAGTACATCAGTGGACTATCACAGCATGCTAAAGAATTGGAAAGTAAAAATGTGATAAACGGTCTCACTGATGATGTGCCAGTAGGTTTTTGCACATTTAGTAGATTGTGACGAGATATAAACCTAAATTCAAACTTGCTTATATCGTGGGGAAACATCTCTCGGATATATGGGTAACCCCCGAAATCTCGTTTGAAAGATTCTTTTTTCTGATATACTAGGTCTTTATACTCAGTGATATCTGGGGTATTATTCCTGGACTTCTGCTGAATGGAAGTTCTGACCTAGTCCTTGAATAATACTTTCCGCAATGCTTGAAACATAGCATCACCCTCAGCATATATGATAAGACAATAAAATTGCTAAGCAATGCTGTTGTAAAAAAGATCCTCTAAAGGGGACACACCCAAAAATCGATTCGTGATCTCTCTGTTGAACGTTAGTTCTGACCGGAGCTCTCACGATTTTGATCATAATTTATTCCCCTACAGATATCATTTGTGTCATATTTACCTGTAAGACTGAATATTGGGATCTGGATACGGGAGTATATTCTGAGGTGGGACACGCGATTAAGTTTAAGTGCTTAAGACATTAATCTTGTATCTCAAAACAGTTGAACTTTGTGTAAAAATTTAAGTGGATCAGTATACTGACAATCTAAGTGAATCATTTAGAACTTAAAATGATTAAAGCTTAACGGTGTTGGTGATTTGTCTCAAAAACTGATTTGATCATCTTACACAAACTCACAAAAATATTGTCTGTAAATATTTCTTTACTGCATTTCTTAATATCTCAAAATCCAAAAAGATTTTCAGTGTGTTTTAGCATAATTTTAAAAAAAAAAACAAAAAGATTTTCGACAACTGGTGTTGGAGAGCTAATTTTCAAAATTCCGAGTGCTAGACATGACGAACAGGTTTGGGAAAGTATTTGTTTAAAGTTCTTTGAAATGAAAATGATATTTCTGCAAGTGGTTCATCAGAGGCTATAAATGTTGAATCATTTTAAAATATGCTCTACAAGTGATTGTCAGAAAATTTATTTTTGGGTAGAGAGTGTGCAGGTTATTTGAAAGATAGAAAGCCAGGTTCCGATACCTGAGGACTTTGTGATTTCAATATGCCAGACTGCGATCCCAGTATATCGAAAGGGGGAGTCTGAAGACATACAAGTAGAAATTGTTCGTGAGGAGTATGTTGATGCTGAGGAAAAGAAGATAAAGTTTGAGGATGCTTACACTGTGAGATATGTCAGAGAGCGTTCAGACTGATAAAGACTAAAGATGCAAAGACTCGACACTTAAGACTCGTCAACATCTGAGGGGGAGTCTGTTGGTGCATTCATCTGTCGTCTTCGTCTTATATCGAGTCTAGGTTGCATGTGTGATAGCTTGAACATGTGTGATAGCTTGAACATGTGTGATAGCTTGAACTAGTGTGATAGCTTGAAAGTGTGACAGCTTGAATGTGTATGTGTCATTTCAAGCAGTCAAGCTAGCACTATATATATGTAACATGTGTTGCCATTTGAAGGTGACAGACCAGAGAATAGGGATAGGTACCGAAGTGCTGCCGGTATTTTTTCTGATTGTAATCACTGTTAATTGAATATACAAGAAGGTTAAAGTGATAGTCAAGCTGTTTCTACATTCGTTTCTTAGTTTTCGCCTCTGAAACGGATTAAATCTCTTCTGAACGACTCGTTTGGTTCTCAATTCGATCCTACAAATTACCATACCGAAAATTTAATTTACGGGTCGAATGACTAAAAATCACTATGCAATTATTCGACCCACTCTAGCTTCACTCATTTTGCTATCGTTTCACTAGTAAGCCTATGGCGCCTTATACCCAACATCTGGGGCTTATCATCACCCGCATTTCCTTACCAATCTCATGGTTTAATGCTTTTGTGATTGTTATCGCCATCGCTAACTATTAAAACACTAGCACTACAATTTACTCCACCATTCGACCCGTTGGCTCATCTTATGGAATCCTCCAATATAATGACTACCAAACGGTTTCTTGCCAATACTCAACCTATTGATTCAAGTAACGAACATGGTCGCTATAATCAACGCAACATCTATTCTACTATATGACTATACATCATTTAATAACAATTCACTTAATGTAACGAATCAAGTACCTTCAAAGGACATCCTTCAAACGCAAGTCGCCACCGGCTTGTCCACTCGACGCTCCGGTATCTTTTCCTATAGAGTTCAATCGTGATGCGTTTAGAACTCTTTTCAATCATATATCGCATAGTTTGTCAAAACATCACAGTTATGCGTTTAACTTTAAATTTCAATTTTGAGCCTTCTTCGAGGCATTTCTACGAACACTTTAAGGGCATAATTTTACATGATTTATTAACAAGTTCATAACTTGTCATATAGCCCAAATTTTCATCAATCAAACTATTTAACATAATTATTAGCCTCTATAATTCTGAAATAGCCTCACATATGTCAAATTACACTAGAACAACCCCAATTTCCTAGTGTTTATCAAGTTCTACATAACCCACTAATCACCTACAATGGTGTCCATGGATTTTGCTAGAATTAAGCATGATTTCAACATGTACTTGCCTAGGGTTTACTGATGTGCGATAAAGTGTTATATATATTAGGTGTATATTTTAAGCCCTTTTTTAACACTTATTTTAGCCAAGTTTTAAATTTATAAAACACGATATTTCACTAACACTAAACACACATATGGGCAAGTGCACCCATCGTTGAGTGTAGTATAGCGTTGGTAAGATACCGAGGTCGTCCAAGGACACAAGAGCTTTTAGTACCGGTTTATCCTCAACGTCTAACCAAAATAAAAGTTTAGAAAAATGTTTTAAACTAAGAAAAATAAAACTAACTAAAATGCTGAAAATAAAAATAAAAGAAAAACAGATAGACAAGATGAATCACTTGGTTCCGACTCGTATCTAGTATAACCTTTGATTATTTCCGCACTTTTGCACATAATTAAGAGATTATCTTAGTTATTGTAGTAGGCCCCTCTTTTGAAGGTGACGTTACCCTCACCCCAGTAGTTTGAGTCAGCAGGGATACAATCCTAAAAGGGTGGATTATTGGAAGATAATGAATTAAGTTATTAATGCAGTATTGTGGTAGGCCCCGCTTTTGGCGGTGACGTTACCCTCGGCTAAGTAGTCTGAGTCAGCAGGGATACAGTCCTAAATAGCCGGGTTATAGTATTAATATTAGTTAACTTATGAGGGGATCAAAGAGTTTGGACCCCCGCCATCCAATACCATGAAGTATTGAAGGAGGTCCTACTAAATTTGACCCAGGTCCATTGCAGGACCTCTAAACGCTGAACAATGGCAAGACCTTTACCAAACCGTTCCCTTAACCCCCTACCAGGTAGCCAACATATCTCCATATAGACCGTGGAGATATGAATGGTGAAAATCCTTTATTTTATATAGACAGTAAAATAATGCCAAGACACCACGGACAAACGATAAGGAAAGATCACCTTCAACATAAGTAACTAGTTATTAAAGTCATTAATACAAAACCAAATAAAAAGTGCAAAAGATTAGAAATAAAAAGTATTATACTAGACACTTTGTCTTCACCAAGTGATGTAAGAGACTTAGGCAAACATGGCCTTGATTGTCAAGAACTCTTACGATCAATCTTGGATCCCGAGACGACTCACACACTCTACGATGGACAATGGATGATGGTGGTGGATGATGGTGTTGTGATGGTGGTGGGTGGTGGATGAAGTGTGAGAGAGGTGGTGTGCCAAGGGATGAGATGAAATGAATCCAAGCACTCCTATTTATAGGCTGAACAGAGAGCTGGACACGGCCCCGTGTCCGCTGGGCACGGCCCCGTGTCCGTCTGACACTCTCTCTCCTCATTAATTGTAATTCGCAATTACAATAAATGCGCCTGCTGTACTTTCGACACGCCCCCGTGTCCACTGAGCACGGCCCCGTGATGGGCAATAGAAGCTTCTATAGGTTTGTCTTTTCTGCTGCTTCTTGGGCACGGCCCCGTGCTGGCTGAGCACGGGGCGTGTTCAGTCTTCTGTTTTCTCTATTTTGCTTTGGAAGGTGCCGTTGAGGGTTCGGGCAGTCCACTAATGTTCCTTTTCTTGTATTTATGTTGGATTTAGCTGTCTTTTTGCTTCTTTTGCGTTTTTGAGCTCATTTAATCCTGAAAATACAAAAGGAAGACAAAAACACTCTTTTTCCAATATTAGCACTAAAAAAGGGTTAGTTTTATGCCTCATTTGATGTAATTTATATGTTGCATTTTACACACATCATTTACTCCTAGACACTACAATGTTCTTATTTTATCTATACAACACACATGCATAATCAGATTTCGAATTTCCTAAATTCATGAGAATTTCAAGTAGAGAATTTTCATCAAATTTCACATACCTTATGATCTCCTCACAATGGGGATCACTAATACAAGCTCAGATTTCGTTTTGGACTCGATTTGGACCTTCTATTTGGAGGATTTGACAAGAACTAGGGTTATGGGGAAGCTTGGGTCGCCCCCCTGTGTTTGATCGATTTCCAGTACACACACAAATGTGTGTTTTATGTATAATAAATTGTTTTTATTATAATTAGTTTCCATTTAAACACTTTTAGTCCCTCTAATTTCTTTTAGTTCATATTTAGGTGCCTTTTAACCCACTTTTGAGTTAACTCAAGACTTATAACTAACTGGGTTATTTCGTCCTAGTTAGTTTATTCTTGTCTATTTAATACTTTATAATTTAGTATAAAGTTTTATATTTTCGGGATGTTACAAGTCCACCCCCCTTAAAAAGGTTTCATCCCCGAAACCAAAGTACGTACCGAATAGGGTAGGGTAGAGAAGTCGCATTTCCTCTTCGGAATCCCATGTGGTGTCCGAACCTTTCCTATGCTCCCACTTGATCTTGACTTGATCGATTTGTTTATTTCACAAGTGCTTAACCTTTCGATCTAAAATCTCTAATGGCCTTACTGCATAATTCAGGCTATCATCCACCTCGATATCGTCGTAATGGATATAAGTTGTTTCCTCCGCTAGACATTTTCGTAGTTGTGATACATGTAACATGCCATGTATCCCACTCAACTCTTCCGGTAGCTCGAGGCGATAAGCTACCTTGCCAACCCGTTCGATTATTTTAAATGGTCCGATAAACCTCGGGCTAAGTTTCCCTCTTTTTCTGAATCTGATAACGCCCTTCCATGGGGAAACCTTTAACATAACCATGTCGCCTATCTGAAATTCAATCGGTCTTCGTCTTTTATTGGCATAAGACTTTCGCCTATCTTGGGCTGCTTTCAAATGGGCTCGTACCACCTCAATTTTCTCATTAGTGGCTTGGACAACATCTTTATGGGCCAGTTCACGTGGTCCCACTTCACCCCAACACACCGGGGTTCTGCATTTCCTACCATATAGCATCTTATAAGGTGCCATGCTGATGCTCGAATGGTAACTATTGTTATACGAAAATTCGGTCAACGGTAGATAAACATCCCAACTTCCGCCGAAGTCGATGATACATGCCATTAACATATCCTCTAGCGTCTGTATTGTTCTTTCACTCTGCCCATCCGTCTGAGGATGGTAGGCGGTACTAATGAAAAGTTTCGTTCCCATTCGTTCTTGAAAATCTTGCCAAAAGTTGGAAGTAAACCGGGAATCTCTATCCGACATAATGGATACCGGTACTCCGTGACGTGCCACTATTTCATTTGTATATACCTCGGACATCTTTTCCGAAGTATATGTCTCGCGTATAGGAATAAAATGAGCACTCTTCGTCAATCTATCCACAATCACCCATATAGCATCGAATCCCCGAATCATTTTAGGTAGTTTGGTCAATAGGTCCATAGTGATATGTTCCCATTTCCAAAACGGGATCTCCAAAGATTGTAGCTTTCCATATGGTTTCTGGTGTTCCGCCTTGACTTGTAAACAAGTCAAGCACTTCTCCACGTATTTTACTACATCCCTCTTCATTACGGGCCACCAATAATTTTGTTTCAGATCATTATACATCTTGGTCGCACCCGGATGAATAGAATATCGGGATTTATGAGCTTCATCGAGTAGAAGCGTCTTAACCCCACAAGAATTTGGAACCCATATTCTTCCAGATCGAGTCTTCAACCCGTTCTTTCCATCCGACAAATCTTTTAACTGACCGATTATTCTTTCCTTCTTCCAGTTCTCCTCTTTCACTGCTTCTACTTGCGCTTCTCGGATACGTTCAAGTATACCCAAGGTCACAACAAGCTGCATCGACCTTACTCGTATTGGGACATAATCCGCTTTTCTGCTCAGGGCATCTGCCACCACATTTGCCCTTCCGGGGTGGTAATGTATTTCACAGTCAAAATCTTTCACCGTTTTTAACCATCGCCTTTGTCGCATAATTAACTCCTTCTGATAGGAGAAGTATTTTAAGCTCTTGTGATTGGTGAATATGGTGCACTTTACCCCATATAAATAGTGCCCCATATTTTTAACGCAAACACCACCGCAGCCAATTCGATATCGTGCGTGGGATATTTCTTTTCATGTGTTTTCAATTGCCTCGAGGCATAAGCTATAACTTTGCCCCGTAGCATCAAAACGCATCCGAGCCCCGATAGTGAGGCATCCGAATAAACCACCAAGTCTTCGACCCCGTCCGGCAACGTTAATACCAGAGCTTGAGTTAACTTCTCTTTTAGCGTTTGAAACGCTCTTTCTTGTTCGACAACCCAAATGAACTTTTCATCTTTCTGGGTTAACTTAGTTAGCGGCGACGCAATCTTGGAGAAATCTTGAATGAATCTCCTATACTATCCCGCAAGCCCTAAGAAGCTTATAATTTACGAAGGATTCTTCGGAGGGCTCCATTTTGACACGGCCTCTATCTTTGAAGGATCTACCAATATTCCATCGGCGCTTATGATGTGGCCGAGGAATTGCACCTCTCGCAACCAGAAGGCACATTTTGAGAATTTCGCATACAACTTTTCTTGCCTGAGTGTCTCTAACACCTCTTGTAAGTGGCGTGCATGTCCTGCTTCACTTTTCGAGTATACCAGAATATCGTCAATAAACACGATTACTGATTTATCCAACACTGGCTTGCAAACCCGGTTCATGAGGTCCATGAAAGCCGCGGGTGCATTTGTCAGCCCGAATGACATCACGAGGAACTCGTAATGTCCGTATTTCGTGCGGAAAGCCATCTTCGGTACATCCTCCTCCTTGACCCTTAGTTGGCACCTTGTAATTGGTCGAATAGATCGTTTATTCTCGGAAGCGGGTATCGATTCTTTACCGTGAGTTTATTTAACTCTCGGTAATCGATACACATACGCATGCTTCCGTCCTTCTTTTTCATGAATAGCATGGGCGCGCCCCAAGGGGACACACTCGGCCTTATGAATCCTTTATCGAGCAAGTCTTGAATCTGCGACATTAATTCTTGTAATTCCGATGGTGCAAGTCGGTATGGTGCTTTTGCTACGGGTTTCGCGCCCGGAACTAATTCAATTCCGAACTCTACCTCCCGCTCGGGCGGCATTCCCGGTAAATCATCCGGAAACATATCTTCAAAGTCACGTACCACTGGTACGTCTCCAATCTTTGGTAATTCTTTCTCGGGCTCATTCGCGTATATCATAAATGCCTTACATCCATGCCTCATGAGCTTGTGAGCTTTCATCATCGAGCATATTATAGGATTGCCTCCCTTTTCGCCATAGATTGTGACATGTTTTCCGCTCGGAGATGTTAGCTTTATCTCCTTACGGAAACACACGATCTTTGCGTGGTGTCGAGATAGCCAATCCATCCCTACAACCACTTGAAACTCTCCCATCAACATCGGGATTAGATCTATCAAGTATTCCTCATCATCGATACTTAATTTCCAGCTTTGACAGACTTCACAAACTATGAAACTTTTGTTATCTCCTGTCTCAACCTCTAGAGGCATAGGTAATTTTGTCAATACAAATGAAGGATGTCGAATAAATCCATGTGAAATAAAGGATTTATTCACACCCGTATCAAATAATACACGTGCAGGAATTGAATTTATTGCGAATATACCTGAGACCACATCGGGTTCTATCTTCGCTTCAACCGCTGTAAGTCGGAAGGACCTAGCCTTCGCCTTTGGAGCTTCTATTGGAGATTCTTTAGTGTCTCTCTTTCCAACCAAGTCTGGGCATTCAGAATTTTTTGTGGCCGGGCTGATAACATTTGTAGCAAGCGGAAACCTTTCCCGGACATAACGATGCGGTGTGTCCCGTCTTCCCACATATAGGACACGGCTTGTCTTTGAAGCGGCACTCACCCTTGTGCCCCTTTCCACACACCTTGCAGCACGGCAACCCGCCTTTCCCATCCGCCTTCTTCCCCGATTCAACAGTTCGAGTTTTCTTTGTAGGGCTTGGATTCACATCCTGTGCCCTTCGCCCACCCCTCTCGATTTGTTTCTTCAACTCAATTTCCCGCTCCCGGGCGGTGTTGATAATTTCCGTAAGGGTTTCTTACTTTGAGGGAGTCATGAACTCCCGGTATTCAGCACTCAACATGTTGTAATAATAATATATCTTATGTTCTTCAGTGGTGACTAACTCGTCACAGAATCTCAGCTTATCCATAAAGATACCCGTGATTTTATCAATAGTTTCACCCTTCTGCCTTAACTGGATGAACTCTTCCTTAATCCTGTTGATGAATGCCTTGGGACTATGATGTTTAAGGAATGGCACCTTAAACTCATCCCATGTCATGACCCTCGCCGCTTCGGCTCCTATCTCATTCTTTTTGTTATCCCACCAATCCTTGGCTTGGCCCCTCAACTGACCCATTCCGTAAGCAACAAAATCACTTACGTCACAGTGGGTCCTTTCAAACACCCCTTCGATGTCACTTAGCCATCTTTGGCAAATTATCGGGTCAATCTCCCCGGTGTAGATTGGCGGTTTACACGCCATAAACTCTTTGTACGAACATCCTTTACGTTCTCCCGATTTCTCTTTCATAAGGTTGACACTATCTTCCAATCTTTTGACTCGTTCCTCGACTAATGATAATACTGTGTTTTGAATTTTGTCTATGAACCCGGATAGACTACCCTCAATTGCCTTTCCCATTTCTTCAGCAATTAACTCTTTCATTTGTTCGGTGCTTGTCGGCACCGGATCATCATCGTTTCTTTCCGTCATCTTGAAACTGAAATATTTACATCAATTATTAAACATCTCATTTATAACATAATTTTATTTGCTTTGGTTTAGCCAAGTTCGTAACTTGCTTTAACCGTTCGCCTTTAGTGCACTTTTCGGGTTTGAGTGCGTTAACACACTCTTCCCATGCACATTAATTCACATCTTGTTTCTTACATAAGATAAAATCTACTAATATAAATAATTAATTCTTACCGGACGATCAATCAAGCTTGAACCGAACACTTTGTTGACAACCTTAAGCTCTGATTACCAACTTGTAACACTCTACTCGTTTTTATAATATTTTATTATAAACAAAGCCTTAGTAAGCCAAAACCTTGATTTTTTTATACCAAACATGAGGAAATTTTAGCCAAGTTAACATCTTAGACAAGTGCTACTAATTTAAGAATCCGAAATAAAACAAGTATTTAAGAGTTAACTACATAGACATTGATTTGAACATATTTAAGTAATCGCGGAAGCTTCAAAAGATTATTCGACCCACTCTAGCTTCACTCATTTTGCTATCGTTTCACTAGTAAGCCTATAGCGCCTTATACCCAACATCCGGGGCTTATCATCACCCGCATTTCCTTACCAATCTCATGGTTTAATGCTCTTGTGATTGTTATCGCCATCGCTAACTATTAAAACACTAGCACTACAATTTACTCCACTATTCGAACCGTTGGCTCATCTTATGGAATCCTCCAATATAATGACTACCAAACGGTTTCTTGCCAATACTCAACCTATTGATTCAAGTAACGAACATGGTCGCTATAATCAACGCAACATCTATTCTACTATATGACTATACATAATTTAATAACAATTCACTTAATGTAACGAATCAAGTTACATACCTTCAAAGCACGCCCTTCAAACGCAAGTCGCCACCGACTTGTCCACTCGACGCTCCGATATCTTTTCCTATAGAGTTCATTCATGACGTGTTTAGAACTCTTTTCAATCATATATCGCATAGTTTGTCAAAACATCACAGTTATGCGTTTAACTTTAAATTTCAATTTTGAGCCTTCTTCGAGGCATTTCTACGAACACTTTAAGGGCAGAATTTTACATGATTTATTAACAAGTTCATAACTTGTCATATAGCCCAAATTTTCATCAATCAAACTATTTAACATAACTATTAGCCTCTATAATTCTGAAATAGCCTCACATATGTCAAATTACCCTAGAACAACCCCAATTTCCTAGTGTTTATCAAGTTCTAAATAACCCACTAATCACCTACAATGGTGTCCATGGATTTTGCTAGAATTAATCTTGATTTCAACATGTACTTGCCTAGGGTTTACTCCTAGACACTACAATGTTCTTATTTTATCTATACAACACACATGCATCATCAGATTTCGAATTTCCTAAATTCATGAGAATTTCAAGTAGAGAATTTTCATCAAATTTCACATACCTTATGATCTCCTCACAATGGGGATCACTAATGTTAGTTCGCCCCTGTGTTTGATCGATTTCCAGGACACACACAAATGTGTGTTTTATGTATAATAAATTGTTTTTATTATAATTAGTTTCCATTTAAACACTTTTAGTCACTCTAATTTCTTTTAGTTCATATTTAGGTGCTTTTTAACCCACTTTTGAGTTAACTCGAGACTTATAACTAACTGGGTTATTTCGTCCTAGTTAGTTTATTCTTGTCTATTTAATACTTTATAATTTAGTATAAAGTTTTATATTTTCGGGATGTTACAATTATTAATTAAATAACAAAGATTGTGGTGAACAAAATCTATAAGTTGGTAGATACCATTTATGGTAAATTTTAAGTTTTCTATAAATGATCTCCACTTTGTGCTAAAACTGTCATCCTCACAAAAAAAAAAAAACTCTAGAAATTAAAGCTTCATCTTCTTCTTCACCTCATACTTTCTCTCACTTTCAAAAATGTCTACCATCAAAGCTGAATGCTTCCCACTTCCTTATAATACGTGGTTGAAAACCGGTGATCGTTTATGCTTAAGTTGATGTTTTTACATAGCTTTTAATCTTGAATAGCCTACTTTTAATGGGATTTGTGTTTTACAGGTCTAAAAGAGTTTAAGGAGCTAATCGGGAGCTTTACGGAGCACCGGGAGCGAACGGGATCAACCGGGGATGTGAAATGAACAAAACCGGGTTAATCACGAAGATTGGATGTGTTTTGGGGGATGTTAATGGATTTAAAATGAATATATTGGAAGATGGCATGATAGAGGGCTGAATTACGAGTACGTGGGCGAAAACGATGCGTAAAACAGAGCTATAATGAAGAAGTTATGAAGAAAACAAAAATGGTATTTAGAGGCACCGTAGGCGACGCCCAAAAGGACCGTCGGCGACGGCCTCTGGTTTGTTCCGTCGGCCAGAAACCTTCGTAAACAGCAGATTAAGCCGTCGGGTGAAACTGAGACTTAAAGGGGCCGTCGGCGACGCCACCTGCATTCTCACTTCGCGAAAAACTTGATTTTTGAGTTGGGGACGAGTTATAACATCAATTTTGACCAAGAAACGGGAGTTACACTCTATTTTGAAGAGAGAAACACCTCTTGGAGCCAAGACACACCACCAATTCATCCTCTAATCCATCCATTCGATTGACAATCATTCGATTCGATCATCATCATCACTTCCACAACCCTAATCATCATTCACCTTTCCAATCCATTCATCACCATCAATCATTCCAAACCCTACTCACTATTTCCACCACTTCAAGGCTTCAAGATGATGATGTTCAAGCTCTCTTCATCCGGTGATCAAGTCCTATCGATCATGAGCGGCTAATTTCTTGGAGGTTTCACCCCGGTGTAGACTTTTGTAAGAATTAAGGTTATTATGTTTTGATGTTTGCCTTGTGATAACTTGATTTACATTTGAATCTTTAGACAATTGTCTTACGTTTGTATTGAATTTGCGAATTTTCGAGTGAATGATTAAATTTGACTTTGTGAAATGAATACACGTATTTATGCCTTGTCTTTTGATAGGATTTGCTAGTCTAAAGTAACGAAGTGCATCGTGGTCCGTTTTCTATGACGTTGATAGCGATTGGCACCTAAGCTTTGTGATTGTGACCCGTTAATGAATTATTTCGAGTAAAGAAAATTAAAACACATAGTAACCCTAAGTATTGCATTTGTTGAAACCGGGTGTGAACCTTGTTTTCTTTATCTTGTTTAAACAATCAATTTCATTTCTTGCAATTTGTTAATCATTAGTAGTTAATTAATCCTATTATTTCAGTAATTTTAAGTCGCATCTTTTCAATCAAACAAAAATACATAAAAACAAGATAGCAAGCTTCATAAGTTGTGATACATATTTCAATTCAATCAAATCCACTCGCAAACCACATACTCTTCGTGGTTCGACCCCTTGCTACCACTAACTATTTGTTAAGGGTAATTTGGTACTATAAATATTATCTTTGACCTGAGCGCGACACTCCGATCAAATTTTGGCACCGTTGCCGGGGAGTGCGTGCGCTTTGTGTTTGGATTATTGTTTGAATTTGCGTGATTATCTATTTAATTTGTTTAGTTTCTTTTTGTACTTTATCTTTTTCCTTGTTACGCGGGGTGTGTTACTTGTGCAGGTTATAGGTAGTGCATGCATACGCGAAACTCCGGGAGGACTTCACCGCTAATCTACGAACCGAAAATCGAGAGAGTAGCAAGAAGAAACCTAGCAAGCCGGTTGGAAGCAACTCTTGCTTCTAATAAAACCATTCAAACACTACAAGTCACACCAACCATTGAAACCGATTCAATGGCAAACCAAAACTCCAATCACCCAAACGTCAATCAAAACCAATTCCAATCCCGAGGAACTTTTCACCCCGCCCAAAACGTTCAACCTATACCTCAAGAACAACCGGGTGGTAACACCAACTCTAGACCACCCACACCACCTTTCCGAAACCAAAATCCCAACAACACCCAAAGAACACCCCAACAACAAAACCTTCATCGACAAACTTCCTTACCCATTGATGCGTGTGAAGTGTTATATATATTAGGTGTATATTTTAAGCCCCTTTAACACTTTTTTAGTCAAGTTTTAAATTTATAAAACACGATATTTTACTAACACTAAACACACATATGGGCAAGTGCACCCATCGTGAGCGTAGTATAGTGTTGGCAAGATACCGAGGTCGTCCAAGGACACAAGAGCTTTTAGTACCGGTTTATCCTCAACGTCTAATCAAATCAAAAAGTTTAGAAAAATGTTTTAAGCTAAGAAAAATAAAAACTAACTAAAATGCTGAAAATAAAAATAAAAAGAAAAACAGATAGACAAGATGAATCACTGGGTTCCGACTTGTGTATAGTGTAACCTTTGATTATTTCAGCACTTTTGCACTTATTTAAGAGATTATCTTAGTTATTGTAGTCGGCCCCTCTTTTGAAGGTGACGTTACCCTCAACCCAGTAATTTGAGTCAGCAAGGATACAATCCTAAAGGGTCGGATTATTGAAAAATAATTAATTAAGTTATTAATGCAAATTATGGTAGGCCCCTCTTTTGGAGGTGACGTTACCCTCGACTAAGTAGTCTGAGTCAGCAGGGATACAGTCCTAAATAGCCGGGTTATAGTATTAATAGTAGTTAGCTTATGAGGGGATCAAAGAGTTTGGGCCCCCGCCATCCAATACCGTTAAGTATTGAAGGAGGTCCTACTAAATTTGACCCAGGTCCATTGCAGGACCTCTAAACGCTGAACAATGGCAAGACTCTTACCAAACCGTTCCCTTAACCCCCGACCAGGTAGCCAACATACCTCCATATAGACCGTGGAGATATGAATGGTGAAAATATTTTATTTTATATAGACAGTAAAATAATGTCAAGACACCACGGACAGACGATAAGGAAGAATCACCTTCAACATAAGAAACTAGTTATTAAAGTCATTAATACAAAACCAAGTAAAAAGTGCGAAAAGATTAGAAATAAAAAGTATTACACTAGACACTTGTCTTCACCAAGTGATGTAAGAGACTTAGGCAAACATGGCCTTGATTGTCAAGAACTCTTACGATCAATCTTGGATCCCGAGATGACTCACACACTCTATGATGGACAATGGATGATGGTGGTGGATAATGGTGTTATGGTGGTGGTGGGTGGTGGGTGAAGTGTGAGAGAGGTGGTGTGCCAAGGGATGGTTTGAGCTTGAGCCAAGCACTCCTATTTATAGGCTGAACAGAAGCTCGGGCACGGCCCCGTGTCCAGTGGGCACGGCCCCGTGTCCACATCCTTCTCTTTCTTCATTTAATGCAGCTTGTCTTATTAGTTGACCACGCCCCCGTGTCCGCTGAGCACGACCCCGTGTGCAGAAGAATCTTTGTACTATGAAGATTTGCTTAGATTGTGCGAATCTTATAGTTGACCACGGCCCCGTGTCCGCTGAGCACGACCCCGTGGTGGGCAATAGAAGCTTCTACCACTTTGTCTTTTCTGCTGACACTTGGGCACGCCCCCGTGCTGGCTGAGCACGGGGCGTGTTCAGTCTCCTGTCTTCTTGTTTTGCTTGGGAAGATGCTGTCGTGGGGTCGGGCATGTCACGTCTTGTTCCTTTTCTTGTATTTATGTTAGATTTTGATGTCTTTTTGCTTCTTTTGTTAATTTGAACTCATTTAATCCTGAAAATACAAAAGGAAGACAAAAGCACACTTTTTCCAACATTAGTACTAAAAAAAGGTTACTTTTATGCCACAATTGATGTAATTTATATGTTGCATTTTGCATACATCACCCATCAACCTTGATGACCGGAATGTCAATTCCGACCGTCGAGGTAATCGAGATCATGGCAATCCCGCGAACGAAGACCCATTCTTCAACATAGACGATTTGAGGAACGCCATCCCCGATGACGAACCGTATAGTGTTCCCGGGTATCAATCGCCGGAACATGTGAGTGTTCACACGGAGTATTCGGATGATGGGGGGTATTATGATGATCAGGCTAATGATGACGAAGATTGGGGGTATATGAATCAAGGTAACATCTACAATGCAAGAGGGTTCGAAGATGACGAATTTGGCTACCAAAATGCCAACTTTGTGGGGAACGATGATTATGGGTATGGGAATGCGAGAAATGACGGTTACGAGAACAACCGTCAACCACGAAATAACAACCAAAGGAACCAGAATGAAGGGTTTTACAACAACAATAACAACAATGCTAACCCTAATTGGATTCCTCGTTTCGTGGGAGGAGGAAATCAAAGGGGTAACCAAGGTGGAAACCAAAGAGGTAATAGGGGAGGTGATAGAAGGGACAATCGAAGACCGGTCGATCAAGAAGTTAACGGTCCGCATCATCGTTAACAACCTCCACGGGGAGTAAATGACTGTTTTAGACCGGTAGTTACCGATAATGACTCTCCAATAGTGTGTGAAAGGAGAATGTTCGACTGCAAGCCCCACTACATCAACATACTTCCCCACTTCAATGGGAGGTTTAATGATGAACCGTACACGCATTTGGCAGAGTTTTCCTCCATTTGTAACACTATCGGGGGGCATAACTTTGCATTGGAGGAGGTCAAGCTTCGATTATTCCAGTTTTTGCTAAAATACAAAGCGAAGCAATGGTTTCTTACACTTCCGGCGAATAGTATTCGGACATGGGGTGAGATGCAACAAGTTTTTCTAGATGAATACTATTCGATGGCGAAGACCGATGATGCTAGAGACGAAATTAGGTCTTTCCGCCAACTATCAAGCGAACCGTTGCACGAAGCATTTACAAGGTACAAAGAGTTGATTCGAAAATGCCCACATCACCAAATAGAAAAGTGGGAATTGGTGAAGTGTTTTGTACGTGGTTTGGATGATGCGACATGGAATCGCCTCGAGTCAACGAGCAACGGAACCCTATTGAGCAATCATGAAGATGATGATTGGGAATTCCTCGAGTGGATGAGCAAGCGGTCTAAAGAAAAGGAATCGGCCGATAGAGCTAAGAAACATCCTGTCTCCCGATCACTTCCCGATCTTGATTCTAAGGATCAAATTTCTACCTTAGAACGGTAAATGGCTCGTATGAAGAAGAAGGAGGTGAACGCGGTACAATTCGCGGTGTGTGAAGAGTGTGGAGATATCGGCCATAGAACCGAGCAATATACAACCGTGCCGAGTGATTACACCGAGGAGGTAAATCAAGTGTATGGGGATCGAAAGCAATACGACATGAATTCCAACACTTACCATCCGGGTTTGAGAAATCACCCTAACTTCCGGTATGGTAATGCCTCGAATCAAATGAACCCGAATTTTCAATTGGGTAATCAAGGTGGTTCTTCTTACAACAACCGGCAAGGTGGTAACCAAGGGGGTTACCAAAGGAATTACAATCAAGGGGGTAACCAAGGGTATCAAAACCGTGAAGGTAATTATCAACGTGGTTACAACCAAAGTGCAAATGGGGGTAATGCTTCTAACTCTCAAGGTGACGACTCGTTCAATTCTAAAATGGATGCTCTCATGAATGCTATGAGTACCCTTACAACCGAAGTGAGGAAAGATTTTGAGGTGCGCGACAAGTCGCATAAGACATTGGAAAAACAAGTGGGTCAACTTGCGGAAGAAATGGCCCAAATTCGTGGAAGTGGAGGAAGACTTCCAAGTGATACCGCAATGAACCCGAAGCATCAAAGCTCAAGCACGGGCAATGTGAAGAATGTACACATTAGCGCGGTAAGTCTTCTTCCGAATGATGAAATTTATAGTGTTCAAAGCATTCCACCACCACAATATGTTGATGGTGTAGTGGAAGATATAAGTGATGAGCCAAAAGTGAAAATGAACAAGAAACGATTTCACAAAGTAAAATTGAAAATATAACTAAAAATTCTTTTTGTGAAAATTGTTTAAATCAACTTAACCCGAGTAATGCATCAAAAGTTGAGGAACGGTACCCACTGAAGGACGAGGGGTGGGAAAATTTTAAACAAGCAAAAATTAATTTACCGTCACTTGATGACATTAAAAAGGTTCCGGCCCATGTGGAATGCTTAAAGGAGTTAAGCATCGAAAAACGGCACAACAAATTACCCGAACCCGTTGATTTGATATCTCATGTTAGTTCCATTTTATCGAGTGTGCTCCCCCAAAAAGCTCAAGATCCGGGAGATCCTCTTATTCCAATTCAAATTGGAGCATTTAAAATCGAGAGGGCGATCCTCGATCTTGGAGCTTGTGTGAGCATCTTGCCCGGGAGTTTGTATGACCAATATGATTTTGGTCCATTGAAAAAGTTTGATACTCCCGTGGTATTGGCCGATCAGACTCCCACGCATCCAAGGGGGATGGTGGAAGATGTGATTGTGAAGGTGGAAGATTGCTATTACCCAGTGGACTTTTTGGTAGTAGACTATGTTGGGTGTGTTGAGGACACCCAGCCGATAGTCATACTGGGTAGACCGTTCCTCGCAACTGCTAATGCCATAATAAATTGTGCAACGGGAACTGTGAGCATGAAGTTTGGGGACCGGGAATTAAATTTAAATGTTTTTCCAAAATTTACTAACCCACTCGGTGAGGATACGTGTCCCAATAAGGACATGAATCCAAACAAAAAGGTATGTGCTATGGTTGGTAGGTTTGGAGAGCCAAGGAAGAAACCGGTCAAGAAGAAGAAGGCGAAGAAGTCGCCTCAAGAAAAGAAGAAGGAAGAGGAAGTGAGGAAGTTTGGGCTGTTTGGCAACAAATGGTATGAATCACCGGTGGGTGATTTCGAGGAGTTTGTAAGCGGCAAGCATGCCATTCGACCACCATGAGGTGGTAGGTCAAGTGTTGTTGTATATTTTATTTCGCATTTCCTTTTAGTTGTTATCCGTAGTTTAGTTAGTATTGTTGTTGTTGTATAATTTTGTTATTGCGTTTTATTAGTTAAATGAACGTTGTGGGTGTGTTCCCTATATAACCCTCACGAGACCTACTTGTCCTCCCGAGCTATCGGGAGGTTTAAAGGGCTTGCGTGCATATGCTAAATGACGCCGTGATTCCTACGAAAGTGAGTTAGGATTGTTATTGTTGTAAATTATTTTTCCACAAAAATCAAGGTAATTTAACGCATGATTTGGTAACACTTTCATAAAAATGGTAGAACTAACCACCTAACAAATTTCAATGGTTGTGAGAAGCATGCTTCTACACAAGGGTTAAGATTTGTAGGTACAACATGTTCGCGAGACAACCGTTTTTATGACGAGAAGAAGAAGACATGAGCATCTAGCGACAAAAATCAGGTGCATGCGTTTCCTTTTTCCTTGATTCTTATATTAGTAATAAGTGGATTGTAAATTGTATTTTATTTTCTGGGGTGAAATTTTTGGGAGGTTAGCCGTGTCACATCCCTTGTGTGTTTTAAAACTTTAGTTCTTACACATTGAGGACAATGTGTACCTCAAGTGTGGGGACGGGGGAGTAGTAAAAGTTTTCGATTTTGACCCGTTCATTTAAACACTACACATTGAGGACAATGTTTACCTCAAGTGTGGGGATGGGGGAAAATTTTAAAATTTTTTCATTAATTTCTTGTTTCAAAAGCGATCTTAAAAGCACAAGTAACTAAGTCAACGAGGGATGGCACAACTCATTTGGTCTTTTGTCATGGTCAAGTTCAAAGTAATAGCATGACGGGTATTTAGCGGGTGGTTATTTGGGAATAATTTGCCTAAGGAACTAGCATTTTATGCAGAACACATACTATACCCTTATACGTGAGGTTTTGAGCCACTTTTATATCATAGATTTACATATACATGTTTCTTTGTTTGAGTGGACCATTAGTCGCGTATTGTAGAACTTGAAACTTTTGATACGTTTGAGACCATAGACCGAATACAAGCACAAGAATGATTAAGGCATTAGGTAAACCTTTTCCTTTTACACCATTTATATATCCTTACCCAAAAATTATCCCTTAGTAGCCAATTTTGAGCCTAACCCTTTCGTTTGACCACCCTTTAGCCCATAACCTTAAACCCTTTTTGTTTTTAACCCGTGTGATGGAAATTCGATTATAGGAGTCAAGTTTGTATAGTTGTTTGTTTGCATATAAAAAAAAGAGAAATCAGAAAATGTTATGAAAAAAAAATTGTAAATCATTGAGAAAAGAACAAAAATATGAAGTTAGTGGTTGTTGAAAAAAAGGCTAAAGTTGTTGCCTCGTAGTGATGTTTATAGTTCATTTTTGTTTAGAGTAGTCGTTTCTAATAAAAATCGAATTTTCATCACCTTAGCCACTTTAAAATGTCCTATTTCTTACCCTTAGCCTAGCCCGGTTACAACCCTTACATATACCTTATGACTTATGCTTAGTATTCGTGTTCGGTGGTGGAGAATGATTGAGTTGCAAGCCTATGCGGGTACGTGTTCTAATCGGTTTTGAGCGATCATTCTTTTAAGTGCTAATACATTATGAAAATTAGCCAATTTATAAACCGAGTGGAGAGAACATTGTGAGGGATGTGCATGAATTGTTGGTTTCACGGGCGGGTTAATCTTGGATAACCATTTTATATGTGAATGCATTTTACCGTTAAATATGTTGAAAATTGTAAAGAGTTTGAACTTTTGTATGACAATAGACCTTAACCTTCGTCTCAGGAATGGGGCGTGTGTTTCTTGTTAGACCCACGTGAAAGTGAAAAACAGATTTGCTTGAGGGCAAGTAAAAGACAAGTGTGGGGATGTGATACGTGGTTGAAAACCGGTGATCGTTTATGCTTAAGTTGATGTTTTTACATATATTTTAATCTTGAATAGCCTACTTTTAATTGGATTTGTGTTTTACAGGTCTAAAAGAGTTTAAGGAGCTAATCGGGAGCTTTACGGAGCACCGGGAGCGAACGGGATCAACCGGGGATGTGAAATGAACAAAACCTGGTTAATCACGAATATTGATGTGTTTTGGGAGATGTTAATGGATTTAAAATGAATATATAGGAAGATGGCATGATAGAGGGCTGAATTACGAGTACGTGGGCGAAAACGGTGCGTAAAACGGAGCTATAACGAAGAAGTTATGAAGAAAACAAAAAATGGTATTTAGAGGCACCATAGGCGACGCCCAAATGGACCGTCGGCGACAGCCTCTGGTTTGTTCCATCGGCCAGAAACCTTCGTAAACAGCAGATTAAGCCGTCAGGTGAAACTGAGACTTCCAGGGGCCGTCGGGGACGCCCTAAATGGCCGTCGGCGACGCCACCTGCATTCTCACTTCGCGAAAAACTTGATTTTTGAGTTGGGGACGAGTTATAACATCAATTTTGACCAAGAAACGGGAGTTACACTCTATTTTGAAGGGAGAAACACCTCTTGGAGCCAAGAGACACCAGCAATTCATCCTCTAATCCATCCATTCGATTGACAATCATTCGATTCGATCATCATCATCACTTCCACAACCCTAATCATCATTCACCTTTCCAATCCATTCATCACCATCAATCATTCCAAACCCTAGTCACTATTTCCACCACTTCAAGGCTTCAAGATGATGATGTTCAAGCTCTCTTCATCCGGTGATCAAGTCCTATCGATCATGAGCGGCTAATTTCTTGGAGGTTTCACCCCGGTGTAGACTTTTGTAAGAATTAGGGTTATTATGTTTTGATGTTTGCCTTGTGATAACTTGATTTACATTTGAATCTTTAGACAATTGTCCTACGTTTGTATTGAATTTGAGAATTGTCGAGTGAATGATTAAATTTGACTTTGTGAAATGAATACACGTATTTATGCCTTGTCTTTTGATAGGATTTGCTAGTCTAAAGTAACGAAGTGCATCGTGGTCCGTTGTCTATGACGTTGATAGCAATTGGCACCTAAGCTTTGTGATTGTGACCCGTTAATGAATTATTTCGAGTAAAGCAAATTAAAACACATAGTAACCCTAAGTCTTGCATTTGTTGAAACCGGGTGTGAACCTTGTTTTCTTTATCTTGTTTAAACAATCAATTTCATTTCTTGAAATTTGTTAATCATTAGTAGTTAATCAATCCTATTATTTCAGTAATTTTAAGTCGCATCTTTTCAATCAAACAAAAATACTTAAAAACAAGACAGCAAGCTTCATAAGTTGTGATACATATTTCAATTCAATCAAATCCACTCGCAAACCACATACTCTTCGTGGTTCGACCCCTTGCTACCACTAACTATTTGTTAAGAGTAATTTGGGACTATAAATATTATCTTTGACCGGAGCGCGACACTCCGATCACCTTATCATCCTTATCACAATCTCAGATTGAGGACCAACCTGGAAGGTCCTCAATGGGAAGGATGCCAAACTATGCTGAAGATGATCATGGGGGGTAACTTGAAGTATGCCCTCACTGCCAATATAATTGTTCATCCAGAAATTCTTCAAATGTTCTGGAAAAATGCAACATTATCAGAATATGAGAACAGAGGTCAGATGGCTATCGAGAGTGTGGTGCTCAATCAAAGAGTACTGTTAAATGAAGCCACCATCAGGATGGTTCTACAACTTAATGATGATAATGATGTCCTGATGTTCACAAGGGCACAGATAGAAGAAACCTTGGTTAAAATGGGTTACCATACGGTAAGCCCACAACGAACGAGCAATCAACAAACATGGCTTCATCAAGCCATGGCAATATCTGGTCACACAAATGGGTGCATGGTTCTCAAAGAAGATCATCAATGATCATGAAGTATCCCTTAGATTGATGGAACCGATAGGAGCACTTGCACTTGGAACACCTTACAATTTCTCTTATTACCTGAAAAGAGATTTTGCAAGTAACATGTGGTCTGGCAGGCCGTTCTTGATTTATCCTCGTTTTCTGATGAAGATAATCACGAGCCAGCTAGGATTTGGGGGTGTTCCTGCAAGTTATCCAAGAGCAGAAATGAGACTTTAGCAAAACATGAATCTCAGCATGCTCGTACCCACCGATCAGAATTCTGGATTGATAACTGACCTTTTGTTGCTTCTTGAGATGGAACATGGAGAAGGGGTAGATCTTGATTAGGTTTCTTTTTGTTTAAACTTAGTTTGTGTAGATATTCTGCATGATAATATGTTAATATAGTGTATTTCTTATATTTCTTTGATTGTCTGGCTCATGGTTTAAAAAAAAAAAGAAAACGGGTAAAGAAAAGTGAGAAACATGTTCATCAAAAAAACAAAATTTTTACACAAAATTCAGAATATCTGATGACAGGAGACAAAATCTGGCAATTCAAACTTAAAATGCATCTCTAATTTTTTTTTTCAAAATAATGAAAAGTTTTAGAAAATATTAGAAAAAGCCAAGAGACTTGGATGCCACCAGAGAATCAAATGTAAGTCTTCTGATCTCATCTCATTCCCTCTCATCTCAACAAAAAAGGGGAGGGGGGCTCTTATATCAATCAAAAGGAGAAATTTCAAAAATCTGCTGAAAAGGGTCACAAGTTTAGGGGGAAACACAACCAAGAAATTCTGTTGAAAATTGTTGACTTCTGTTGACCACATTTAAAAAGGTCAACAGAAGTCAGAACAAAAAGCAATACATATTTTTAAGAGAATTTATGTTGAATTTCTGATGACATCATCAGAATGGGACTTTGACTTACAAGAAAGAGAGGATGCAGATGAAGAAAGCTGATTGGACCTTTTACAAAATGGGGTCCACAAAGATGAAAAGGTGTCATATAACCGATGGTTTTCTCCAATCAAAATTCAGTTTAACATTTTTGTGAAGGAATAATTGAAGAAACTACAAGTTGGAAGGGCATAACCACGATTACACGATAACCATCATTAATGTCTTGATACCCACGATCCAACGGTTACATTCTGAACCAAAACTCACATCACACGATTTAACGACAATAAAGACAATTAATGACCTTTTAACCGCCATTACATGGCACGTTCTATATCCCCTCAACTCCATAAACCCACAATTCTCTGTTGAAACCCTTACTATATAACTCACACTTAGCAGAAATTCAAAAATCACTCACCTTCTTCACAAAAACTTCAAACCAAAAACATCCCCTATTCTTCACTCAAAATCCAAAAAGCCCTAAATTTCAAACCATAATTCTCAAAATTCAACAATGGCAGAAGTTAACCTTAACATCCCAATTGTTCAACATGAAGTACCTGTTGTTGAAGACACAGAATTTCTACCAATGAAAGAAAATAATCTGCTGATGAATACAGAGCATTCGGAATATGATGTAAGATGTCAACTTCTGGAAGAATATCTTATGAAATGTCCAATCTTAGGAGCACTAACAAAAGGAAGAGAAGTACCAGAAAAGTTACTAAAGCAATTTGTTCACACTTTTAATGAAGATGAAGAAAATCAGGTCTCTGCTCATGTATGGGGAAATGTTTTTGTAACATTAACTCGTGGAAGGGTAAGAGAATGGCTTGAACTTCCAGTTCTTGAAAGTTACATTGAAGCACCAAGCAAAGAAGAATTGATAAGCTTTATCATTAAACTTGGCTATAAGAAAAAGGATATCAACAAAATTGGAGCAATAAGAAGAAATGAAATGCCAGCCATCTGGCAAGTGATGATGGAAGTGTTAAACAAATGTCTCACATCAAAGACAGGAGGAACTGATCAAGTCAGTCAAGCTATTCTGACAATCATGTATGGACTCATAATTGGGTTCAAAATTGATTACGGAACATAAATTTTTAACCTACTCAAAAGATCAATCCTCACCAGAAATGGAAGAATAACCTCACATCTGCCATATACAAGGTTAATCTCAATTTTTATTTCTGAAACATTTGCTGAAAGAAACATAGAAATTCCAATTTTGGAAGATATTTAGAGTTCAAATACCATGAGGGCCTGGAGTTCCAATCATGGATGGGAATCTAACAAAGATATCCCAGAGTTACCAGAAAGTATGCTATACCTCATTACACTAGACTCACAATACATAATACAACATGAAGAACTTCTGACCAAATCAGATTCTCCAACAGAAGAACCCAGCAAAGAAGTTGTTAACTATTCTTCATCACCAGAAGAAGAAGAAATTAAGAAGTCCTGGTCATAAAAAACAGAGGCTGCAGGAGAAGAAGGAGTTCTGGAGATACCAAACTCACCAGAAAACTAGACAGAACATGCTGAAAGTCAACAGATACATGAATGAGGAATTCATCATGAATTTGATATTCATCAAGAGAAAGAACATGAACACTATGCAGAATCACACATTGCTAGAGGAACTCATGAAGATGCTGAAGAACAACATTATGAAGAAACTCACTTTGATGGTACTGCAAATGAAGCCACTGAAGTTATACATCATGATTAATCTCGGGTTGCTGGTACATCTCTTTTAAACACTGTTTTAGTTGATACTCAATCAAAAGAAACAAAGTTAGAAGGTTCAATTAATGTTTCTTACAAGTTGGAATATAGAAAAACTGATATTGATGATGAGGTCACTAGTTCCATTAATCTCAACTCTGAATCAGAAAATGAGGAAGAGGATGAGATCCCAACAGATAGAGATCAGAGAACTGATCAAGGAAATCTGGCAAAAGGTAATTTGTTTACCTCAAAAACTTATGGAGAATCATATATTGATATGATTCAAGGACAGAAGGAAATCCATGATGAAAATGTGTTTTTCACCACTGGTGGAGATGATTCTGGTACACTTAAGGTTGCACCAAAATCTGGTAAAGCCAAAAGTGACCCTATCATCTCCAGAACAGCAGCAAAAGTGTTTGCAGCTGGAGTGTCAGAAGGAACATTTTTTGTTCCAAATATCCCTGAAACACCCATGAACCAAGAAAATTTGGAAACGGTGCTGGAAAACGTTTACAAAGCCTGTAAAAGAAATCCAGTAGAAGAAAAGCTTGATATGTTGTTGTCAGAAATACAACATCAAAGGGCTGAGATGAAGACTTTGTCAGAATTAGTAGAGGTGATAAAGACACAAACTAAAAGAAACACTGAAGCACTAAAGTCACTTCAAAAGATGAAAGAAAAGGCACCAGAATCCAACATCTCTGCATCAGAAATACAGATGATTCTCACAGAAATAGAAAAGATCAAGACACAAGTTGCAAATGCTGTGGAATCAAGACAATCAAGCAGTGCAAACAGAGTTTTGGAAGAAGTTACCATACTAAGGCCAAGCAACAACAGTATCACAGACGCCCTTGAGAAGTTGTCAAAAGAATGGGCTGCAATACAGATGAAAGCTCAAACTGAATTTACCAAAGTTCAGAAAAGCATAGGCAGCAACTGAAATCAGGTAAGAGAGGTGCAACAACTGATGAAGAAAATGCAATTCAACATTACAAGATTGGCCAAGGTGGATCCCAAAGAAATCATGAAAGAAATTCATGCTGAAAGTCCACACCAAGAAGCTCCAAAGTCAACCCCACAACAATCATCAACCACACCAATCACCAAAGTTGGAACGACAATGATGGGTCCACCTCCAAATGTCCCAAGAAATGAAATGGTGAAAAGGTTAGCAACTTCAAAACCTCAAGTTATTACAGATTTAAAATTTTTAACATCTGTCCCAAAGCCAACGTTGTCTGATGACTCTGCCATAAGTAAATTTATGAACCTGTAACACAATGAATGAGTGGGAACGAGAAGGTGATTCAAGAAAACCAAAGATTGTTAAAAGAAAAATCTCTGAAACTCAGTCTTTCATGGTTAGAGAGATTGACAGGGATGTAATGATATTCCCTGAGTACAATCTGGTGATATATTATTTGACAAAAGAAGATGAACCACCAAGACCACTGTCTCCTGTCAGACTGGCTCTAAGGGAAGAAAGGATAAAAAGAGGTTCAAACAGCATTCACTACAAGAATGAGAATCCTGTAAAAAGAATCTTAAAAGTGGATGAAGTAAAAGTTGCAACTGATGATATTAGAGAAACCTATGTGCAGAACAGATACACACTTCTCAGAGCAAATGGGAAAGAAGAAAGAGTGACTGACGAAGAAATTGCTGACAAGTTACATCCTTTAGACATTCTGTTTATGAAGGATCACTATGAAAAGGAAAAGGAAAACACCCAAGAAGTTAGAAGGGCATTAAAGGGCATATCAAAGGCTGGAATACAACTGTTTGAAAGAATGGCTTTTTCAGACTTTGATTTATGTATTAACTATGAACATGTGCACAATAAAAAGGTGTATGTCAGTTCACCAAAGACAAAGGTTCCCCCAGAAATACTGGAAGATGCAAGATCTGGAGACATCATTGTACTACCAAGTAAAACTGACAGTCATAACTATGGTGTCATCTTCAGAGATATTGATAGAAACAAAGCTCTGTTCAGAAGTGATGATATCTGCAAGTACTCAAATCAGACTCTAAAGTTTATCATGAAAGGTATGAATAAGAGACAAGAACATCTTCAGAAGGTAGGAAAGAACTTGGAGGGTCACAGGAAAGAAATTGAGCAAATGATTGAAGAATGGATCCAAGCAAGAACATGGTATAAAGACATGTATGACATCTTCAACAAGTATATCTCCTACAAGAAGCAGTTAAAGAAAGGAGATGTGCACAAGAAACTGAAGCTGACTTGAAGAACTTGTTTATTTGAATTTTCATCTTTTATGTAATTTGTTTTTCAAAACATCATTAACTGGTTTTTATTTTGCAAATGTTAAGTTTCCACTGTTTGGAAATTTTTCTTTATTCATGAGATAGTTCATTTTCTTACAATACTTGGGGGAAACTGTTAGGAAACTTTATTTGTAAGTATTGAAAAAAATCAAATCCAACCTGATCTATGAAGAAGACAACAGTCCTGAAGATCACAACAAGAAGAAGAAGATCGGATAGTACAACTGAAATGAACAACATCTACTTCAAAGAATCACAAGTTGATCAAGAGCTGAAAAAGATTATCAGAAAAGGTCATTTCTGATGGATCTGATGATATTTCTGATGAAATATCATCAGTTTCTGAGGATTCTGATCATCAGATTTTCTGATGATTTGTTCACCAGAATTTCTGATGAAGTGGTTTATCAGAAATTCTGATGAATATCCCACTTGTCTAAAAATCAGCTCTATCCTGCCATAATAATCGAAGCAACTTGACATTATTGGATATCATGATTACAAAGGCAACTTGACTGTTGGATTCAATGAATATGTCAAATGGCTACTTTTTGCAGGACTTATTGCATGAATAAACAATTGTTTATTCATGTACCCATCCTTCTATAAATAGAAGGCTCACCAAGTAGAAGACGATGAGTTAAGCTTAGCATTCATACATACTACAGAACTCCATTGCCCTCTCACCCACAGAATTCAAGATTCATTTGTATTTGATAATAATCTTACAATCACCTTGTAAACTATTTTGTTTCAAAGTGATATAAACTTGATAATTTTGTAGGTCTTGTGCCTTGAAAGTCTGATTTCCATTTCTGCACATCTTTTTCACATCTACTGAAATCACTTGCCATATTACGTGAAAAGAAGTTTTTAAGTCCAATCTGGGACCAACATCATTGCAACCCTGGATTTTGGATCGTTCGAAGGTGCTAAATCACAGAGTTGTTCAATGAGAGATAGCCTCCCTGTCTTCAACATTATCTCCATTGGCATTGAATATTGCACCCCATGTTGATAAGTAACTTCAACCGTTCCTACTTCTTCATGCATCGCCCAACTGCTAAGTGTTGGTAGAGGAGTATCGTCAATATCATCATCATCTTTTGCAGGAAATTTTCTCTTTAATCTTTTTATTACAGTTCGGGTTCTATCACAATCGTTGGCCATTGGAACCCCAAGGGCCAGGATATCCCTCTGAACCCCTTCATTCATACCAACCAGGGCTTTGATTGTCCTTACCTTCACCCTTCTCCTATTAGAGAACTTTATGATGAATCGTTTCTCTTTCCTTTCAAACCTCCATGCAATAACGTTAGCCATTTTTTGAAGTTTTTGGCGTTTTGGACAATATGTGGCATTTTAGTCAATGTTTTTGGCGTGTTTGAGGTTGTGTTCTCATGGTCTTCTTTTTATATTGACTTTTTTTCCCGCGCATGACAAGTAATTATGGCGTTTTAAAAAAGATAAATAAATTCAATTCCCCAAGTATTTGGCTTTCAATATAATAAATGTTAGTAGTTATGTTTCTGTCGTTTCATTTTACTGTTTCTGCAGTTACCGTGTTTTGTTTTCAGATTCATCTGTTTTTATGGTGTAACACGTCTAATCTTTTGACGGCTGTAATTATGGCGTTTTGTTTTCCAATGGCGTTTAGATAATGATGGGACTTTTTTGTTTTATTTTCTTTGCACATTGTTTTAAGTTTTTTTTTAGATTTATTACAATAGTACTTGTTCAAAGTAATTTTATTATAGTTTGGTAGTTTTTGGGGCATTTTATGGCATGATGGCGATTTACAAGCATTTGCCCTTTTGGCGTTTTATTATATATTTCATTATAGGATTAATGTACTTTTGTTGTTTCTTAGCTGAAATTACATAACAAACAACAGATAAAGAAAAAAAAACAAATAGAAGCAATTTATGATCTAAATCTTCAGTGTCATCAGTCTCTTTCTTCTTTTAAAACTACAAGAACTGTCACAAATAAATGGCGTTTTGGGTTTGGCGTGGTTTATTTTCTTTGTTCATGTGTTGAAGTGTCTTTGTGGATGTTGGAGACATAGATCGACTTCGTGTGGGTGGATGCTATCTGCCTGTCGTCTTCATTATAATCATCGAGGCCAAAGTAGCATTTACACTGGGATAGGTTTCTTCTAATCATCCAAACCTTCTTCAAGAACAAAGAAGACAAAATGACATATGGGTGTCATCAGTCCCTCTTTCGAGAATTTTGTCCATCTCATGCAGCAAAATCTTACTCCACTCACCTAACAAATCATTCAGCGAAACTTCATGCAGAACATTACTGAGTATCAACGAAAATATGTTTGCCATCATTGTATTTTTTGGCGTTTTACATTGAGTTGTATTTTTTTAGGAAACACTATGTGTTTTTGTGTGTTTTTTTGGTGTGATAAACGGAAGGTGGTGAGACGTTTCTATTCATAGGATTTTTTTGGCGCGTAGTTTAGGCGGGATATTATTTTTATAACAAAAAATGAAATTAACATTTATCCGGATGTAAGGCTTGGCGTTTATATATTATGGGGTTTCACATTTTGTGGCGTTTTTGTAGCCTGGGAGCTTAAATAAAAACACAGAAAAAACTACGCAGTGATAAAATTGGCGTTTTGTATTTATTTGACGTTTTTTATTTCAACGGCGTTTTATGTGATAAATGATGTTTTACCTTTTTTACCCTTAATGAAGCGCGTCCACGTAATAAAAGTGATGTTATTTACGAAAACACCACCGCGCAAATCTAGTCCATAGATTGTTTTGATCGGACGATCCATAACCGTTCTCACACTTTCCCCCGTTTTCTCTAAATCCTGACCCTATATATATATATGGTTAGGTTAACGTACAATGGGTCTTATCGTACAATATGTACGCGATCGTCTCAGCTGTGACAATTGTCAAAATTTCATGTATCCGTTCAATGATTAAACAATAATTAGTAGCTTAATGACTGTGCTGATTAAAAAATTAATGACATGAATGCTTCTGATATTTGTCATATACATCCATGTGCATCATATATTGCATAATGTCATATCATTATTGCATGCAACACTTTATTGATTCAAATGATGCACGAAACAAAGATAGCACAGTTACCAGACGAATCAGAAAATGCTGACGGAGTTCAGTACTTAGACAGACATGGTATTGAGACACGGAATGGGCCAGAAACCAAGAGTTACACTAGTATAGTGTGTAGGAAAGTATAGATCATAAAACTGTCTTCTTAGAGATAGTTTAAGTGCCGGAAAGTGCCTAAAACTCACATAAGCTGCAGAATTCAGCAAAAATCAGCTTTTAAACAACTTATTATTATGAAGAATTATGGTTAAATGGTCCAGAATGCTTTCCTAAGTGTCGGGAATCAAAACTGTCACAAAAGGTAACATAAAGCACACTAAACTGCATAGTTTAGCACCTTAACGAACCGGTAACCAACCGAACAACCGGACACTACCCGAAACACCAAATTTTCACTAGAAGCATTGTTTTATCATTTCCGAGTTAGTTATGGTCCCCGAAATCATAACACACTATATAACATCATAACAACTTATAACCTAACTCAATCACTTAGAATCTAACTAATAACCTTAACTTACCATTGAAACATAACCAACCCCCCAACCCCCTCATGAACACGGTTACAAGGTGGCCCCCACCTTGGATTTTATTTGCTTAATTTATTTGATCTTGTCTAACACTTTATGAAACACATGAGCATGAACCATCGGACTACATGTTGTTGGAGAATTATAAGACTAACCACTAGATCACCATTCTCATTTCACAAACAACACTTCACCTCAAACTCTCTCCCTCTTCTCCTTCCCACCTTCGGCCGAGAACAAGCAACAATATCACCACCATTTTCATTTCACTTTCATCCATTCTCAAGTCATACAAAGGTGCTGGGAGCTTGTTTAAGGAGCTTGGAGCCTTTGGGGATTGAAGGACCTCTTTCAAGTGCTATTAACCACCAAATTCATCACCATCTTCATCTTGTGTTCATCCCTAGCCTTGTGCTAGTAGTAAGATCATCCTAATCCCATTTTACATCTTGTTTAGTTGGTTAAAAGATGATACAAGTAACTAATCATGAAGAACACTAAAGATCAAGAACATAATCTTTAACATAAGACTAAAAATCACCATGAATCATGTTGTTTAAGTGTTATTATGCTTCTTGATTGTTGATTGATTATGTTTATGATGTTAAACATCATATGAACCTTGCTAGATTGTGATTAAAGACATGATCTAGCAAGATGAGAGGATGATTATGTTATAAATCAAGATGATCATCCTTATGTGAAACATGAACTTGAAGGGTTAAATGTTTTTCTTGAATAATGATGTCAAAGTGTAATGTAAGTCTTGTAAATAAGTGATTTCAAAAATAATTTTCTCAAGAAACCAAGTTAAAATACAAGATTTACATAAACTTGGTTCTTAAAGAAAGTAATCACATTTTTAGTGGTTAATCAAGTGTAGAAACATATTACTAACAAGAAAAATTCAAGAAAAAACATTTTTAGAAAATCATTTTACAAGTTGTAAACATATAAAATCTTCAAGAATGATATTTTTTTAAACTAATAGCCACACTTTAAAGGGTAACTAAGCTTACTAAACACACTACCAAGTTACTACAAATTTTTATAAATTTTCAAGTTCATGAAGTTGTGTAAATAGCTTGATTTTGGCACTTGATAAGTATATTGTTTGATTTGTTGTTGATTGTGATGATTTTTAAAAGAAAATGATATGCTTTGAAAACATGGGAACCTCCATTTTTAAGGAGAAACTATGGCAAAAAAAATTCTAGAAATTAAACACTTAGAAAAATATTTTTAAACAAATATTTACAAGTAAATTTAAACCATAAATTTTCATATAAAGTTTGTCATAATTTTTGTTACAAAAATTACAAAATATTGGAGGTTTGTTTTTTATAATAAAAGTGACTAAATATGTATTTAGGAGAATATATATTTAGATGTCACCATGTGTGTGATTAATTGTGTATTATGTATATTAGTTATATTATTTTTCTATGTAAGTTTTCTTAAAATATATATTTGAAGGATATATATTGGTTGAATATTTATTAGAAATATTATTCCGGAAAATTTAATACAAAAATTAAGTATAAGAATACTTAATAAACACAATAAAAATACATATTCTCGTACGTATAAACACACCGGAATACGCCACCAATACTTGGCAAAATATACAAGTTTAAGAATACGAGTATGAATACACTCATCCTTGGGGAAAATATTCTTTGATGGATTGCAAAATAAAGAAGTTAATGTGACAACTGTCACTTTTCCGTACATTCCGTACACTAATTGAACAGTAACCTGTGCCTAAATAATTGTGCATGATCTAGTTTACAAGACAAATGAATTTTTGATTACTGCTATATACATACAATGGCATTTCATGTTGCAAGGCTTTTATCGTTGCTACATGCAACACGAGATAGTTCAAATGATACACAGAACAGAATTGGCACCAATACCATACAAACTAAAAATGCTGACGAAGTTCAGTACATAGACATACAGTATTTTGAGGCCCAGTTCGAGCCAGAGATGACGTATTACACTAGTATAGTGTGTAGGGAAGTAAGGACCACAAAACTGCATGCCTAAGTGATAGACAAAGTATCGGAAAGTGCCTAAAACCCACTCTAAGTGCAGAATTCTGCATTAATCACCAAAAATCAGCAATTTAACATGCTAGTGACATGCAAAAGTATGGCAAAAGGGTCCTGTATGCTTTCCTAAGTGTCGGGAATTAAAAGGGTCACAAAAGTTACATAAAGAACACTATACGAAATAACTTAACACTTTAACAAACCGGTATCTAACCGAACAACCGGATATTACCCGGAACACCAAAATATTACTAAAAGCATTGTTTTATTATTTTTGAACTAGTTATGGTTCCCGAACACCCTAACACACTACATAATATATCCTACACATAAAACACTAGACTTTTGCACTTAACCTCCACTAACTACTTGCAATTGCCATCAAAGTTACACTTACCCCCCCCCCCCCTCATTTACGGCCCCAAGGATGGCCCACACATGATCCCCACAATCTCACTAGATATTGCTTAAATCTCCTTAAGATATGATAAGATCTTGTTTGTACTTGGAGAGACATACTAACCATTGGACAATGGAGATTATGGGTTATAAGAACAAGCATCCACACAACACCAACACCAACTCAACACCACATCTCTTCTCCCTTGCCCTCCTCATCTCGGCCGAACATAGAGCCCCCACCATCACCATTTTTCGATTATCAACCAACCAATCCAAGGTTATTTCAAGGTGTTACAAGGTGTCTAAGGAAGTGTGGAACTCTCGGAACTTGAAGGACCTCAGCCGTTTGCTTTTATCCACTCGATTTTCATCATTGTTCTTCCCTAGCTTAAAGCTAGTAGTAAGACTCTCTTGATCCTTGATTACTTCTATTTTTGCTTGGTTAAAAGACATATTGTGTTGAAAATCACTGAACCATAAAAGACATAAACTTGAATCTTGAAACATAAGATGAAATATGATGAAATCTTGATGATATGATGTTGTTTAGAATATGGATGATGTTTGCTTGTTGATTACTAGAGATATTGATGTTGATCGTTACATGAGACTTGCTAGATTATGATTAAAAACATGATTTAGCAAGTTAGGAGATGATTATGTGTTTACATAAGATAATCATCTTCTAGTAAAGACATGAACTTGAATATAAAATGGTTTCTTGTAAAATGATAAACAAAGTGAACTAGTAAACTTGTAGATCCAAGATTTATGAATGATTTTCCAAGAAAACCAAGTTCAAAATATGATTCTTGAAAGATCATGGCTTTTACTAAAACCTACACTATTTTTGGAGATGAAATAAGTGTATGGAGACTAGTGAAACAAGAAGATGTTATAAATAAACATTTTTCTAAAATGTGTTTACAAGTTGTAAACACTAAATCTTTTCAAGAATGAAGTTTACCAAGAAGTAAATATATTTTAGAGGGTAACTAAGGCTACTAAACACTTTACCAAGTTACTACGCGTTTTTGTGAAAGATCAAGTTCATGTTGTATCGTAATATTGTTTAGTGAATTGTTGTTGATTGTTTGAATGATTTTTGAAAAGAAAATGATATGCTAAATAGCATGGACACCTCCATTTTTAGGGGAAACTATGGCGAAATTTTCTAAAAATACCAACATTTAGAAAATATTTTCTAAACAAGTGTTTACTAGTGTATTTTAAACTATGTTTTTCAAATACAAACTTCGCCATAATTTTGTAACAAAAATACAAGCATTGGAGGTTGGTTTTTGTAAATAAAAATGGATAAATATATATATATATATATATATATATATATATATATATTTAGAATATATATTTTTACATTAAAGACACATTGTGCGTGCTTATGTGTATACTTTGTGTAATAGTTGCATTATTTTAGGATTTAAAATAATATAACTTAACACGATACCAAGAAATCTTCAATACAAAATAATACCAAGAAGATCAAGGGATAATATATAAGTTACACACACAATATTATAGAACCGAACGATAGAACGTAACTTATGAAACACTCAGGAAAATACCATTACAAATATATTTTTGGCAAATATTGTTTTGGATACAAGAAATGAAAATACGATTTTTGAAAATATTACAAGAGTAATATTGTATTTTCGACCAAGAGAAAGCATATTATTTTTGGAAGTAAGAAATATATTTTCTTAGAATAGTTAGAAGATATATGATTTTTGAGAAAAAATATATATTTTCTTGGCAATACATTATCTTCGGACAAAACAAGTCTATATATATATTTTCTAAGTGAAACTTGAAAATATATTATTTCGGAAACTACAAATACAAGAATACAAATACGCATGTATGAAATACTCCCACCATTGGGAAGGAAATACGAAAATAAATACTTAAGAAGTATTATAACTTCGGATAATACATAAAGGAAACGTAACTCAAAACATGAACACTAAGGCAAGGCACGGCCCGCTCGTCTAATAGACCCTAGCACATTGTAGGTAGTCGTGTTTGCTGACGAGATTTGAGTTACGAGAACTGAAGACGCAAAACAGTGAGTTCATGCTCCCCCTTTTCTTTAATTGTTTTTGGTTTTATAACTCTCGGGTGTGAAATACATGTTACGAATACTTGAAACGGTATGAAATGCCTATGAAACACTAGATCATGTGAGCATAGACTTAATATTGAAATGTCATTAATACATAATTAGGGACGAGGGTTAGATCTAACGGGTACGGCCGAACCCCACTCATGGTCACAGCTAGTACCTAGTAGTGCTTCGGAGTCCCAGTCGAGGTTAATCGACACAGTCGAGGGTAATCGACACAGTCAGGGTAAATTGACACAGTCGAGGTTAATCAACACAGTCGAGGAAAATCGACAAGGATATAAGCCATTACGAATGCTTCCTACGTCCTCACATGCCTTAAATTCCTTGTAAAACATTCATGTTCATATACGCTTTTCATACCTGTTTACAAAGGAGTCTCTCAAAGATTTACAAGAATTATAGTGAACTCGCTCAACTTTTGTTGATGTTTTCCAAAATTACATGTATTTCAGGTAACAGGAATGGATCTTGGGCGCGGGTGTCGTAACTAGAAGTAGACTACAAGTTTAGATGTCATCCACTTTTGTTGGTTTGTAACGTAGTCGAAGGTTGTGTTTTAAAAAAAACTTGAATAACCAGTGTTTGTAATACTCAAATTTTATGAATGGATGAACATCGTTTTGATCATGTAGTTGTTTATTATGATTGAATGCAATGATATTAAACTAGTCACACATCATACGCTTCCGCAAAAGTCTGGGTGTGACAGTTAAAGTATATAATTTTAACAATTATTCCAAAATAATTAATAAATACAATTTAAGTTAAAATACTTATTATTTTAACAAATAATTATATACTTGGAATAATATTGATGACACAAAGAACGTAACTCAAAGATACTAAATAAGACTAAGGTCAAGGCACGACCTACCCGTCTAATAAACCGTAGTACGTTTGTAGGTAGTCGTGCAATCTAGAAGAAGCTTTGGGTTATTTAATCGAAGAACGCAAGACTGTGACTTCATGTCCCCCTTTTGTTTGAACTGTTTTCGGCTTTATAACTTCGGGGGTGAAGTACATTTTACAAATGATACCATGATTATAAATGGTATGGTTAGCTAAGGAAAATACTGTTAGATCATGTGAATGGGTAGGCGTTAACTTGAGACCATTAATCCTTGTTTAAGGACCAAGGGGAATGAGTGATAGATCTATTTGGGTGTTGCGAGCCCCACCCATGGGTCCGCGAGTTGACCGCATGTGGTGACTATGTCGTTCCAGCCGGGAGGCCCGGTACGAAATACGCAAAGGATTGAGCCTTCCTACACCGTTGCACACATATTAATGACCTTGCAAATCATTAATTGATCTGTTTCCTTATTGCTTTCATACCGGTTTACAAATACATACATACTTACAATGATTACAAAGTTTATTCAAGCTCACATACAAAACACATGAACTCGCTCAACTTTTGTTGATGTTTTCAAACCACATGTATTTCAGGGAACTGAAATGGATCTGGCGGGCGTTGGAAGTTTTCAAGTATTGTCTGAAATAAAAGATATCATCCGGTGTCGAAGGGTTTGGATTATATATCTTATCCTGGATAAGATACCTAGTTCAAAGCCTAGCTTTAAATAGTGTCTTTTGTCAAGTCCTTATGGAACTTTAAACAATTTGGATGGTTTGTAATATGAATTTGAATTCTCGGATTTCTGTTAAACAATGATGGTTGTATCATTTCGAAACTTAATTATGGATGAACATCTTGGTTTTATCATATAGCTGTTTGTTATGGTTGAATGCAATGATATTAAGCAAGTCACACATAATCACGCTTCCGCAAAAGTCAGGGTGTGACATCAGCCGTCCGATCTTGTGCGAATTCACTTTTGAACATGCGACTTGTGATGAAAAACCAACATGCGAAATTGCTTTATATACCAACATGCGATTTCATTATATTTACCAACATGTGAAATTGCTACAAAAAACAACATGCGATTTCATCAAAAATACCAACATGCGATTTCCAAGATGTTTTTTTATAACATGCATTTGACAATATCGTACGAGCGTACGATAAGCCCTAATTGCACGTTACACTTACACTATATATATATATATATATACACACACACATAGGGGGAGGATCATATGAGAAGAAAATTATTGAAAGAAGAAAAAGAAGAAAGAACATATTAGTAAAATACTATATCATTTATAACTCATCTTATTAATTTTTCTCTATTTAATTAATTAGTCAAATAATCATTAATTATTCTATATATAATCTACAAAACCTACACATATCAAAATTTCCTACATATACCCTACACATTATAGAATTTTATCCTACCACAGTCGAACTTTATCCTATACAACTCGTAATTTATTCAACACAACTAGTAATTTATTCTACACTTTAAATTAAGTTGTTTTTAATTTGAAAAAAGTATATATTTTGAAAAAAAAAAAGTTACAAATTTTGTTTAGTTAGTTATTAAAGGGAAAGAATACAAATTAATGATCTATGTAAGTTTACCAATATAACCTTATATTAAAATTAAATGCAAATATTAAATGAAGTAAAATAAAGTATTCTTATTGGTTAAAACTTCTTATTTTTTCTTCTTACAAAAGAATTCTTCTCATTTGAATCCTTCATTATATACATATATATATACATACTTATATCATGCGTGGAAAGCATTGTAAATAATAAATTGAAAACTTATGGTTTAAATAAATATTATATTTTATAACTTTAGAGGGGATATATAAAATTCTGTCTTATATATTTGGCTATATTATAGTTAATTAACTAATTGAAGATAAAAATAGTTCATATAGTTTTTTAAATTAACTATTTAAGAAAAAAAAAACGAATATTTTATCCTTATATTATTTGTTTTCACTTCTTATTCTCCCCAGCAAAAATGTGAGGAAGTCAAAAGGAGAACACCCCCAAATTCTACTCCTATCATCTTCATCACTATTTAAACAAAAATCTTAATTAAAGCTACGACTTTTTTTATTCCTCAATATCTTTTTTTAATTGATTCCTTAAGTTTCTAATTAAAAACTAAAAGAACGTAGCGTTGATGTCAAATACTTGTTGGCACATACCATGTGACTGTTGATAATTATTCTTATAATAAAGGCCAAATGCTTAAGTCACTAACCATGTGATATCACACGAATAAATATAAAAACCTTTCCAAAGTATTCGTTCTTTAAATTTTCATGCACTGAACCCGGCCTACAAAATGGAAACTTTGTCTTTATAATATATACACACTCCTATATACCTATATAGATTAATCCATGTGTTAAAAGTTATTTTGTATGCAAAGCGTACAAAATAATTTTATACGAGCCGTAATACTTTGGATGCATTAATTAGTGGTGGCTATAATGGTGTGTGGAGAGAACTTTCGTAGGCCTATGATTTTGAGGGGCATGTGATTTAAATTTTTTTTTGATATAAGATATGTTATTTTTTTAAATAGTAAACACATACCAATTCAAATATAGGTTCATTTACAAATTATTTTTTATGGTTTAGAATTTAGCGCACTTGGAATTAGTTTTATTGAGCCTAATACTAATTTGATTTTTTTTAAATAATGATAAAATATTACGGAATGATACATTTTTTCGAGCTCGATCAGGGTACATGAATTCTTAGAAACGTCTCTAATTATTATATTGTTGTGGGGGCATTGTTGAAAATGATTTAAACACGCCATTTTAACTAACTGAGGTGCCGTTATAGTCGACCATGTATTAATATTTAAAAAAAAAACAAATTGTTATATATGTGTGTGTCAATGTTATAATCAAATTAAAAATAATACGATTTATAGTTATGAGATATAGTTAAAAATAATATAATAAAGTATATAACTTTTTTTTGAGTTTTAAAAAAACAGTAAAAAAAATCAAACACTTGAGATATTTTTTTTCTTTTTGCCGTTTAACCAATTTGTACCTTCTACATTTAAGAAAACAAAATTGTTATATATGTGTACTAGGTTATAACCCCGTGTATTACACGGGTTGAGTAAATAAATTTATATGTTAAAATAATAAAACATTATATCTTTAAAAACTTCCTTTATAGCACGGGTTGATTAAATATGATTTTATATATTAAATAATAAAAATTTATATATATATATATATATATATATATATATATATATAAGAACCATATTGTACGGGTTGATTTAATGTAATTTTATATACCAAATAAAAAATTATATCTTTAAAACCACATGTATTACACGGGTTGAATAACTGTAATATTGTTTACCAAATAATAAATTATTCATCTTTAAAAAACCTCATTTATTACACGAGTTAAATAAATGTAATTTTATATACCAAATAATAAAAAAATTAGTAAATGTGATTTTGTATAGTGAAAATAAAAATATTTAATATATTAATACAAAGTTTGGTTTTCGTGATAAATAATTTGTTTTATTTAAAATGTTTTAAATTAACAATTTACAATTTCGGATAATATTTTATTAGAAAAATAGAAGAATGGTATTCGAAATTTAAAGTAGGATAAAATTTAATATTAGCTAATCATTCATTTATTTATTTAATTAATATAAGATAAGTTTGGAAGTGAGGCGTGAAAATCATAAAATAAATACATACAATGAACGACATGTGTCACATATTAATGTTTTATTATATTGTATAGTATGGATAAAAATTTAGATTGATATAAATAGATTATTTTGTTGTAGCAAAATTTGTTAACGAAGTCTCAATAAATTTAACTTATTATTTAAAACTCCGTAAATTTATAAATGATAAATAATATTAGTTAGAGTAAATTACAATTTTGGCCCCTGTGGTTATATCACTTTTACCATTTAGATATTAATGGATGGGGTTAGCGTTAGGGGCCAAAAGGGTTAGAAAAAAGACGTTAGGAGCCAAAAAGATTAGGAAAAAAAAAAGTTGGGGTTCAGATGCTAAAAATTACTTTTGGGCTAAAAGAGTAAAAGTGATATAACTAAAGAGGCCAAAATCGTAATTTACTCTATTAGTTAAATAAATAATATTATAAATGAGAAGAAGATTATACTAGATAAACATGTGTTATACTCACATAAAAATTACAAGATTTATAGTTACGGTATATACTTAAATATAATATAATAAAGTATAAAAAAATATTTTTAAGTTTTAAAAAAATAGTAAGAAAACTCCAACATGTGAGACATTTTTTTCCTGTTTAACCAATTTGTAACTTCTACTCTTTATGATCTTCTCATCACCTTTTTTTTCAATATTAACTATTGATAATTTGTTATAGTGATATCAATGACTATTTTCATTTCTACGCTTAACATAGAAAAATCAGCTTGTGTTTTATTCGATTTCTATATATTTTATCAATTTAGATTATAACCAAACAATAAATCTTTCGTACTCTTTTGTATCTATGTTGTTTGATTTTAGTCTTAAATTTCACTAAATTTATGTCTAATATATATTTAAGACGATTTTTTTTAAATGATAAAATTTATTATCTAATTAAGATCTAGATCTAATCTAATATATATAGAAAAAAATTAATTTTTTAATCTAATACATTCAAAGTGGTCAACGTATGTCTTCTAGACTTGATTGACATGATGATAAGCATTCAGCAGTACTTGTCAAGCTTGCAGTTAACTTTCATGTTTTGCATGGAGTGGAAGGGACATGTGAAACGTAAAAGTAAATTTTGAATTTTCATCTTTAGACCAAAATTTATTTTGCAATCTTGTTAAAAGTAAATTTTGAACTTTCATCTTTAGACCCAAATTTATTTTGCAATCTTGTTAATATCAAATTTTTTTTTTTTTAGTTTTATCATTTTGGGGTGGATGGAGTGTTCACGCGGGTTCCACACATTCATTCGGGAACAACGTCGCAACTCCCACTAGATACCAACGCAAGCTCAATCACAGGTATAAAGCTGCCAAGCCGGTACTAGATGGGGGTGTTTGATATTTTTTTTCATTTAAATAATAATTAAAATTGTATTGGATGATGATGTAACACAATATTATTGAATGAGAGGTTGAAATGAATAAGAGTTCAACTAGATAGGTGTCTCATCCTTTAAGGTTGAAATGAGTTAGATGGCTTCTTTTATTAGTTAGGTTTATATATTCATATAAGGTGCCCCTTTTACCCTTATGTCAATTCTCATATTATTGAATGCTTTTGATCAGGCCTTTTTTTAACCATTAGACGAGTCATCCTACTAAAATAAACGCCCAAAAGCTAACCCCTAGCAAGGCATTATGGGCGATAAATATCACAAATCACCACAATTGAAACTGCATTACATAAACAAATTATCACCAAAATTGTTATTTGTTAATCCAAACTTCCCATTCCATATATATAAAACATTAATTTCCACGTAATCATAAAGCGGTAGCGGCACAGTTTTTTGCCCGTTTACCTTCTATCTCGATGTAATCTCATTAATGTAATTTCATTAGTTTAAGTTTTACAAACAATTATATAACCAAACTATTTATACTAACTTTTTTTATTCGTATTACAAACAATTATATAACCAAATTTAGCCAATACAGAACATAAATATAATTATTGTTTAAGAGACTATATGTGTTCATTAAATTGTTTTGAAGTACTTGATAAAATTCAATCATGTAAACTTGTGAATATTTTCAGTTGACAATGAAATTATGTTGTGGCTTCATGTTCCTAGAACATTTTCAGTTGACGTTGAAATTATGTTGTGGCTTATATGAGTATTGTGGTGGGTCTTCCTCCTTTATAATTATCATCCGACTAATTAGATAAGACATGACCTTCATCCTCTACAATTATATTATGCAGTATAATGTATGCATACATTTTATTGTTCTACTTTGCAGCTTAAAGCTCTTATTGGGTCTTGTAGAATTCCTCATCGAGCTTGGAGGACCTCGAAGAATCTCTGATCAACATCCTTTATTGCAGATTGATGATGTAGTTTAAATTCCACCATCTTTGGATTTATGGATGTTTAAAACGTTCTACTAGTGTAACCCATCCAGTCATATTCCATGTACAAGATAGTACCCTTTTCATATATCGCATCTCATTCCTTGTAAATTTGCAAGTATGAGCACTACCCTCTAAATCTAGGTTGAATAGCGAATATTATGGACCACGTTGATATTATTGTTAAAACTACTAAGCTAAAATATGCATGCCAAATTAAGGGACCATGTGATACAACTACTTTTAACATACTAGTCAGATTTTCATGGTCACCTTGCGTATAATGACCTTTCGATGCAACTCAACTGAGCAGTTTTTCCATGTCAAATACATACACTATGTTTATTATGTCTCTAGTAAACCTAGGATGTCACTATCTTTTGGTCTTCTTAGGTATTCTTCTGGAAACAATTTTAATAACACATGTGCAAACCTTATGTAAACACTCGATGGCGGTACTTTCACAACATTGGTCAGTTGATGTGTCTATGCCAATTGGTGTATGACATAAGTGCATGTTTGTCTAAGGGGAGACTCTTCTACCCATTACATCCATCTTTTTGTAATGTATACATAATGGTTTGATATGCTTGTGATAACCTAATTGAAAAGGTTGTTTACTCGTTCGAACTCGTTGTCTTAAATAACTATTAGAGCACACTGCATGTGGAGAAAAGTAATCATTCTACAGACAGTCGTCTTCATCTTCACGACTTCGCTGTGTGTGCGTGTGTGTGTTTGTGTTTCCCTTGGGAACACACCCTCTCCAGTATATCAATTGCTTATATATGTTTATAACATCACGAGACATCTATAGTTGAAATTGCATTTTTTTAATAAATGACATGTCACACCCCGATATTTCAACATATTACCGGTGGGCCCGGCGGGAAGTATCACGACGTAGTTGATATCATCATAGATAATTATACACAGTTTATTGCACAGTTGAAGTCTTGGTAGAAAATACTATTACAAACCGAAATGTAAAGTACGAATAAAATATAATACAAACGGTTGTAAGTTAGGATCCACAGGCGGATCTAAAGTGTAATACAAAATATTGTTCAACAGACTTTAAGCGTTAAGAACTTGCAAGATTTCCTTAACTAACGCCCAGAGCTCCCAGCCAATTATAATAAGTACCTGCCACTTAATCTTTTGAAAATACGTCAGTTTACACTGGTAAATACAATTAACCGACTCTTTTGAAAAGTGTTTATAAAATTGATTTAAATGCACAAGGCACAAATGTTCTTTTATAACTTGGGACAATTATATTAAAAACAATCTTGTATCAGATTTACATGTTTGTCCAACATTTAGGGCCGGTATAAAAGCCGAACAAGATTAATCAACACACCACTAATATAATCCCACAGTGAGTAATCCTCAACAAATGGGTATATCTTTACATACGCAACTGTCAGGTGTATGCCTACACCCCGTGCTTAAGTCGTGGCCATTTACAATTCTTAAATGAGCCAAGGATATCCAGGACACGGTCGTTAACCCCCAATGTTATTTGTTATCAAGCAACACTGATTAAAAACGGGATTATGCAATTTAACCATCTTCGATTAAAATGTTTCTACACCCGACCAAGCGGTAATATTTTACCGTATCCCAAGCCCGTATAAGGGAAAATAAGTTAAAAGTATTTACCTGAGCTAAAAATGAAAATTTTGTATGCTCAGTCGTATAGTCTACTCGACAAGTGCAAAAAAACTCCTACCGGGGCTCTTAATCTGGAACGAAGGTTTTATTAACCTACTAGATTCCTAACGGGTCTTATTTAAGTTGTAAACTTAGACCGGTTAGTTTAAAGAAAGGTTTACGGCACGAAACGCTAGATTAAGCGGTGACCGGATTGGAATGTGATTTAGACCCGACAAGTATGGTGACTTGTATAAAATGGGTAAACTAAATACATTCTGGATTTTGAAGTAAAAATAATAAGGTTTGACCCGTTTCGGCTAATTTATGCAAACTAGTTACATAAACCGTGCCGAACGCGTATATGCATAACGGGTAGCCGGATGAGTCATGTACAAGTTCCATAAGTTATTATGCTTCAAATATGTTATGATATCAGTAGGATATCAACAATTATGCCCAAAAAGATTTTTAAACCAAATTAAATCCCGTCAGGGTATTTTGGTCATTTTAAAGTTTATAGAAAGGTTTAATAGTAAAATGAGGTTCTGGTCTAAAACATTCTGTAAAAATATTTATTTTATGTTGTTAAATCAGTAAGATATCATACATATGTGTGGTTTACTATTTATGGCCAAACTGTGCATCGTAGGAGCATTTTGGTCATTTCACATGTGTTTTTAAGGACAAATTTGGAAGTCTGAGTTCATGACTTATACCTACTATAAAAGTATTAAAATTTATTTATAAATTCAGTAGGTAACAAGTCTTGGGTGCTAAATATGGTTTTAAACCATACTATGCGCCTAATTAGAGTAAAAATTGATAATTGACGATATTTGAGATGTTTATGAAATTCTGAGATTTGGATCAGTCTTGAATGTTTAAAATATTTTATTTTTCATATAAAATCAGTAGGAAAAGGTTTGACATGCTAATCATATGTTAATCTCATTTTATTAACAAAAAGGGCATTATCGTCACTTATCGAATTTACACAAGAACTCAATGATATGGTAAGATTATAATTTGACCCAATATTTTAAAAATCCCTAAAAATAATATCATAACAGTAGGTAATGAGTTTGGTTCCAGAATTTGGGTTTAAACATGATTTATGCTTAAAAGCGTAGTTTAATTAATAAAAAGTTTCATTTTACGATATCTTGCATAAATTTAGTTTAAGACCAGAAACTAATGTCAAATTTATTTGACATGCTTATATATCAGTAACAAAGATATTTGTATACTCATATATCCAAAAATCTCATTTTTACATTATAAGGGCATAATAGTCAACTTTAATCAATTAACGGAAACATGCAAATGAACTCTGATTTCTAAGGGACCATGTAGTATAACCTCAGAGGGTTATACTAACATATAATATGGTCACAAGGGAACCCTAAGGCATAAAGATACCAAGCTAATTCGGGTCAGAACAGAAATTCAAAGTAAAAGTCATCTTTTGCGACTTTCGGTTGCGAACCGAGCCTAAACTCAGAATTGTCGGGTTGAACATCCCTAAACATGTTCTTCTAATATTTACCAAGTTATTAAAGTGATAAAACGTATTTTATAGCTTCTACATTATCAGTTATGAATTTTTAACAAAAACTGACTCGTTTGACTTTTCTGTTAATTATTTTGACCCGACAATTGACTAAGTAAACGTGATAATTAGGAGATGCCCTTTTGAGGGATTATCACCTACTTAATTACCAACACATAGCCATATTCGTTTAGAACCATGGCTGGACTGTTTATGATTAATTTACAAGTCAAAGCAGAATTACGCTGACTTTGACTTTCGGTCCTTATATTAATAAAAACTGAACTACAGGAGCCAAGAACACTTACAAGGGTCCTTAGCACGAAGATTTAACTTATGTCGGCTTCCTTTAAGATTAGGGTGCACCAGAGAGCAAGCTTTAGAGAGAGCAATTCAGATTTTTGAAGTGAGCAAGTTCTTAAACCCAATATTGAGCTCTATATATAGTGAAAGAGGCTGAACTAGGATCAATTCAAGTGTCCCCAGGTGAAATTTGATGCATACAAATGTCTTAGTGGTTTCCCAATACCGTTTGCATGCTGCTGTTTCGATTACAGGTTTGCAGAAGATCTGAAAAGATTGCAGGTTGCATGCTGGGCAGCTGCCAGTTCTGGATGGAAATAGGTGTCTCCCGTGAGTCGCGACAGGTGTAGAGGATCCTGTCGCGACACGCCTGTGAAGCCAATTTCAAAAATTGTTTTCATAATTACAAGATCAGCCCCTACATTTATATAACTCGTATAACTTTCATTTTCAGCATTAAGGGCCCACATATTTAGGTTTTAAATGTTCTTGGGAGTAAAATCATGTATTATTAGGTTTCGGATTTATTGAAATGGTCTCCCGGGAGTAGAATTGTCATATTGACACTTTCAACCCTTCTTCTTGGAAATTGCAAATTACATCATATAATTGTACCGAAACTTCACGAAATCATCATCCAACATTCATTGGAGTATAATAATATATTACAAAGCCTCGGGATCGTTAAAAGGTCACTCAGAGGTAAGAATTTACATGTTGACACTTTTAACCCCTGTGTTTTGTAAACTTTTGATTTTAAGCACAAACGGCTTCTTGCGTCTGATAATTTATTCATTAAAGAATACGAACATCGTGTGAGGTCAATCAGAGGTACAAGTTTGGCATGTTGACACTTTTGGTCCTTCTACAAACATCTTTTCACTGTTTGTCAATTTTTAGTCCCTCAAGGTTAAACTTTTACATGATTAAGGTTTATGACACGTGTCAACACTATATTAAGCATGATTTGCGAGGTGTTACATGACATATTTGAGGGAACATAAGTAGGAGGTGAACTAGGTCAGATTTCATTACCGTGTAGCTTATGTTTATGTGAGAGATGAACGATAAAAAATGGAAGAAGAGTTGGAAGATGAAATTTCAAAAAAGTTGAAGGTGTGAAGAAAAATGATACATAAGGTTTGTATTTATAGCAATTACATATACCCAATGATACATGTATGTTTATCACCTAATCATACACAACTTTGGAGTGACATATATCAAATTGTTCTAAATTACATACATGTAAACCATTAATAAAGAAAGAAAACTGAATTTACATTGTAACAATTGAATTGTATCGTGTTCTTCGTATCTTTATGTTCTTAGAATTATATATATATAGAGTAGAGTTAGTCTCAAAAGAGTGTTTTTTTTCTAAAAAGTTTATGAAGTCTTATGGACCATTAGATTTTTGGATGGAAGAGATTGCTTAGTGGCATTTTTTGAAAATTGTGATTGATTTAATGGTACAGGGGATTAAATACAATTTCGGTGTGTCTTAAATTCAGAAACCCATATGCAACTTCCCCACATCTTTTTAAACGCCGATGATTATTTTATACGTAATTGACTTTAAAAAAAACATTACACCATAATACCGAACATTTTTATCTTTAATTTGAGTACTATAAATTGTGTTTCAACTGAATGTTTTTAGTCCATTGGTGTTTTTGGTTCTATTTATCCAATGGTGTTTTGATTGTAGCAAGTACATGGGGTTTTATTTTGCAGGTAACAAAGGGTTCATTATATAGTGTTTTATTAGTAGCATGTATATGGTGTTTTTATTTTTATTTTTTTGACAACAAAGGGTACATGGTGATTTATTTTACATATAACAAATAGTATATGGCGTTTTATTTTGCAGACATATGGTGTTTTTATCATTATTACATAATTGTCTAATATACTTTTATATCCTCGATCTTTAATTTTAATGATTGTCACATGCCTAATTTCTATGGCTTCTTCGCCTTCTTAGAAAATTTACCCTTTGTAGAGAAACTCTTACCTATATATATTGATGGAATATTAGTACCAAGAACCGATGGAATCAAAACTCGTCTCATGTTATTAATGGGTATATTTTGGTTACAAATATTCCTTCTATTTAAAAGCCTAACAAACTTAACATACAAAAAAAAAAACTATTTAATTCAAACTAGGATTAAAAACTATCTCAAAAAAAAACCCTAAGCTTCTAACTCGATCAATTTTTACCTGATCTTTGTAAGTCGATCGCTTTTACCCCCAACTAACACAAAATATACAAGATTAGTCTAACACACACACATACACACGCACACACACACACACACACACATATATATATATAGTGTAAGGTTCATTGGGGAACACTAAAAAAGTGGGGAACAGTGGGGAACCGACTCAAACGAACTCCGATTGGAATCATTCCAGCGGCGTTGGAACCGGCTCGTCGAACCCTAACTAGGATCTCTTAACCCTAAACCCTAAATCATAACCCCTAAACCCTAAATATATTAGGGTTTGGCTTTTAGGGTTTAGTTTTAGGGTTTAGCTTTAGGGTTTAGGTTAAGGGTTTAGCATTAGGTTTAGCTTTTAGGGTTTAGCTTTTAGGGTTTATAGTATAAATTTTACGGTTTAGCTTAGGTTTTAGCCTTATTTTTTAGATTTAGGGTTTAGAGTTTAGGAGTTAGGGTTTAGGGTTTAGGGTTAAGAGATCTTAGTTTGGGTTCGACTAGCCGGTTCTAACGCCCCTGGAATGAGTCCAATCGGAGTTCGTTTGAGTCGGTTCCCCGCTGTTCCCCACTTTTTAGTGTTCCCCAATGAACCTTCCTCTATATATATATATATAGGGTTGGGCTCTATAGGAAACCCCATCTTTTTTAAAAAACCTTGGAAACCCAACCTCATCCATTGATTGTCTTTCATCCAACTTGATCAATGGCTCTCATCATTTTGGTAAGAATTATAATTAAAAGAAATAGTATAATACACATTTGAAAGTCTGGGAGGGCATTTTCGGTATAACAAAACCCACTTTTTGGCATTGGAAATGACAAAACCCACTTGTGCCATCATCTCTCTCCTCTTTCTTCTAGTCAAATCTTTCAATAAACTATTATCTCTCTCCTCTTTCTTCATCATGTGAAAAGAAGAAAGCTTCATGGTCTTCAATGGTGATCCTTCAATGGTGATCTTCATTTGAAGATAATTTCAGCATCGTGTGGTCTGAAAAAATCACAAAGACACACGCACGAGTGGGTGTGTGAGAAGAGCGATGACAAGATGAATGTTTTTAGAGAGAGAAAGTTGATGTTTTAGATAGAGAAACAACAATCTTTATCACAAAGACACACGCACGAGTGTGTGTGTGAGAAGAAGGTTTGAAGATCTTCTTCGTGTTCATCGGACGGGTATAGATCCGGTAAGTGTTCTTCAAATATCATTTCACACTTGATTTTTTGTTGAAATGGTTGTTAATATGTTTTTGTGTGCTGAAAGTGTTTTAGTAATGGTTAATGGGGTATCCATGGTTAATGTTAATGTATTTTAAATAAATCAAAAACTTTAGGATGAGATTTTGAACGGGTTTTTTTGTTGGTTTGGTTGCTTGTTAGGGGCTTTTGATCTTAACAGTAGTTGTTTTTTTGTTGGTTTGGGTTGCTTGTTTGGGTTTTTTATCTGAACAGTAAGTGTTTTTTTGTTTCGTTGCTTGATTCACAAACTCCGACCCATAACATGTGTTAAGCCCCCTGTTATAATGTTATATAACGTGTGTTGATTTACAGAAACAAACCCATAAAGATATTCAATTGAGAAGCTGGATGGATGTACGCGAAGTTAATGCGTGTTCTAGTAATGGTTAATGTTCATATATTTTAAATAAATCCAAAACTTTAGGATGAGATTTTGAACGGGTTTTTTTGTTGGTTTGGTTGCTTGTTTGGGGCTTTTGATCTTAACAATAATTGTTTTTTTGTTGGGTTGCTTGATTTACAGAGACAGACCCATAACATGTGTTAAGCACCTGTTAGAATGATATATAACGTGTGTTGATTTACAGAAACATATCCATAAAAGATATTGAATTGACAAGCTGGATGGATGAAGGTGACGTTAATGCGGGGACATTGAATAAGTCACATCATTTGGGAAAGAAGTCTTCGTTCATTTATAACATGTGTGGCTGGTTCATGCTGTAACAGAACACCATGATGTAACCTGACATGTGTTCATGTATAACATGTGTTATGCCCCTGTTAGAATGATATATAACGTGTGTTAACCTTTTGTTAAATAAAAAAAAAGTAATATCTATTTTATTTTTGTTGATGTTTAAAATATCCGATAATGTGGATACTGAACGTAAAACTTGTACAAGTAATAAATGTAGAAGTTAGTATGTAACGTGTAATATGAAACGAGCCATTTATGGTAACACATGTACCGGTAATTTTGGAATATAAAATATGAAACGGGTCATTTGTTTTGCACATTTTGGAATGTATAACATGTGTTAAGCCACTATTATAATCTTTTTTGTAACCTGACATGTATTCATGTATAAGCTAGTGGTTTACAAAACACCATGATGTGTATATACTGATCTAACATGTGTTACAATTTGTCTGTTCGGAACATGTAATTGCTTAACATGTAATTGCTTAATGACAAAGGGTGAAAACATTCGACGGGGGCGATGAGTTTAATGGTGAGCTTAGTTAATATCGTAATCTTGTTGTAACCCCACTTGTACACATATGATAACATGTAAAGCATCCATTATAACCCGACTTGTATTCATGTATATGAAAGTGGTTTGCAAAACACCATGATGTGCATATACTGATCGTAACACGTGTACAAGTTAAGATGGAACATACAAGTTAATGTTGTAACACCGTATAACTGGGATAACATGTGTTAAGCCTCTGTTATAATCTTAGTTTTAACCCAACATGGTGTCATGTATAAGCTAGTGGTTTCCAAAACACCATGATTTGTATATACATACTGTAACATGTGTTACGCACCTGACATGTATAACGTGTGTTAAGCCTCTATTATAACGTGTGTTAAGACTTCCAGAATGGATGCATAAACTCCAATAGTAACTTAATAACATAGTATACCTGATATAACGTGTGTTAAGCCTCTTTTATAACGTGTATGAAGACTTCCAGAATGTGTTAAGTCCATACCGTTTTAACATCATGTACTAGACAAAACAAAATAAGATTCTCACATTATATATTACTAGTAAACGAAAATACATAGCACTAAGAAAATGGTGGAGCTTCCTTTGAAAGTCTGCCTTAGCTTTTAAGCGGCTACCTTTGCTGCCTTAGCTTTTCAGCGGCTACCCTTGCTTTATTGTTTGGGTCGGTCTTGTAAACATGTGGGTGTGCGTATGCCAGGGAAGTTATAAAAATGTGTTTTCTTGTCACACGTTACACGTGTTACGTTTTACATGGGTTTCATGTCACATGTAACACATGCATGTCCGAGTAGTTCAACCTATAACACGTGTTAGTTGTGTTGTGCTGCAACATAAACATGGTCATGATCCTTGAGCATCTGATCCACGTTTGACGAAACCAACTGACCCGAGAATTGGATCTTATTTCCCTTGAATCCATCACCGTCCTAATAAACGAAAAGATAAGATAACTGTTAAGTCGTTAACCAGACATAAATATTAACACATTCATAGCCAGAAAATCTTTTTCCTCAAATAACATCACAAAAACAGTTACTATTCAGATCAAAAACCCCAAACAAAACAACCAAACCAACAAAAAACAGTTACTATTCAGATCAAAAGCCCAAACAAGCAACCAAACCAAGCACAACTTTTTAACACAAAAATAAAAACCTGCAAATTAATCTTACACAACTGAAACAACAACTAACAAAGTACACAGAACTAAAAACCTGCAATTAATTCGTCATACCCTAATACATGTCTCTAATACATCGTCATACCCTAATACATGTCTCTATAACATGTTACTATGGTTTAGCTGTGAAACAGGAGTTCAGACTATAACACGTGTTACGTTGGTTGTGCTGTAAGACAAACTTGGCTTAGCTGTGGAACATGAGTTCAGACTATAACACGTGTTACGTTGGTTGTGGTGTAAGACAAACTTGGCTTTTCATTTCTAAAAACAGATGTGCCGATTATTAGACGTCTAAAAATAAAAAAAATCGGGCATGTGTTAAACACGTCATAACTATAATAATTTAAACTATATGGCTATGTCTAATAGGATAAAGTGTAACATGTATTAGGGTATGACGAAGTAAAATTAATCAGTAAAACTAATCACATGTTTAATAAAATTAATCAATAACACCTGTTTAATAAAATTAATCTTACACAACTGAAACAACAACTAACAAAGTACACAGAACTAAAAACTCTTTAACATATAATCAATAACACCTTACAATTTCAGCAATTAATTCAGCAACACCTAATCAGCAAATTAGTAAAATTAATCACATGTTTAGTAAAATTAATCATACACAACATTAACAAAAAAAAACCCTCACAGATTTAACAACTCTTAACACCTTACAATTTCAACAAATTATTTCAAACAAATCACATACAAAACAATAACCAAAATCCTGATAATCAAACGAATTAATCATATATGACAACAACAACAACAACCTGTCGACGAAGATCTGCATCACGAAGCTTAGCTTAAATTTCTTCAACACTTAACGGAGAGGCCTTCGTGTCCGTGAGTCTCCGGCGGAGCCTCGGCGGCAAGACAATGAGTATTTAATTCCTCGTCAGTAGGGAAGTCACTGATAATGAACCTGTTGGGGAGCAGATGACCCGGCGACATTAACTCCTTCGTTGATGGATTTGTCTCCATGGACATTAATGGAGAAAGGAAGAAATGAAGGAGTATATGGTAAAGGAAGAGATGCAGGTCTTTAATGGAGGAGTTTATTGTAAATGAAAAGGATAGAGAAATTGAGAGAGGAAAGATACATTGGGATTATAAGTGTCCAATAAAAGTTGTCAGATCATAGTAGAAAAAAGGTCAAAGATCTTTTTGAATTGGGTATGAATTTACAAATGTGCCCTCAAAAGCAAAAGATAAGATGGAGATGGCTGGGACACGTGGCAAATTGTAGGCCTTGTGATGGGTTTCCAAAGTTTTCTAAATTTAAAGGGTTTTTTGTGGAGCATTACCCTATATATATATAGGGGGCCGCTAGAATGAGAACCACCCCGAGTTATGAGAACCGCGAGAACCACACCATCCGGGCCGCCGTTGACCAAAATTTTTTTTACAACTAGATGTGTATATTATAAACACATTCGTAAAAAAAATTTAAACGGCGCGGCCGAGGGGGTAGTTTTTTACACCACAAGTTTGGTGTTAAAAAAAAAACAAAAAAAAAAATAAAAACACCAAACTTGTGGTGTAAAATACTACCCCCGCGGCCGCGCCGTTTAAATTTTTTTTTTACGAATGTGTTTATAATATACACATCTAGTTGTAAAAAAAAATTTTGGTCAACGGCGGCCCGGATGGTGTGGTTCTCGCGGTTCTCATAGCTCAGGGTGGTTCTCATTCTAGCGGTCCCCTATATATATATGGAGCCGCTAAAATGAGAACCACCCCAGTTGTAAGAACCGTGAGAACCACTCTCCACCAATCACATTCAGCCAACAAAAAGGGTAATTTGGTCATTTACCCCATATGTCATATCCATCCTCTCTCCTCTCTCCTCTCTTTAATGCAGACTCTCCTCTCTTTTCTATTTAAAAGTTGCAGACTCTCACTCACCATTACCGGTCCATTTTTAAAACCCACCCCAAATGTCTTCCGATCTCGACGCCACCGCCACCCCAAATGCCTCCACCGCCACCGCCACCGCCGGTGGTTGTACCAGCCTCCGCCACACCCCCACTACGAATCTCTCTCTCTCTCTCTTCTGTGACCCCTCTCTCCGTTCACCACCTCCTCCGCCCCTGTACTCCTTCCTTCTCCGGCCACAACTCCGGCGGAGCTAACAACATCTCCGGTAAACTCTCTCTATTTTGCTTCACCACCACCCGGCTACCCCCTCTTCCTCACCCTTCTCTCTACTCTCTCTCTCATCGTTTCACCGTCAACCTTTAGGGGGGTTTTGCTCAGATCTGAACTGGTGCGGCAGGGTTTAGGGCAGGAGAAAGAAAATGGGGGGGGGGGGTTGTAGTGGTGGTCGATTGTGCGACTTGGGGTTTCAGTGGTGGAGGTGGTTGCTGCGTGAGCGGCGGCGGTGTGAACGGGGTTGGCGGTGAACGATGGTGAGGGGGTGGGTGAAGGGGGGTGGTCGATTGTGCGATTGAAGTATGGTTTGTTGCAGGTGGGGTTTCATACCACTTGATTTTGAATTCTGGTTTCTTGAATTTTTGGTTTGTTGCAGGTGGGGTTTCATACCACTTGTTGCAGGTCGATTGAAGTATGGTTTCTTGAATTTTTTATTTTGAATCATGTATACATTTTTTGATTTTGAATCTGTGATGGGGTTTCATACCACTTGATTTTGAAGTGTGGTTTGTTGCAGGTGGGGAATCAATTGTTTGTTGATATTTGAGTTTTTTAACTGTGGGTTTTTGGGTGGCGATGATTCAAAAAAAAAACTAGATTTTTTATGACGATGGCGCGGCAACGATGGTGGAGGGTAGGTTTTTGAACCCGCAACCCCACTTTGCAGCCTTTTAATTATCGGAAAAAATCTGAGCCAAACCCTTTTTTTTCGAGATACACTTTTGTTTTGTTGTTGTTGTTGGTTTTTTATATTCTTTTCCCCCGTCGATGACAATAAAAATCTATCCGAGACACTTACCGACTTTGCGATTTATGGGTGCGTTCGTCTTGCGTAAACAAGTTTTCGTGTAAAAAAGTTTTTGTGAAAAAAAAGTTCAACCGTAAACTTTTACGTAAAACGTAAAAAGTTTATCGTAAAACTTAAAAAAGTAAAACGTAAAAAGTTTAACGTAAAACTTAAAACGTAAAAAGTTTTACATAAAACGTAAAATTTAAAAACATAAAAAGTTTAACGTAAAACGTAAAATGTTTTATGTAAAACGCAAAACGTAAAACGCAAAACGAAAAAAAACGTTAACGTAAAAAACCGGGGCGTAAAACGTAAAAAAGCGACGCGTAAAACGTAAAAAACCGACCCGTAAAACATAAAAAACCGACGCGTAAAACTTAAAAAACCGGGGCGTAAAACGTAAAAAACCGACGTGTAAAACGTAAAATAACGTTAACGTAAAAATTGGCGCGTAAAATGTAAAAAAAACGTTAACGTAAAAAACCGGATCTTCAAAACGTTTTTTTTAACAAATCTTTAAAAAAAATATACTAAAAATTTGATTTCAAAAAATTTGTTTAACAAAAAAATCTGTTTATAAAACAAAAAATAATTAAGTAAAAAAAGTAATTAATGAATATGACAAAAAAGGTAATTCAAAATTAATATATATAAAAAGACAAAAAAGACAATTTTACTTATATACCCTTAAAGAATAAAATATTAAAAACATAATAAGACAAAAAATACTTAATATTATTTTTTAATACTTTTAATCTCATCCATCCATCTACTTGATCTAATGGCCAGAAAGTGGTTCTCGCGGTTCTTACAACTGGAGGTGGTTCTCATTCTAGCGGCCCCCTATATATATATATGGTGTGATTATTATACAAAGGGTGTTTTGTATGAGAAGTAAAAGAAGTGTTTTAGACCATTTATACACTATAAATTATCAACTTTTTTGTGCATTATGGGTTGTACAATATGTTTGGGGAGTTTTTCAAAAAAAAATGTTGATTTTATACTTTTAGTCCAAAAGAATTTGATAGTATTATTTTTAGCCCAAAACTATTTGGGTTAAATTATTAACCCAAAACTTTTTATCTTTTCAATTTAACCTAATAACTTTTTTACTTTCAATTTTGGTCTCCTGAACTTTTTATATTCCGCAAATTTTTCGTTTAACGCTTCATTCTACATTTTGCAAGTTAACACAGAGCAATGTGCGTGTGTGGTTCAACATTTTCACGTTCCGTTATACGCTTCGTTCTAAGATGCAATGTACGTGTGTAGTTCAACGTTTTTACGTCGTCTATTTTTTTCCTGTTTGACAAGTTCGTCATAACGTGCGGGTCCTAAATCGACTTAGTGATTATTTTCTATGTTTTACGTTTCAGTCTAATTTTTTCACTACAAATTCATTGTTGGTGGGCGATGGTATGACATTGATGCTATGACACGGTTTATGCCCCCGGCCATTTTCCAAAAAAAATTGTTATGCACATGGTTGTTGTAACCTTGGCTTTGGGGGTTTTTCAAAAAAAAAAGATTTTTTTTTTACTTTTCACACAAAAGTATTTCATAAATTACTTTTAACCCAAAACTATTTGTTTTTTTTTACTTTTAACCCAAAACTTTTTATCTTTTGCAATCTATACTCACAACTTTTTTTACTTTCAACTTTGGTCCTTTATAGTTTTCATTTTCCGCAAATTTTTCGCTTTATGCTTCGTTCTAAATTTTGTGACTTAACACATCGCAACGTGCGTCTTTGGTTTAACGTTTTTACGTATCGTTCTAAATTTTGCGAATTAACACGACGCAACGTGCGTGTGTGGGTGAACGTTTTTACATCGTCTATTTTTCTCATTCGCCAGGTTCAACATAACGTGCATGTCCTAAATCGACTTAGTTATAACTAAAGAATCCCCGCCGCATTTAATTCTAGTTAGATCTAAATACTAATGGCTAAAATCTAAATAGCAAAACTGTAAATTGTGTTTTATTATTTAGTGACTAATTTGACTTGATATGGATAATAGTGTCCTTTGATCACAATTTAAAACTTGAAACCGTATATTTCATTTAAAAACCCACAATCATCACTTCTTAAATTTGTTTCTTTTTCCTTTTTTATGGGAGATAATGGGTCAAGATAAGAAGTTTGGTTTCTCTTTCCTTTTTATAGGAGATAAATGATAATGAAACATGATACCTGCAGGTGCGAAAACACATGTGTTTTAAGTCATGATGTTTTAAACATTTGGAAACATTGTATTTTGATTCAAAGTCATGGTGTTATATCTCGAATGATTGTATTACAATTCAAGTCATGGTGTTTTACAACATTAATGTATTACTATTCAAGTCATTGTGTTTAACATCTGGAAGGACTGTATTCGAGTCATGGTGTTTTATTATCTAGAAGGAATGTGTACATTTCTAAAAATGCAGATTTAAAACATCATGTGTTAACACATATATATAAAAAAACTAGGTTGTAAAACACCATACGCGATTAAGACACCATGTATTGATGTTATTACAGTTGAATAAAACACGATACTGAGAACCTTTTTTTGAAAACGTAGGTTATAAAACACCATAACTGAACTACGACTTTATTAAAGGGTTATTGGATAATCCAAAGTTTCACCTGTTGGCCTATAATAATCTCAATTTTAAAAATTCCCTCCAACGATCCCAACTTGTAAGAATTTGGCCCACATTGATCCTTTTATAACATATAAGAATTTGGCATCGTCAAAAGATTCAAGTGCACTTGCAGCCTCTTTAATTTAATTAAGTGTACCTATAGTTTGAAAATGATCGACGAGGGGCCAAATTCTTAAAAGTTGGGATCATTGGAGGTAATTTTTAGAGTTAGGATTATTATCGGCCAACAGATGAAACTTGAGATTATTAAAATCCAATAACCATTTATTAAAACATCGATCATGTAAGATTAACCGGAGATGTGGTTAAAAAATAAAAACCCTAAAAATTAAATTAACCAATAGTTAGAAGAAAAAAAAGAGTAAAGTACAAGTATGGTACTTGTGGTTTACCAAAATTTTAGATTTGGTCTCTAGCTTTCAAAAAGTATACGAATGGTCCTTGTGGTTTGCATTTTGTAACGTATTTAGTCTTCAGCCAACAAATCTAAAGGTTTAGCATGTTTAAGTTCGGGATTAAATTTGTTATAAAGTGTAAACCACCAGGACCATCTATGTACTTTTATGAAGCTAAGGACCAAATTTAAAAATTTAATAAATCACAGGGACTATCTGTATACTGTATTAAAAAAATGAAGGGTATAATTAAACACAAGTTATAAAACACCATAGATTGAACTATGTCTTTATTAAAACATTCATGCAATTTAATCATATTTGATTAATCTTTTATTTTCAATGAGAAAATCAATATAACAAAAAATAGGGTTGCTTTTATAATTAAATTAAATGTGATTAATAAAAGATTAATCAAATATGAAGGGAATCTTTTTCATACCTGTAACTCCACTACAATTGAGTCATCTTTTCCCTTCACATCGATATTTTTTATCGTATTGTTTTATGGAGTTGTTCGAGTCATAATTCGCCGATGCCAACCTGGGATTCTTAATTTTCCAATTGAATATTAGCTCCAGAATTATTAATTTTCGTTTTTAGTTAATTTCTTTCAAAGTAAAATACTCGTTTAACTACAATGGAATCATTTAATGTTTTATAATTATTTATCTAGAGTGTTTTTTTTTTTTATATTCATATCAACAATATTCATAAAAGCATATATTCTCATTGTTAGCTAAATAGTAAGCTACTAAGCTAGGCTCTAGTAGGGTTTTCTTCTTCTTCAAAATTATTGCACTCTAAAGATTTTCTTGTATTTTATCATTGTAACACATGAGGAATTAAAGTTATGATATCTTGAACGTGATTGGTGTTAATTATGACTTTAGAGAAAAGTTGAGATGGGTGATTAGTATAATACACTAATGTCATTAAGAGAAAATTAGAGAAAGGAGTCTTAGGGTACATATCAATAATCAAATATGGGCAATTCACACATTTTTTAATACCCTAAGCTAATCTCATACCATAGCCTTATTAGGAATTAATGTATAAATCAAACACAATTCTTACCTCTTGATAAAAGGAGAGAGCAACAATTAAGTTTGCTTGTATGATATACATGTCTCGTTTTCAATACCATCAACGCGTTTTGAACTCTTTAGTGATGAATGAGAGAAGAACTACACATTTAAACAAGCTTTGGATAAGAGTACTTCTATGATGGGAGACCTACTGGCAACTCTCTAATTGGGTAATCAAAAAGAAATATGTGAGCTCCTAATTGGAAAAAATGGACAATAACGATTGGTAAGAGGGACAATGTTACAAATGGTATGAAATTCACTTTTACGAGAGATGGTGGGGCAAACTTGATCAAGGATAATCTGCTGTGGGGATGTTTGATAGGATATCTTAGGTAAATCCTACATCGTTGATGGGGATGGCGAGGCACCTTATGAGGAAGACGAGTCGATAAATGGTGATTGTGACACTCTAAGTATATCTCACGTCATTTGTGTAGATGGTATCCTCCTAGGTCTTCACTCAAATAACCAAAAGTTAATTTGTAAGTTTCTAGTGGATATGCAAGCAATATTGTTTGGTATACGGGTTTGGATGTTACATTTTTCATTGTTAGAGTTGTATGGTTGGAAGCAAGATCAATTTCATATTTCAAATCACATTAATGCCTCACAGTCGGAGAAATCGTTCAAACAAATCTTAGGAATTTGATAAAAAGGACGAAAAGAGATGAATGATTGAAGTAAACGGTTTCACATCTTGTCACTAAAGCAATTTAAATCACGGGAGTATCGTGTCCACACTTCTACCATTTTTTATGGTAGGGAAAACCTCGTAATATGATGAGTCCCTAAAGGGTGGTTGTTATATCTTAGTGTGTGTGTATATATATATATAGGGGAAGGTTCATTGGGGAACACTAAAAAAGTGGGGAACAGCGGGGAACCGACTTAAACGAACTCCGATTGAACTCATTCCAGCGGTGTTGGAACCGGCTCGTCGAACCCTAACTAAGATCTCTTAACACTGAACCCTAAATCCTAACTCCTAAACGCTAAACCCTAAAGCTAAAAAATAAGGCTAAAACCTAAGCTAAACCGTAAAATCTAAACTATAAACCCTAAAAGCTAAACCCTAAAGGCTAAACCTAAAGCTAAACCCTAAGGCTAAACCCTAAAAGCCAAACCCTAATATATTTAGGGTTTAGGGGATATGATTTAGGGTTTAGGGTTAAGAGATCCTAGTTAGGGTTCGACGAGCCGGTTCCAACACCGCTGGAATGAGTCCAATCGGAGTTCGTTTGAGTTGGTTCCCCACTGTTCCCCACTTTTTTAGTGTTCTCCAATGAACTTCACATGTGTACAGTCTTTTATACATCTGTGTATTATATTCAGAAATGGTTATATATGTGTATATTAACAACATATAGTATATTAGGCATGCACACGAGTAGATTCATGTAAATATATATATATATATATATATATATATATATATATATATATATATATATATATATATATATAGGGTAGGGTTCTAGAGTGAACACCAGGTTGAGAGTGAACTGTGTGAACTAATCTGAGCCATTAGATTACATCATCTAGAGATTTTTAAAGAATGACAAGATTGTAATTATAATGTTGTAACTCCCCTTTAAAAAAATGACAGAAGGGTGTTTGTGTCTTTTGTAAATTGCATTCATTAAACAATATAATCAATATCCCTAAAATGTCGCTAGTTTCAGTACATACAAGATACATAGTTGTTAGTGTATACACATGTGTACAGTCTCGCTAGTATCAGTTTATACAATATACACATCTGTTAGTTTATACACATGTGTACAGTCTCGCTAACTATCAGTTTATACAAGAAACACAGTTGTTAGTTTATACACATGTGTACAGTCTTTTATACATCTGTGTATTATGTTCAGAAATAGTTACATATGTGTATATTAACAACATATAGTATATTAGACATGTACACGAGTAGATTCATATAAAAATTATGAAATTACTGAAAATGAAACATATCACATGTATGCAAAAATAAATAACTTCATCACATATTCAAAAAAAAAAATTAATGCCTAAAAATAATTACAATTTCAATCTCAGAGAATTTTTGTAATGTTTATTGAAAATTATAAAAAAAGTTAAAAACAATATATTATGATATCTATATGTACGGATAATAAAAGAAAAACAATATTCAAGTTAAAACTAAAACAAAATCTATAGATAAAGAAATAATGGAAAAATAATTAAAAATGAGAGAGGGAGAGAAAGAAAGAGAGTTAAGAGATGAGAAAATTAAGGGATTTTAATTAAACATATTTGGGTAATGTCAATTTTACCTTTTTAATCTAAAAAATGATGAAGGGCCAAGATTAGTTCACTCTCAAAATGTTGTTCACTCTTGATTTGGGCATGAGAGATTTTGCATTATAACAAATGTCAACATTGAATACAACCAATGTGATTTGGTTTCTTTCTCTTAATAAAAGCATAACTTAAAAGCTAAACTTGCTTGTATGAAACAAATGTATGGAAAAGACCCCACCCTCCCTTACGGCGGAGAGACTCCATGGGTAGTCTCCATTCATATATGCAAAACAAAGTCACGAGCTCCGTATTTAAAAAACTAAAAGCATACCATAATCACTTTAACATTCGGAAAATCTAGGGCTGTAAACGACCCGAGCTACCCGCAAGCTACTCGAAATCTACTCAAGATCAGCTCGAAACGAGCCAAGCTTAAATGAGCTCAGACACGAGCCTAAAAACAAACTTTTTTACTAAACGATCCACGAGCTTCACTTAGCGAGCTCGAGAGCCTAAATGAGCCTCTTATTTATGTTTGTATGTGTATGGGAAGTATGAGGAAAAAACTCACCGAATTTGCAAAACTTAGAAAAGCTTTTGTAAAAACATTATGTAACAAATGTTTTTTTTATAAAAAAAAATTAGGGAATGTAATATACATATTTTCGAAATGTTTTGAACAAAAAAAAATATAAAAAGTGATGAGGATTTAAAAAAAAAGCTTTTTAGAAAATATAACATATCTAGGGAAACACCTTAAAAATGTAACATATAAAATGTAACAGTTTTTTTTTTAAACTACTCAACGGTTTTTAAGTTTTTTTGGGCTCAAAACGTTCGAAAATATGTATATTACATGCCCTATTTTTTAGAAAAAAAATGTTTGTTACATAAGTTTTTTTGAAGTTTTTCGCAACTCAAGTGTGTTTTCGTTTTAGCCTCCTCTGTGTGTATTATGTTATATATTTTATATAAAAAAATAATTATTATATTTAATTAGCCATAACTTTTTATACTTTAATATTTGTTATAAATTTCACAATATAAACGAGTTTTAGTCTATTTAATTTGAGTGTGGTATTGTTATAGATTTATGAGTAAAATGCACGGATAGTCCCTGTGGTTTGGTGAAATTTCACCTTTAGTCATCAACTTTTCAAAATTACAATCTTAGTCCCTGTGGTTTGACAAATTGTTACTCGGATAGTCCCCAAAGCGGATGAAGGTTACTCGGATAGTCCCTGTGGTTTGACAAGTTGTTACTTATAGTCCCTGTCATTTCACACCCACTTAACCAGAAAAACTAACCTCCGTCCTTGTTATTTCACACCCACTTAACTAGAAAAACTAACCTCCATCCACTTTGGGGACTATCCGAGTAACAACTTGTCAAACCACAGGGACTAAGAGTGTAATTTTAAAAAGTTAGGGACTAAAGGTGAAATTTCACCAAACCACAGGGACTATCCGTGCATTTTACTCTAGATTTATTTACCCTGAGGAATTTTGGCATGTTTGCCATTTTCATCCAAAACAACTTTTTTGTACCATATAGTTCTTCATTTTTGAGATTTTTTGTCATTTTCATCCAAACGTCTGCCTTTTTTTTTTGCTAAAATCATCCTTCAGATTTAGGATATTTTCATCCAAATATTTGATAGAAAAAATAAAGCAAATTAGATGTTTGGATGAAAATGGCAAAAAAATCCCAAACGTAAAGAACTATATGGTAAAAAAAAGTTGTTTTGAATGAAAATGGTAAACATGTTAAAACCTCAGGGACGATTTTGGCAATTTACTCTTTTTAAAATGGTGAATTGAAAATAAATAATTCCACCTAACTCAATTTGGCTAATAATAATCTTAAGTCAGTTATTGGCCGATAATAATCTGAACTGGTCAAATTTTTTTTGTAAAATAGTCCGCCGTTAAAATAGCTTAACGGAGTTTAAGTTTTTTTCCGAATCACAAACCGATGTTTTAGGGATTTTAATCAGAACGAGGATCCGAGTCGATTGATGTAAAACTTACGTCGAAACTGTGCTTGAAATGGCTTGATTTTTGTTAATTGGAAGTTTAAACACCCGAATTGACGCACCGTTTTCGTGGGTTGGGGCAGTATTTCGAGATAAGTTTTACATCAATCGACTCGTATCCTCGTTCTGATCAAAAGCACTAAAACATCGGTTTGTAATTCGGAAAAAAAAACTTAACTCCGTAAAGTTATTTTAATGGCGGAGTATTTTACAAAAAAAATTGACCAGTTCGGATTATTATCGGCCAATAACTGACTTGGGATTATTATCGGCCAAATTGAGTTAGGTGGGATTATGTATTTCCAATATGCCTTTTAAATTTTTTTAATATGTTATGTGATTACCAACGTTTGTGTTCCTCGTTGCATCGCGTGTGCACCCTCTAGTATATTATAATAGATATAAGGAGGACAAAATGCAATTTTACACAATTTAAAGAATTTAAGTAATTACAACTTTTTAAACATTTATATATTGTTGATTTTTAAACTAAGTTCCTCCACCATTTATAAACTTTTAGTACGTTAATATTAAAAATAAAACTACACCATAAAAACAAGCTATTTATTCTTTAAAATTTTAGTATAGTATTGTTACAGTTTTTTTAATTAAAAAAGTTTAATACGTTGTGTCATTATCAATGTCTGTTTTATGTTTGTATGAACACCCTTTTAGTGTGTGTGTGTGTGTGTGTGTGTATAGTTAGGTTAACGTACAAGGGCCCTTATCCTACATTACGTATGCGATCATCTCAGCCATCAGATCTTCATCCCACATTGAAATCGCATGTTGGTTTTTTGTAACAATTTCGCATGTTGGTTTTTTAACATGCGATTTCATCAAAATTATCACATGCAAAATTGTTACAAAAAACCAACATGCAATTTCATCAAAATTATCACATGCGATTTCATCCATGCTATTTTATAACATGCGATTTCACATCGCGTACATAGCGTACGTTAAGCCATTTTGTACAATACACTTTATATATATAGAGAGAGTTAGGATCCTGTAAAAAAGGCCCAAAGTGTGAGAAAGGTAAGAAAGAATCTCAGCCATTAGATCTTTTGATCTAATGGTTGAGATCAATATGGACCAAAATGTAAAATATTTTTATTAATTTGGATTGAATTGAAATATCTAGGAGCAATTGTGTCTTTTTATCTTCATTTTGTAAATCAAAATCCCTGCAATTTCGTTCTCTCTCTATCATACGTTCCTAATTTCTCTCTTTCTTCTTCCATATGCAAACAGAAAACATAGATAGCATCAGACGGAAATAGTTGTGGCCCATTTCAACCGCTACGAGAAGGATCCGCAGGAGACATTCCAATCGGAAGATCCAACAGCACAACTCCAAGACCACCACGAATCGGAAGATCAAACATCAATCGGAAGCGGACCGGCAGTGGTGGTCGACGACGACGGTGGCGGACCGGCAGTGGTTGGGTTCGACGACGCGCGGGTGGTTGGGTTCGACGACGGCGGCGGTTGGGAACCATGAGATTTTACTGTCGGGTGGTTGTGTTCGACGACGGCGGTGGCGGACCGGCAGTGGTGGTGCCGGCAGCGGAGAAGAAGATGATACAGAGATGTAAGGATTATTGAATGGTGTTATTTTTCTTTTCATTAATGGTGTTATTTTCCTTTGTTAATGGTGTTTTTTTCTTTTCTGAATGGTGTTATTTTTCTTTTCTTAATGGTGTTTTTTTTCTTTTCTGAATGGTGTTTTTTTTCTTTTTCTGAATGGTGTTATATTTCTTTTACTGAATGATGTTATATTCTTGTACTGAATGATGTTTATTTTATTTACTGCTGAGTGGTGTTTTTTTTGTGCTGAATGGTGTTATTTTTGTGCTGAATGATGTTTTTTTTGTGTGAATGGTGTTTTTTTTTTGTGCTGAATGGTGTTATATTTTGTGCTAAATGATGTTATTTTTTTGTGAATGGTGTTTTTTTTTTTGCTGAATGGTGTTATGTTTGTGCTGAATGATGTTATTTTTGTGTGAATGGTGTTTTTTTGTGCTGAATAGTGTTATATTTGTGTTGAATGGTGTTATATTTTCTGAATGGTGTTATATTTTAAAACACCATGTATGAACATGCTCTGAATGGTGTTATATTTATGAACGGTTATAAGTCCTTAAATCAAGGATTTTCTCTCTCCAAATCCTTAAATCAAGGATTACCATATTTGAATTTGTTAATGCATTTACAATTATACCCTTTTCAATTAATTTAGATCTAATGGTTGAGATTCTTTCTAACCTTTCTCACACTTTTGGTCTTTTTTACAATAAATCCACCCTATATATATATATATATATATATAGTGTGTGTGTGAGGTTCATTGGTGAACACTAAAAAAGTGGGGAAGAGTGGGGAACCGTCTCAAACGAACTCCGATTGGACTCATTCCAACGGCGTTGGAACTGGCTCGTCAAACCCTAACTAGGATCTCTTAACCCTAAACCCTAAATCATAACCCCTAAACCCTAAATATATTAGGGTTTGACTTTTAGGGTTTAGCTTTAGGGTTTAGCTTTAGGGTTTAGCATTTAGGGTTTAGCTTTCAGGGTTTGTAGTTTAGATTTTACGGTTTAGCTTAGGTTTTAGCCTTATTTTTTAGCTTTAGGGTTTAGAGTTTAGGAGTTAGGATTTAGGGTTTAGGGTTAAGAGATCTTAGTTAGGGTTCGACGAGCCGGTTTCAACGCCGCTGGAATCAGTCCAATCGGAGTTCGTTTGAGTCGGTTCCCCGCTGTTCCCTACTTTTCTAGTGTTCTCCAATGAACCTTCCCATATATATATATAGGATAAGGATCATGTGAGAAGTAGTAGGCTAATTGAGAAACTTGAGAAGCATTCTGGACCACACATTTTCCCTAAGCAAAAAAATGAAAAAAAAAATGTTAAAAAATGCAATTTTTTTTTTGGAAAAATCAGAGCTTTTTCTTTAAGGTTTTTTTTTTTTTTTTTTTTGGGATTTGTACACATGTGTATATTGTTAATCTTTTAACTATACATATGTATATACATGATTAAAATTGAAAAATAAGTGTTATTTAGGGTTTAGCATTTGTATTTAGGGTTTAGCATTAGGGTTAGCAATAGTATTTAGGGTTTAGCATTAGGGTTTAACTTTTGGGTTTAGGACTAGGGTTTAGCTTTAGCTTTAGCTTTAGGGTTTGCATTAGGGTTTAGCATTAAGGGTTTAGCTTTAGGGTTTAGCATTATGGTTTAGCATTAGGGTTTAGAATTAGGGTTTAGATTTAGGGTTTAGCATTAGGGTTTAACTTTAGGGTTTAGAATTAGGGTTTAGCTTTAGGGTTTAGGGTTTAACATTAAGGTTTAGCTTTAGGGTTTATAACACTTATTTTTCAATTTTAAGCATGTATATACATATATGTATAATTGACAATATACATATATGTATAGTTAAAAGATTAACAATATATACATGTGTATAAATCCTAAAAAAATTAAAACCTTAAAGAAAAAGCTCCGATTTTTTCAAAAAAAAGTGCATTTTTTTCACCTTTTTTGTATTTTTTGTTTAGGGAAAATGTTTGGTCCAGATTGCTTCTCAAGTTTCTCAAATAGGGTGGACTTCTCTTAGGATCCCTACCCTATATATACATATATATATAGGGTAAGATTCATTTGAGAACCACCTTTATTGTGAGAACCGCGAGAACCAATGTGAACATAATATAAAATCTAAAAAAAACACTCAATTTTTTTTTACTATTTTTTTTAAAACTCGCTATATTTAGTTACCAGAAAAAAAACTTTTTTTTAGTAACAGTTATCCATACACATGTGCATATGTATCATTACTTTGATAAATTCCGTAATACATTATCAGTAATATACAATTGCACTTTAATTCACTACTTTTTACATTTCCAATATTCAAAATGCACATGTGCATCATTATGTATAACCATGATATAACATGTTTATGTACAAAAAGTTTGTGATTTTGAATGGAGAAGTAGGCCCATATACATGTTTTTTGGTTAGTTATATCTAGTGGTTGATGGTTTGGTTATAGTTGACAATTTATGACGTAATATGTTGATTGGATGGTATAAATGGTGTTTATATACATGTAATAAAGTGAAAATATTGGTAATGGTATTGTATTGTATTTTGGATGGTAAGAGGTAATGGTATTGTATTATGGATAGTAGGAGGTAATGGTAGTGTATTATGGATGGTATGATAGATGAAAAGGAAAATGTATTCAAAGTAGTGTACCAAAACACCTTATTTCATGTTGATATATATAGATGCACATGTGCATTTCTAATATTGGTAATGTAAAAAGTAGTGTATTACATATGGTAGTGTAAATGAAAGCGCAATTGTCTAATATCTGCAATGATTATGGAATTTATCAAAGAAATGACAAAAATGCACATGTGCATTTTGTGTATTATGGATGGAATAACAGATGAAAGAGAAAATGTATTCAAAGTAGTGTACGAAAACACCTTATTTCATGTTGATACATATAGATGCACATGTGCATTTCTGATATTGTTAACGTAAAAAGTAGTGTATTAGACGTGGTAGTGTAAATGAAAGTGCAATTGTCTAATATTTGTAATGAATTACGGAATTTGTCAAAGAAATGATACATATGCACATGTGCATGGATAACTGTTACTCGAATTTTTTTTTTTTTTGAAATTTTTTTATTATTGACAAAATATAGCGATTTTTTCAAAAAAAAAATAGTAAAAAAAATTGGTGTTTTTTAGAGTTTTTTAGGTATTTCTGTTTGTGTTCATACTGGTTCTCACGGTTCTCGCAATAAAGGGTGGTTCCTACTGGTTCTCAGTCTTTTGCGGTTGTCTTGGATGAGTTGTCCAAGTTGATTCAGGAGACAGTTCCGTGGTACATGCTTTTTGTAGACGATATTGTGTTGATTGCAGAGACTAAACAGTGCCTGAACGCGAGGATAGAGGAGTGGCGAGTAGCTTTAGAGGGCAAGGGCCTAAGGATTAGTCGATCTAAGACTGAGTATCTACACTGTGATTTCAGCGGTGTAGCCGTTGACGATGACACCCAAATCACCATTGAGGATCAATTGGTCCCGCAGGTAACTAGATTAAAGTATCTGGGGTCGTTTGTACAAAGAGATGTTGACATAGATAGTGATGTAACCCATCGCATACAGGCTGGCTGGTGTTGATGGAGGGCAGCCAGTGGGGTATTGTGCGATAGGAGGTTCCCAACTAAACTAAAGGGGAAATTTTACAGGGTAGCAGTTAGGCCATCTATGCTTTATGGAACAGACTGTTGGGCTATCAAGAAGACACAAGCGCGCAAGATGGAGGTAGCCGAGATGAGGATGCTGAGGTGGATGTGTGGACACACGAGGTTAGATCTGATAAGAAATGAGGTTTTTAGGGAAAGATTAGGAGTGACTAGTATATCGGAGAAGATTAAGGAGGGGAGATTGAGATGGTTTGGGCATGTGAAGCGGAGGGAAACGACGGCACCAGTTAGGGTAGTGGATACTCTTACTGTGGAGGGGAGGAGAGGAAGAGGCACACCCAAACTGACATGGGATGAGCAGATCAGGCATGATTTACTAGAGTTGCATCTTTCTGAGGACATGGTCCGAGATAGGACTTCGTGGAGGCATAGGATTAGGGTTAAGGACTTCTAAAGGATATTGCAGTAAGGTCTTAGGTGTATTTCAGGGACGTAGGTTTTTATTTTTCTTTAAGTGACTTTTCGGTGATTGTTTTCTTGTGTTTATGCCCAAATGATGTATGCTATTTCACATGATTTACATTATATGGTGCCATTCTGTTCACTTTCTTGGTAGGGGCGACTTCTTATTTCTATATTCTTTGACTTAGTGTGTTGGTTTGCTCTTCGTTTTCGAGCCGAGAGTCTCTCTGGAAGCAGCCTCTCTATCCCTATGGATAGAGGCAAGGTCTGTCTACATCCCACTCTCCCTAGACCCTATAGGCTATAAGTAGCTTTGCTATCTGTGGGATTTACTGGGTACGGTTGTTGTATATATAGGGTAAGGTTCATTCGAGAACCACCTTTATCGCGAGAACCAATGTGAACACAACCAAAAATACCTAAAAAAACCTAACCCCCACCCCCCCCCCCCCCCCCCACAAAAAAAACCTGAACCCCACCACCCCCCCCCCCCAAAGCTAAATGCTAAAAACTAACCCCCCCACCCCCTCCCCCCCCCCCCCCAAAAAAATAACAGAAAAAAAAATCAAAAAACACACAAATTTTTTTTTCATATTTTTTACATTAAAATCGCTACTTTTAGTAGCAAAAAAAAATTGTTTTTATAAAAATTTTTTTGCTACTAAAAGTAGCGATTTTTGTATAAAAAATATTTAAAAAAAATTGTGTGTTTTTTAGGTATTTTTAGTTGTGTTCACATTGGTTCTCGCAATAAAGGGTGGTTCCTAACGGAACCTTGTCCTCTATATATATATATATATATATATATATATATATATATATATATATAGGGTCAGGATTTAGAGAAAACGAGTGAAAGTGTGAGAACGGTGATAACGATTATGGACCTTCAGATCAAAACAATCTATGGACTACATGACGCGTTTTCGTAAATAACATTGCTTTTATTAGTGTGGTGCGCTTCCATAAGTGCAAAAAGGTAAATGTTCATATACAAAACACATCAAACCGTGACCGAAACATATATACTTCCCAGAGAAACCTCCCCAAAACCAATGTAAAACACGAAAACCCAAGAAAACACGAAACAATAAAAACTATGGCGTCGAAAGATCAAACCAGATCCAGAGGAAAAAAACATAGTGAGTTAACTTCGATTTACATTCTGCTAGTTTATGCTGCTTTTGGCGTTCTAATTTTAACAAAAATTTGCAGTTTCTACAAGTGTGGAAGGGGAAGGGTCATCTGCTCCAAAACGCCAAAAAACGAACGAGCAATGAAAGAAGACAACAAGAGGACATGGTACACAATGTTACTTTTCGTGATGTAAAAATACACTTTGAAACTTTGTTTCCAAAACGCCAAAATTTGTATCGTTTGTATAACAATGTATGAGAACGAAATTTTACATATCACTCATGTGTTACTAAATGCCACAAACATGTATCCTGTCATAGCGTTGTTACTAAACGCCAAAAAATGTATGGTTTATGTTATAAACGCCATTTAACTGTTATTGTCTTATTCAACATCTATCATCGCTTATTGATGTATAAAACGCCATAAATGTATCATAGTTATGTTAAATTATACTATTAAAACGCCATAAAATAAAACGCCAGGAATTCATTTTTTATAGGTGAAGAGAAGTTAAGATTGAGAATAAATGTCCATACTGGAAAGGCCCAAAATGCCAATAAGAGGAAGGCATTAAGTCAGAATGTTGAGGTTGAGGAAGAACCATATCATGAGTTCAGTGGGGCTAGGATCTTATCAAGAGTAAATCCTACAAACTTGACTGCTTGGTTTATGAATCTAAACGAAAATCAAAGAAAGACAGTACACCAAATAGGGTTTGGTGCTACACTAAGGTTGAAAATAGACACCGTACCGACAATGCTTGCGTACTAGTTGGTTGAAAATTACAATGAAAAGACAAACAACCTAAATGTTGGCAACCATACCATACATATGAATGAAGAATTGATAAACTCTTTAACAGGTATACCGAATGGAAGGGTGCCCGTGAGCATGAAAAAAAGACCAACAACTAAAGACCAGGTGGTGGCTGAGTGGAAAGCACAGTTCCAAGGGTTGGGCTAGGTTAACAGACCAAGTGTGAAGATATACTTTGAAAACGTTTTGCCTATGATGCATGGCTTTGGGAGAGACTTCTGCCTAAATTTCCTTGTAGCATTCTTCACTATAATGGGGCATGCAACTGATAATGCGGTCGTCAACAAACAATTCTTGCACAACGTCACACCAAACGTTCAAATAAACCAAATGAACCGGTGTAGTTAACACGCCAAAACCGCATGGGCTCCCAAAAAGCATTACACAGGGCCACTGATCATACTTGCGGTAAGAATAAAATTTCACTATTCATTTGTGTGTCATTAAAATGCCAAAAAATATATGTAATTTGAAAATTCTATTTTGTTATAGCTTGCCTTGGAGAACGATGCTTGCAATAGGAAAAAATGGAAACGAAAAGAAGGATACCCACTGATTGGGTTACAACAGATACTCTTGACTTATTTGAGAGTGCAATGGCAAAACGCCTTGTTGGCAATGAAGTAAAAAGGAAAACAGTCAAAAAAGCTAAGGAAAGCAAGCCCAAAAAAAACAAGAAAAATGCAGGTTGTTGTTCATGATGAAGATGATGGTGATGATGTTGAGAATGAAGATGAAGATAATGTTCACAAGGTCGATGAGCATGCTGATAACAATGATGATGAGTTTGATGATGATGATGGTTTTGATCATGATGATCATTATGGCTATGATGTGCAAAACACCATGCCCTTCAATGATGATGAAAAGGCTTCACTTCAAATGATGGTGAATGAGGATAGAGAAAGCCGGGAAATGATGTTTGAAGTTTCTGCATCAGGAAACCATGCTCTTGTCAGAGGAGTAACACAGTATGACAACATTTTTGCTGATGAAGAAGAACAAAACAATGAACCTGAAGAGGTATGTTGTTCAAATAATAAATTTAAAAAAAAACCACAAAACACCATGATCAAAAAAATCCTTTTTTTAATATAACAGGAAATGGCTGATAAATTGGATGGAGCATACAAAGAATTTGAAGACTGTTACAATAAAATGAACGCATTGTTAAAACAGTCAAAGTCTGAATACCCAAACAGCCTCCTGGTACACATTAAATACTCACAATATATGACATTGTTGGAGAACATCTCAAAATTTGTTGATGAAAACGCCAAAGAAATGCCAGCTGAAAGAGAAGAAGGTACACATGAAACTGAGGTTGAAAATGAGGTGGTACTAGGAGATGAAAATGAAGTAGAAGGGGAAAGGAGATGGCTGAAACAAAAAACGCCATTGAAGTGCAAACAGTTTATGAAAACGCCAAAGAATTTGAAAATGAAGAAGAAGGAGAAGGAGGAGATGAAAATGAAGAAGAAAGGGAGAACGGGATGGCTGGAATTGAAAACGCCATTGAAGTGCAAAAATTTGATGAAAACTCCATTGAAGTAGAAAGAGTTCATGAAAACACAATTGAAGTTGAAAATGAAGGAGAAGGAGAAGGAGAAGGAGAAGGAGAAGGAGAAGGAGAAGGAAATGGAAAAGATGAAGGAGGAGGAAAAGGAGAAGCGGAAGGGGAGTCGGAAAGGAATGGTGAAGGGGATGGAGAAGGAGAAGGAGAAAGAGAAGAAGGGGAAGGGGAAGGGGAAGGAGAAAGGGATATGGACAGAGAACAAAACACCGAACCCTCGACTGCTACAACAACCCCCATATATGATGATGATGAGGATACTATATCATCAGATGAAGATATAAACGAAAATGATATTGAGAGATGGAGTTGTGAATTCAAAACACTTGAATATCATATTTCGAGATACAATGGGGAAAAATAATTAAAAGGTATATTGCTGAGATTTTGGAGCTGCCGGCACAAGATCTAAAACAAATGCTTGATGTAAAAGAAGGTCTTGATAATTCAAGGATGGTGGATGAAGTGATTAAAGCAATAAAAAAACATTTGCAACCTGCTGAAGAGACCCAAAAAATGCCTGTATTTGATAAGACACCAAACATCCCCACGACAGAAACACAATACATTCAGGCATTCAACACTGAACTAGAAAAAACTGAAGGGGATATGGTGAACAAAAGTGTTGACCAACAAGGTGCAGTGTTTGATAAAACGCCATATGAGGAGCCACCATCTACATCTGGGAAAAACCTCTTGAAAAGTTTTGAAGAGGAAGGGACACCCAATAAACCCGAGGACGAAAACGCCATCAACACATCACCACCAAAAACGCCAAACATGTTAGGTGTGCAGGAGAAAGGTGATGAGGACAACACTCCAGACATCACAAAGCTGATCCAAGAAAATACTGTTTTGGTCAAAAATTACCGAAGCAATTAAGTGATCAAATTAGTAAAGTGAGGTAGTGTGCTAGAAAGTGGATTGAAAATATGCTTGTTAAGTTATTTAGAAAATCAGTATTCAGGATACGGCTCAGGATATTGAGCTGTATCTATGATCAAACTATGAGCAAAAGTAAAGTAAACGACACGGGATGTACGAGGAAAGCCCTTGATCAATCTAGATCGCCAGCATAAAACCTCGGGAGCTGACAATCGCAGCTGCCTTGTTCTTCTTATTACTTTAAACGTCAGGATACAGTGCAGGATGTGGTGCGGATCGACTATGTGTTACAATGAAATCTGAATACAAGTGTGGTGTTTGCGATAAGCAAGAAAGTGAAAGTGTTCGAGAGTGTCAGTGTCAATTGTGTGCCTTAAACTGATCCGCCCCCATCTATTTATAGTAAAGATAATGTAACAAACTATCCTAAACTTCCGGGATCCAGCGAATATTCCCACTTGAACATTGAGGACCAAGTCTTTCGGGTTCAACGGCTTCCTCATAACAAATACGCCCGAGTCTTGAGGAGAAGAAGTCCTGATGACCGTTAGTAACTTACAGCCATTAACCTGCACGTGTTTAATTCACTCAAACTTAGGATATCGCCCAAGATGTTAGCAATATCCCCGTCCAGCATCCTGGTCACAAGCAAACAATTAAAAGCGGGATATTAGTCAGGATATGTGTATTCAGAAAATGACCCATAACAATTGTCCCCAAATATATCGGTTGGTATACCAATCCAACGGATATATTTCAAAATCTTTTCTCGTCGATCGAGGCTAATAAACAATGGTTGAAATGACAGTGTGCCATTTTCAATGCAACATTTACTCTTTACCCCCCTATATTCAGCCTATATTTAGCCAAATCATTTCCGCTTCTTCTTATCTTTCTTCAAGCGATTTTCAGGTAATCACTTCTCTCTCTATCCTCTATCCTTCTTTCTTGAATTTCTTTCAGTTTGCTCAACACCTTTCATGGCATCACGAACAAGATCCCAATCGGACAGACCGGCCTCAAGCCTCGTAAGTCAAAATTTCATTGTTGACCCAGCAAAGGAGATCTGCTGCTTCAACAACGCCGACATCGCTGCTCTTAAAGATTCCGGCGCCTTCCCCACCGGAACAGTCTTTCGCCCTTTTGATCGGGAAGCCCGATCAGACGCGATATCCGACAAGTGGGTTTGTTTCTTCGCCTACCCCTTCTCTCTTGGACTCCGGTACCCATTTCCACCCTTTATCTCTCGCTTTTTCGAACTCACCGGCCTTAGCTATGCCCAGATTATGCCAATGGTTTGGCGAGTTTTAATAGTGCTGGATCAAATCAAATATCGTCATTTTCCTGACCTACTTGTTGAGGACCTCCCTATAGCATACCGATTGAGATCCCACGGCAATCACCGTTTTCTCCTGTTTTCTACCTCTAAGAACCCTCTGGTTCTTAAACCCACCAAGAACGAGGATCGATGGCGACGAAAATTCTTTTTCGTAAAAAGAAACTCCATTGATAAGGGTTTCGATCTACCGGTTAAATGGTTAACCAAGGGTAGGATTTAGGGTTTTAGGAATATCCCCAATTATATCTTCAAACTGTATCCCGGACTTATATCCTGATGTTTTTATGCAGCGAATTTCAGAGATTTAGTGCCTCCCAGTGCAGAATCCGAATCCAAGATCAAGGAAATCTACCGACTTCCTGCCAGTGAAAGAACTTTCTCCCTGTCTCTTACAGATTCAAGCCAGAAATCAAGCTCAGAAATGTCTGGTAAGCACATTCTCAACATATATTTTAAATTAATTACTTTTCAAAAGTATGATGAGTTTAAGAATATCTTCCCTTGTGCAGTACCAGTTGTCAACCTTGAAGGTTTCCAACTTGACGAGTTGGATTGCTACTCTAGCCTCGCACCCATCAAACAGGAATCCAAGCCAAAATCGTCTGCTACACCAAAACCTACCTCTTCAAGGACCATTTCTGCTCCTAAAGCCCCTCCGGCATCTAGGACCTGAGCATCCAGTTCTCGGAAGAGAAAGGAGTTGGATTCTCCAACTGTTTCCGAAACATTCTCTCTCGAGAACCATGGGTTTAACGAAGCCACCTCATTCCTCAAACAGGTAAAATTTTCCTTTCAATATCCTACACAAGTATGTTAGTCCTTATCCTGCTTATTTTTACATCGATACCTGTGTCTTTATCGATAGGGTTTGGATCGTCTTATGCACTTGTATGAAGACGCCTGCGGGCTTAACAAGATGTTGGAGATCAAGCTGGAGAAAGCTGAAGCCACCATAGCCGACCAAGGAACCATTGCAGCTGCCAAATCCCAGCATTACGAAGACAAATATAAGGCCATGATCCAGGAACACCAAGCTACCCTCCACAAAGCCAATGAGGATGCCCAAGCCAAACTAGATGCTGCCCTTCTCCAGTACCAGCAGAATATGAGTTCCTATCGGGACAGCCTCAAAGCATCCGTGGTCGTCTCTCTTCTCCAAGCCAGGATAAGGATGGCTTACGAAGCCAGGGATTTGGGCTTCGAATGCCCCTCCTGGAACATAAAGACTTGGGAGGCGAAACTAAAGGATCTTGGAGGTCAACCCGTTGCTCATCCTGCAAAGCATGCTGGTGAAGAGCCTTCTAAGGCGACATTTGAAGTGGCCAATGCTGACGATGGTGATGCCGAGAAGAATCCTTAGGCCGATGCTGGTGCAGATGCTGGGAAGGAAGCTGTTGATCAAGAGGGTACCGCTTCTTAAGCGGTGAAGTGGGCGATGATGGATATACGTGCCAAGGCCGGAGCCCACTTTTAAGTTTCATGGTTGTGGTTATGTAAACAATTTACTTTTCCTGTCTTCAAACAATTTATATTCCCTGCATTAGAACAATGTGATGACCAAAGGTGGATGCGTCCTAGGTTTTAGGACGAAGCCCTTGGTCATCAATTAGTATAACTTGTTTTGAATGTGGTAACGGTTGTAGGTGGACAGGTCCTGTTTTGAGATATATCCTGCAACCGTTACACAAGTATGGTAAAAACTAATTGTGCTTTTGGCGGATGGGCCTTGGTTTAAGGTGAAACCAAAAGCACAACTTTTGACTCGTTAATAATATAACTATCTTTTGACTTGTTTGTTATTGCCTTGCATTACTTAATGTAACTTTTAGCTTTGTAAAAATTTTATCTTGTTATTTTATGAAAATATCCTGATCAGTATACTCAGCAATATATTACAAAAACTTTTTTATTAGATAGGACTCCCAAATGCTCGTTCAACTTTGTAGAAAGCTTTTGAATAACAATCTATTTTTCCAAAACCAGTTTTCGATAATACTTAAATGATCAAAGTTCCAAACTAATACGAGTTTCAAACACCTTAATCAAATATCCTGAAAAGGACTTTGAGAATATATCAGGATACTTAACCTTTTATAAAACATAGTGTTACTAAAAACTTAGACGATGTTTATAAAGGAAAGATCATACCCAGAGTAGTATATAACCCTATTACCAAGCCTCAATCTCTTTGCAACTTCTTCAATGATGATGTCCCCTGTGCGAGGTACTTAGTGCATTAGTTCCGAGCCTTATCCTTTTAGCTTTACAGCACCACCTTGGTAGGAATGTCCCCTGTGTACAATGTCTTCAAATACTTCAGAAATCTTCTGAATGTCAGTTTCCATTGTATAGGCAATTTTTTATGTCCCAAGGGTAAAACCCAAGGATGTACTGGAGATAAATCCCTTGTATCCTGGGGAAAATCCCAAATTTTCATGCGCTACAGGCGGGAGTGTATAAACTCCAAGACTTAGAAAGGTGAAAACCTTTAAACCTTAGAGAGTATGAAAATACCCTTTCGTGAGAGAGGGTGATCAATCCTCATATACCTTTAGGATTCAGGATATAGCCAACAGTAACGAAATTGTCAGCCACTTTTACATGGACTGGTCCCGCCACCTTGAACTATCCCTGAATAACTTGCGCTCCAGGCGGGGTGTTTAAACCCAATTCGGAAGAAAGGTGAATACCTTTAAACCTGTGAAGGGATCAGGATCCCTTGTACGTGAGAGAGGGGGCCAATCCTCTAATCTTCCGAAATATCCTGAGTGAGCATCCCGGAGCTATATCCCGAAGCATATACTGCAAAACATCCTTACACTAAGGTGGGTGTTAGCTTGGCTAACACCCCTCCGATGCTTAAGTCAGTATTGGGTTACAAAGAACAAATTAAACCAAACATATTTAAAAAAGGTAGAATTCATACCATCCTGAGTTAGAAATTAAATTCTAAACTCACTTGAAATAGAGCTTAAGGTGTATAGCATTCCAAGATCTCGGTAGCATATCCCCCTCCATATTCTTGAGTCTGTATGCTCCTTTCCCTGCTTCTGATTCAACTTCGTATGGTCCTTCCCATTTTGGAGCTAACTTGCCATCGGCAGGATTAGTAGTATTCTGAAAAGCCTTTCTTAACACCCAATCTCCAACCTTGAATCTTCTGATCCTAATATTCTTGTTATATGCCCTGGATATTCTCTGCTGATATGCTGCCATCCTTAGCCTTGGCGCATCTCTCTTCTCATCTATAGTGTCTAAATCCTGACTCAAGGCTTCAGGATTCTGCTCAGGATCACTTAGGGTAGATCTTGCAGTAGGTATTGTCATTTCCGTTGGAATCATTGCTTCTGCTCCAAATACCAAGGAAAATGGGGTTTGGCCTGTCGCATTCTTTACCGTTGTCCTATCAGCCCACAAAACAAAGGGTAATTCTTCTGCCCATCTTCCTTTTTTGGCTCCAAGCCTTTTCTTTAAGTTATTGACAATTATCTTGTTTGAGGATTCTGCTTGTCCATTCGCTTGAGGATGTACTGGAGTAGATGTTATCATTTTGATTCCCCAACTCTTGCAAAAGTCAGTAGTTCTCTTGCTTATAAACTGAGAACCATTGTCACAGATTATCTCGGCTGGTACTCCGAATCTGGTCAAGATATTCCTCTTTATGAAGGATACTACTTCTTGGTCTCTAACTTGAACAAATGCTTCAGCTTCAACCCACTTAGAGAAATAATCCGTCATTGCTAGCATAAAGACTTTTCCTCCCGGAGCTTTTGGTAGTTTTCCCACTATATCCATACCCCACTTCATAAATGGCCAAGGGGAAACAATAGGATATAATGGTTCAGCAGGTTGATGCAGTATGTTACTATGTCTTTGACATGCGTCACATCTTCGAGCATATTCTGCGGCATCTTTTCTCATTGTTGGCCAATAATATCCTGTCCTTAATACTTTTGAGAATAACGACCTGCCCCCAGTATGGTTACCACAATCCCCTTCATGTATATCCTGAAGTACTTCTTTAGCTTCAGGATCCTCCAAGCACCTCAAATACGGTCCTGCAAGAGATTTCTTGTATAAAATATTATTTATAATAGTGAATCGTGATACCTTCATCCTAAATGCCTTAGGATTTTCATTTCCAGGGATGTGTCCTTCTTTGAGATATCTCATGATTGGAGCCGTCCAGGATTTAGGATCCTCTTCAGGATGCTCTGCTCCAGGATCCTGAATACCCGCTACTTCTTTATCCTGAGGATTCGTTGCAGGATATAAGACATGTAATATTGGTATTTGGGTTCCTTCTGGTATCCTGATCGATGATCCCAGATTTGCTAAGGCATCTGCTTCAGCATTATCCTCCCTTGGTACCTGTTCAAGTGTAAAAACATCGAAATATCCTGCTAATTTTTTGAGAATATCGAGGTATTCGATTAATTTCTCACCCTTGACTGCATAGGATCCATTAAAATGGTTAGTAATTAACAAGGAGTCAACATATATTCGTAAATTCTTGATACTCATACTCTTAGCCAATTCTAATCCTGCAATTAAAGCTTCATATTCTGCCTCATTATTAGTAGCAGGAAATTCACACCTAATAGCCTGGGGTAATATGTCCCCCTGTGGCGATTTTAGTAGTATACCTAAACCTACACCTCTTATATTGGATGCACCATCAGTATATAATGTCCATGATCCTGAAGATTCTTCTAACTGTTGAACTTCTAGGTCTACCTCATCCTGAATATCACTACTGAAATCAGCCACAAAGTCAGCTAAAGCCTGAGACTTTATGGCATTTCTAGGTTCATATACTAAATCATAAGCACTTAGCTTTACTGACCACTTGGCCATCCTGCCTGACATCTCTGGTTTCCTAAGCACATTTTTGACAGGATAATTCGTTTTAACATGTATCCTATGTGTCTCGAAATAATGTCTAAGCTTTGTCGACGCCATGACTAGAGCTAATATTAATTTTTCTAAATGAGAATACCTAGTTTCAGCATCTAACAAACTTTTACTAACATAATAAACAGGATATTGCTGACCTTCATGGTCTTTTATAAGAACGGCACTTACAGCATTCCCTGATACAGCAAGGTATAGGGATAGTGGTTCACCATTTTCAGGCTTCATCAATAGAGGTGCGGTTGAAAGATATTGCTTTAAATCCTGTAGGGCCGCTTCATGCTTCTCACCCCACTCGAATTTTTTGTTCTTCTTCAGGATATCATAAAAATCTTTGCATTTCTCTGAGGATCTTGAGATAAATCTGTTTAATGCTGCCACTCGCCCCGTTAATCGTTGAACATCCTTCATATTTGAGGGCGATTTAATATCTAAGATGCCTTTAATCTGCTCCGGGCTCGCTTCTATTCCTCTTTTGGTCACCATATATCCTAGAAATTTTCCTGCCCCCACTCCAAAATGGCACTTAGTAGGATTCAGCTTCATGTTATACTGATCCAGGATATCAAACGCTCCTTTAATATCCTGGAGGTGATCCTGAGCTTTCTTTGATTTTAACACCATATCGTCGATGTACACCTCCATGGTGTCCCCCAGTTTGTCTTTGAACATCATGTTTACCAATCTTTGGTATGTTGCACCTGCATTTTTCAAACCAAAAGGCATAGCTGTATAACAATAAATACCTATTGGTGTCATGAAAGCAGTATCCTCCTGGTCAGAAGGCTCCATTTGGATCTGTTGAAATCCTGAGGATGCGTCCATGAAGGTCAGCATTTCATGCCCGGCAGTGGCATCTACCATTGCATCAATGTGGGGAAGAGGAAATGGGTCTTTAGGACAAGCTTTGTTCAAGTCTGTGTAGTCTACACAAACTCTCCATTTCCCATTTTTCTTCTGTACCACAACCACGTTTGCTAGCCACCTTGGGAACTTAATCTCTCTGATCATCCTGGACTTCAATAATCTCTCAACTTCCTCTTGGATAATCGTGTTCCGCTCAGGAGCAAACTTCCTTCTTTTTTGCTGAACAGGCTTGAATGATTTATCAATTCCAAGCTTGTGAGTGATGATGTCTTTGGATATGCCTGTCATATCCTCATGCTTCCATGCAAACGTTGACATCCTGCATTTCAAAAAGTTAATTAATTGTTCTTCAATATCCTGAGGGATATTGGTCCCTACGAGCACCGAAATATCGGGATTATCCTGGTCCAGGATAATTTTCTTCACATCCTGCTCCGGATCCTCCACGATATCCTGGGCCCGCGTCTTTAATTGCTATACCGCACTAGGTTTGGTTGAGGATTTCATTGAGGATGAGTAGCATTCTTTCGCCTCCTGCTGATCACTATCAACTTTGACAACTCCCCAAGGGGTAGGTATCTTGATGCATTGGTGATATGTTGATGGCACAGCCTTCATATCGTGAATCCACGGTCTTCCCAGTATGATGTTATAGTAGGATAGAGAATCCATCACACAGAAACGTTGTATCGAGTTGACTCCTTCAACATATACTGGCAACTTTATCTCTCCCACTGTGTTTCTAGCCTCTCCACTGAACCCAACAAGCACGGTAGACTTTGAAGTGATATCCATTGGAGATACATTCATTCTCTTTAGAGTCTCTAGTTCGATTATGTTAACGGAGCTGCCATTATCAACCAATATCCTGCGTACAAAATGGTTAGCCACATATAACGTTATTACCAGAGCATCATGGTGAGGATCCTGGACAGTATCCCTGTCATCAGCATCAAAAGTGATCACTTTGTCAGTTGTGAGGGTAGTCATCCTGACAGGTTTGTCTCCCCTTTCGGCCTTAGATTCCTTCGCATGTCTCTTTGCCGCCGAATACGAAGTCCCACAAATGTCGGATCCTCCCGAAATGAAGTTGATTATCTTGGCATCCGTAGGAGGTGATGCTGCTCGCTCAGGATCCTTCTCAGTATCCTGACCCTTATTCTTCTTTCTTCCTAAGAGATCTTTCAGATATCCCTTGCTTAGAAGATAGATTATTTCTTTCCTTAGAGCAATGCAATCCTCAGTCATATGTCCGAAATCTTCGTGGAAAGCACACCATTTTGACTTATCTTTCCAGTCAGCTTTCTGTTGACTCTTTCGAGGCCACCTAGCCTTGTCTCCTAGACCCTGCATGGCATACATCAATTCAGGAATGTTAACAGAAAAGCAATATTCAGACAACTCAGGATATTCTTCAGGATCCTCATCTTCGACAGCATTCACTCTCTTATTTTCATTTCTACCATATGGCTTAGGCCGATATCGCTTGAATGAGGATTCAGACTTCCTGTTGGTCGACTCATAGGTGTTGGATGAGTTCATTCTCTCTTGCATCTTCCTGTCATCTTCCAGACGGATATATCTCAAAGCCCTGTTACGAGCTTCGTCGAGATTCCTGCAGGGATTCATTACAAGATCCTGATAAAACTGAGAATCCTTTTGTAATCCCATCTTAAAAGCTTGCACAGCTGTTGCAACATCAAGATGTGGGATATCCAAGGATTCTCGACTGAATTTGTTCACATAATCCCTCAATGATTCCTGAGGCCCTTGAGTTATCCTGTAAAGATCACTGGTTAGTTTCTCAAAAATACTCCGACTACAAGAAAATTGACTGTTAAATAAATTAACCAAATGAGCAAACGAAGTAATTGAGTGAGGAGGAACGTTTAACAGCCATTTTAAGGCTGATCCTGTTAGAGTAGAACCAAATCCCTTGCACAAGCATGCTTCCTTGAGCTCCAGAGGGATAGGGTTAATCTCCATTCTTTCCCTATACTGAGAAATATGCTCCTCAGGATCCGTAGTTCCGTCGTAAAGCTTCATGTTGGGGGTTTGAAATCTCTTCGAGATCTCAGCATCACAGATAGGATATGCAAAACGAGATATCTTATGGCTGTCTTGGGACACTTCCGGGATCGGCTGGACCACCCCAGGTACACTGGATATCATGTCCTTCAACTTCTGAAGTTCCCTAGTAAGTGCTGTTGTTACACCTGTATCCTGCAAAGATCCACTATTAGTAGCATGAGTATTATTATTATTTGACACGTTACCCGTTGGAGGATTTTGCCCATATCCTGAAGCATATCCTGAGCTCCTCATGGTTGACATCCTGACCGAGGAGGGTATTTCAGGAATATGATTCTGAGGAAGGCTGGGCATAATATTCCCCCTGTTATCCTCAGTATACACAGCTGAACTGAAGTTCAACGTTCTGGGATGTAATGGAGTGACAATATCCTCAGCAGATCTGCTCGAGCCAGACTTCAGGAGTTGTATTTCCCTTAAAAGCATTTGGTTTGTTTCCTGTTGCTGCCTCATTTGTTCCTGCACACTTCCAAATAAGGTTAAAATTTCATCGTTAGAAGCTAAAACAGGAGCAGATTCCTGAACACTGCGGGTAGGGATAATATCCTGAGGTCGTGAAGAGGCTGGCATCCTTGGAGGAGGTGGTGGAAGCACCGAACCGGTAGTAGCAGAAGTCATAGCAGACACAGTGGAGGAGCTCATGTTTGATCTTGAGGCCATTATGGACAATGTGGCAAAAAGTTTTGAAAATAGAAAGCCGATTAGCGATTTCACAAAAATTTTTAGTAAAGAGAGCACCACTTGCCCCACGGTGGGCGCCAAATTGTTTTGGTCAAAAATTACCGAAGCAATTAAGTGATCAAATTAGTAAAGTGAGGTAGTGTGCTAGAAAGTGGATTGAAAATATGCTTGTTAAGTTATTTAGAAAATCAGTATTCAGGATACGGCTCAGGATATTGAGCTGTATCTATGATCAAACTATGAGCAAAAGTAAAGTAAACGACACGGGATGTACGAGGAAAGCCCTTGATCAATCTAGATCGCCGGCATAAAACCTCGGGAGCTGACAATCGCAGCTGCCTTGTTCTTCTTATTACTTCAAACGTCAGGATACAGTGCAGGATGTGGTGCGGATCGACTATGTTTTACAATGAAATCTGAATACAAGTGTGGTGTTTGCGATAAGCAAGAAAGTGAAAGTGTTCGAGAGTGTCAGTGTCAATTGTGTGCCTTAAACTGATCCGCCCCCATCTATTTATAGTAAAGATAATGTAACAAACTATCCTAAACTTCCGGGATCCAGCGAATATTCCCACTTGAACGTTGAGGACCAAGTCTTTCGGGTTCAACGGCTTCCTCATAACAAATACGCCCGAGTCTTGAGGAGAAGAAGTCCTGATGACCGTTAGTAACTTACAGCCATTAACCTGCACGTGTTTAATTCACTCAAACTTAGGATATCGCCCAAGATGTTAGCAATATCCCCGTCCAGCATCCTGGTCACAAGCAAACAATTAAAAGCGGGATATTAGTCAGGATATGTATATTCAGAAAATGACCCATAACAAATACAATTTTAAACCCTGAAGAGCTGCCTACTGATGAAAAAGCTGATAAAGATGATGAATAAGATAAAAATATAAAAAAAAAGAATGTGGATGAAGAGGAGAAGAGAGATAAAAAAAATGAGCAGGACATGTTTGTCACCTTATGTAAGTAGGCAAGTGGTTATACATGAACCAAGGACAAACCCTGAAAATAACCTTTCCACATACATCTTCACTGGATACGGCGATTATGAGTATGTACACTTTTCTCAAAAAAGAAAACGCCAAACTTTCCATTCATAACGTTTACTTGAAAATATGCATGTAAAAACGATCAAAACGCCATGTATTATAATATAATGAGTTTGTATAACTAAAACGCCAAATGATGTTTTTTTAGGACTGATGTGTTCAAGATGGGAGAAAATTTTCTCATGAGGGTGATCTGTGAGACCATGAAACCAGGATTTCAAGCACACGTCTCAATTATTCTATGTTGGGCACATATCCTGAACTATGAAGAAAGATACAAGGCTCCAGAATCACCCTCAAGGTTATTCTGCTCAGAATTACTGTTGGTAACTCTTTTGCTATATTTACTTTATAAAATTATAATAGGACATTGTTTTGTTGTTTAAAATATGGTACTCAATATTACAGAATACTCCGACATACGACGAAACGATAAAAGAAAATATACGAAACAAAGAACTCAACAAAAACATGGAAACTGTTCTGAAAAATACGCGTTTCAAAGGAGACAAGAAAAATAAAACCATCAAAGATTATGAACTGGTCTTCGTGCCAATAATATGGGAAAGACATTTCTATGTTGTCTGTTTCAACATAAAACACGAAAGAGTTGATGTCTTGGACAACAGCGGTGCAGGGGATGACGTCAGCATTAAAGACAAGTATGATGGATGGGTGGGAAAGTTGGTAAGTATCTTAAAAACTTTGTATATAGGAAATATGTTGACAAAACGCCAAACTAATATATGCGAAAAAATGTAAAACTGCAGCACAGTGCTTTTGCAAACTACTTGCGTATTAAAAAACACCCAAAGCATAAAATCATGAGCAAGGCGAAGATTGTCAAACAAAATATGGATTGGAGGACAATGTCTAACGTGCTCGACTGTGGAATTTTCGCAATGAGGCATATGGAAACATACATGGGGGATATAGCTCGTTGGAGAAGTGGTTTGGCAAAAGAAGATGCCCCAAATCAACTCCAGCAAAGACAACTAAATGAACTAAGGGTAAAATACATTGGAAAATCCTGCTTCATAGCGAAAATGAAAATAGAAAACTATTGACAAATAGTTTAAGAACATTCATGGCTTTAGGGGGACAAAAAATACGTGAATTGTTTGACACAGCAGACCAGAGAATAACACAAAGAATGGAAGAATTTGTAGATTAGCTAAACGCCATGGATTTTAATGTTGACTATTGTGTTTTACTCTTTACATTATTACATCTACATGTTTGGTTGTGTGATTTTTTATCGTATTTGTGCAAATCAAAGAAAACGCCATGATTAAAATAATTAACAAATAGTAACCATTTAAAACATAAACAACATTAAAAAAAGGGTTATAAAAACTAAATTAAAACAAGTAGAAAACATAAAAACGCCATATCTATTGGATATCAATAAAACGCCATAAAAACATAAACGCCATTCGTAAAAAAATATTTTTTTTAAAAAACGCCATGTAAAACTAGCATAAAGATGAAAACGCCATTGTTAAAAAAATACTTTTTAAAAAAACGCCATGTAAAACTTGCATAAAGATGAAAACGCCATTTAAAATAAACGCCATTAGTAAAAAATATACCTTTTTAAAAAATCGCCATGTAAAACAAGCATAAAGATGAAAACGCCATTTATATTTAAATTTTTTTGGGCAAATGAATCATAATGCCATTGTTTAGCGGAAAGTGGACAATGACAATCATACCCCCGAATAACAATCAGCGCTCCCTGCCACGTGTTGGGCCAGGATCCGTTCTCACACTTTTCACCATTCTCTCTTGATCCCGTTCCTATATATATATATAGGGAGGGGCTCATGCGAGAACCACCCTTATTGTGAGAACCTTGAGAACCAATGTGAACACAACCTAAAATAGCTAAAAAACCCTAAAAAAACCTAACCCCACCCCCCCACCCCCACCCCCACCCCCACCCCCCCCCCCAAAAAAAACCTAAACCCCCCCCCAAGCTAAATGCTAAAAAAAAACCTAAAAAAAAACCTAACCTCACCCCCCCCCCCAAAACCTAAACCCCCCCCACCCCCCAAGCTAAAATGCTAAAAACTAAACCCCCAAAAAACCTAAAAAAATCTAAAAAAAATAAAAAAAAAATCTAAAATTTTTTTTTTGAATTTTTTATGTTAAAATCGCTACTTTTCGAAGCAAAAATTTTTTTTTTTTTTTTTTTTTTTGCTTCGAAAAGTAGCGATTTTTTTTTAAAATATTAAAAAATTCAAAAAAAAAAATTTTTGTGTGATTTTTAGTTATTTTGAAGCATTTTTTGTGTGTTCACATTGGTTCTCGCGGTTCTCACAATAAGAGGTGGTTCTCGCATGATCTTCTCCCTATATATATATATAAAGTGTATTGTACAAAATGGCTTAACGTACGCTACGTACGCGATGCGAAATCGCATGTTATAAAATAGCATGGATGAAATCGCATGTGATAATTTTGATGAAATCGCATGTTGTTTTTTTGTAACAATTTCGCATGTGGTAATTTTTGATGAAATCGTATGTTAAAAAACCAACACGCGAAATTGTTACAAAAAACCAACATGCGATTTCAATTTGGGATGTAAATCTGACAGCTGAGATGATCGCGTACGTAATGTAGGTTAAAGGATCTTGTACGTTAACCAAACCCTATATATATATAGAGAGAGAGAGAGAGTGAGTGAGAGAAACGGGTTCAAGAGAGAACGGTGAGAACGGATCGTGGCCCAACACGTGGCAGGGGGCGCTAATTGTTATGCGGGGGTACGATTGTCATTTTATACGTTCCCTCCTTATTCGCGTTATAAATCTCTTTCAAATTAAAACTCCAAAGATTTCTTGTTAGCTGTTACCTCCTGTGCAAGCTTTCTCAGATCTATGGCGTTTAACGTGGATTCTGTTCGACAAAGTAAAATTCGTTGGCGTTTTCTATTTTTTTTCCAGCAAATCATGCAACAGATATGGCGTTTTGTTCTTTTATCATTGTTTCATTGTTTTTTTATATTAGTATTTTTATAATGTGTTGTATGATTTTCAATGGCGTTATTCAATTATGCAATTTAATCGCGTTTTACTAAGAACTGATAATTGGAGTTTTCAATATTAATTTTAATTGTCGTTTACGTTCTAGTATATTTCTTATGTTTTCACGATCATTGGCATTTTACATCTATTTGATTAGTTTTGAATTTTATTTAGTAGTATTTGTGAACATCAGTTATTACTATTTTGTTAATTTGTGTAAACATCAGTTTTGTTAATTATGGCGTTTTCATTATGATGTTATATTTAGTTAATTATTTATGTTGTTAATTGTTTTTAATTATTCATCTCATGGCATTTTTATCATGTCGTTTTTAAATTATGTGTTTATTATGTCTTGTTTATTATTCAATTAATGGCGTTTTAATATATAATGTTATTATGAGACATTTTCTATTTTTAATGGTGTTTTTCTGATTTTTCTGTTCCTCACTGTGTTTTCTCAGACGAAGTTGCTTCCTCGAGTCAAAAGCTTTGCCCCAAAACTGGATTACCATTTATCATTCCTGACGTCAGTGAAGAAATAAAGCCCACAATGGACATGGTATTCTCAAGCCTCGATGATTGTTATTCAATGTATGTTAAGTATGCCAAGGAGTGTGGGTTTTCAGTCAGGAAAGGGACTACAAAGACAAACTCTAAAGGTGTCTTACATATTAAGTATTACTTGTGTACGAGATCTGGGTTATACAAGGACAAAAAGGTTGATACGTTGGACCCCAATCAAAAGGAGCGATTAGTGCGATCCAACTTTTCAAAGAGGACTGATTGTGGTGCACTGTTATGTATACTTTTTGAGGTTGGATCATGGAAGCTGTATAAGTTTGTCAAGGAGCACAATCATGATCTTGTTGAACGTCATGATAAGCATTTTCTTCCAACTGAACGACACCTCACTCAGCTTCAGAAGCATGTTAAACACAGCATGTCTAAGCTGAACTTGGGTCCTATCAAGGCGTTTAATGTTATGAAGACTTGTTTTGGTGGTTTTGAAGACGTGGGTGCAAGTAAAGTTGAATTTAAGAACTATAAGAGGCAAATTAACTCGTTTATAGGGGAATATGGCATTGATATGGTTGTGAGACATTTGAATGAAAAAAAGCATTCCCAGCCTAATTTCTCGTTTGATTACTTCACAGACGAAGAGAATCGTTTGAAGGGACTTTTTTGGTGTGACGATCAAGCCAAACGTAATTACCATGTTTTTGGAGACGTGATTTCGTTTGACACCACGTATCGTTCCAACAAGTAATATTTTATAATTCAACTTCTTCTGTTTTTGGCGTTTTATTAGTTTACATGCAATGGCGTTTTAATTAGTTTACATGCAATGGCGTTTTATTAGTTTACATGCAATGGCATTTTATTAGTTTACATGCAATGGCGTTTTATTAGTTTACATGAAATGGCGTTTTATTATTGTTTCAGTTCTCATGGCGTTTTCATATGAAGATACTCTATGGTGTTTGTACCGTTCACTGGTATAGACAATCATCACTACAATGTTCCATTTGGTGCAGCATTATTGGCGTCGGAAACTGTTGATACGTATATTTGGTTGTTGAGAGTTTTTCTAAAAGCTGTTGGTTCTCAACCAAAAGTTGTTGTCACTGACCAAGATCCAGCAATGAAGAAGGCTATTTCTGTTGTATTTGTTGACACGAGGCATCGGTTATGCATGTGGCATGTGATGCATAAACTTTCTCTGAAGGTTATTATGCTTTTTTTTACCTTTGGCGTTTTAGGATACACTGCGTTTTAAAATACATGGCGTTCTTTACCTTGTTAGTGTTTTTTTCATTAAGTTTTGTCTTTGTTTAATTTATATGTTTTTTTTATGCATGGCGTTTTTGTGTTATACATAGGTTGGTGTTAGGCCATGCAATTCCACCAATTTTAAAGAACGTATTTGTGGTGTTGTGTGGCCGGATATTCTCACACCTGAAGAGTTTGAATCAGAATAGGAAGCGGTTATCGCATAGTTCAATTTAGAAGATAATGACTGGCTATCTGATATTTTTGCACTAGGGAATCTTGGATCCCTGCATACTATAGAATGGAGGAGATGTCTGGTCTTATGCGAACGACACCGAGGTCGGAGAGTGAGAATCATTTTTTTGGTCAAGTGTGCAATTCGAAAGCTACTCTTGTTGAGTTCATGACTCATTACGAGACTGCAATAGAAGCACAGTGTTACACACACCGGAAAAATGATCATGAATCTCGATACAAACGACCCCAGTTGAAGAGTAATTACCAATTGTTGGAAGGGCAAGTTGTTGACATATACAAAAAAGTATTTTTTTGTGACGTTCAAGATGAGCTTATTGGAGTTGCGGATTGCATAAATAAACGTTACGAAGATCAGCCTGATGGGTTTGTTAAGTTTCACGTAAATGAATTTCAACAGCCTTGTACATCCTTATTTGAGGTAAATAATGGCGTTTTGTTTTTTATGGCGTTTTCTGTTAATGGCGTTTTTATCATATGCAATTTATTTTTTTATTTTTTTAGACAAACATTCTCTGCATGGCGTTATAGAGATATTGTTTTTGGCGTTTTTGAGGTAATGTTCCGTACGTCTGATTACACATGCAGTTGCTCATGCAGGCGTTTTGAACAGTTTTTGTAGACATATATTCTATGTTTTGAGAATTATGGACATTAGGGAATTTCCAAAACAATACATTCTGAATAGATGGCGCAAAGAGGCTTCACCAAACTGCTCTCCTGAATACTCAATTAGTCGTGAATATATGACTGAGCTTGATCCTGATGTGCAATGTATGATGCGAGATATTATTTTTTCAACGGAATATACTTTGAACCGTTTATCTGGTAATAAAGAGGAGCTATCCTTATACAAGGATCATGTTCAATCTTATACGAAGAAGGTTCAAGATATGCAGATTGTTGCTCCTCCCGCTAGTACTAGGGATAGATTTGCCGAGATAACCGGTCAATATAAAAACGACAAGAATCCTATAAGAGTCCATGTTGGGTATAAATCCAAAGGTTTTGTTTCTCGAAAGCGCCTGAAATCTAAACAGGAGATAACAATCGACAAAAAGAAATCAAAGTCGAAACCCGGGGCCAAAGAAAGACAGTGTCAGAACTGTAAAGGCTATGGACACTACGCATCGACATGCAAACAGGCCGTAATTAAAAGAAGATCGACAAGGTCTTCGAGAGCTAGTGAAGAGTAGGTTGGCGTTTTGTATTTTTCATTCTTACAGAACACACAAATGATCTTTAAGAGCCAGTGTAGAGTAGTTTGGCGTTTTGTATATTTCAATCCTATAGAATACAAACAGATCTCAGTTTGGCGTTTTACATCATTTTTTCCATCTTTATTTTCTACCTATTTGTTCATAACATGCTACTTCAAGGTTACATAACAAATAATATAAGATCGGACAAGCAAATCAAACGCAAAAAAAAAAAAAAACAACAACAACAACGCCACTAAATAAAACTACCATAAACTTCTAATTTTGATCATGCTAAACTCAATAATGTTTTACTGAACGAGATGGATAACATTGTTAATCCTCAGTCAAGAAAGATGTCTAACAATGTTATCCATCCCGTTTAGCTAAACTTTATTGAGAACAAAAACTGAATCTCCATGAAATGGCGTTTTTGATTGTTTGTGGTTTTTGTATGTTTTGGCGTTTATATTGAGGATCTTGCTCATTACATAGAGCGAAAATTTATTGAGAAAATAGTGTATATCAAAGAAACATGGATTGGAATCTTTGATATTTTGGTGTTTTTGGCGTTTCTAAGATGAACGGTATAGAGGAAATATAGGTTTTGGGGTTTTGGTGTGTATTTTAGTAGTTCTGAGAGTTTGTTTATATAGGAAGTTTTTGGCATGTATTTCAGGCGCGATTTTTATTACAGTAAATGCTAGTAATTAAGTTTCGTTGTTTCAGTACTGTTTGTTCAGCTTTATCGGTTAAAAACAAAGTTTGGCGTTTTATATCTAATGGCGTTTATATTATGATGAAGTGTACTATGTGTGTTAAGGCTGGATTTTAATAGCGTGAGTTTGGCGTTTTGTGTAGAGAAGTCAAAAGACCATTTTCCCCTTAATAAGGCGCGCCAGATTAATTAAAGTGATGTTATTTACGAAACGCCACCGCGTCATCTAGTCCATAGATTGTTTTGATCTGACGATCCATAACCATTCTCACACTTTTAGGCGTTTTCTCTAAATCCTAACCCTATATATATATAATATAGGGGATGTTTCAAATGAAAACCACTTGTATTGTGAAAATTTTAAAACTAACTAAAAAAAGCCTTAAAACACACCAAAAATTTTGTTTTTTTTATAAAAAGCGCAGATTTTTTATATAAAAAAAATTTTCAAAAAAAAAATTTGTAGTACACATGTGTAATAATACACATTTGTAATACACATACACATGTGCACTACAAAATTTTTAATTTTTTTATATATAAAAAATGGCGAAAATTGGTATGCAAAAAAAAATTGGTATGTTTTTTTGGCTTTTTAAATTAGTTTTTGAGTTTTCATTATTACTAGTGGTTTTCATTTGAACCTTCCCCAATATATATATATATATATAGTGGAGAGTTCAAATGAGAAGAAATTTTTTATAAGAAGAAAAAAGAAAAAAATTCAACCAATAAGAATTTTTATTTTACTTTATTTAATATAAGTATTTAATGTTACTATAAGAGTACATTGGTAAATGTACATATATAATTAATTTGTAGTCTTTCTTTTTAGTAGCTAACTACATTAATTTTTTTGTAACTTATCTTCAAAATATATATTTTTTTTGAAAAAATAAAATAAAATAATTTAATGTGTATGATAAATTACGAGGTGTATAGGATAAATTACGAGTTGTGTAGGAAATATTTCAACATGTAGGATAAACTTCGAAATATGTAGGATAACTTTTAATGTGTGTTGGCAAAAAAAGTTAGTGTAGAGGATGATAGTTTTTATGACTAATTAATTAGTCAAATATGATAATAAACGAGATAAGTGAAAAAGCTATTTAATGTTTTACAAAATTACCCTTTGTTCTTTTTCTTCTCAATTAAATTTTTCTTCTCAAATGAACCTTCTCATATATATATATATATATATATATATATATATATGGGAGAGTTCATTGCGGAATACTAAAAAGTAGGGAACCATACATTTAACATGTTCAAATTCAATTTTCTGAATTTTTTTTCAGAGCTTTTGTATATAAATACATGTAGAAGCCACTTTAATAAAATATTCAAAAAACAAAAAAAAAAAGATTCTTAAAAAATGGTAAAAAAATATTTAAAAGTGTTTTTTTATTGGAATAGTTTCTACACATTTTTATATGCAAAAAATTTGAATTTTTTTTTGGAAAAAAAATAACTTTTAGCATTTTAAATTGAATTTTTAAGATATATATATTTAACATGTTAAATATTTATATAAAATGCCGAAAAATAAATAAGAATTCAAAATGTAAAATTCTGCCTTCAATTTCTATATATTTAAAAATATATATTACAAATCTAGAATTATTTAAATTTTAACCTTCCACTTCACACAACCTCTCTATTATACAACAACACATATTACAAGAAAGTAACCAAATGATTAAAAAAGAATTAGACCTAAAAGTGGATGAATTAGCAAAATAATACTTTAATTACCCAAATATAAACTGAAAGTACTCTCTTGTATTTACATCAACCATTGATCCACCACTGATCAAAGCTCAATCTTCATCTCCGTCGTCTGATCAAGATTTTCTCCAAAACCCATCTTCACAATGCTGTTAAGATCATCCCCTTCAAATCCAGCAAACTAAAAAAAAAATTGGATCATGGGTTATTAATAAATAAATTAGCAATATTCCATGCGCGATGCGATAGGAATTCAGTCGGTATTAATTCAGTTAGTTATTGTATCAGCACCCGCTATAGCAAATCAAAAGAGAAATCCAGTCTAAAAAATACTAACATGTGTTTTACATCGATCGAAACAATAAAAAAAATACTCGTATAGATAACGATTTTATCTATTTCAGTACTGATGTTTGGTAGGTATCAGTTATGTTCATCATGGTAACAACACGGTACCAGTACTCGTAATACCCAAAAAATAATTTATCTTGAATACAATTGTGTTCCATACCGAAATGACGATAACTTTTTTTTAGAGTTAATTGTCCGGATGGTCCCTGTGGTTTCAAATTTACTCCTCATCTTTTGAAAATAACAGGTGCTCCCTAAGGTTTGTTATTTTGTTACTCTGATAGTCCCCTGAGTAGATGATAGTTTGGAAACAGCAGATATGCTCCCTATGGTTTGTATTTTGTTACTCGGATAGTCCCCTGAGTAAATGTCAGGGGACTATCTGAGTAACAAAATGACAAACTACAGGGAGCATACCTGCTATTTCCGAAAGGTGAGGACTAAACGTGAAAAAACGTGAAACCACAGGGACCATCCGGGCAATTAACTCTTTTAAACAAAAACTACGTATTTCCTTATTTTTGTAATTATGAAAGGAAAATATTTGAGTGTGATGTTAACATAAAGTTTGGATTTATATGTGAATTATTATTTATTTTTTTGAACGGCAAATTTGGATCACTGACGGACCACTGGAGTATCATCGTGCCACCAGAGGAACCACCCGATCATATCCATCTCCACTAGGCATAATGTCACACCAATTCAGGAGGAAACCCAATAAATATGGAAAAAAACCCCTTGTGGGAATCGAACCCAGGACCTATTGGTCCCAAAGCCTTATCCCACCACCAAGATGCCACTAGGCTATAAAGCCATGGGCGAATTATTATTTACCTGTGAAAATGTTTATTTACCTGTGAAAATGTTTCGGTGAATCCATGAACAGGGGGTAACGGGTCCACCGGAGAGTGAGTGATCGGAGTAGACCCAATAAAGAGTACTTGTGGGTTTTGTTGATAATAATCTGATGTAGATGGTTCCATTGGGTATAATTGTTGAGACAAATTCCCATTGGTCTGGTTTATCTGCAATTTTGAGGACATGCCCACAAAAGGTAATTAAAATTTGTAGAGATTTAGAGAGAGAAAGAGAGAGTTTTAGAGAGAGAGGGGTTGACTTACATCTTTGGAGATGTGACTGTTCATATCCAAATCTTGTCGTGGATTCACTGTTGCTAATTTCATTGAAAGAAACTGAAGATCAAGAAGATGAAATTAGTCCATATTTTTTATAAAAATGTGAAGTTATGTGTTTTTTGTAAATTTTTTTTTTACCTCAACTTGATGTTGCAATGATTGAACATAATTGATGATTTCATCTAGCATAAGTGCTTTTCCTGTCACCTAAAACATATTTACACATTTTGATTGTGATTTATTGCGAAAAGCGAGAATATTAATAATTTTACAACTTACAGATACGACCAAAGGGGACACGTTAAACTTTAACAAGTTTAACGTAACCATTTTATAAAATGTATGTTTTAAATTTAAATTAAAAGATTATACCTTGTTGCACCCAGGAACAAGATCTTGAAGAAGCTTCATTCTTTCACTAATTTTCTCTCTTCTAACCTGAAAATGACAAGATCATAGTGAAATTCAAAATCTTGACTTTGAATAAAATTGGCATTTTTATTTTTTGGTTATAGAAGCTCACTCTTTCTGCTAGGCTATGACTATCAGTAGCTTGACCCCTTCTTGCTCTAACATGAATGTAATCTTTTAGTGGTTCAGGAGCCTTTGATTTCTTCTCTATTTCACCATTTTTATCCTCCTCTGTTTTCCTCTGTTTTTTTGCATCCAAATCAACATTTTCTTCTTCCTGATCCAACAATAAAACATTTTTTAATTAAATAACTTGTTAATATAAACTAATTTTGTTTAATTATTGTTACCTTAACAACAGCTGATGCAATTTCTTTAGCTTTTCCTTTAGAAGCTCCACCTTTTCTCTTTCTTGAACCCGAATCATTCGGATTCTTCAACCCTGTTTCCATCTGCTCCGAAACAGAGGATTCTTCATTCGAATCGGTTTTATGATCACATCCCGGACCACCCGACCCATTCGCCATATGGGTTTTGATTACATTCTTGTTATCAACAATCCCCATTACAGATCCATCAATTTTCAATATAGGACTGCTCGAAACACGGGGCATTTTCGCCTTACCGGCTAAAGGAGAAACACTAGATCTATACTGCAAATCAGGGTTGTTTAAATTTGAATTTGAATTAGAATTAGAATTCAAACCCATTTGACTAGTTCTACCATTAAAACTCCTACTACCAAAACACGAAAACTTCGCAGCCCGTTCGGCGAAACCAGGATCCGCAGCTAGCGATGGCAAATTCGGCCCGAACGGGGCCGAATTTTGCAGATTGGGCGTCTTTTCTCTCATTAAACTGTCTACTATGGGCCAATTCAATGGTGTATTATACCGAATTGCCGGTGTTGCTGGAGTCAGAGTAACAGGGGAAACAGGGGAAGAGACAATTGAGGTCAAATTAGAGTCAAAAGTATTGAATCTATCAACATGTGATTGATCTGGTGGACAATTAAGGAAATGGAGGCCTGAATTAAGGAAGAAATCTCTGTCCATGGTGGAAAAAACAGAGCAAGATTGAAGGTTTATGAATCTTTAGGGGATAAAATGGAAACCCAGATGAGAAAGATGATTAAAATGGCATTGGATTGGGTGAAAATGTGGTGGGATTATATTATTATTATTGTTATTATATAATGGTTGAATTGGATCAGATCCCAATGAGAAGTGAATTGATGGTTCAAGTGAAGAACATAGGAAATTGGGAGATGATGAGACTTGAGGATGGTGTGAGAGAGATTTGTGATGCAGAGAAAAGCAACAAAAGAAGCAGAAAAAGAGAGAGATGAGAGAGAATGGGAAGGTGGTGAAGCTATATAGCATAACATTAACAACAATTTATTTTTGAATCATAAATATTTCTTTAAAAAAAAACTAAGGCTGTGGGGTATGGTGGGGCTTGGGTTGGGCTTGGGTTGGGGCATTTGTTGACACGTGGAATGGGAGCCACCCACCATCCAAACTCACGCCCATGGGGTATGGGGGGGGGGGGGGGGGCTTGGGTTGGGGCAATGAGTTTGGTTTGACCATTGAGAGTCCGCCATGTCACCTTGCTAGCCCGCCCCACGCCCGGGTTCAAACCCACGCCAATGAGGCCACGCCCAAACCCACACCCCAACCCAAGCCCCCGGGGTGGTGGCTTGGGCGTTTTCAGCCAACCCACGCCCCAACCCAAGCCTCATACCCCACAGCCTAAAGAGTGTTTTTTGTTTTAGCTGTTAATGGCTCAGAATTTTTTCTGATGCAACACTTAGGTTACAGGGTGTGGTTAGAGCCCCTTGGGGCTTTATCATGCTAAAGTCATTCGTAGTCATAAGGCCATTTTGGGGGCGTTATGCGACATGTGGCATGCCACTTCACCAAGGGGCTTTATGGGGCGTTATGCAAGTTGAGGCCGTAGTCATAAAGCTCATTTGTCGTCATTACTCAATTAATTTAATTTTCACTTTTTAATTAATTTCTAAGTTTTATAAAATTAAAAAACATTGCATTAAATAAAAAACAATACATTAAAATAAAATAAAAAAGTTAAAGAAAAAAAAAGTTACACCTAAAAAATATATTTATTCTTCGGCTTCATTTTCGTTCTTTCCTTCTTCCTCTTCGTTTTCTCCAGCATCCAAACCTACGTCTTCAAAGTTCCCGTCTTCGAATTCCTCAACCTCTTCTTCCTCGGAATCTTCTTCGTTGTCACTGTTGTATCGAATGGGGCGAATCGCCCAAACATGCTCAACCAAATCCGCCTTCAACGTGTTATGTATTTCCTTAGATCGCAATAGTTGAGCATTTGCGAGTCTCTCTTCCATTGTTGCTTGGGTTCCTTCGACTAAATCTTCCGGAAAATAGTTTTGGCATATCGCTCTTCCATCATCCTCAATGATCATATTATGCAAAACGATGCAAGCATACATGGTCATTCGTATTCTATCCTTATGCCACATGCAACAAGGATTTCTGATAAAATGCCATCGTTGTTGTAGAACCCCAAAACACCTCTCTATATCCTTTCTCGAAGACTCTTGTAATTTTTTAAAATACTTTCTTTTTTCATCGAACGTTTCAGAAAAGTTTTAACAATAATCGAATACTCCGGGTATATACCATCGCCCAAATAGTAGCCATGCTCGTAGTCGTTCCCGTTCGCATAAAAACCGGCCTTTGGTATAGTTCCAGAAATGTAGCTCTCTAATAATGGTGAAGCCTCTAACGTATTAATATCGTTAAAACACCCGGCTACACCAAAGAAGGCCGACCAAACCCAAAGGTCGTATGACGCAACAGCTTGTAATACCAAAGTTGGCCCTTTTTTATCACCCCGTGTATGTTGACCTCGCCATGCGGTTGGACAATTATACCAACGCCATTGACGACAATCCAAGCTACCAATCATGCCAGGTATTCCATGTTTTTCTAGATGCACCTCATATATTTGTTGAAGGTCGTTCCAAGTGGGATTTCTCAAATAACATTTTCCATATAACTGGCATATACCTAAAATATAATTTAATATATAAAAGTTTTACTAGTAAGCTACTAAAAAATAAATATATAAAAGTCAATAAATAAAAGTCAATAAAAAATACCATAGCAAAAATGTTCCAAGCAATCTCGGGTTGTTTTCTCCGCCATCTTCAAGTACTCGTCGTTGATGTCGTACGTGTTTCCGTATGATAATATGCGTAAGGCGGATGCGACCTTTTGAATTGAGGTGAAGCCTAAATATCCTCGTGCGTCCATTCTTTGCTTAAAGAAATCATACTTATTTTCCAAATCATTATTAATTCGCAAAAATAACCTTTGGCTCATCCGAAAACGCCGTCTAAAAACATTGGGTCCGTGAACCGGTGTCGCATCAAAATAGTCTTTCATCAAACGCTCGTTCGCGGCTTCACGGTCTCGCAAGATATAGGTGCGCCGCAAGATGGGTCGTGGAGGGAGACTAGGCCGAACGTGCTCAAATGCTTGTGTCACAAAAGTACATGCACTCGTAACCGCTTCTTCCTCCTCCGCATCTTCTTCGGGTGAAAAAAATCTTCGGTAAATATCGGTGAAGGAGTCTTCCGATGGGGAACCCATTTTTTTTAATAGGATGGGAGTAGCTTCAACACTTTTTAAAAAATATATAGAGAATGAGAGAATATTTGAGTATGAATTGTAAAAAAAATGGAAGAGGTGGGAGTTATTTATAGTGTGAAAATAAAAAAATTGAATTTTTTTTAAGAATATGACCGTTGATTAACGGTCAAATATTAAATAATCCAAATAATCACGCCGCTATAATTCTCGCGCCACACCCTTTTTTTTCATTTATAGCGCCCCTAGTTTTGGTGTGTCGGGCGTTTTGATGACGCCATCTCCGGGCATAGCGCCCCACTACGGATCACCTAACTAGGATCCACATCAGCGCTATGTCGCATATGAGCTTTATCATGCCCCCCTTTAATTTGGAGGGTGTGGATGAACCCCCCGTCATGATTAACTAATTATTTATTTATTTAAATATTTATTTTTTTTAAATTAAATGGCAATTTTAATAACTAGAAAATTAAAAAAAAAACATAAGTTCATTAAAAAAACACTACAAAGTCATAAAAAAAACATAACATACTAGAAAAAAAAAAGACAACATACTTAAGAAAACACAACATACTAGAAAAAAAAAACTACATATATTTGGCCCGAATTTGTGCCTTACGAGCCTCCAAAATGACTCGGTCCTCCTCTGGTAGATGTGACACATCCTTTGCGAGAAAGTCCATGTCTCTTTGGATTTGTTTCTCCATTCTCATTTGTTGGTCTTTTTCCCTAATGGAGATTATTTGCTTGAGACCTGCCTCGAACTCGCTCATCTTTGACGGGCCATCTGATGTAGTAGACTTTTCACGTGCCTTTACTTTTATCCCTACCAGTTGGACGAGGCAGCTCTTGTGGTTCTTCAAACTCGTCAGCATCCTCGTTTAGATTAATTACTGTACGAGCATCGGACCCAGATGGTTCGCTGGTGGATGTCGATTTGGACCGTTTGGATCTAGGGAGGGTTGGGTCGAACGGTGGCACAAGATGCCACTTTAGAGATTTGCGAAGAAGCTCCCATGTGGTTACCAACGTAAACATATGCCCATGGTGTAGTCTATAGTCGTTGTGGGCTTGTGTCATGACGTCGACGTCACTCGCACCACTTTTCCTTCGAGTATTATTGACGAGATTATTGTATATGTTGTTGAAGTTGCTAACCTTTGTCCTCATAGCACCCCACTTTCCCGAAAAAGAGTCGGGGGTTCGATACACGCCACGACCCATTGCGGCGAAAAACTTCTCGCGTATACGACCTCAAAATACCTTTATGCCTTGGTCGTCTCCTATAAAAAAAATTATTTACAAAAGCATAAAAAATATTATTTACAAAAGCATAAAAAATATTTACCAACAATCTCGTCCTCCGACACGTCGAGCCATGCTTTTGCCAACTCGAACTCTTCCTTAGGCGACCAAAATTCTACCTTCTTAGGGGCACGTTTTTCGGTCTCATCCTTCTTTTTATGACTTTTTTTTATAGAAGAGGATTCGACTTGGGTTTCGGGAACGTATTCAGCTTCGCTTGTGTCTTGGGTATCGGGTATGTTTTGGGCCATGTTTGGGGAAAAAAGGGGGGTTGAGAATAATACCTGAAATATGGGGGCATCGGTTGAGTGGCGGGATGAGAAGTAGGGGTGGTTGGTGGCATTGGATAATATCCAACCTCACCCGTACGCGGGTCTCGGCGATAGCGGTCCTCTTGCTCGTTGTTTTGCATATGTTGCCAAAACGGATTGGTCGGGTCCCATGGGTTGTTGGGATTGTTGGGAAACATTGTTGAGAATTTTTTAAAAATATGAAGGGAATGGTATAAAAAGTGAGGGAGAAAGTGAGATGAATGAGATGAAGATGTTAAAGAATTGTGGGCATTTATAGTGTTAATTTGTAAAAAAAAATGGAAAGTAAATGTTTTTTTTTTTTTTAAATTATGACCGTTTTTAACGGTCAATATGTTAAATGCTCCTTGGTCCACGCGAATAATGCCCGTTATAATCTTGGCGAGCCATCAATGGCGCCTCGCCATAGCGCCCACGGTGTGGTCCGATAGCGCCTTGGGGCGCTATAGACGCCCAACTGGCTTGGGTGGCGCCCCCACACCCTCCAGCCTTAATTGTTCAGACTGATTGTTTTGCGAGCAGGTGTCTAATTGGTTTAGACATTTGCCTCTAACTGGTTAAGAATTATACTAAGACCATGTGTAGTTGTACACATGAATAATGCCCCCACCCATGGGCGTTGTGCGCCATGTGGCAGTCCATGTGGCATTATAGAGCGTTTTTCTGAAATGGGTGTAGTAGAGATGTGGACATTTGTGGGGTATTATGTTAAAAAAGGGTGTAAATAAAATTAAATAGAAAACATCAAAAAAATATATTGGACAAACCTTCAAACACTACCTGTGATTGGCCAAAAGAAATGAAGAAAGGCGTGGAAAAAAGAACGCTCCGGGCAAATTTTTTGTAAAAACGCCCGGGGGCGGTCATGGGGCGTGGGGGCGTATTTTTGGGGGGAAAACGCCCAAAAACCTCCCACTACGGGTGGTCTAAGCTTGAATGCTTAAGACTTCTTATATGAATTGATTAGGCATTATCCTCTGAATGGTTAAGCTTTAGTCTGACTCTTAATGGTTCAGATCATTACTGATTCAGCATTTAATGGTTCAAACCTTTTACTGGTCTAACATTTACCCATTCAAGAGTTGTGAAACAGCCTCAAACAATTTTAGAGAAATACAAATCAAACTTCACAAAAAATAGTAACTTGTTTTTAGTATAACATGTGTTTGGGACATGGGTAATGTTTCCGAAACCAGATTAATCTAATCGGTCAAGTAGGTAGGTTGGTACTACATATACAACTGTTTTGATTGTGTGCTATTGAACCTTATTTTTAGGGGTGCCTTATTCCCACATACCCTATATCTTATTTTCACATCCCCTATTGTATACGGGCAGTATACAATTATACGGCTCGTATAGAATGTTTTTGAATAGGAAAATGCGTAGGGAATGTTTTTTTTGTTTTATTATATACGGCCCGTATACAGTTATACGAGTCGTATACATGTGTATACGATTTGTAAAACGTATACGGCTCAATTGATTTATTTTTGTGGGTTTTTGATGTTACCACATGTATACGGGCCGTATAACTATATACGGGCCGTATATATTGGCGTTTTTTCAAGTATCACGTTTTATTCCCGTAAAAACACAATCATTCTAGGGTTTTTAAACTCTTCATCACCTTTAACAATGTCGATAAACGTTGATCGGAACATGCCGCTTAAATCGGAGCACAGGTAGAGTAACGTTACCGATCAGTCCGTTGATGAAAACCTTAGCGATCGCAGAGATCTTCGTGTTGGTTATTTATCGATTCCGAGTAACTAGCAGAAGAACCTGACACAAACAAGTTCTCCACAGTTTGTTATTCAGATCTCTGTTCGGTCATCTTTCCAAACTACAACACACGATACTTTTAATAAGCTGTCATAGTTGTCAAATTCGATTTCAACAAATCTTTTCATTTTCCTTCAATTTCTAAAACATTCTCTGTTACATGAAGACGTGTCGGGTTCTTCTACTAGTGGTATTTTACTGAAGTATTGAAGATTGAATGTGCGAAATACAAACCGCAACCGTTTTTTACTACGGAAACGGTGGCTATGCGAAATGTTTAAATCTCAGTTGAGGCGGGCATTGTTTAAATCTGAATATAACTAGATGTTATGTGTATCAGCATTGTTTATCACCCTGTGTGAGCATTGGAAACCCGACAAACAGTCTTGACAACTGTGACATTTTATCTATCTATGTGTGTCACATCCATCCTGTTATAGCAATCGATATGATTAATTTTCACAGATTTTTTTCTAATTAGCGTTGTTAACTACCAAAAGAATGCATATACAAATAGTTCTAGTGGACGAAGCAAAGAGACCGTTGTGTATCTGAATCAGGTTCTCAAACAAACACTACCAAAGATGGGTTGGTGATAAATACCGGAGCTGTTATCTCGGTTGTTCAGTACTCTCCTATATCAACTTGAACGGTTGATGGTTACAAGGATCGTTCTAATAGATTAAAGAGAATAAACCATTTTTTACCAATTTTCACTCCAGTAGTTGAAACTTGAGCGCAGGAATCAATTCAAAACCCTCACCCTCAAAATCAACCAGAAACCAAAGGAAAAAAGGGCTGATAATGGCTGATGGTTCTACGTTGAGGAAACCAAACGTAGACGGAGATGATAGGCCTGGTAACCGGAAGAGAAATCAATTGTATTTTTTTAGTTGCTTCTCTTGTTAAGTTTCTGAACCAACCGAAATCCACAAATTCCAACAGTTTCTTCATAGATTCCGTCCGGTTTCCAAACTCTTTCACACAAAGTTAATATTCACTGTGGTGGATGCAAGCATAAAGTTAGAAAAATACTCAACAAGATTGAAGGGTACACAACTGAAGGTTCAGCGCACGAACAGTTTCTTACGAACGATATGTATCAGGAAGCTCAACTTGAACGGACGATATGTATCAACAACTTGTGAGTGGGAATATGGCTATGAAGAATAGTATGGATAAACAATCACCGGTACTACTAGTTATTCGGAATGTTTCGAATCATCACAGAAGACGTGTCGGGTTCTTCTGCTAGTAGTATGAGTCTGAGTCCATTGTGGTTCGTGAATGTTTCGAATCATCACAGAAGACGTGTCGGGTTCTTCTGCTAGTAGTATGAGTCTGAGTCCATTGTGGTTCGTGAATGTTTCGAATCGTCACAGAAGACGTGTCGGGTTCTTCTGCTAGTAGTATGATCCAAAAATTCCGTTGTTTAAATCAGAATCAGGTTCTCAAGACAAGGATCGTTCTAATAGATTAAAGAGAATAACCCTTTTTTTACCATTTTTTACCCATAGTATACGAGCCGTATAATAATATACGGCCCGTATACAACCATCGTATACATTGTATACGATCGGTAAAAATATTTTTTACCAATGGTATACGACCGTATAAACCGTATACGACTCGTATACATATGGTAAAAAATGGTAAAAACCTCTTTAATCTATTAGAACGATCCAATAAACGAAGAACAAAGCCTATTTTCAAAACGCAGGTTCATACAGTGCTGTAATAGGTTGTGGTTCAGCCAAAATGACATCTAGCATTACTAACGGTTCAAGTAAGTGTCTAAAATTTTGAAAATTAAGGTTTACCTTGTTAGTTTCTCAAACACTACTAAACATCTGCTTTCTGAATCTGAATCAGAATGTTAACTTTTTAGTTGCTTATCTTGTTAAGTTTCTGACCCAACCGAAATCCACAAATTCTGTCCCTTTGTGTATTGACGAAGCTGACAAATACATTGGTATTTTCTCAAAATGTGCAAACTTGAAGAATCTCACATTAAAGGAGTTTGCAACAACGGGATCAGATGGTTTGAGTATCTTTCATCCTCGTTTGGCTAATCTCACACTTGAAAATGACAACTTTGTGAGGGCCGTATATTGTTATTTCTGTTGTTCAGTACTTCCGAGATCTGACCGAACCGAAATCCACAATTCTTTTACTCATAAACCCTTGAATCCCAACGGTTCATTTGTAACCGTAAGGATGATGCAAATTTGTACGTAAAGATCTCTACACAAACTCTTCTACATCTTTTAACCAGTTGTCCATCACTTAAGACCTTGAAAAGATTTGTTGAAATCGAAGCATTCACGAACCACAATGAAAAGATCTCTACACAAACTCTTCTACATCTTTTACCTTGTTAATTTCTCAAAACAAAGTCTCGTTTCTCCATCTTCATCTTCAAGAACAATGATGAACAGATGATGTCAGATAATACTTCATTTGTCGAGAAACCATTATCTTGTGATACATGAACGTTGTATTCTTGTCTTTCAGAAGAGTTTGTATTGAACCAAGAATACTTCAAACATTCTATACCTTGCAACGTATAGAGGTGCAAGAGAATGGCGAGTTATTTTCAGTTATTTCTGTTGATCCACAAATTCCATTGTTTAAACCAGGATCAGGTTCTCAAGACAAGGATCGTTCTAATAGATTAAAGAGAATAAACCATTTTTTACCATTTTTTACCCATAGTATACGAGCCGTATCAGAATATACGGCCCGTATACAATCATCGTATACATTGTATACGATCGGTAAATTTGTTTTTTACCGAGAGTATACGGCCGTATAAACGGTATACGGCCCGTATACATATGGTAAAAAATTTCTTTCTTTCCTTTTTTAGTTGCTTCTCTTGTTAAGTTTCTGAACCAACTGAAATCCACAAGGGTTGTATCGGAATCAGGCGTTGGAAGGATTGTAGTAGCAGGACATTGGTACCACTGTGAAAATTGCATCAGGAGGGGAGAGAGTCTGATACAATAAGGATGTTGGGAATTAAACGCATGTACGTGACAAAATAAGGATGTTCGCATAAACATATATTCGTTTCATAACCTCCTCCTATATATCAACCACAACTGACAAAGAGCCTGTATTAGAAGCCATCCTATGTCTTTTATCAACCGAAGAGGCAGCTGACAAAGAGCCTGTATTAGAAGCCATCCTATGTCTTTTACCAACCGAAGAGGCAGCAGAAGACGTGTCGGGTTCTTCCAACATTCACGAACCACAATGGACTCAGACTCATACTACTCACCCTCCCCTGAGGAAAAGTTTTTTGACCCAACCGAAATCCACAAATTCTGTCACTTTGTGTATTGACGAAGCTGACCCCACATTGGTATTTTCTCAAAATGTGCAAACTTGAAGAATCTCACATTAAAGGAGTTTGCAACAACGGGATCAGATGGTTTGAGTATCTTTCATCCTCGTTTGGCTAATCTCACACTTGATAGTGAAAAACATCAACAACCGTTTTTTCTTTTCCTTCAATTTCGAGAACATTCTCCCTGTGTATGTGCTTGTGCTGTAGAAACCGGTGATGAATTTGTATACACAACTGAACGTTAATTGATATTGTTTTAGACAACAACAGATAATGAACGGATTGTTGGTGGATAACGCAAACAAGTTCTCCACAGTTTGTTATTCAGATCTCTATTCGGTCATCTTTCCAAACTACAACACACGATAAGTTTAAACTTTATAGTGTGTGATTTGACCAGGAAATGATTGGAGGTGAAGGTTCAGTGCACGAAAAGTTTCTTACGAAATGTACGTGACAAAACAAATATGTTGGGAATTAAACGCATGTCCGTAATCCCGCGTTGATAGCTTCCGTTTTATTCAGACTCCTTACAACTCTCATCAAATGCCCCACCCTTCCTTTTATTCTATAAATATTAAATAAAGAATAACACCATGCCCGTAATCCCGCGTTGATAGCTTCCGTTTTATTACAGTCATACGACACGTTTTCTTGTTCTTCAATCTTTGTTACTTGTTCATGTTTTATTTTTTTCTACTTTTAGAAAGTTTTGAGCACCTCACAACTCTAAAATACATGAAAAATCAAATTTTCGTTCCATACGGGCCGTATAACAGTATACGGCCTGTATACACGTTCGTATACATTGTATACGACCAGGTAAACTTATTTACACATGGTGTATACGGGACGTATACTGTTATACGGCCCGTATACACCATGTGTAAATAAGTTTTCCCATGTGTTAATATTAGGACCCTATTTTTATTGAGATGACTGATTACAGATCTTAACGGTTAAATCGGTGGATCAGATTGATAGCTAGAGCGCATTTTAATTTTTTTTTTACCTTTTTCTAATACAATTACTATTTTAGACATATTTTGTTTACTTCAAGCTTCGGATTATGTAAAACATTTCAAAAGACAAATTAGCTCCATATATTATTTTAAATCAATAGTATATGACGTTATTTGGTTTTTAAAACTGGTCACACCAAAGGATCGGTAAAGCAACAACTTCGATGATACGTTCGGTTTAAAAGCATTGTATTTTGATAACTAACTTTATTTACCTTTAAACGAACATTATATGTTTTTAGTATTTTCTATACTATATGATAAAAGAAACCATATTTGGGACACTTGTCATCATATTAGACCATCTATCTTATGGATAATTATTATTTACTTTAATCTCTTATAATTAATAATTAATTATAGATAACCATCCTATTAAATATTATTTAGTTTAATCTCTTATAGATTATTATTATTTAGTTTAATTTTAATTTAATCTCTTCTAAAAAAAATCATAATTATTTTGAATTCAACACTTTGGTGACTTTTATAATACGGTTATGATGAATAGGATATAAAATATGTCTTATCTTGATACAATTAAATATGCATGGGTATGATGTATGATTATTATTTTATATCCCGAATATAAAAAAAAATGGGTCCTAATAATAACACATGGAAAAAACTTATTTTCACATGGTGTATACAGACCGTATAAAGTTATAAGGCCCGTATAAAATTAAATTAACTGACAAAGTCTGTGCCAACGTATATAAGGCCCGTATAAAGTAAATTGTGTAATCTTATACAACCCGTATTCATCGAAAATTGGATTTTTCTCAAAGTATATAAGGGGTTTAAGATGTCAATCACACGAGACAGTTCATACTTCAATGAGAAATAACTGGACATGTTCTCTAACTTAGACAGATGAAGTCACCCCTTTCAGTACTTTCATAATGCAATGAGACATAACTGAGTACTAGCTAGGACTAGACCCCTGAAGTTGTCATGTGATAAAATACGTGGGAGAAAAGACCATCACCCTTGTCGTTCTTTTTAATAAAATATCTAACCATAAATTTTAAAATTCGTTTGATGAAAAGGGAACACACTCAAATATTTTATTTATTTATTATGGGGATTTTAATTATTGTATGTTAGTTTATTTTAAGAAATTTATATATAGTTAGGTTCAATATTTGTTTTGTCATATTATTATAGATTAAATTAAATATATAAGTTGATTGTTCGTACTTAAGTCCTTAATTTGTTTGTCATATTATTATAACTAAATATATAACTTGATTGTTATTACTAACCACCTATAGTGTTCGTTTATTTTTGAAAAATTAGAGATTAAATTCAAATTTTTGATAAATAACAGGGATCATCCATATACTTTACTCAACATATTATTTTCATAATTTATTATTATCTAATTTTAAATATATATATAAAACAAAATTTTGCAATACGTCACTAAAATCAAGCTAAAAATCTAATAATTATGTAAATATTTTTTGGATTCAAATTATTTTCGGTAATGTACGAATTATAATTGTAACTTTTTATTTCTCATTAAATATAATGTAATATAATATAATATATTTATTTTTGTATCATTTTCAACGACTACATGTTTCTTTGATGAATTTTATGATAGTAACATACATCATCTTTATATTAACTCATTTATGTCAATTTGGTATATAAACGTCTCCATCTTTGGTTTGCATTTACAAGAAATATTTATTATATGGTTTAGATTATTCAACCCGTGTAATACACGGGGAACTATCATAAAATTAATAATTCAATATATGACACGTTAGTTTCTCTTAAGAGAATTAAAATATATATACTTAATAATTCAATATATGTCACCTTAGTTTCTCTTAAGAGAATTAAATATATTTAAAAAAATTACAAACCTTAACTAGTTTCTCTTAAAAGAATTCAATATATATTTAAAAAAAGTACTTTGATGAATAGTTTCTCTTAAGAGAATTAAAATATAGAAAAAAGATTAAATACAAATAACTTTAACGTATAAAACGTACGAACTGAAAGTTTTGCTGAAAAAACGCGGTGACATTTTCGTAATTATTAGTAATTATCAAAATTACTTTACAAGTGTATCAAAATTACTCTGCATCAAAATTACTCTACAAGTGTACCAAAATTACACTACAAGTTTATCAAACAACAAACAATTCAAAATTACTCTACAAAATCATTTATAGAGTAATTATGATACTCACCAAATTTACTTACAAGATCAAAATTACCATACAAGATCATTTGTAGAATAATTATGATACTCTACAAAATTACTTTACAAGATCAAAATTACCCTACAAGAACATTTTACAAAATTACTTTACAAGATCAAAATTACTCAACAAGATCATTTGTAGAGTGATTTTGATAACTACTCTATGAGTAAATAATTACGAAAATGACACCGCGTTTTTTTTTTTTTTACTTTTTCATGCATTTCGTATGTTTTGTACGATAAGACACTTTGTACGTGAACTTAACTCTTAAAATATATTCAAAACACCTAGAGCAAAATCTTAACTAGTTTTGATTTTAAATTTTGCCATTATAAAAAGACAATTTTAACGATTATACAAGTACAAACCTTAACTAGTTTCTCTTAAGAGAATTCAATATATTTAAATTTAACTAAGGGATATTTGGTGTTGTGTTTTCAAAATAGATTATACGTTTTCAAAATAGATTTTGTGTTTTCAAAACTGCGTTTTGAAAAAAATCATGTGGGTACATGCTTCTCCAAAACTGCGTTTTGGAGGCAGATAATTACTTTTTCATCCAAACACTTTTTTAGGTTATTTATGTTTACAAACGCAATAATCAAATAATCACTTCAAAACGTAATCTCAAACACCCTCCAAAATGTATTCAAAACACCTTATATAAAGCAGTTAAATTAAAATATATTAAAAACACCTTATATAAAGCAAAATCATAACTAGTTTTGTATTAAACTAGTTTTTGTCTTATCCGTGTTGCGGGTCACTAAACCAAATATTTTTCTCATAACATGTACGTTTGTGTTTCTTTTACCTGTACATACTACTCATTAACACGCTGAAATGTACCGGCTACATTTCAGCGCTGCAGCATTCAACAACCCATGTACCTTGAACTCACATTGGAATTTTTCGCTTCCTATGCATACGATAAACCGTGAAGCGATAATCCATATTTTAAACATACAAATATGGTAGAGTTCAGATTAGGTGGGAAATGGCATAGATGGTCAGTTGAAAATGTAAGATCGTTTTCAGACCCAAACGAGTCGATCAGAAGAGATCTCGTCCGATACAAAAGGCGGAAACAGACGTATCAGAGTTATTTCAGCTGAATTGCACGAGAAATCACTTTAAACTGTCTCTATATTGATATCATATCGTATTACAGGTCTGGAGACACTTCGGCAGCACTTCGTTGCCGGAATCAAAAAGTTACAAATGAATTGGCACGATGGATATTTATAGGAGAGCTAATTTCGCACGAAATAGACAATGCGAAATCTGATTTCGCACGAAAATAATTCAAACGAAATCATCATATTGATTTCATGCGAAATACTTATAAACACACATTTCCTCGTTTTCCATGCCCTGATCTATCTAATACAATACAAGACTCGATACAAGACGAAGTCGACAGACGTATGCACCAACAATTTTCAATTTTCAAAAAACAATTTTTCAAAAATGATGCCGATTCATGCTCCGCGATTACCAACTTGGGAGCTCCGGCAAATCAGTTTTTTCAGTTAGTGAAATTTTCCCAAGCCTGACAGTCCTTGGGATATTCCGAGTTACCAACACTCGGTTGCTTACCTTCCATCTTCTTCTCATAGAATTCCTTTACCACTTTGACTTTTCGATCAATCATTTTTCCAAAAATATGTTTCACTTTGGGATTAAAAGCCTTGTCAACATGAAATTCTTTCTTTTCAGGAAAGAATTGATTTGAAATCTCAACTTTACCAATTTTAGATTTCAAATTCTCAGCCCGCAATGGTGGAAAATTAGCATCATCCAAAGGCGGAACTGATTTCTCTTTTTTTTATAACAACTTGTGGCTCCTCTGATTTTGTGGAATCAGATTCATCACCAGAACTATCACTTGAACTCTTAACAACCCATTTTTGGTTGTTAAGTTTCTCCTTTCTTTTGTAAACATTTTTCGAACATTCACCAACTTCAAAAGTTGAATTTTCAAAAACTTTAAATCTATTCGTTGGTGATTCGGTTTTTTCAACAATCTTTTCTTTCAGTTTACCAGAGATTCCTTGTTTTGTTTGTATTGCTTTTGGACAATTCCTGGCAATGTGACCAACTGTTTTACATTGAAAACAGGTTCTCGTCTCTATCTTCTTTTGAGCAACACTTTTCTTCATTTCTTCTTGCTTCTTGGTAAGGAATTCTTTGTTGGATTGCTTTCTGAACACTTGCTCTTTTTCTTCTTCGGATGATTTTCCTGAAACAAAAACAGTTTTTGGTTTATAAATTTTCTCATTTTTATGATTTTTTGGTGGAATAAAACCTAAACCTCTCTTTTTGAAATTACCGTTATGGTTTGGTTTCTTTTGAAAACCAGAACCAGAACTATAACCCTTTTTCTTGTTTAATCTTTGTTGAACTCTTGAGGTGTAAGGATTGGGTTTTTCAGAAAAAATTTCATTTTTTATTTCAGAAATATTAATTTCTGTTAGTTTGAAAACCTTTTTAATCATTTCAGTTTTAACACCTCTTATTGGAAATGCCTCATCAGAATATAATTTGGTAGAATCTTTCAAAGTATATGCTACTTTGATTGGTTCGTCATTCAAATTAGATTTTGATAACAAAAATTCTTTATTATAAACCCGTTTGTCCTTTTCGACTGTTGACTTTGACGTGTTGGACTCAGACTTTGACTCTGATTTGGACTCCTCCGTTTCATCCTTATCCAACACCTGATCGACCACTTTCTTTATTAACTCGGACTCATGATCAGTGTCAGACGATGTGAATGTGACATCAATGTTTTCTGGCAAATTATCTGAAGACTCAGACTCCCACTGTAAGTTTGTTGCCTTTTTGACTCTTTCTGAATTTGGATTTCGAGGAGAATATCCATTTTCGACCGGAGGTGGACATTTGTTATAAACAACACTTGGTTTCTTACCAGATGTCTTCACTTCATCATCTTCTTTTGTTTTAAACTTCTTCTCTTTAGAAATCTTTTCTTCTTCAAACGTCTTCAAACCTTCCACTATCGGGTAAATCCTGTCAACCACAAAAGTAGAACATGAGTAACTTTTGAACAATCTATTTACTCTCTCGGTTTCAATTCTCTGTGTTTCTAACTTCAATTCAAGCTCAGCACACTTCCCAGTGTAATAGTTGACATTGTCAAGCTGTCTCATATACGCTCCTTTGAGTGTCTTCATTGCTGTGGCTTGTTCACTGCTTGTCTCGTTGTATTGATTCATGGCTTTGTTCAAGACATCATATGATTCTTTCAGCCTTTTTATGCTGTGTAGCAATTCATTATTTTGCTTTATCAGAGACTCGCAGTTCATACACTTCTCAGAAATCTTGACTGCATTAGCATCTGTTTTAATTTCAAATGCTGGAACTTCTATGACTTTTCTCACTTGAATTTCTTCTTCAACCTTTTTCTTTTTCTCAGCTTCAGCTTGTCTCATTTGTTCTTCTTCTTCTTCATATTTCTTCTTTTTCTCAGCTTCAGCATTTAAATGTTTTCTGATTTTTTCTACCCAATAGTCATCAGTATAATCATTAACAACCTGAGCAACAAAAGCTTTATCCAGAAATTCTTTGTCTGGACAATAATCGTCCCAGCTGAAACCTTCAGGTAAATTTTCATCCTCTTGATCTACCATGCATGCTTTACTATCATTTGAAATATATTTATCCCAACTGAATCCTTTTGATGAACTTCCATCATCTTGATTACCAAAACAAGCTTTCTTTGAACTTTCAATTTCTTTCCTAGCATGAGCGGTTTGTGGCTGTTGTTGTTGATATGGCTATTGAGAAACTTGATGATAAACCGCCTTTCGATAGTAGTCGTTGTTTCCAAAAGGATTTTGAGCTCCGCTTGCTTCGCAATTTGTGCACTCTCTCTTAAAATGCCCCTTTGCCCTGCAACGAAAACAAGTGACTTTAGATTTATCAAAGCCTAAAGTAGAAACATTCGCATCACGGAAATCATCTCTTCCTGTAATTTGTTTAAATTTTTCGGCTCTTCTCAACACGCTTGCTAAGCACCACTTTATATCCATCAATTCCATCTCCTCAGCATCTACTTGATCGTAATCCTCTTTTGTAAGCATTGGATTCCCGATTCTCCCTGCAACTAAACTACCATAAGATTCAAGTACAGTTACCAACAAAGATATATGACTTTTAGCTACTTCCTCTGAATAGTTTTGATCATTTTCCAGATTTAATGCAATATTGCATTGAAGCACTTTGCCACTCTTTGTTGCTGTAAAATGTGGGTCAAACAATGGATACGAAGAAAATCCCATTTTGCTACTTGATCCTTGAGATGACTTGTCAGAAGAACCCGTTGCATTGAAAGCAGTTTCAACTTTTGGAGACATATTGATTTTATCACTAACACCACTTTTGTAATACAACCCAATGCCTTGTTCTCCATCATAGTTCTTCATTCTAGCAATTTTCCTTTGTTCCATCTTTTGAGCTTCAAGATGTTTAATAAACTCGCTCAGCGTGATATTGTTAAAATCTGTTTTATTCTTTAACATCATCAGATACGTCCCCCAAACATCATGTGGTAACGCATCAGCCAGCTTCTCAATCAACTCATCTTTATCTTTGTTGATACCTAATCTGTTCATGTTTTCACCAAATTGCAATATCTTTCGATAATCTGCTTGGTGTTCACCGTTTTCAAACCACGAAATAGATCAAACTCTTTTTTCAAAAGCGACTTTTTGTTCTTGAGCATATCGGTACTTCCCATGAACTTTAATTCTAACTCTGTCCATATCGAAAATGCACTTCCATTATGTTGAAGTAAGATCAAGATGTCTTCTTTAATCGTTTGCTGCAACAAACTAACCATCATTTTCTCATCTTTGTATTTCTTTTTCTCCTCAACACTCAATTCTCTAATTGGTATTTTCACATTATTGTTCCCGACTGGTCTAGCATATTGAACTTCAGTATGTTCCCATGCATCTAAGTGATATGCTTCAACCCAGTTAGCAAAACGTTCGGCCCATCCACTAAACTCATCAATGTCCATAAGCTTAGGTGGTTTTTGCGTTGTCACCGTCTCATTTTCAAGTAATGTACTTTGAGCAATAATTATTGGACTAGCAAAGGCATTATAAAACTTGTTATCCATGATTTGGTTTTCAAAAATTCACAAACAATTAGTTTCAAACAGAATACCCTCTTCACACGAAATCAAAACTAAAGCGAAATTAGTCCTGTTCAAGCGAAATCAATACACTCTTCACGCGAAATAGTTTCACATGAAATTAACCCTCTCAAACGAAATGACCAACTTGGTACGAAATAGACTGATTTCGTACGAAATACACAATACTTTCACACGAAATACCTGTTTCGTGCGAAATGAAATCTAGCTCACAAGAAATCTGATTTCGTACGAAATTAAAATCTGATTTCGTGCGAAATACAGCAATGTTCAAACGGAATGATATCAGTCTTTCGTGCGAAATCACATTTCGGACAGTTTTTGATGAATTTGACCAAGTTTTAATCCGAATTAAGATCTGAAACTTTCTAGGGTTTGTTACAACACTGTTTCACACATTATACTTGAAAATCAAGCCATTTTAACCGTGAAATTTTGTTAAATTTTGAAAAGAAGGTGTAGAAATCAGAAATTGCAGCTGAAATGGTAAGAACTCTTCCTCCTGAGCTCTGATACCACTTGTAGGATCGTTTTCAGACCCAAATGAGTCGATCAGAAGAGATCTCGTCCGATACAAAAGGCGGAAACAGATGTATCAGAGTTATTTCAGTTGAATTGCACAAGAAATCACTTTAAACTGTCTCTATATTGATATCAGATCGTATTACAGGCCTGGAGACACTTCGGCAGCACTTCGTTGCCGGAATCAAAAAGTTACAAATGAATTGGCACGATGGGTATTTATAGGAGAGCTAATTTCGCACGAAATAGACCATGCGAAATCTGATTTCGCACGAAACTACTTCAAACGAAATTATCGTATTGATTTCGTGCGAAATACCTAACTTGATTTCGTACGAAATGACCCCTGTGTCATTTCATGCGAAATACCTATAAACACACATTTCCTCATTTTTCGTGCCCTGATCTATCTAATACAATACAAGACTCGATACAAGACGAAGTCGACAGACGTATGCACCAACAGAAAAGCTCACGAGAAAGCTAGGAATTCACACTAGTCAAGATATCAACTCCGAGCTTTTTACCAACATTTACAAATTTAGCAATAACTAAGAAAAAGCCAACTTTTGGGCAGAGGTGGCAGACGGGCCACCATATGAGGCTAGGAGGGCTAAAGCTTCAAGGCTTCGTGACCCGCTTCTGAGGGTCCTTCATTAGGTTATGAGCCACACGATTTGTGGACGCATGGACAGTTCTGGAAACGGTTCCACTCTGGATGTAGTTTTTTATATTCTATTGTGAATGGAGTGCATGCGAACATAGCCGCACGAATGGCTGAATTTTTCTTAAACAGTGCGGGGAGGTCCACAAGTAGTGAGATCCACGGGGGAGAGTATGTGACTCAACTAGCCTATGCCCTTGGGATCATGTCAGATGATGTAGTAGATGGTCTTACACAGGTTCATGTAGGGGGAGAAGTGGACCTTCAGTCCTTGAAAGCGATGGGTTTAGTAGTGGACACCCAAGATGGCCGGCGACTGAGGGGCCTTAATGGAGAAATTTGGGATCCACCACCACCACCACCACCACAGGACGAAGATGCCCACATGGTTCATGAAGAAGAGGTCCACGAGGAACAACATGAGGGAGGATTTTTAGGACCGCCACCAGAACCTCAGCACCAGCACCAGTACGGTTATCAACCGTAACAGGATTGGTCTCTTGGCATCCCTTCGTACCCAGAGTTCTACCGGCAGTTTCATGACATGCAGGTAACTCAAACCATGATGAGAGAGGAGAGGCATGCGGGATTTTCTTACATCTTCGGGGGGCTCCACAACGCCTACCCAAACTACTTTGGAGATCCTCCACAGTTCCCATTCGGGAACCCGGGCGACCATGGAGCGGGTTCATCTGGAGCACGCCGCCACGACAATGATGACGAGGAGGATTAGGTAGAGGTGGAGCGCACCATTCGGAGATACTGGTGTTTTATCTTAGTTTCTATTTAGTAGTCTATTTTATTTTGGTTTTTAAAGCCAACTGTTTGTTTTAAAACATTTTAGTGTGTGTTTGTTTTTGTTTAAATAATGGATATGGTTTTAGTTATCTAACGGTTTGATCAATAGCATTGTTTTCTATTTCAGTTAGTGATGTACTTTGTAGGTATATAAGGACGCACACAGATCACGAGAAGCATCTTTGGTGCATTCTAGAGTTCCTAAAGCAGGAGAAGCTTTATGCTAAGTTCTCTAAGTGCGAATTCTGGCTTAGAGAAGTCCAATTTCTAGGACATATGATTAGTGAGCGTGGTATCCAGGTGGATCCTGCTAAGATAGAAGCCATCATGAATTGGGAAGCACCAGAGACACCATCTAAGATACGTAGCTTCTTAGGATTGGCTGGATATTATAGAAGATTCATTGAGAACTTCTCAAGAATAGCCACTCCTTTGACTACCCTGACCCGCAAAAATGTCAAGTTTGACTGGGGTCCCAAGTAGTAAGAATCCTTTGAGATTCTAAAGCATAAGCTGAGCAATGCTCCAGTTCTAACTCTACCTGAGGGTATTGAGGATTTTGTTGTGCATTGTGATGCCTCACATACATGCATGGGCTGTGTGCTTATGCAGAGAGGTAAAGTGATTGCTTATGCATCACGACAACTAAAAGTACACGAAAGGAATTACACTACCCATGATTTAGAGTTGGGTGCCATCGTATTTTCACTTAAGTTGTGGAGACATTACTTATATGGCACAAAGTGTATCACATACACTGATCATAAAAGTCTTCAACATCTGTAACCAAAAGGAATTGAATATGCGACAACGCTGCTGGATGGAAACTTTGAATGACTATGATTGCGAAATTCGCTATCATCTTGGCAAGGAAAATGTGGTTGCCGATGCATTGAGTCGCAAGGAAAGGGTTAAGCCGATTCGGATTAACACCAAAAGTATTGGTGCGTGTCTATGTACACAGGTTTTTACAGTGAATTTACACACGAACTTGGTTTTAATATTTATAAAAATGATTTATACCTTAACATTAAAACACACACAAAAGGACAAGTGTATCAAGTCATATATGTAGCAAAGTATGGGTAAGAACCAGATATCGATCCATGGAACCGGGCGGAGCTGAGTACCAAATCTTTGTCATTGATTTACCGGTAAAAGGATAAGTGAATGAGTTGTTTACTAAACTTATCTAAAAATCCATGGAGTCCTCAATCATATCGTGGAAAATGGCTACCATGCAGTGCTGGAATGTAGCCGGTGCATTACATTGTCCAAACGGCATATGCCGGTAGGCGAATGTGCCGAAAGGACATGTGAAAGTAGTCTTCTCGTGGTCCTCAGGAGCGATAGGAATTTGAAAATAACCAGAGAACCATTCCAGAAAACAGAAAAATGACTTCCTCGACAGACGTTCCAACATCTGATCGATGAATGGAAGCGGGAAGTGGTCCTTGCGGGTGGCGTCGTTGAGTTTGCGGTAATCAACGCAAACTCGCCATTCGGTAATGGTACAGGTCGGAATAAGTTCATTCCTATCGTTTGGGACTACAGTCATGCCACCTTTCTTGGGCACAACTTGCACTAGACTTACCCAAACTGAATCAGATATAGGATAAATCAGCCCAACATTTAACAACCTAATCACTTCTTTCTTCACCATGTCTTGCATATTTGGATTCAAGTGCCTTTGATGTTGCGCACTAGGCTTGTAATCGTCCTCCATCAGAATTTTGTGAGTACAAAAAGAAGGATTTATGCCTTTGATATCCATAATCTTCCACGCCATGGCTTTCTTATGAAGCTTTAGAACCTCAAGAAGCTGTCTTTTTTCCTCGTTTGTTAAAGACGCTGAAATAATGGCCGGCAAGCTGTCACACCCCAACCGATGACGGAAACATCGGGATGAGACGAACAAATCGCTCAAAGCATCATAACACTATTGTGACAATTTAATTAAATTCAAATTTCATAATAAAATACTAAAATGTCATACATCTTCAAATAAATCAAACATGAAACAATTGTTCAAACATAATTTATTTCATAGGTGAGTTTCTAGTCCACCCTAATCTTGTTTCTTCAACACCTTGACTATCAACCTGCAACATGTATTAAAATAATGATCAATAAATATGTTGGCGAGCATACAAGTTTGATACATAGCATAGTAGAATAAAATGTTTAAATGTGCTCATATCCAACATGAATAAGATGATACTAGTTAACAGTTATGCCGAAACGATGTTACTCTACATGCTCAAACCAATGCTTACGCAATTAAAGTGCCTATCCCAAAAGTTTAGCGGGAGGTTAACATGTTTAACTTAACAATACCCAAGGATAGCGGGCGGGGCGTTACAACCTATAGCGCTATAATTGTTAAGATAGGCTTGATCGAAGTTAATGAGGATATAGTCATGAAGTGTTTACATTAGCATCACATGTATAACAAGAATCAAACATTTCATGTGTAATTTGGATAGAGTGTGAATAAATAAAGTTTAACGTGTTTGTGAATTTGAATATGAATACAAGTTGCACCCAAAAGTGTTTAAAATGAAAATGAGATCATGTATACTCACAGTGGTTGCGTATGAAGGTTTCTCGAAATAACGCACGAGTATGGAAAAATCCAAGAGAACGAATGAGAGAGTTTAACCTAGACATTAAAATACCACATACTATCTCGTTAAATAATCTTCCTAATATTTTATGGTTTACGAGAGAGCTTAATTAGATATTATAATATATTTTATTATTGACCCTTTTTAAAGTAAGTAAAAAATTATAATAAATTATTTATGTTGGTATTAAATTTAATGGTTAAAAATAAAATTAAAAAAATGTTGAAAGAGTTATAAAAGAAATAAAAGGGATTTTTAACTTTAAGAACTTAGTGGTTTATTAATCGAAAGCAATAGAATTGGTTCTAACTTTTGAGGGTATTAGAAAAAGAAGTAAGCATTAAAAAAAAAACCATCCCAAAAATCACTCAAAGATGAGTGAATAAAAATAGGCCAGAATTGGCCTTAGTGCGGATCAAATTTGAGGCTGTACGTTCACGTGCACATAGCCCGAGCAACTAGGCTACGTGACTAACCCAGTTACATCTTTGATTTTAATTCATTTATATTATATTATAACTAAACTATCCCAATTCTGAGTTATATAATTGCATAAAAAAAGAAAACGCGAATGACACGGAGCCGGGTCGAACACGAGTCTCCTGAATCCCAGGCAACAACCCAAACCACTAGACTGACTCTCTTGATTGGAAGATGATAGGTTTTTAATTTACTTATACCTTCCTTATCAGTTCATCCTCTTTATTAAGCAAAATGACAGAACCTAACATAACTGTAAGGACATTTTCAAAACTCAAGTTTATGATAGTATTTGTTCTTGTTGTACCCTGCTATAGTTCCATCTTGTAAAATAATAGAAAAGATAAATCGATTTAGTCGAACATTATACCGAACAGTTAAACCGAGTCCGTTGTTTCGAATCGTTTGTATCTTAAACTGTAATTCTTTGTGTATACATATATATAGGGGAAGGTTCATTGGGGAACACTAAAAAAGTGGGGAACAGCGGAGAACCGACTCAAACGAACTCCGATTGGACTCATTCCAGCGGCGTTGGAACCTGCTCGTCGAACCTTAACTTAGATCTCTTAACCCTAAACCCTAAATCCTAACTCCTAAACTCTAAACCCTAAAACTAAAAAAATAAGACTAAAACCTAAGCTAAATCGTAAAATCTAAACTATAAACCCTAAAAGTTAAACCCTAAAGGCTAAACCTAACGCTAAATCCTAAAGCTAAACCCTAAACCCTAAAGTTAAACCCTAAACCCTAAAACTAAACCCTAAGCTAAACCCTAAAGCTAAACCCTAAAAGCCAAACCCTAATATATTTAGGGTTTAGGGGTTATGATTTAGGGTTTAGGGTTAAGAGATCCTAGTTAGGGTTCGACGAGCCGGTTCCAACGCCGCTGGAATGAGTCCAATCGGAGTTCGTTTGAGTCGGTTCCCCACTGTTCCCCACTTTTTTAGTGTTCCCCAATGAACCTCACACTATATATATATATATACATATATATATATATATATATATATATATAGAGGCCGGTTATCATACAATATGCATAATCCTACATTACGTACGCTATAATCATGGCCGTCGGATCATCTCAAAATCACCCCGTGTTTACCTTTTAAATTAATCAAATAAAGATATATATATATATATATGTAACCGCCAAGGTTAAAATCGTCAATTACGAAATAAAAAACCCTGATAATCAACAAACAAAACCTCGAAATCAAAACGTAAGATTCTTAATCAAAACAGTAATCGAAAATATAACAATTACTCAAAAATCGATCGATTTTTGGAAATTCAGACCTGAAGATGATGATGATGCAGTGTGAAATTCAGACCTGAAAATTCCTATTCACCATATCCTGCTGCGAAATTGAACTTCTGATGAATTTGGAAATTCAGACCTGAAGATGATGATGAAGCAGTGTGAAAATCAAATAAGAATATGCGAAATACATAACAAACTTGCGAAAAGACAATTCAGACAAAAAGAAAGGGTCTGTTTTTTGTAAAGTATGCGAATTCAAGTAACATATACGCGAAAACACTTAGGATGTAATATAATGTGCGAATTCATAGCAATACACACGCGATTTCACTAAGAGTTAATAATCTTTTAAATTTCGTATAATGTGCGAATTTATGCTTTAATACATGCGATTTCGCATGTTTTTTCAACACATGCGTAGTTGTTATGTTACACATGCGATTATGAATAAAACAATAACAAATACTTTCAAATTACGTTCAAATTACTTTGTCATAAAAATTCAAATTTTTTTTTTACGAATCTTAAAAACTAAAATGTAGTATTTTATATAAAAAAACTTAATTTATTACCGATGTGACTGTAAATTGACATGTAATGATCAATTTTACAATAATTACTACTGAACTTACCACCCTACCTACATAATAAATTTACTATATTAATATAAAAAACCTAGATATAACTACCTTCCATATTAAGTCATACATAGAAGACGAAAAAAACACACACAAAACATACAAACAAAAATGGCATCTGATGATTCAGAACAAATAAAAAACATTGCAATCAAAGAGCTATTGTCAACTCGCACGTTGACAGAACTAAGCACTGATGTCAACTCTTCTCATCTGGTTCTTGATGTGCAGGGTAAAATTCTTGAACAAATCAAGAAAAATCAAGATATATGGGAACGCCTACTTCAAGAACCACCATCAAGCTTCAAGGACAGAGCTTTGGAGCACATAAAGAAGCAATCTCGAGCTGATGACTTAGCCTTCTCTTTCCTGACAGATGCTCTAAACAATGTGAAGGAGAAGATGGAGTTCAGCTGTTCTGAACGTGATAAAATCTTTTCTTCAAGTAACTAAATTATCTTTTTAATCCTTTTGTGGTTGTGGCTGTGTTAGACAATAACAATTATTTTATATTTTGGGTATGTATTTAGAACACATATTATATATTTAGAACACATATTATGCTTGCTTATAAAAATATTAAATCGCATGAATGATGTTGCCCTGTTTGTCACAGAAAAAAACAATATAACTCAAAAAATCGCATGTAATAAAAGTGAAATCGCATGTAAGAATTATTATAAAGAGAATCATATAAAATCGCATGTTTATACACTATAAATCGCATGTGAAAAAAGATATAAACAGAAGAATATAAATCGCATGTATTTCGTATAATTCGCATGTCCATTTATAAAAAAACTACTCATCCTCATCATCTTCTGAAACCTCCTCCCACTGATCTTCTTCTTCAGATCCATCATCACTACTGTAATCTTCAAACTCATCTTCCTCTTCGTCGTCTTGGACCTCATTGTCTTTGTCTCTGGCAACATTTTCAATCTGGACGCCCTTCATCTTCTTTTTTTGCTGTTTACCTTGTTGTTTGGCTTTCAGCTCCTCGCAAGTCCGAATGTCATGACCTTTTTCGTTGCATACGCTACATGTCCTTGACCTTTTCCCTATCCGGCTGATCATTTGTTCCTTCTTAGATTTAATCCTTCTATGCGATCTGCGACCTTTGTTTCTTATACCAGCCGACACACGCACAGTAGGAGGAGCATTAGTTACCGGTTGTTGCTAACCAATCAACTTGGAAAATCGGTCAAATTTTGGATCAAGTTGCTTGATTATACGACTCTGATCCACTCTCTCTTTGAGCTGCATCATTTGATCCCTCACTAAAACAAGTTGATCGAGGTCGGAAATCAAATTGCTAACCAAATACTCCCCTGTGTGGATGCTTTCACGAGCAATCCGTTTAGCCATGTGTTGCACATCCTTGCCACCCACATTTAAATTGTACTTCACATTTAACTCATTCAGCACCACATCCTTCGTCCATCTCTTCATAATATACTTGTTTGGTATTTCTTTAACACCAAACATCTTGAAAAGGAAATAGATGTGTTTGCAAAGCAGTCCATACTGCTCAAAACGCAAACAACTACATTGTACAGTTACATCATTTTCAAGGTTCTTGAACCACACCTAGGAAACACCAACAAAAAAAATATATATTCAAAATTAAAATCGCATGTGTAACATAACAATTTCGCATGTCTTAACAAACATGTAAATGAATAACTTTTAAAATCGCATGTGTAACATAATAAATTCACATGTCTTTAAAAACATGTAAAGGGATAACTTTTAAAATCGCATGTGTAACATAATAAATTCGCATGTCTTTAAATACCTCCAATAAACCATCTCTATGGGCTTTAAAGTCCTTCAACAATATCCTGATCTGTGCACCCTCTATTTTGGTGTCCATCGGCAGACATTCAGAAATTGTACCCTGAATCTCTATTTGCTGATCAAAGAATATAGACCTAGTGAATATCTTAGCAGCATCTTTTTCCAAAGTAGTTTCGGTCCAATCAGCAGGCTCAGTATATCTTGAAATATGATCATTCTTTCTATGATTAAACCTTTGGACATCCATTGTACCATCAAAATGATTCATAAACTCCACGAGAGTGAGTTGTGAATTAGCCACCTGGCAGAAAAAATGGATCTCACTCTCTGATCTTGAAGTTGTTCTCATAAGTCCCGACATTGGCTCGTTGTAACAACTCTCATCAAAAGTCCTATTTATTATTATTAATTGTCCAATAGGAAACCCTAATTAAGAAACCCAAGTGATTCTGCATAAACCCTAAAATTTTCAGAACAATTGGAATCAGGATCAGGGCCCCTAAAACTCAGGGGGGTAAACCCTAGTTGATATTATCTTGACAGTTTTACGTGTGATTCGAAATTTGACGAACGACCAACTCACCTAAACTACTGGGACACTTGGCTACCCTATGGTAGTAGGGTACCCCTCACGCCACGCGACAGGGCCTCACGCCACGCGAGGGAGCCCAATTTCCAGTATAAATAGAGGGCATTGGCATTTGCAATTGTGCGTTAGTTCGACGAAGAAATTCATTTCGTACACTGAGATGTTGTAGGAACAGTCCTAAAACACACACAATTCACGAAGTGCTGCAGCAAAACAGGGTAATAACTCGATTGCTGCTACGATTCAATGTCCGATCGATTAAACTATCCAATGGATGTTTAAGTGCTGCCCACATTAGGGTTTATGCTTTGTCATTCGTTGTTAATTCAATGGATGTTTAAGTATCGCACTTTGTCATTCGTTGTGAAGGTTTAATCTCGTGAGTTATCGTAAATGCTGTATTAAGTTACTAACCGAGTTGTGTGTATGTTATTAAATTTAGGTTAAAAGGCTAATCAGTAGGCTAAGCTCTGCTCATATAAATCTGCAATGTGAGTCATTCTCTTTTTATCAAATTTCTTTACAAAACTCTATTTATTTTCAAGGTTATAATTACGGGGATTAAGTCTTTGTAATCACCAAATTACAGCTGGTATGTGGGGTTTTGTATACATTACTTGATAAACTTCACCATTGGACAACGGGTTAGCCAAGGGGTGATATGACCATAGTCACAGACACCATTGGACTCAGAGGTTACTGATGGATGTTCGAGTGACAAATACTGTGGATAGTTGGTTGATATATGGAAACATTGTAATCGCTCTTAATACTGTAAATTTTAACAAACGTGTCGTTTTAGTAAAAAGAATGATTCACCAGTATTTCCCGCTGACAAAACCTTTTTCAAACATGTTTCAGGTGATCTGTTGTGATCCAGGAAAAGTGCCGTGAAGCACTACAAGCTTAAGGAAGAGGCTCAAAATAAAATAAAGAAACATGTTTTGTAAAATAAAGATTTCTCCGTGAAATCATATGATTGTAAATTTCCGGGGTTTTGTCCCGAATTGTGAAATAAAATAATCGGGAAATTACGGTTTTAAAAAGATCCTGAAGAAATCTTCCGCTGTTAAATAAATACCACGGGATTTTCTGTCCCGCGGCTCCTGAAACGGGTTAAACCGGGTCGGGGGCCGTGACAGAAAATGGTGGTATCAGAGCCACTGATTTAAGCCAATTAAGTATTTAGAAAATACTTTATTTTTCTAATTGTTATTTTGTCATTTTGTGATTATGTGTTTTATTATTTGAATATTTGTGTACAGTATGGGTAAGCAAAAGCTTTCAAACATCTATCTTAAATTAGATAGGTCATCAAATGAGAAGGGAAGTTCATCCCAAACAAATTCCTCAAAACATTATGCAAATCCTGAAGAAGGAATATTTGTCCGAAAGGCACAATATGAGGAACCACTTTCTCCTAATAAAAAAAGTTTGATTATTAGGAAAAGTCAGGAGAAATTAAAGAAATTACAACCGAAAGAAATGAAAGTTAATCAGAAAACCCAAGAACTAGGCAATAACCCACCATGGGAAGACATGTTAGATGAAAAATGGGCAGATCTCTATATGCTAGCCACTGTAGCAGTAAATGCAAATCTTTAAATACCCTGACTCAAGTTTTAGCAACCTTATCACCTACAAGCCAGAAATATTATTCAGTAAAATAAATAAGTTACAGTAAACCCTGGTGTGGTTTAATTTTTAGTTGTCTTTGTGTTAAATTAGTCACACGGTATGAAATAATATTTAAAGGTTATTTATGAAATTTTGTTATAAAATTTTAACTTAGCAATTTTTGTGTATTTTGCATATATGCTAAACAACATGAATGACTTGTCTGAAGCCCTTCAGAATTTAAATCTCTATCCGGTAAAGATAGAGGTTTCGAGAGATTTTAATAGATACATACCAGATATAGAAGAACCTATGGAATTCAACGCTCCACCTCCATAGAAACCCAAGCCTAAGAAAAGGAGAAGATTCGTGGGATGGAGGCGTGTGCGCAGAAGAAAACCCGCCACTAGGAAGATTCCCAAAATAGAAAATCCCTTAGACAAAGGGAAGGGGATTGAAGTTAGGGAAGGTTCTAGGCAAATGGAAATGCAGTTTGGGGAATATTCTAGGCAGATGGAAATGGAGTTTGGGGAAGGTTCTAGACAAACCAAGATGGAAATTGGGGAAAGCTCTAGACAAATTGAGGAGTTACCATTTCAGGAGGAATTGGATCATGCATTGGCGAGCTGTGATGTCGTCAGGCCTATTAATAATAACCTCTACCCTTATCCTGCTGAAAATCAACTTCCAATGAACTTAGAACCAACAATTCCAAAACCTATAATCCATACCCAACCTTTAGGAATGGATGAATGGTGGACCAATGATTGACAATTCCAAAACCTTCTCAACAGTCCTTATTCCTTTCTCCCTCAGTTCGACCTGGAACCTATACCAAACCCACCAATGAGCAATGAAAATTTAGCTGAACTTCACCACTTTGGTGAAGAGCTGCTGGATGCAGGAAATAGGATCAGGGAAGTAGGAGAACAAATTTCCTGGAAATACGACGAGAGGGAACGTCGTTACTGAAATACCAACTGACGAAGGATAGTGGGTTTGTGAAACTGTGGTTGTATAATAAATACTAAAATATAATCTTGTGAAATAACCTAAAATAAAACTTTGTAAGATAATGGTATGTATTGATGCATATTATAAAATATAAAAATGGGAATCGAGAAATCGATAGTTTTGACTATATGTGTATTGTGAAATTTGTATGATTGTTTTGTGTATAATTGTTATTTATTCGATACTAATAAATTATATATATTAATTATCAGATGAAAAACGCTAATAATGAACCAGTTAATGAGGTTAATCAATCTGAGCAACATACGGAGGATCAATTTATGACTAGGCAGGATATAGAAAATATTGTTGCTCAAGGAATAGCCAATGCTATTCCAGCAATACTTGCTGCTGCCCAGAAACCTGTTGAACCTCAATAAATCATTCCTAGCAAACGTATTTCTGAAGATAACTTCAGTAATAGCGTAAACGGAGGCGGTAGTCATACTAATCACGAGACTAATCCATGGCAAGCTCCGCTCCCTAAGAAAATGAAAGCTGCAACGCCTGGTTGCACTTACAAAGAATTTCTTGCTTGTAAACCCGCTGAATTTGCAGGCAATGAAGGAGCGACTGCGGCACTGCGTTGGTTAGAGAAAACCGAGGCAGTGATTACAATAAGTAAATGTGCCAAGGACGACAAGGTCATGTACGCGTCAAATCTTTTTAAAGAAGGGGCGCTAGAATGGTGGAATACAGTACTTCAAGCCAAAGGAAGAAGTATGGCCTATTCCATGAACTGGGAAGAATTTAAGAGTCTTGTAGAAAGAAAATTTTGTCCCGAATATGAAAAAGATCAAATGGCAAATAAGTTCTTAAACCATCGAATGATGGGTGTAGATTGTCGTGGGTATACTTCGACATTCTTTGAATATGCTAGAGTGGTACCAACACTGGCTTCGCCAGAACCGGTACTCATTTCTCGCTATATTTGGGGACTGATTAGCGAAATCCGTAATATCGTTAAAGCTGCGAGACCTCGTACTATTGACGATGCTGTGGAATTAGCTAACACCCTAACTGATGAACTGGTCCGCACAAGAGATGAAAACAAGAAAAAGGAACTGGCTCAGAAAATTACCCAAGGATTTCGTACGGGTAATAACAGCAGTTTCAGGAAAAGAGGAACAGGGCAATCTTCAACTTCGCCGTTCTGCAGGAATTGCAAAAAGAAACATTATGGAAGATGTAATGTGACCTGCAACTTTTGCAAAGCCATAGGGCATCACGAAGAAGACTGCAGAAAGAAAACAAGAGTCTGCTATAACTGTGGAGAAACAGGACATTTTAAACCAGAATGCCCTAAATTGGTTAAACCAGCAGACAACAAAGCCAAGATGGCCGACGGAGCTACTAAAAAGAATGTTCGAGCCTTGCAGTTAACTACTCAGGAAGCCGAGCTAATTCCTGACGTGATAGCTGGTACGTTCTTAGTTCACAACATTTACGCAAAAGTATTATTTGACTCTGGTGCAAACCAAAGTTTTATCAATACTTCATTCTGCCAAGCTCTTAATTTACCTTTGACCAACCTTAGGCAAATTTTTACAGTCGAAACAGAAGATGGGAATTCTGTTAACATAGATAAGGTTTTGCAAAAAGAAAATATAGAACTTTTAGGATATAAATTTCATGCAAACCTATTACCAATGAATTTAGCTGGGTTCGATGTTGTGTTAGGAATGGATTGGTTAGTAGCCAACCATGCTCGAATCCTTTGTGATAAGAATTCCATAGAAATTCGTGCACCTACCGGAGAAGTAATCATGATTACAGGAGATAAACCACGTAAGCCCATGAAGTTCATATCGGTAATGAAAGTTGCTAGTTATGAACGAAAGCAAGGAATAGTGTATATGATTTCTGTAATCATTAGCACTAAGAGTAAGGAACTTAAGAACATTCCTATAGTCTCAGAATACCAGATGTATTTCCGGAAGAACTCCCGGGATTACCACCAGATAGAGAAGTAGAATTTAGAATTCATCTAATTCTAGGAACTACACCGATAGCCAAGGCACCTTATCGGTTAGCACCCACAGAAATGTTAGAACTGAAAAATCAATTAGATGAATTACTAAGTAAAGGTTTCATACAACCTAGTTCATCCCCGTGGGGAGCACCAGTATTGTTTGTAAAGAAAAAGGACGGATCAATGCGAATGTGTATTGATTATAGAGAATTGAATAAGGTTACAATTAAGAATCGATACCCATTACCTAGGATTGATGATCTATTCGATCAACTTCAAGGAGCTAGATATTTTTATAAGATAGATTTACGCTTAGGATATCATCAATTGAAGGTACAAGAAGAAGACATACCTAAAACTGCTTTCAGAACTAGGTATGGTCATTACGAGTTTACTGTCATGCCCTTCGGATTAACGAATGCACCTGCAGCATTCATGGACATGATGAATAGGATCTGTAAACCGTACTTGGATAAATTTGTAATTGTTTTTATCGACGATATACTTATTTATTCCAAAAATCAGGATGAACATTATCAGCACTTGCATGCACTCTTAACTTTGTTAAGAAAAGAAAAGCTATACGCCAAATTCTCGAAGTGTGAATTTTGGTTACAAGAAGTGCAATTTCTAGGTCACATGGTGAATCACGAAGGCATTCATGTAGATCCTTCTAAAATAGAGGCAATTACCAAATGGAAGGTTCCACAATCCGCAATGGAAATTAGAAGTTTTATAGGTTTAGCCGGATATTATAGAAGGTTTATTAAGGATTTTTCCAAGATAGATGTACCATTAACTAAGCTAACCTGTAAAGCAGTTAAGTTTGAATGGGGACCTAAACAAGAAGAAGCCTTTAGGATTTTAAAGCAAAAGTTAACCAATGCCCCAATCCTAGCCTTACCAGAAGGAACAGAAGATTTTGAAGTTTACTGTGATGCTTCAAAGCTAGGATTAGGATGTGTGCTTATGCAACGCAAGAAGGTAATTGTGTATGCATCAAGGCAATTGAAAAAGCACGAGGAGAACTATACGACTCATGATTTAGAATTAGGAGCCGTAATTTTTGCCCTTAAGATCTGGAGACATTATCTATACGGAAGTAAATTTACTGTCTATACGGATCACAAAAGTTTAAGGTACATATTTGGGCAAAAAGAATTGAACATGAGGCAAAGGAGATGGATGGAAATCCTAAGTGACTACGACTGTGATATTCAGTATCACGAAGGAAAGGCAAATGTAGTTGCAGATGCCTTAAGTCGTAAGTATCCTGAAAAGCAAAAGCGAGTTCGTGCTCTCAGATTAAATCTACAGTTAGATTTAATGGAACAACTAAAGAATGTCCAGGAAACAGCAATCAAGGATGATGCTAAAGGAATAAAAAGACGAATAAAAGAATTAGAGCAAGGACATGATGGAATTTGGAGATTTCATCAGAAAAGGATTTGGGTACCTAAGCAAGGAGATTTAAGAGATAAGATTTTAGAAGAATCTCATAAATCTAGGTATACCATGCACCCAGGAAATAATAAGATGTACCAAGGTTTAAGAAATAATTTCTGGTGGATAGGAATAAAAAAGGATATAGCTAGATATGTTTCTAAGTGTCTAACTTGTTCTCAAGTTAAGGCAGAACACCAGAAACCTTCAGGTCTACTACAACAACTAGAGATGCCTGTATGGAAATGGGAACTCATAACAATGGATTTTGTTACTAAGTTACCCAAAACCAGAAAAGGTAATGATGCGATTTGGGTAATTGTGGACCGATTAACCAAATCAGCTCACTTTCTACCAATGAAAGAAACCTTTAGCATGGAAAGGTTGGCAAAGTTGTATGTAGATGAAGTAGTATCCTTACATGGAGTTCCACTCTCCATTGTTTCAGATAGGGATAGTCGTTTCACTTCCCATTTCTGGACTAGTTTCCAAGAAGCAATGGGAACACGATTAAATTTAAGCACTGCATATCATCCTCAAACAGACGGACAAAGTGAACGAACAATCCAAACTCTAGAAGACATGCTTCGAGCATGTGTGATAGATTTTGGTGGAAATTGGGACGATCACTTACCTTTAATTGAATTCTCCTATAACAATAGTTATCATTCAAGCATTGAAGTTGCCCCATTCGAAGCACTGTACGGATGAAAGTGTCGAACTCCAGTTTGTTGGGCAGAAATAGGAGAAAGTCAATTATCAGGTACTGAAATAGTGCAAGAGACGACCGACGAAATTTCTCAAATCAAGGAAAGACTGAAGACGGCTCGAGATCGTCAGAAGAGTTATGCAGATAATAGACGGAAGCCGTTGGAATTCCAAGTAGGAGACAAAGTACTTTTGAAAGTTTCTCCTTGGAAGGAAGTAGTTCGATTCGGTAAGAAAGGAAAGCTAAGTCCAAGGTACGTAGGACCATTTTCAGTAATCCAACGTATAGGACCAGTTGCTTATCGTTTACAACTACCAGAAGAACTAGCTGGAGTATATGATGTATTTCATGTATCCAATCTAAAGAAATGTCTATCTGACGAATCCCTGGTAGTACCTCTTCAAGACATAGAGGTAAATGAAAAGTTAAAGTTTGTTGAGAAGCCCTTGCAAATAGAAGATAGAAAGATCAAGTTTCTCAAGCACAAGCGACTAGTACTGGTCAAAGTCAAGTGGGATTCAAAGAGAGGATCCGAATACACTTGGGAGCTGGAATCAGAGATGAAGCGAAAGTATCCTTAATTATTCTAGTAAATCTCGAGGACGAGATTTTTTATTAAGGTAGGGAGGATGTAACAACTCTCATCAAAAGTCCTATTTATTATTATTAATTGTCCAATAGGAAACCCTAATTAAGAAACCCAAGTGATTCTGCATAAACCCTAAAATTTTCAGAACAATTGGAATCAGGATCAGGGCCCCTAAAACTCAGGGGGGGGGGGGGTAAACCCTAGTTGATATTATCTTGACAGTTTTACGTGTGATTCGAAATTTGACGAACGACCAACTCACCAAAGCCACTGGGACACTTGGCTACCCTATGGTAGTAGGGTACCCTTCGCGCCACGCGACAGGGCCACGCACCACGCGAGGGAGCCCAATTTCCAGTATAAATAGAGGGCATTGGCATTTGCAATTGTGCGTTAGTTCGACGAAGAAATTCATTTCGTACACTGAGATATTGTAGGAACAGTCCTAAAACATACACAATTCACGAAGTGCTGCCGCAAAACAGGGTAATAACTCGATCGCTGCTACGATTCAATGTCCGATCGATTAAACTATCCAATGGATGTTTAAGTGCTGCCCACATTAGGGTTTATGCTTTGCCATTCGTTGTTAATTCAATGGATGTTTAAGTATCGCACTTTGTCATTCGTTGTGAAGGTTTAATCTCGTGAGTTATCGTAAATGCTGTATTAAGTTACTAACCAAGTTGTGTGCATGTTATTAAATTTAGGTTAAAAGGCTAATCAGTAGGCTAAGCTCTGCTCATATAAATCTGCAATGTGAGTCATTCTCTTTTTATCAAATTTCTTTACAAAACTCTATTTATTTTCAAGGTTATAATTACGGGGATTAAGTCTTTGTAATCACCAAATTACAGCCGGTATGTGGGGTTTTGTATACATTACTTGATAAACTTCACCATTGGACAACGGGTTAGCCAAGGGGTGATATGACCATAGTCACAGACACCATTGGACTCAGAGGTTACCGATGGATGTTCGAGTGACAAATACTGTGGGTAGTTGGTTGATATATGGAAACATTGCAATCGCTCTTAATACTGTAAATTATAACAAACGTGTCGTTTTAGTAAAAAGAACGATTCACCAGTATTTCCCGCTGACAAAACCTTTTTCAAACATGTTTCAGGTGATCTGTTGTGATCCAGGAAAAGTGCCGTGAAGCACTACAAGCTTAAGGAAGAGGCTCAAAATAAAATAAAGAAACATGTTTTGTAAAATAAAGATTTCTCCGTGAAATCATATGAATGTAAATTTCCGGGGTTTTATCCCGAATTGTGAAATAAAATAATCGGGAAATTACCGTTTTAAAAAGATCCTGAAGAAATCTTCCGCTGTTAAATAAATACCACGGGATTTTCTGTCCCGCGGCTCCTGAAACGGGTCAAACCGGGTTGGGGGCCGTGACACTCGTGCCGGTAAAAAGCCGGAATCCACATGGATCTCATCACAAACATATCATCAATCCATTTGTTTTCTGTGAGACCGAACTCAATCATCACCAACTTCCACTGTCTCTCAAATTCTTCGGGCTCAATGGAATCAGTCCATACAATATCGCACATCCTCCTTTTAAACTCATCGTTATTGCACAACTCATGTCCAACCTATAACAATAAATGTTTTTTAAATCTATAATATAAAAAACATAACGCTAACGAAAGACAATATATCATGCTATACCTTATCTGCCACTTTTTTCATTATGTGCCACATGCACAATCTGTGTCTGCTGGTAGGGAAAACCTCCTCAATAGCCTGTTTCATAGCAGGGTCTTGATCGGTCACTACAACCTTTGGCTGCCAGCCAAATGACTTTAAGAATTAATTCAGAAGCCATTTATATGATTCAGTGCTCTCCGATGCCAACAACCCAGCTCCAAGGGTTACATTTCGACAGTGGTTGTCAATGCCAGTGAATGGAACAAACACCATCTTGTACCTGAACAACACATGCGAATTACACATTGAAAACATGCGAAATAGACACACAACACATGCGAATTACACTTTGAAAACATGCGATATACTCAACAACACTTCTTCAACATGTCTGCACATGCGATATTACAAAGCTCATGAAAGACATATAACATGCGAAAATTGGTAAAAAAACATTACCTGTTTGTCTTGAAAGTTGCATCGAACGATATCACATCCCCAAATTCCATATAGTTAAGCTTGCATAAACCATCAGCCCAGAACAAACCAGTTAACCGTTTGTCATCATCAACAGAATATTCAAAAGAATAATCAGCTAAATACTGTTTTTTGTCAGTCATCCTATTAATCACCATGTCAGCATCATATTCTCCTATATAGCTGTTAATTCGCTTCCTAAATTTTTTGCAATCATCAACCGTGGCACCAACGTTCTCAAAACCACCATAACGTTTCCTCATTATATGGAAAGCTTTGACAGGACCAAGGTTTAAGGTGCCTAGTTCCCAAACCAACTCCTCCTGGACATCTGACAACTGTCTGTATGCTGGCAACATGTGAATATCATCTTGACATACAAACTTATGATTATGGCCATCAACAAATCTCTTTACTGTATATAATCTACCATCCACAGTGCAAATCATAAGTTGAGCTTTGCATCCAGTTCTAATAGTCCCCCTGTTCCTTGTTTTAAATTGCTTTTTTGACTTCGAACGATCATCAATACACAGTGGCTTATGTCCCTCTTTAGAGCAAACAAAATACTTAGTTTTGATTATACCACCACTGTGTACTTCACCACATTTACGAGTAGAAAACCCCGCTAACTTAGCATATGATTGGTAAAACGCATATGCTTGTTCAATAGAGATAAATTGCATTCCAACAACAGGTGTAGCTGATGCTTGAACCTCCGGAGTGTAGACCCTTTCATCTACATGAATCAAAATGAGAAAACAGAAAACGTGCGAATTATGAGACAAGTTACATGCGAAAATCTTAATAACAACATAATTTCATCATACAAACAAAAGTCACATGCGAATTGTATAAACAATAACAAGCGAAAATGATAATTTTGATTAATTTGTATTACATATGCGATTTATAATGCAATAACATGCGAAAAAGCTTAAAGAAAAAAATAATCAAATGCGAATTGTAATAGTTGTAACATGCGAATTTGTGCATTTTGCTTTCATATCAAAAATATAAATCAACATTCAAACTTCAAAAAACAGCTACAACAATATAAAATCATTGCTACGATTAAAACAAAAAACAAGTATACGAACAATTTAGAGATCTGAATTAACATAATTACCATTAAACAACTCGTTTACAGCGCCTGTACTTGGAATTCGATTTGGATTTGCATGTGGCGGATTTAATATATCCTCAATCGAAACTCTCTGATATGCAGATAATTGAGCATGATCACCGATCGGTCGAGTTTCTTCAAGATCAACCTCTGTTCGTCCAGTGCTGCTCTGTGGATCCATCGAAAAAAAACAATTGAATGAAACCCTAACACAGACGAACGAAAACTGCAATTTGAGAATTATGAAAAATTTGAAACTGATTCGAATGATAATTACCGGGATATTAGTGTAACGAACATCTCGTTGATTGAATGAAGAGACGAATTTGCCCTCAGATGGTTGAATTAATTGTCTGATTTAACCTTATTAAAGAAAAAACTGTATCAGGACACGTGTATGGCTCAAAATCTCGCGTATGTAATGTACGATAACCATATTTGTACCATACTCTTTACCTATATATATATAAAAGAAACGTAATATGGATAGAAATGAGAAGTGTATACCGAAACGAAGACGACTTAATCCCGACGTAATTCCGGCGAAACGGTTTACTCCGAGGGCTTTGGGGTTTCTCCGGTGAACTATGATGCGCTTCGATGTCCGGCAAAGATTAAACGGTGAGAGTGTGTGAGGGTGGTGTCGAGACAGAAGTTTGTAAGGGTGAAAAAAACAGTGGTGAAGGCTTCGTATAGTATGAAGATTGGCTGATTAATTTATATAATGATATGTTTGTTTGAGTCACACACAATAATGGGTGAGGTTTAATTCACATCATTGAGACTTAAATTTTGTTTTAATTTTTTTTTCAGTTTCTTCTATTATTGCATTGCAAGTTGCGACCATTAAGAAGTAAATAAATGGTTCGACGGTTTCTCCCTTCTAGTCTTTCCGTCGGTTACAAAAACAAAGAAGAAGAGATAATATGTCTGCAAAGTTAGACAAAATTTTTAAACTTTCATCGTGACCCCCTCCTCCTTAGTGTACTAGTTTACATAAGAAATCTATTAACTTGGTTAGTTTATGTTACTATGAATTACTAACTAGGTTAGACTTGGTTAAGTTATACCAACCTTTGAACTAACTTCAAACCTAACGAGACTAATATAGATTATTTTTATAAAAGTAAAAAAAAAAAAACTTTTAATTGTATTATTAATTAATTTAATTAATTAAACAAACTAATAAATAAATAACTCTATTTATAAACGAATTATATTAAGGATGAGAACCTTTCAACGATTATTTATTTCACGAAGCTTTCGAGTTTCAAGGATTAGGATTCGAATTTCGTTATTTCACTAGCCTTTATTAGTTTAACGAGTATTACATATCAAGGTATAATAAAGAATCAAAATCTTGGCTAATATATCGTTCAAACAATGCGTATTTTGACTACAGTTGCACACAAGTCTAACATGAATACACAAAAAAAAAATTAAAATAACTTTTTTTTCATTATGATTACTAGTCTCGGATTACAAATTGAATCGAAATAGACTACAACGAGAGTACAAGTGTCTAAATATGGAAAGTACAACAAGACTTGCTATGATTAGAAAGGTACAAAAATGCGAAGCGTTACACAAGCGACGCTCCTCGTCTAGAAATGCATATTCGAGATGTGGTGGGAGTTCTTTTAACTCCAATGACGGTGGATCTTCAACCGAAGGTTTTGACTTCTCTTCAACCTCTCGATCAATTTCCACAAACCGATCCGGACTCTAGGAACCATCTTCACTAATTTGATAAACCGGCTGCTCGACTCTGTGGCCCTCCTGCGTAATGCCATATAGGTTCCCACACAACAGCTATGTGTCCATATCGATTTCCTCAATTGTGCCTCAAAAATGAGAGCTCACACAAGTATCGACAATGTCGACATAGTAAAGCATGTCATCTTGACTCTGCGAATGCTGCATTAATCTTTTAATGTCAAAAGTCACATGCTCGTCATTCACTAGGAGCGTGATTTGGCATGCGGCCACATCAACAATCATCCTCGTAGTGTTGAGGAACGGGCGTCCAAGTATTAATGGCACTTTTGAGTCTTCGTCCATGTCCAAAATAACAAAATCCACGGGAAATACGAATTTATCGATTTTAACAAGGATATTTTCAACGAATCCACGTGGATACTTGATTGAACGGTCTGCAAGTCGAATGCTCATTCTAGTGGTTGATGGTTCACCCAGATCTAACTTAGCAGAAACCTTATAAGGCATAAGGTTTATGCTCGCTCCTAAATCAGCCAATGCGTGACTGACAGACATGCTGCCTATGAGGCAGGGAAGAGTGAAACTGCCCGGATCTCCCATCTTCTCAGGTAAACGATTTTGGAGAAGAGCTAAACAGTTCTCATTCATCAACACACATGACAAGCTTTAGAGTTTTTTCTTGTTTGTGAGGATGTCTTTCAGGAACTTCGCGTATTCAGGCATATGAGCCAACGCTTCAACAAATGGTATGTTTATATGTAATTATTTAAACATTTCAAGAAACTTACCATGTTGTTCTTTGTTCTTCTGCTTCTTTAGCTTGCTGGGATATGGAACTGGAGAAGTGTAATCTGTAACTGGCTCCTGAAGCTGTGCTGTACTTGCTGGGCCTCGCCTAGCGTGCACCTCGTCCGAAGCATCAGTATAGACCTTCTTAGTTATCGGTGGTGAGTCCGATTTGTCAGGTCCCATGGTTTTACCACTCCTCATCATCACGACATTAACATGCCCTCTCGGATTTAGTTCCGTTTTACCTGGAAGACCACCCTGAGGCCTCTCAGATAACATCTTAGCCAACTGGCCAACTTGATTCTCAATGGTCTGAATGGAAGCTTTCTGACTCTGCATCTCCCCTTCTTGGGCCATGAAACGCTTCTCACACTTCTGATGTGTTTTCTCAGCTATCTGATTAGCACTATTGGAGTTTTTTAACCGTTGTGCCATCATATCCTCTTGCTTTGAGTTACTTTGAGAGGTGTGTGGCTGGGAAGTGCTTCCGGAGCCCTGATTATGGTAACGTGGTTGAAAAGATTACCCTTGAGACTGAAAAGACTGTCCCTGAGGCTGCTGTGGTGCGAGAGCATGCTGAGCATATCCGAGTGGGTTTTGGTTACCAGAACTAGATTTCCACCCAAAGTTTGGGTGATTTCTCCATCCCGGATTGTACGTGTTGCTGTAGGGGTTATTTTGGGGCCTAATTTGATTGCCAAGATAGTCCACCTCCTCGTGGCCTGTAAACATAACACCCTGCTCACAAGTACCTAGCTCGTGTGAAACTCCACACATCTCACATGATGATTGAACTTGTGAAGATTTATCAAATCTTGCCACCAACGCTCCTATCTGCGTAGTAAAAGCCGTATATGTATCCATAGCATGAACTCCTGGAATGGACGATGCCTTAGTTCGCACTCCACTGTGTCGAGAACTCAACTTCAAAGTAGCTTTCTCTATAATTACGTAGGCTTCATTTGGTGTCTTAGTTCCAAGATCGCATCTTGCGTACACGTCTAAATGCTCTTGTAAGTCGTAATTGAGTCCCTGGTAGAAATTCAGTACAAGCTACCTTTTGGACAACCCATGATGTGGGACATCAATGAGAAGATCTCTGAACCTCTCCCAAGCTGCATGTAGATATTCTCCCTCGTCCTGCTTGAATGTCATGATACGGTTCTTCAACTTAGCTGTATTTTCTGGAGGAAAATATTTTTGCATGAATAGATCCGCCATCTCGTTCCAAGTCGTGATGGATCCTGCCAGAAGTGATAAAAGCTAAGATCGGGCTTTTTCTCACAATGAAAATGGAAAGAGCCGCAAACGGATCGCGTCCTCAGAAACTTCTCGTATTTTAAAAGTCGAGCACACCTCTAGAAATGAAGCGATGTGCTGACCCGGATCCTCGTAATCCTTTCCATCAAACTGCACCGAATTTTGTAACATATTAATAATGCTGGATTTTATTTTGAGACACGGTGCTACTACTGTAGGTCGGGTGATGCTTAGTAGCAACCCCTCTCCTCCTGGATGACCAGTCTCATTCAAAGGTCGGTCGTCTTCCGCCATGGTGCTTCCTCTATCGTCCCCTGAACTCCCGCTATCAGAAAATATCACCAGTTCGTCGATTGCGGCCGTAATTCGTTGTGTGCAACACAGGATCTTTCTCGAAGCCTCCTACTTCTCCTTAGATTACGTTCTGGTTCGTCGGCCGGTTCAGCAACAGCGGATACGAGGGTTGAGGACCTCAACCTACAATAAAAGGAAAAACATTATGCGGAAAAAAGAATATAATATTATATATATATATATATATATATATATTTCATTTTTTTACTTAAATTTTAGTGCGAATGAAATAAATAAATAAACAATCGATTCGATTCCGAACACATGCGTAAATAAATAAAGAATTAAATTGGTTCGATTCCGAACACTTTACTGAATTAAATAAATAAATGAAACAATAAAAATAAATGGTTCGATCCCGAACACATAACTAAATTAAATAAATAAATAAATAAATAAAAGAATAGTTAAATAAACAGAATTAAATAAATAATTGACAGAATAATTAAATAAAAAGAAAAAATAATAACAAATAAATGAACAACAAAAAAAAATAAGTGCAAATGTACAAGTATTCACAAGTATGTACACCGGTACAAGAATTACTCGGACCATTCCAAAAGCTTGCCGTGTTTCCCGGCAACGGCTCCAAAAAATGACGTGTGTCTATGTACACAGGTTTTTACAGTGAATTTACACACGAACTTGGTTTTAGTGTTTATAAAAATGATTTATCCCTTCACATTAAAACGCACACAAAAGGACAAGTGTATCCTGTCATATATGTAGCAAAGTATGGGTAAGAACCAGATATCGATCCATGGAACACGGGCATAACTTATCTAAATATGAAGAATATATAATACCTTGTTTCGTAGGTTACTAGCGACGTTTCATTGAAAACTTTTCCAGGATTGCAGCACCTTTAACCTCATTAACTCGCAAGAATATAAAGTTTGACTGGGGACCCAAGCAACAAGAATCTTTCAAGATTCTTAAGCAGAAATTAAACAATGCTCCTGTGTTGACATTGCCAAAAGGGATTGAAGAGTTTGTTGTTTATTGCGATGCATCGCATACAGGTATGGGTTGTGTGCTTATGCAGAGAGGCAAGGTCGTTGCCTATGCTTCACGTCAATTGAAGGTGCACGAAAAGAATTACACCACCCACGATTTAGAATTGGGTGCCATCGTATTTGCACTAAAGCTTTGGAGGCATTATCTTTATGGAACAAAGTGTGTGATCTATTCAGATCACAAAAGCCTTCAACATTTATTTAACCAGAAAGATATCAGTATGAGGCAACGTCGTTGGATGGAAACGTTGAACGACTATGATTGTGAAATCCGTTATTGTAACACCCAGCATCCCTGAACTTTAGACATTTGGCAAGAACAGTCCCTGAACTTCTAATAAGTTGTCAATTTTAGTCTCTGTGGTTTTATGGAGTTGATGTTTTGATACTTTTGGTGTGAATATTGTCGATACTATGATGCTTGAATCTTTATTCTAGATGCTTGATTCTTGACACTTAAACTATGAGACTTGATACTTAATCTAGATACTTGACTCTTGATACTTAAATCTAGACACTTGATTCTGATACTATGGAAACTAGATTCTTTATGATTCTTGATACTTGATACTTGAACTCTTGATTCTTGATGCTTGAGAAAGTATGATTCTTGATTCTTAAAACTTATTTGGTGCTTGACTCCTTAGACTCGTGAAACTTGATTCTTGGTTGAACGAGAGGCTGGAGCCTTGTCACTGGCGGAATCTATGAAACTTGGAAACTTTTGGTTTGAAATGTAATCTAGATACTTTACCCAAACTATACGTAACGCAACGCCTAACCTGACGCGCAAACGAATCAAAATCGGGAACGTGGAAAGATGGAATGGCCGGAGTGGCCGTCCAATCGGATGACCACCCGAACGGGTGACCACCCTATCCACCTTATGCCGCCCCCACTTAACTCCCTTCCTATAAATAGGCCTGTCACATCACCGTTTTGAGTGATGTGACAGCTCTGTTCGACCAAACACACGCACTCTTCATTTTCTTCCTTTTCTTGCTGATTTCGGTACGTTTTAGGCTAGATTCTTGTATTTTCTTGATCTACACAACATTCTCTACGTGATTCTCACTTGAAATCACACTTTTCACCGTGAAATCTCTCGGATCTGAGTTCTTGAGGGTGATGTCATCATGGAGGTTTGTACGAACTACCAAGTGACATCATTCTGAGCAAGATCTAGCTCAGATCTAAGATGATTCATGCGTTTTTACACTAAATCTAAGCCAAATCTATACTTTTCATATAAAAATTGGGTTATTTTTCATCTTTCATCAACTTTTGCCTTATCTTGGTAGAAACTGGATCTAAACAGGCTGTGGACTTGATGCATAGTCTAAAGTCGGCTTGGATCTGAGTCATACCGGGGAAGACGAGCATGAGACGGATCCCGACATAATTTCGTTAAGGACAGGCGGCTGATTGGACAGGGGTGATTCCCACCCGATCAGGACGGCCTTGTGCTAACGAGGTTCCTGTTGTCAAAATACGTGTCGTGCCGTCACTATTAAGCTAGAAACCTAGATATTTTACAAAATGATAAACAAGAATAATGGTCGCCCGATCGAATGGCAACCCGATCGGACAGCCACCCTATCAGGTGACACTTGCCTATTGCCTTGAAACTTTCAAACTTTTGGTAAACAATCAAAACTAGGAAGTCGAATCAAATGGCAACCCGATCGGACAGCAGTCCGATCGAATAGCCATCCGGTTGGGATGTCCAGTTTACCTGCACTCGGATCGAGTGGTAATCCGATCGGATTACCATCCGATTGGACAAGCCACCCTGGTCCCTTTCATGTGAGTCTCTCCCGTACGAGTGGCAACCCGATCGGATGGCCATCCGATTGGGCTACCATTATCACCTCGCACACATAAGGGTCATCTGACCGACTGACCATCCGATCGGACAGCCAGCCGATCCAGTGACTTTTTTAACACTTTATTCAACTTCGTTACTCTACTTGACCCTTATCCTTTTGTAATCTAATCAGGCTAATTCTAAAAAGAGCCCCCTTTGATCCAATAACAGTTGCTACTGTTTAAGCAATCACTGTGAGTATACTCGATCCCCTTTTACTTTAAACTTTTGGGGTGTAACATGTATTCTATGAAACTTAAACTTAAACTTGAATCTTTGAAACTTATACTCTATCCTATGCGAAACTTGTGATTCTTGATTCTTTGTGCTATGTGACGTTTAATCCAAAGTGTGTAGTTCCGCCTTAACAATAGTAGCGCTATAGGAGATGCACCTCTCCCATTATTCTCGGGGGGTATTGTTAGGAGGATTCTAGTTTACCTTGAGTCTTGGGTAAACGCTAAAGCATCAGGATACTTGGGCTATCACTGCGTGGACTGCGACACTAGAACGGCTGAAACTAATTTATTGTTTACACTATGGATATGAGTTGTTTTAATCTATCATTCTAATATTAAACTTGTATACTCGCCAATACTTTTGTATTGATATTTTAATACATGTTGCAGGCTGATAGGATGCTTGGGAAGTGCATGGAATTCAGCTAGGGGATGCTTAGAAACGTCACCTAGTTAACTTAGAATCTTTTGAACAATGTGAACAATATCTGTTTTGGTATGTATTCGAAACTTATGTGGATCGTGTTTGCTTTAGACAATGTCATGATGAATTTGATCTAATTTCTATTGAAACAAATAGTATTATGGAATCTCATGAGCAATCTGAACGCTTAGTGCTCACACCCCGATGTTTCCGCCATCGGTTGGGGTGTGACAGATTGGTATCAGAGCCATAACTATAGGGAATTAGGATAAGTAGGAATACTTGCCCTAGTCTATAGTTCTAGGAACTTAGATTCTTATTTGATTGTTTAAGACTTATGCATTCTATCGTACATGCTTCCTAGCACATTATTCCTCTTAAACTTACATGCCTTTCCTAAGGCTGACACAACATACACTTTATACTATGAAAACTCTGTTACACAGTGTTTATATTCTACACGAGATTCGCCTACAGGATAGGAGTGACGTCTGAACCTTGATGGGAAATCTCCATATTATTCTAGTAGGTCTTATCTGCGGATAAGTACCAACACCATTTAGGGTACAATGTTCTCAAGTTAGAGGTGAAACTAAGACCTTGATAGCTAGTCCCATTCCTTGATAATTTTATGTCTCACCAAGGTCTCGTGTCTACCAATCAATTGAGTACGTGAACTGACCAAAAGGACAAATATCGTAGGCCTAACATCGATGACATATTTGTCTAAGTAAGTCGGGACACGATACCTCAATTCGAAAGGGGTTCGAATCACTTTGGTTAGTCGTCGTTCCTCTACCCGGAACAATCCTGTGTTTTATAAGCCTATCTTACTTTTATGTCATCTCGATTTCTTATGAATATGGTTTTATCTATTAGGTTTTGAACTTGATTCTTCGTTTGTTTTGAAATATTTTTACACAAATTGCACGTTGCCCGCAACCTAAAACGTTAATTCTAATCTCAGATCGGAAGTCTTATTTTATGTGTAATCTATGTGGTAATCTTGGTTGACTATTGTGATGTGATGTGTTGTTGTGGGTATGAAGCACTATGATGACATGGAAGTACGAGACAGAAATGGCATGTCCGAAACATGGTGGATACGCCGCTGGTACTTCCTATATATAAGTGCTTCCGGCATGTTACCAACTTTCGTACCAAGTGCCATATGAGATTAGTGTTTGCAGACCAGTGTGGAAAGTCTATGTAATCTACGAAATGTCTATGCAATCTATAGGAAGCCTATGCAATCTATAAGCAGACTATGTAATCTATGAAAATTCTACTTGTGAAATCTATGAAAGTCTATGTAATCTACGTGAGCTCTAAAGCTATTCGTACATCATAGGGGAATCTACGTGAGAACTAATGTGTGCTCTAGCATGTTATATGTTGATATTTTGTGTTAACCTGCTGAGTTAATCTATGTTAATATTTTGAGTTAATCTATGGTGAGCTGCTAAGCTAATCTATGTAATCTATTTGAGCAATCTATGCGAAACTATCTGTCAATCTATGATATATGATGATGATGATGATGAGTAAATTGTTATGTGTGGTAATTGCGACACGTAACATGACACCGAGTACGGGGTAAGGCGATGTGCCCGAAGCGTGGTGGATATGCCATTGGTACTTCCTATATATAAGCGTTTTTGGCATTATTGACCGAGCTTCGTACAACGCGCCATGCGAAGGTCGTGAATTTTGTGATGGTTCAATCTAGATTCTTAAATCTATCGTGTGTGTAATCTATATTGTGAGATCTAGTGAACTTAGACTTATACGGTCCCGTTTGTCGGATCTGTAGATGTCTGCTCGTAGAACATCTGACGCTCTTAGGAGATCCAGAGAGAAGTTTCAGAAGAAGATGATGTCTTTCATGGCCGATCAGATAGCTCGAGTCATGCCAAGAATCGTTACTGAGCTTCAAGGATCAAACTCTCCGCTATCCTCTGCGGACTCCAAGCCTGAGAAACAGAAGCCTGCCAAGTTCAACTACAAACATTTCATCTCTTGCAACCCTAAGCCTTTCACGGGCAGTGATGGGGTAACTGCTATGCTTGAGTGGTTCGACAGCATCGAAGTTACCTTCATTAACAGCGAGTGCCCAGATCATTTGAAAACCAGGAGTGCTACTGGAATGTTTCATGGCAGAGCATTGGAGTGGTGGTCGAATGAGAGAAACATCCGTTCTAATGAAGAAGCCTATGCTCTTCCATGGGCTGAGGTGTGTGAACTCATGATGCTCGAGTTCTGCCCTCCTCATGAGCAACTAAAGCTTGAAGAAGAGTTTTGGCACTTGAAGCAGATTGGTGATGATAATCTGGCTTATACTACCCGTTTAAAGCAGCTGAGTCTTATCGTTCCCCACTTGGTTTCGACTCCTAAGCGAATGATAACCAAGTACATCAATGGCTTACCTCCTGCTATGCGTGATTCAATCGAAGCAGCTCAGCTAGAAACTATTGAGGAAGTCTACCATCTCGCAGCTAGTCTCAACAACAATCGTGTGCGTGATAAGCAGTTTGCTACCCCTGCTCCTTCGAAGTTTGCAAATCAAGTCACTCAGCAGCCAAGTGGCAGCAGGAACAAGAAACGGAAAACTCAGGGTTCGGGATGGAATGCTATTACCCCTGCTGCTAACTCTACCACTAAGCCTGCTCCTGCTCCTGCTGCTGCTAACCCTGCTGCTCCGGAAGTGAAGAAACAATACACTGGGCCTTACCCCAAGTGTGCGACATGAAACTTTCATCATCCTGTTACTTCTGCACGCCGATTGTGCACCAACTGTAACCGCTATGGTCACACGGCTCCCTACTGTCGTCAAGCTAATCCTGCTCCTCAAGCTCAGCAAGCTCCTGCTCCACCAGCTCAAGCAGCTTTTCCAGCACCTCCGCAGAACCCAAGGCCAGTCAACGTTGTTCGTGCATGCTACAAGTGTGGAGATACTACCCACCTCCGTAACCAGTGTCCTCAGCTGAACCAGTGTCCTCAGCTGAACCAGGATCAGCAGCCAGCCGCTCATGGACGAGCGTTCAATCTAAATGCAAATCAGGCTCGTAATGACAATGACGTTGTCAATGGTATGTTCCTTGTTAATAACCTTTATGCTTCGATTCTATTTGATACTGGTGCCGATAAAAGTTTTGTGTCCGTGGAATTTGAGTCTTTGATAAACTGTACACGCTCCAAGTTACCCGAGCCATTCTCTGTTGCGGTCGCTAATGGTAAGTCGATTCTCGTGAATTCTATCGTGCGTGATTGTTCCTCGATTCTAAACGTCACCTAGGGGATGCTTAGAAACGTCACCTTGTTAACTTAGAATCTTTTGAACAATGTGAACAATATCTGTTTTGGTTTGTATTCGATACTTGTGTGGATCGTGTTTGCTTTAGACAATGTCATGATGAATTTGACCTAATTTCTATTGAAACAAATAGTATTATGGAATCTCATGAGCAATCTGAACGCTTAGTGCTCGCACCCCGATATTTCCGCCATCGGTTGGGGTGTGACAGTTATCATCCAGGCAAAGCGAATGTTGTCGCTGATGCCTTGAGCAGAACGGAAAGGATTAAACCAATAAGGATTAACGCCAAAAGCATCGAATTAAGAAACAGCTTGAATGAAAGGCTGTTAGCCGCACAGAAGGAAGCGGTATTAGAAACTAACTTTCCGAATGAAAAGTTAAGTGTAACTGCTGATCAATTGTCCTATGGAAAGGATGGAATCCTTAGATTGAATGATCGAATCTGGGTTCCAATCCATGGAGGACTTAGAGATGTGATCCTCCAAGAAGCTCATAGTTCAAAATATTCAGTCCATCCAGGCAATGATAAGATGTACCAGGATTGAAAGGCAAATTATTGGTGGATAGGTTTGAAGAAATCTATAGCTACTTATGTGGCTAAACGTCTGACATGCACACAAGTTAAAGCCGAGCATCAAAAGCCGCCAGGTTTGCTGCAACAGCCTGAACTTCCCACCTGGAAATGGGAAATGGTAACTATGGATTTTATCACTAAGTTACCAAGGACGAAGCATGGGAATGATATGATTTGGGTTATAGTCGATAGGGTGACCAAGTCAGCTCACTTCTTGCCCATTAAAGAAACGCACAGTTCCGATAAGCTAGCTCAGATGTATGTGGATAAGACAGTATCTCTCCACGGAGTGCCAGTATCTATTATCTTTGATAGGGATACAAGATACACATCTCATTTTTGGAAGAGCTTTTAGCAATGTCTAGGCACTCATCTAAATTTCAGCACTGCTTATCATCTTCAGACGGATGGGCAAAGGGAAAGCACGATTCAAATGCTTGAGGATATGCTTAGGGCTTGTGTTATTGACTTGGGTGGAAATTGGGATGACCATCTTCCTTTGATTGAATTTTCATATAATAATAGCTATCATTCGAGCATTCAAGTCGCGCCTTTCGATGCCTTGTATGGAAGAAAGTGCAGAACGCCAGTTTGTTGGGCGAAAGTTGGGGAAACCCAACTATCAGGACCTGATATAGTCCTCGAGACGACGGATAAGATTGTTCAAATCCGTGATCGTCTCAAAGCTGCCAGGGACAGGCAGAAGAGTTATGCTGATAAGAGGCGCAAACCTCTAAAGTTTGAAGTTGGTGACAAAGTGCTACTCAAGGTGTCACCCTGGAAAGGGGTGATGCGTTTTGGAAAAAAGGGAAAGCTGAGCCCAAGGTACATAGGACCATTCGAGATCATCGAATGTGTCGGAACTGTAGCTTACAAGCTGAATCTACCTGAAGAACTTAGTGGAATACATAATGTATTTCACATCTGCAATCTAAAGAAATGTCTAGCCGATGAATCGCTAGCAATGTCGTATAAGGACGTGCAGATTGATGAGAGCTTGAAGTTCTTTGAAAAACCTTTGTCGATCGAGGATCGACAGGTTAAAAAGCTTCGAAGGAAGCACGTGCCGATCGTAAAAGTGAAATGGGATGCCCGTAGAGGTCCAGAATACACGTGGGAGGTTGAATCCACGATGAAACAGAAATACCCTCATTTATTTCAGTAAATCTCGAGGTTGAGATTTCTTTTAAGGGGGTGAGGATGTAACACCTCGCAAAATCATGTCCAGTATATTAAAGACACGTGTCATGAACCCTAAACGAGTAATGAATTGATTTCAAGGGACTAAAGCGGACAAACAAAGAAAGTATGTGTGTAAAAGGATCCAAAGTGTCAACATATGCAAAACTCGCCTCTCAACAACCCTACACGACGTCTATACTCTTGAACGAATAAATTACGAAACGTATGAAGCCGTTTGTGAAAGAAAGTGAAAGTTTACAAGACGCGAGGGTTAAATGTGTCAATATGTTAAATTAATACCTCTGAGTGACCTTTTATCAAACCTGGGGCTTTGTAACGATGAATTATACTCTCAACAATAAGTGATAAAAATTTCACGAGGTTTCGATATAATTTGATATAAATACGTTAACTTTCGTAAATAAAGGGTTAAAAGCGTCAATGAGGCAACACTAGTGCTTTCGGTTATTGTTTAACGAAACCGGACCTAACAATGTTTGGTTATATTCTAAGGATCATCAAAATATAAACTTTTAGGGTTATTTGTGCTTATAATGCAAGTTTCAAGGAATTAGAAGGTTCAGGGACTAAACGTGTCAAGTTTCAAACTGGTTTGGCTGGTTTCCTATGGTGTCGCGCCGCACGACCATGTGGACATCTGCCGTCGCACCACGCGATGGCCTTGTATCGACAGAAACTCTTGCACAGCTGCAGGTTTGCATGCATTCTTCTTCAAAACAGCCTTACACTCACATGAATCGAAACTAGGGACTATTTGTTGGTTTTTAAAACCACTTGGGACACCTGTAATCATTTGAAAACAACATAGAACACCTGGGAAGATCTGGTGATGGCCTCTTGTAGTATAAATAGGGGCTGGGTGTTACTTCATTCATTGCTCAAGTTCAAATTTTCTTGCTATCACTCTTGCTCAAGCTTTGGAGCATCTCTGAAGCATCCTGGTCATCTAGGAAGCTTTCTCAAGTCTAAATTTTCGTGCTAAGGACTCTTGCAAGCGTTCTTAGCCTCTGTAGTTAAGGTTTTATTAGTTTAAGGACCAAAAGTCAAAGTTAGTGTAATTCTGCTTTGACTATCACTATTGGTCCAGCCATTTTTCGAACTGAAAGTGGCTATGCGTTGATAATTAAGTAGGTGATAAACCCTTAAAAGGCACCTTCTAATTATCACGTTATCTCAGTCAATTGTCGGGTCAAACTACTTAACAGAAAAGTCAAACGAGTCAGTTTTTACAAAATAATCCATAACAGATAATGTAGAAGCTATAAAATACATTTTATCACTTAAACAACTTGGTAAATAATATAAGAACATGTTTAGGCATGTTCAACCCGACAGTTCTGAGTATTTGGCTCGGTTCGCAACCGAAAGTCGCAAAAGTAGACTTTTCCTTTGACTTTCAGTTCTGACCCGATTTAGTTTAGTTTAGTTATGCCTTAGGGTTCCGTTGGGACCGCATTACATGTTGGTACAACCCTTTGAGGTTATACTATACGGTTCCATAGAAATCTTAGTTCATCGCATGTTTCCGTTAAATGCTTAAAATTGACCATTTTGCCCTTTTGATATAAAAACGAGATTTTTGAAAATGTGAGAGGATAAAAAGTTTTATTACTGATATATAAGTATGTCCTAAAAATTTGACATCAGTTCCTGGTCTAAAATAAAAAGTTATGCAAGATATCGTAAAACAAAAGCTTTTTGTTAATTAAATTGCATTATCGGCATAAATCATATTTAAACCCAACTTTTGGCACCAAACTTACTACCCATTGTTATGATATAATATTTAGGGATTTTTGGAAATTTTTGTCAAATTTTATAATGACCATAACATAAGAGTTCTAGTGTAAATTTGGTATTAACGATAATGCCCTTTTCATTGATAAAATGAGTTTTACATATCATTTTGATACCGAACCTTTTCCTACTAATTTCATATGTTAAATAAAATATTTTAAGCTTTAGAAACGGATCAAAACTTCAAAATTTTATAAACATTTCAAATATCGTTAAATACCGACTTTTACGCTAATTAGGCACATAGTATGGTTTAAAACCATATTTAATGCCTAAGACTTGTTACCTACTGATTTTATAAATAAATTTTTATACTTTAACAGTAAGTATAAGTCTTGAACTCAGGTTTCCAAATTTAACCTTAAAAGCATATGTGAAATGACCAAAATACCCCTACGGTGCGTTGTTTGGCCATAAATAATTTAATACACATATGTATGATATCTTGCTGATATAATAACATAAAATAAATGTCTTCACTGAACATTTTAGACCAGAATCTCAGTTTGCTATTAAACCTCTTTTATAAACTTTAAAATGACCAAAATACCCTTACGGGGCTTAAATTGGATTTAAATTCGTTTTGGGCATAATGGAAGATATCCTACTGATATCATATCATATTTTAAGCATAATAACTATTGGAACTTGTACTTGACTCATCCGGTTACCCGTTGTGCCTATACGCGTTCGGTACGCCTTATGTAACTAAATTACATAAGTTAGCCGAAACGGGTCAAACCTTATCATTTTTACTTCAAAATCCAGAATGTATTTAGTTTACCCATTATATACAAGTCTTCATACTTTTCGGGTCTAAATTACATTCCAATCCGGTCACCGCTTAATCTAGCGTTTTGTACCGTAAACCTTTCGTCAAAACTAACCGGTCAAAGTTACAACTTAAATAAGACCCGTTAGGAATCTAATAGGTTAATAAAACCTTCGTTCCAGATTGAGAGCCCCAGTAGAAGTACTTGCACTTGCTGATTAGAATATACGAATGAGAATAAATTACATTTAGCTCAGATAAATACTTTTAACTTATTTTCCCTTATACGGGCTTGGGATACGGTAAATTATTGCCACTTGGTCAGGTGTAGAAACCTTTTAATCAAATATGTTTAAATTTTATAATCCCGTTTTAATCAGTGTTGCTTGATAACAAATAACATTGGGGGTTAACGACCGTATCCTGGATATCCTTGGCTCATTTAAAAAGCGTAAATGGCCACGACTTAAGCACGGGGTGTAGGAATACACCTGTCTGTTGCGTATGTAAAAGATATACTCACTCGTGAGGAAACTTCTTGTGAGTTTATATTTGTTGTGTGTCGATTAATCTTGTTCGGCTTTTATACCGGCCCTAAATGTTGGACAAACATGTAAATCTAATACAAGATTGTTATTAATATAATAGTCCCAAGTTATAAAATGTTTGTGCCTTGTGCATTTAAACCAATTTTCATAAAAGTTTTCAAAAGAGTCGGTTAATTGTATTTACCAGTGAAAACTGACGTATTTTTCCAAAAAGATTAAGTGACAGGTACCGTACGTAATTGGCTAGGAGCTCGGGGCGTTAATAAGGAATCTTGCAAGTTCTAAACGTCTAAAGTCTGTTGAACAATATTTATTTTTCCGTTTTAAGATCCGCTTGTGGATCCATATACAACCGTTTGTATAATATTTCATTATACTTTAAATTTCGGTTTTATAATATTATTTTCATCCAAGACTTCCGCTGCGCATTAAACTGTAAACATTTGTGTTGGTGCACTGAATGTCTGTTGACTACGTTTTAATCAAGTCTTAGGTCTAGATAGGATGTAATTAGGGTTTGCATGTAAAAGTATGGTAGTTCGTTTGAACATACATGTGACACATTCAAGCGAACACAACATCAAAGTCTAGTTCGTTTGAAACCGGGACTTGCATGTTCGCTTGAAGCAATCATGTTTGTTCGCTTGAACATGTTCTCTTGAGAAGACATGTACACATTCAAGCGAACAGGCCACACCTATATATAGTTGTTGAGTGTGTCATTTGAAACGAACAGTGGTCATTGCTTGTGAGACGAGGTTCTGCCAAAATTTTGTTAGAAATACTTCTAAAGTCTCGGAAATCATTGATAAAGAAAAGATTAAAAGGATACGAGCTGTTGTGACTTTGTATACACTGATTCTGCCTTTGTATTCAAAGATGAACTGCTTTTTACTGACTATATAGGGTCGTACACCGTCCAACAAGTGGTATCAGAGCAGGAGCTCGATTGCACTGATCAAACACATAGATTCATACCAGTTTACAACGATTTCAGATCTGAATTTCATAGATTTCTTCATCTTTTTCATTCTTATCACGTTTTTCACTGAAAATAGTCAAATTGAACGGGTTTTTACGGTCCAAATCGGCTGATTTTTTTATATGTTGTGCGAAAACATCTGATTTACAACCCTACCAAATTTCAGATTCAAACTCCTAGCTGTTTAAGAGAAATCGAAAGTTTTAGGTCCGATTTCGTATCAAACAGCGAGAGTTCGCTTGAAATACACTGTTCGCTTGAACGAACTTGTTTTGTTCGCTTGAAAAATTGGTATTTTGAAGCGAAGTAGGTTAGTTCGCTTGAAAAGTTCTTTGTTCGCTTTAATAGTTAAAAGCAGTTTCAAGCGAACTAGTTAGCTCGCTTGAGTTGGGTTGTATTTTCAAGCGAACTGAGATAATTTTGGTGTTCGCTTGAAATGTCTGTGATCGCTTGAAAGTAATCAGGGTGTTCGCTTGAATTGGGTTCCGCTTGAGTTGATCGCTTGAAGTGGGGTTCGCCTGAAATTGTATTACCTGATTTAGCTTGAATAAATATATCTCGTGTAAAATTGGTATTCTGTGTGAGAAGTGACTGAATACACATTTTCGGCCCAATCATATTCACATAAAAATTGATGATGTCGGTTTAAGTGCTGCATGTAATAATATCCATCGGACAAAGTAAAATCAATCAATTTTGTTGAACACTTGATGTATTCACGAGATTTCAACCATGTGTGCATGTGATCATTAAATATTGATTGTCGGTTAAGTGGATTGGGAGGTCCAATAGAATTCTAAACAATTAAAGTTTGTCGACATACAAAGGAATCGGTTGTTTGTCTTGACCCAAGAAGTGCATGTGCTGAATTTTCATCGGCCAAATCATAGAGGTTTGAAGATTAGATCAAGTTATATTGGCCCAATCACATTTATTAGTACAACAATTTTTGTCGGGATCATTCACCAAGATAAAACTCATTTCACCGGCTCATGTGATCATTTGCTTTGAGGTCCAATCAGATTAGTGTTGGTTGTGGTTGAATTGCATTTTAAATATTCAAGCATTTAATAGAATTCAAGACGTTTAACAAAGTAATTGTGATTAAAATGGTTGATGAAAAGGAAAACAAGAATCTTGAAAATTTAAATGATTGGCCTAGTGAATCTTGGTATGAGATTAGAAGTGATAAGAATGTTTATGTTAAAAGATTCGGAAATTTTTTGTGTATGAAGAATGAATCATTGGAGAAATTGGAAAAACGATTTAATGAGTTAATTAACAGGTTAGAAAGACATGGGATAAATTTTTCAAATGATGAAAAAATTTCAAGATTTGCTGATGCATTGCCTTTGGAATGGGATAAATTTTTGCGTGAACTGAAACAGAATTCTAATTTTTCATACTATGGTTTAAGAGATTTCATCAATAGACTTAAATCACACAAGGATGATGAAGAATCAAGAAAAAGGAAGTTAATGGATGAAATAAAAGAAGATTTAGAAAAGATAAATTTGGAGGTAATCATTGAAATGAGAAAAAGAATCTCTGTGTGTCTTGCAGCAAAAAATGTTATGAAATACGATATTAAGAGAGGTTGTTATATTGATGAATATATGAATCCTCTTGATTTTGTTAAAATTTTTTATGCAGGTACATACAAGACAGAGACACAGGATATTTCAAAGATTGAAGAATCCAAGAAAGATGAAACTTCAAAATGTGAAGTTGTGTGCTCAAAATGCGAAAAATCCGAAACAAAAAATGTCAATCTCTTGAAGGATATGGAAAGTTTGACATTGGAAAACAAAGCTTTGAAAGATGAGAAGAAAGCTGATAATGAACAGATTCTGGAGTTGCGCTTGAATTGTGAAAAACTGAGATCTGAAAATGATAAACTTTTGAAGAATGTTGAGAGTTTGTCATTAGAAAACAAAAATTTTAAAGAAAAAGAAAAGGATTTTGAAAATGAAAAATTAAAGATTGAAAAAGATTTTCAAAGTCAAATAAAGGTTTTAGAAGATGAAAAATCTGTTATTTTTAAAAATAAACTTGAAAAACAGATTGAAATAAATTCTCATCTTCAGAAAATTATTCGACTTGAAAATGAAGCTGAAATTGCTCGGAATAAAATTAATGAGCATGAGAATAAATTGAAAGGTTTTGTGAATTCTACATCACATGTTTGTCCAAAACCGATCAATTCTGTTCCAATAAGTGACAATGTCACAAATTTTGACAAAGTCAAAATTGAAGATTGCGATGACAAAGCTGACGATGAAATAGAAAAAGAAAAGAAAAGAAAAATATTTTTAGAATTACAAGAAAAATTTCAAAATATTGTTTTGCAGTCTACTGAAATAGGTGAATGCTCAAAGCAAAAACCTGTTAAGAAGATTGTAGAACAAAAACAAAAAGTTGAAAATTTGAAAAATTTTCAAAATGAAAATAAAAGCTCATCAGTTCAGTCATCCAATCATTATAAAAAATCACAAAAATCTGAAAATCAAAACTCACAAAAAGTTGGTAACCAGTGGTGCAGGTTTGACCACAGTGCTCAAATGCCAAATCAAGGATACAAGAGGAGACATGAGTACCACAAGGAAAATCAATGCTATGATCTAAGTGTGTGGTATGAAAGTAGTGAGAGGTATGATAACAGAGTGTGTTACACTTGTGGCTATCAAGGACACATTGCTGTTAACTGCCAAAGTCAGAGAATCGAAACAAGAAGGTGCTATGAATGCCACATCAGAGGACACATTGTCAGAGATTGCCCAATGAGATCAAAAGGAAGATCGAGGGCTGAATCTCAGAAAATGGGAAAGAAACTAGTCAATGTCAAGCCCAAAGAACAGAAAGTTCAAGAACCAAAAGTTCAAGAACAGAAAGTTCAAGAAAAGAAAGTGAAGCTTTCACAGGGGCTGAAAGACAGACTGAGGAAGAAAAGAAAGAAGGCAAGAGATTACTTGGAGAAAATTTTGTCCTCAGATACAACTGGTAATCCGAGAAAAAGTTCTGATGAATCGCTTTCCTCAACTGAAAAGGCAAGCAAAACAAATTCATCAGATACAAATTTGGGGACAAAAGAAAAGAAGAAGAAAATTGTCGGCGATGAATTTGACTTGTCAAAGTCAAAAGAGCAACATTCTGGCAATGATTCTGACTTGTCAAAGTCAGACAAGCCACGTTTAGGCAATGATTCTGGTTTGTCAAAACCAGAAGAGCCATCTGCTGAGGTAAAAACTGTCAAACCCAAGGCTGGTCAGGCTTGGGTGAATCTGTTTAAATGAAAAACCTGACTTGCCGGAGTTCCCAGGTTGGTAAGTGTGGAACAGGAATCGACATATTTCTTGAGAAATTCACAGGTTGGTAACTATGATATTTCGAATCACAAAAGACTAATCAAGGACATTAAGTTGTACTTGATTTATCTTTCCGATGAGTGGATAAAGGTGAACAATGTGATGAAAGAACCCCAAGTTTGTAAAAAGACAAACAAAACTAATTTTCCGGAAAAACCATTTTGATTAAAACAAACTTAAGTGTTTTGAAATCTATATGGGAAAATAGTTTGTTGTCAGGGGGAGTTCTGATTGTTTATGCCAAGTGGATGGAGAATTGAAGCAATTCGATATCGGTTGTCAATTTTTTAAAAAACAAACTGTACAGGTAGAGTATCAAAGTTTGTTTTCAAATTTTCCTTGAAAATCAAAATTGAAACATATTTTGATTTTAGGGGGAGAAAAATTAAAAAAAAAATTAGAAAATTTGAAAATGCCAAAAAACATTGAAAAAGCAAAAATGAATTTTGGTGTATAAAAGAGGAAATGATAGTACATCAGTGGACGATCACAGCATGCTAAAGAAATGGAAAGTTAAAAAGTGATAAACGGTCTCACTGATGATATGTCAGTAGGTTTTTGCACATTTAGTAGATTGTGACGAGATATAAACCTAAATTCCAACTTGCTTATATCATGGGTAACATCTCTTGGATATATGGGTAACCCCCGAAATCTTGTTTGAAAGATTCCTTTTTCTGATATACTAGGTCTTTATACTCAGTGATGTCTGGGGTATTATTCCAGGACTTCTGCTGAATGGAAGTTCTGACCTAGTCCTCGAATAATACTTTCTGCAATGCTTGAAATATAGCATCACCCTCAGCATATATGATAAGACAATAAAATTGCTTAGCAATGCTGTTGTAAAAAAGATCCTCTAAAGGGGACACACCCAAAAGTTGAGTCATGATCTCTCTGCTGAACGGTAGTTCTGACCTGAGCTCTCATGATTCTTCATAAATTATTAACCCCTTACAGATATCATTTGTGTTATAATTACCTGTAAGACTGAATATTGGGATCTGGATACGGGAGTATATTCAAGAGGTGGGACACACGTATAAGTTTAAGTCTCTAAAATACTAAATCCGTATCCTGAACAGATTGAAATTTGTGTGAGAATTTAAGTGGATCAGTATATCGACAATCTAAGCGAACTGTTTAATTCTGAGTATGTAATCACAGCTTAACGGTACTTGTGATTTGTCGAATAGCTGATATGATTCCCTAACACGCTCATCAAAAATATGTTTGTAAATAGTTTACTTTTATTACATTTTGGTTCTGTATTTCATTTCTAGTTTAGAAGCTTTATTAAAATCCAAAAAGATTTTTCATTTCTGCTTTATTTTTGACAAACCAAAGTGGAGAGTTGATCTTCGGATTCGAAAGTTGAAAGCAGATGCAGGAGATTTCTGAACTGGATGATGAGTCGTGAGCTAAAACATGATAAAATTGAGAAAGTTGGAAAGTTAATGCAAGTTCATTAATTTGAAACTTTTAATTTTCAGAAATGTTTGAATTTATTTGTTTTTAGAAGTCAGTGTGAATTATCTCTAATCAACCAAGGTCATTAAGTTGGACTTGGTAGTTTAATTGAGTAATCAGGGTCATTAACTTGGACCTGAATACTTAAGTGGATTTCTAACACTGAAAGTTAAATGGTAAGTTTGGATTAAAACTATTGTTATCATATATCTTATTTTTGGGTAGAGATTATACAGGAATTCCCATGGCAACAAAACGTTAAAGTTTGAACTAGAATTTCAAGTTCCAGTATTCCAAGAGGGGGAGTCTGTGAAAGGGGGAGTCAGAATTCTGGATCAACAGTCAAAGGGGAGACTGAAGATGGAGCCAGATTAAGATCCTGAATCTGTATGAAGAAAGAGTTTTTGAAATGAAGACTATAGAGTTGGAAAGAGACCAAGACTGAAGACTCAATGCCAAAGACTTCGTCAACATCCAAGGGGGAGTTTGTTGGTGCACTGAATGTCTGTTGACTACGTTTTAATCAAGTCTTAGGTCTAGATAGGATGTAATTAGGGTTTGCATGTAAAAGTATGGTAGTTCGTTTGAACATACATGTGACACATTCAAGCGAACACAACATCAAAGTCTAGTTCGTTTGAAACCGGGACTTGCATGTTCGCTTGAAGCAATCATGTTTGTTCGCTTGAACATGTTCCCTTGAGAAGACATGTACACATTCAAGCGAACAGGCCACACCTATATATAGTTGTTGAGTGTGTCATTTGAAACGAACAGTGGTTATTGCTTGTGAGACGAGGTTCTGCCAAAATCTTGTTAGAAATACTTGTAAAGTCTCGAAAATCATTGATAAAGAAAAGATTAAAAGGATACGAGCTGTTGTGACTTTGTATACACTGATTCCGCCTTTGTATTCAAAGATGAACTGCTTTTTACTGACTATATAGGGTCGTACACTGTCCAACAATTTGACTATGACCATATCAACTACGTCACGTTACTCCCCACCGGGCCCACCGGTAATACGTGGAAAATATCGGGGTGTGACAGGTTGGTATCAGAGCCAACGTTGAGTGAATTAAACACTAGCCTTTTGTGTTTAATCTCAATGACACAGTTGCACATTCCTTGACTTCCGAGTCTAGGCAAACAATTTAGGATTAATCCTAATCTTAATTGGTTTTTGTCTTTTGATGTTTCTTTTGTTTTGACAGGATCAAGAGCAAAATGCCGCCAAGAGTGAGGGGCCGAGGAGGAAGAGGAAAAGCTCCAATTTTGGCTAGGAACGACTATGAAGCCGGACCATCTCACCGGCGTACACCATCAACAACACTCAGCTCTAGTCCTCACGAAGACTGGAGAACCTACTTGGAGCCTGCGAGACACTCAGTCTCACTTAGTTCCTCACCGTCCTACCACCATTCATTCGGGCCACATCAAGATGAGGAGCCTCATTATTCACATCATTCTTTTATCCCGTTGCAGCGTTCGGGTTCTCACAGTTCTTTCCGGAACCCAACTCCTTATTTCCATAGTCGATTCAATCCGTTGAACCAAATCGAAGAACCAGAGGGTCCAAACCCTTTGGGACCAGCTGATCATTATCCTGAAATGCAGGACATGGATGCGGACGAAGATCCAGATCCTGAGATGCCGCCATCTGGGATGCCCACGCATCCCATTGATATATCTAGCGGATCATCCTTCCATGGTTCGCCTTACAGGGGCCCTGATATTTGGGCTGAAAGATGGGCTACATACAAGTGGGAGTACACTCCCCCTCACCGCAACTCACTACCACATCAACAGGTCCCTTCTGAGGACCCGCATTTTCAGGCGGTCAAGCCATCGCCACCGCCAGCACTAGAATAGCAACTGCCTCCAGAACCACCGAGGCGAAGAAGAGGTGCACGGATGTTCGTGCGTGGGGGTTTCCACTTCAGCATCCTCCAACACTCCAGCAACAGCAACTACCCACCTTGTATTAAGACCCGCAAATGGGTGGGCCTTCAAACCCAGTTTCTGAAGTCGACTCTGCACCAATCGCACTAGCACCACACATGGGTTATGAAAACCCAATACCATCTTACCCCGGTGCAGCTGGGTACAACACGTTCGAGCAACAAGCTTATTCGGGTTATAATTACAACAATGCCCCTGTCGTTGACCGGTACATCGAGGCAGCAAACTACAATGCTCTCTACCCTGAACCCTATCCAGCTACGTACCCGACTGGGTACCCTGCATATGGGTATCAATACCCACCGCCTCCTCAACCTCAGCAGCAGCAGCCACCGCAGCCGCCACAAATTCAACCACCGCAGCAGCAGGAAATTCTCCAAAGGTTGCATGAGGCGGAACAAAGGGTAGACGAAGAGCGTAGGAGCCGCCGCGGTCTACTAAAGGGTTTGGCAAACCTTATAAAGGGAAAGAAGAAGAAGAGGGATTATTAGAAATCCTTATTTACTATTTTGTAATTTCATTTTCAATTAAGTCCCTGTGTGGACATTTCATTTATGTATTTGGTCCCTGCGAGGACTTGTCTTTCTTATTTATGTCCCTGCATAGACAATGTTATTTCTTTTAAGACCCGTTTAGGGCACTATTGTAATTCGTAGGACTTTGTTTTTGAGAATTTCCTTTTTGAAGTTACATTTGGCATTAAACATAAACATATACATGTATCGTAAATCAAAGTATTAATTCAATTTTAATTGATCTGCCACTAAATATTAAAAGAAAATCTTAAAGGTGAAACCTTGCCTATATGTCATCTTAGACATGGCCATGATGGTAAAACCTTTTTAAGGTTTAATTCTTTGTTAACATCTGAAAACATGTTAGCACTCATGACAATTGTGATCCGTTAAAGTTACACATGTCATCTCTATATTGGATTCTTCCAAATTCCTTATTTAGCCTAATGATCTAGAAATCATGGGTTCAAATCATCAATTAAGATGATCATATTATAAACATCCATTTGTGATGAAACGCCTACGGGCCCTACCTATTGTCCTATAAGACAAATGATAGTTGTAGTCTATGACTCACTGTTAAGAAAAGGTGATGAACTACGTTCAAACCTTAATGCATCGATCCTATAAGATCATGGCTTGAAACTGTCCTTGTGACTAGGCCTCTTGTGTCATCATAACATCCTTAATAATTTATAACCGGGATTAATTGTAAGGTAATTTTAAAATAAACCTGATAATAAGTTAACCACTATGGTCTATGCTTACCATGGTTAATGAATCATCGAAAATGGTGATTCCATAATAAACATCTTAACAAACTATTGTTAATTTGTTTTATAGCAATCAAGCTTCAGCATCTCTGAATCAGAAGAGGTTAACAGTCATCCAAGGGAGAGAAATGATACCACCAGAATAAATGTAGCTGGTGCAGATCTTCAAGCATTGATAGACAATGCTGTTACTCGAGCCATTGATAGGAAATTCAAAGAACCAAGTGGTACTCGCACTAGGACCCAGTCTGTACCTCATACAAAACCACCTTCCAAGACTCATACATCTCATAAGGACGATTCTCATCATTCGTCGAGTTAGAAAAGTATCCCATCCAAACAAATTGTGCCTAATCAGGAGCCACGTGTCAAAACATGTTCTTATAAATACTTTATCTCTTGCAAACCAAGGGACTTTACAGGAGAAAAAGGAGCCATCGATTGTATGACATGGCTTGATGAGATGGATACTGTAGTAGACATCAGTGGTTGTGCGGAACAGGATATTGTGAAGTTTGTATCACAATCATTCAAAGGAGAAGCTTTGGCTTGGTGGAGATCATTAGTACAAGCCACAGGGAAAATCCCACTTTATAACATGTCTTGGGATAAATTTGTTGCATTAATCAAGGAAAACTTATGCCCTCAGCATGAGGTAGAGAAAATTGAAACATACTTCTTGACTCTGGTCATGAAGAATTTGGATTTCCAAGCTTATCTTACGAGCTTTAACGTTATGTCCAGACTTGTTCCCTATATGGTTACACATGAACCTAAGCGTATAGCGCGCTTCATTGGAGGCCTGGCCCCAGAAATAAAAGGAAACGTTAAAGCTTCCAAGCCTACCACCTTTAGATCTGTGGTGGATATGTCCTTATCCCTCACACTCGATGCAATAAGGATTAAGTCTGTAAAGACTTCTGATGAGGGAAAGAGGAAGCGGGAGAATGAGAACTCACGTCGATATGACAAGAAAAAGAAGGGAAATTCCGAGCATAAGAAAGGATCTGAGTTTAAGAAAAACTCAAATCAGATCGATGAAAGACCCAAGTGCAGGAACTACAGAAAACGCCACTCAGGAAAGTGCACGATTGACCCACATGCTAAATTGTGTGGAATTTGCAAGACCAAGGGTCACAATACTTTAGATTGCAAGGAATTGAAGAATGCAACTTGTTACAATTGAAACGAGAAGGAGCATATCAAGACCAACTGCCCCAAATTTGCAAAGAAGCCTGAGGAGGGCAAAAAGACAAACGCCCGAGTCTTTCAGATGAACGCCCAGGAAGCAGTACAGAATCATAATGTTATAACAAGTACTTTCCTTATCAATGATGTATATGCTAGAGTTTTGTTTGATTCTGGCGCAGATAAGTCTTTTGTAGACAATAAATTTTGTAAATTGTTAAATCTGCCTGTTAAGACTCTAAGCATAAAATATGAGGTAGAATTGGCCGACGGTACCATAGAGACTGCTTCAACAATATTAGATGGATGTTTCATATCCATTAGGAATCACTCTTTTCCGCTATCCTTGATTCCATTGAAATTAGTAGGATTCGATATAGTTATAGGCATGGATTGGTTATCTCGTAACCAAGCCCAAATTGCCTGTGACAAAAAACAAGTGATTATCAAGACTCCTTATGGAGAGCCACTTATAATTCAAGGAGATACGCAGTATGGTTTGCCTAAACAAGTATCTATGCTTAAAGCATCAAAGTGTTTAAAGAAAGGTTGTGTCATTTACATGGCACAAGTGACTATAGATGAGCCGAAACCCAAGATCAAAGATATTCCTGTTATTTCTGAATATTCAGATGTTTTTCCCGAAGAATTACCTGGTTTACCCCCAGACAAACAAGCGGAGTTCAGAATTGATATTATCCCAGGGGCAGCCCCTGTAGCTCGAGCTCCTTATCGGTTGGCATCGACATAAATGAAGGAATTAAGGACACAGTTGGATGATTTGTTAAAAAAAGGTTTTATTCAACCAAGCTCATCTCCGTGGGGAGCGCCCATTTTACTTCTGAAAAAGAAAGATGGCTCGATGCGTCTATGCATCGATTATCGTGAGCTGAACAAAGTTACAATCAAGAATAGGTATCCATTGCCCTGGATCGACGATTTATTCGATCAGCTTCAAGGAGCAAGTTATTTTTCAAAGGTCGATCTAAGGTCAGGATATCATCAGTTGAAGGTCAGAACCGAAGATGTGCACAAGACCGCATTCAGAACACGATATGGTCACTAAGAGTTCTTGGTGATGCCTTTCGGGCTCACTAATGCACCTGCAGCATTCATGGATCTCATGAATCGCGTTTGCAAGCCGTATCTAGACAAGTTTGTCATTGTCTTTATCGATGACATACTTATTTATTCAAAAAGCCAAACTGATCATGAAAAACATCTCAGGTGTATTCTCAAACTTCTGCAGCAAGAGAAGCTCTACGCAAAGTTCTCTAAATGTGAATTTTGGCTTAGATAAGTCCAATTTCTTGGACATATGGTAAGTGAGCGTGGTATCCAGGTGGATCCCGCTAAAATTGAAGCAATTATGAACTGGCAAGAACCTAAGACGCCCACAAAAATACGCAGCTTCTTGGGTTTAGCATGTTACTACCGACGTTTCATTGAAAACTTTTCCAGGATAGCAGCATGTTTAACCTCATTAACTCGCAAGAATATAAAGTTTGACTGGGGACCCAAGCAACAAGAATCTTTCAAGATTCTTAAGCAGAAATTAAGCAATGCTCCTGTGTTGACATTGCCAGAAGGGATTGAAGAGTTTGTTGTTTATTGCGATGCATCGCACACAGGTATGGGTTGTGTGCTTATGCAGAGAGGCAAGGTCATTGCCTATGGTTCACGTCAATTGAAGGTGCACGAAAAGAATTACACCACCCACGATTTAGAATTGGGTGCCATCGTATTTGCACTAAAGCTTTGAAGGCATTATCTTTATTGAACAAAGTGTGTGATCTATTCAGATCACAAGAGCCTTCAACATTTATTTAACCAGAAAGATCTCAATATGAGGCAACATCGTTGGATGGAAACGTTGAACGACTATTTTTACAATGAATTTTACACACGATTCGGTTTTAAATTTATAAAAGTGATTTATACTTCAACATTAAAACACACACGAAAGAATAAATGAATAATGAGTTCGAATTCAAACAAATAAATGAAATAAAAATTTACAAGTGTTTAAAATAAGCTTGAAAACGAATAAATTAAATTAAAAACAAGAAATATTAGCAAATAAATAATCAAGAAAATATTCAAAAATATTCACAAGTATGTACACCGATAAAATAATGACTCGGTCGTTCCTAAAGCTCGCCACGTCCCCGGCAACGGCGCCAAAAACTTGACGTGCGCATGTATATACATATTTTTATAATGAATTTTACACACGATTCGGTTTTAAATTTATAAAAGTGATTTATACTTCAACATTAAAACACACACGAAAGGGCAAGTGTGCCCCGTCATATATGTAGTAAAGTATCGGTAAGAACCAAGTGTCGATCCAAGGACGTGGGCGGAGGAATAATACTAAACCTTTGTCATTAAATTACCGGTAGAAGGATAGGTGTGTGATTTGTTTAAACTAAAAATAAGATTAAAACATAAACTTTCATAAACATAGTAGACTCCAAATAAGAAAATAAATATATAGCCTTGCTTTATGCACAACCAAAGCATGTGAACTAAGTCGGTTTTGTCAGTTAAAACACTTAGTCAATTCTCCATTTTCAAGACAATTAGTATTCCTTTCAGGAATCCTAACATGACAATTCTTTGGGAAGCTAAAACGATAAACACACTTTAACCACCTAAAATTGTTCTTTAATGCCCAAATGACAAATGTCTATGAAAATCCCCTAAATAAAAGTTAGTCATCCGTTAGGAGTTTTCTAACTTCACTTAATCAAGGAAAGTGAGATCGATAAACACAATGCAACCACCGAGACAAGCATAAACTAGATTAAATCACAACCGAGTTCATTTTACAAATCTTGAACATAAATTCACCAAGCAAGCAATTTTGGCCTAAACTACTAACTAAGCTAACAATTTATGTCAAGAATTCATAACAACACCATTTAACCCATTAAGGTCCTTCCGTGAGGGAAAGCCTTCTTGATTAACAATAATTATCCCTTATTAAACCACTAACCATTTCTTGTATCATGGTGCAAACAATTTAAACAAGTTAAACTAGTTAAGCAAGTTCAAAGTCTACTAATACATGATTAATTAAGCTTCTTCTTTCAAATATCTCAACTAACCACATACTAATCATCCAAGATAATTAACTATAATCAAGAATTCAACATCAATAAACAAGGTTGCAAACTAATCATCAAGGATTAACATAGAAAATGATTCAAAGTGTCATTACAAACATAATTAACATACTAATGGTTGTTATTAAGCAAGGGATACTAGTGTTTTTGCCCTTAGGCTTACAATAATACATAATCATCAATCTAAATGCTTGAAACATAACAAAAACATGGAAAGATTCAAGAATCAAACCATAAACAAGCACAAGATTGAGAATCCGGATGATAACGGAGCTAATCGACACAATGTGGCTTGAATCCGGGTGAAAAGCAAAGCCTCCGGAGCTTGAAAATCGCCAAAGAAGCTCCCAAAAGTCCAGTGTAACGAACTGAATGCTGCCTTCTGTTTTTTATAACTTTTTCAGATCGCACGGTCGTGCGATTAAAGTGCACGACCGTTCACTTTATTGTCCTGTTCACCATACCGTGTGACATCAGCAAGTCTTGACCGGTCTTCGTATTGGCACGGTCGTGCCGTTGGTTGCACGAGCGTGCATCTCCGAGGTTAGGGTGGCACGACCAGTTGCACCGGCAGTGCATTGCCGGGCTGGGGCTGGTTATCGCATCCGCACGGGTGTGCCTCCAATAGCAAGGTCGTGCATTACCGGGATCCGTTGCACTCCTGATCCAACTGGCTGTGCAACACCGAGCTGAGCCTTGTTGTCGGATCCGCACGGGAGTGCCTTGAGTCACACGACCGTGTGGATCGCCCAGATCAGTTTCTTCACAGAATCTTCGCAGTTCTGCCGTTTCGCCTGGAAAATCCTCGTTTTCTTCACTTCTTGTTTGGTACGCTGTTTTAGGCCTGCAAACAAAAATACACTTGATTAAGTATCCGATTCTCGGTTTTACGGCCAAAAACACATAAAATGGGGGTAAAATGGGGGAATAAAACATATGTAATTTGGTGAATATCAAACCTCCCCACACTTGAACCTTGCTTGTCCTCAAGCAAGCTAAAATTAAAATGTAATAAAAGCTAGTTTCTAAAGAGAACAAGAATTTACAAACTACCTTCTAAAACATCTATAAACGGTTAGCCGGTTTTTCGAAACGCAACGTCAAGTGATTCAAACCAAACAAGCACATGCAAATATATGTATAGATAACCAAAAAGCCGTGATTTTACTTTCGATTGACTTAACACGCTAATCTTCACACACCTCACAATGTTCACACCCACTCGGTTATATTTGTGAAACATACATAAAATGTGTATGTGTAAACACTCAATGCCTCGACAATGAAACGTGTAATATCATAAGCTTGTCATAAGATCTTATCTCCACCAACTAACATTCAAAAAAGTGTAAATCAAGAGGTCTTTACGGGTTGTAACGAAAGGCTTCGGTAAAGGGTATGGAATGGGAATTTTTAAAGTGACGAAATGGTTAAAACTCGGTAGTTACGTTTAACAAGCGGAAAACAACTAAACTATATATACTAATGCCTTAAAAGGGAGACTTTTATATTATCGAGCTCATCAACGAGATTTCATCATTTTAGCACTTAAAATTGCTCGAATTTTGTCGACTTTACCCTATTTTAGGGTGTTTTATTTTCTGATTTTTTTTCATATAAATATAATCTAATGGCTTTGTAAAATGAACGACTAATTACAAGAAACGCTAGTTAAACGATGATTTTAGCCGAGTTTTAACACAAAAGGTTTAAAAATAAAAAGGATAAATTTGGCTAAGTGGGTTAATTAATTGGGTAAACGAAGGAAATACACAGGAAAGGCTCAACATGGTTAATCCTAGTGGGTAATGTAGGGTTTAGGGAAACATAACACAAATAAAAAGGCTAACAACAAAGGGTTTTCTAGGTGCCTCTATCATTTTTACACAATTTCACACGTTTATGGTCTTGAAAAGCATGCTAGTGACAAGTTCTAAACTATACGTGACATCCGGCTCACTCCTACTCCGAAATGAACAAACATATAACAAATTTAAAGCTCAAATATGCTCACATAAAGGAAGGAATGGGAAAAAGTGTGAAAATTAACATGCAAGTCTTTCTTTGTTTGTCACGTTTTCTAGTTATCTTTTTCAAAATTTATTTGAATTGTCGGGTTTTTATCATATCTGAAGCTTTCTAAAACAACAACTAACCGGTTTACTTACTAAAAATATATACAATTTACTGTTTTTTAGGACAAACAAAGTCAAAATGTTAAACCCCCTCCCCACACTTGAACTTCGCATTGTCCCCAATGCGAAACCCGGAATATAGAGAAAAAGGAGAATAACACTCCCCTGAAGATGATTGTAGATGAAACGAGGCTCCAAAGCCGATTCTGTTGTGTCTTTCAGTCCAAGATGTGCGTCCAAGATCTGTATGGATGTCACAAGGCAAAGCAAAAACAAAACAACAAGTAAGACAATCTGATCGCAACACAAACCATAATCTAAATAAATAAAAAGAGTACTAAATATCCATACATAAACGAAGCAAATAAACCATATTGTCTGAAAAACAAAATACATAACCGTGGGTGTTTGCAATAAGAACCAAAATGAACACCCAAAATAAACTACTAGAATACTACCATAACAACCAGCTCAGAACTCCACTACTACTCATCATCGGCACCTCCTCCTGTGCCGGATGTGCCAGCACCGCCATAGACGCCGGGGTTCCCGAATGGGAATTGTGGGGGCTCGCCAAAGTAGTTGGGGTACGCGTTCTGAAGACCCCCAAATAAGTACGAAAACCCAGCATGCACCTCTTGGCGCATGAACTCCTGATTCGCCCACATCGCATCCTGGTTGGCTCTCAGCTGCACTTGATTAGCTCTAAGCTGCTCTAGATTGACCCGCTGCTGCTCTTGGTTAATTTGCATCTGTTGAAATTGACCACAAAACTCAGGATATGATGGGATGCCGGGAGGCCAATGCTGGTACTGCGGGGAGTGTGGCTGCTGTGGTGAATGTGGTGGCTGTTCATGCTCTTCTTCCTCCTCCTCCTCATGCATAACCTCATCATCATTATCTGCCGGCTCTGGAGGCAAAGGGTCCCATACCTCGTTGTCTAGCCCTTTCAACCTATCTCCGTGGTCGGTCTCTGCTATAATCCCATTGGCCTTCAAAGAACGGGTATCCACATACGTACATTCAGTAACCAAAGTTAGACCCTCAACCACTTCGTCAGTCATAATACCCATGGCGTAGGCGATTTGGGTGACGTATTGGCCACCATGTATCTGACTGTTAGCGGTTCTGCCTGAACTACGCACGAAATATTCAGCCATCCACGCGGCGAGGTTGATATGGACCCCCTCCGCGAGCGCATACAAAAATATGATATCAGGTGTGGGACAGTTTCCCAAACTGTCCATGGGCCCTGTAATGGTGTGGCTGAAAATGTAGTGCATAACCCGAAGCAAAGGGTCTCTCAATCTCGATGCTTTGGATACCCGAGGATCATATGGTGGGCCAACCGCAATCCGCACCCAAAAATCACCTCGCTCGTCTTCGCTAGGGAAGGTTGATTGATTGGTGAAGAACTCGGAGTTCATTTCTTCGTCGGTGTAAATACCGAGTCTTCTAACCAACCTTCCAACGGTCCAGTTGTGCCAACGACCGCCTAACCTGAAGTTTATTAGTTTCTTATATCGGAAGTCTGGATCTCTGCTCACTTTCGGCTTCTCATAAGAGTAGGTAGCGAAGAATTCTAAAGTGAGCTCCAGATAAATTGGCCGGTCAATGTTGACCAATCGCGAAAAAGGAAGTGTTACCATATTTGCAAGCCGGTCATGTTGGTTCAGCTCCGTCATCACATCCCAATCTAGTCTCATATGGATGCCGAATTGGTTCCGTCTTTGCCAAAGCGCATTGAGTTTTGCAATGCAAAGTTGGTCCCGCGCGTTGTTTGGGTCGAATTGGATAAAAGGATGGTCCATCTGCATGAGGGATTACTGTTAGAATAAGAGGAGCAGAAAAAATTTCATCCAAAACAGCCTAAGCCACAATTATGAAGCCTCTGTCCATCTGATCTGGGCATATTGCACGGACGTGCGACCAGACGCACGGTCGTGCGTCACCGGTGATCAGTGATGGTGGTCGGCACATGTCGGCATTGCACGGACTTGCGATCAATCGCACCCCCGTGCGTCACCGAGACCACAGCAAACATCGTGAACAGACCAGTTGAACGACCGTTCCACCCACGGAACGACCGTGCGACCTAGTTTTCTGCAGATTTTCAAACCCCATAACAGAACAGCAAATTTTTTTCGAAAATCAACAAATTTCTGGTGAATAAGGGTTAGAAAACCGACTGGTTGTTCACGAATCACATCAATCTTACAAGGGTTAGGGTTTCAATTGTATTTACGAAGGGAACCCTAAAGAGCCTTGAAGAAATCTGGAAAATCTAGCCCTAGAACAAGATAAAAACTGAAAAACAAGAAGAAATACATACCGTGCTTGAGGGATTTGAGAAAACTAGCAAAAATTGACGGGATTTTGGAGTGGAGACTGGTCTGGAACGGCTGTGCGATTAGGGTTCGCGAACTGTGAGAATGGGGTGTAGATAAGGGCTTTATATACTAAATGGATAAAACTGCCCTTGGCCTGTCGCACGGTCGTGCGTCACCTCGTTCTCGGAATGCATGGCGGGTGCGACTCGGGGTGCTGGCTCGAAACCGCACGGACGTGCGACAGGTGGCACGGTCGTGCCACATCTGCAGAACAGCCTGTTTGCTGCAGAAACCATTTTCCGCGGCTGTTTCGACCAATTTTCGCCATTTTTTCAATATGCTAACTGATTAAACAATATTCTAACATAAATCCTTCGTCCGGCATGATCAAAAACTGTACACGACTATGAAAACTACCAAACACACCAAAAACACGAAAAAACGGCAAAAAACAAAAATATGGACAATTTTACCCCTAAAGCGCACGAGACGCTCTTGCTACATTTTTTATCCTCGAGTCAGTAGCGTAGACTCTCCTCCCCACACTTATGATGTATGTGGAGTTCGATAACCTCCACCGCCGACTCAATCGGCCCGACAACGTAGAGCTTTAAGCGATGCCCACTCACCTTGAAAATTACGTCATCCGCGTTCTCAATTGCGACAGTCCCATACGAAAATACCTCCTTCACCGTGTACGGACCCGTCCAACGCGAATGCAACTTTCCTGGAAATAGACGCAACCTCGAGTTGTAGAGTAGGATAAAATCTCCCGCTTGGAATTGTTTATGGTCCTTCAAGCGTTTGTCAAGCAATCTCTTGGTGCGCTGTTTGTACAACACGGAGTTTTCATAGGCGTGTTGTCGTAGCTCTTCTAATTCGTGAATCTGAAGGAACCAGGCTTCACCTCCGGTTTTGAGGTCCAGATTTGCAGTTTTTAGAGCCCACATCGCCTTGTGCTCCAACTCCACTGGTAAATGGCATGCCTTTCCGTAAACAAGCCTAAAGGGAGTAGTCCCAATAGGCCTCTTATACGCCGTACGGAAAGCCCAAAGTGCTTCATCTAGTTTGTCTGACCAATCCTTGCGGTTTGCACCCACCGACCGCTCAAGGATTCTTTTCAACCCCTGGTTCGTGACCTCCACTTGCCCGCTTGTTTGTGGATGATAGGGCGTGGATAAGCGGTGATGCACACCATAACGGGACATAGCTCTCTCAAGCTGAGTGTTGCAAAAGTGGGTCCCTCTGTCACTGATAAGTGCCTTTGGTGCACCAAACCGGGCAAATAAACTCTTCAGAAATCTCACGACTACCCTGGCATCATTGGTGGGTAAGGCCTGTGCCTCCGCCCACTTCGATACATAATCAACAGCAACCAGGATATATTTGTTTCTTCGTGAGGGGGCAAATGGTCCCATGAAGTCTATCCCCCAGATATCTCAGACTTCACATACTTGTATCCAATTTTGAGGCATTTCATCGTGTGCCGATATGTTTGCTGCCCTCTGGCAGGCATCGCACGCTCTGACCCACTTCTGCGCATCACAGAATATTGTCGGCCAATAAAACCCTGAATCAAGCACCTTCTTAGCGGTGAAATTGGCTCCATGATGACCTCCGGTAGGTCCCTCGTGACAGTGGTGCAGAATGTCAGTCGCCTCCTTTCCCGAAACACATCTCCTAATCACCTGATCAGCACCAACCCTAAGCAAGAAAGGGTCATCCCAAATGTAGTGCTTGACATCCGCGAAGAATTTTCTCTTTTGGTGGTGAGTCAATCCTTTAATCAGGATCCCGCAGGCGAGATAGTTCGCAAAGTCAGCGAACCAAGGTGACTCATCGCATACCTCGACGCTCATCAACGACTTGTGTGGGAAATTGTCATTGATTGGATCCCAACGTGTGTCCTTGATGTCTCCATGCTCCAAACGAGAAAGATGGTTGGCCGCTACATTCAACGAACCCTTTTTGTCTTGAATTTCGATATCAAACTCCTGCAGCAATAAGATCCATCTGATGAGACACGGTTTAGCGTCCTGTTTGCGGAACAGGTACCTGATGGCTGCGTGATCAGTATACACAATTGTTTTCGGAAGCACCAAATACGATCTAAATTTTTCAAATGCGAAAACTACTGCCAAGAGCTCTTTTTCTGTCATAGTACAATTCTCCTGAGCGTCATGAAGAGTCTTGCTCGCATAATAGTTCGGGTGAAAGTGCTTTAACTTCTTTTGTCCCAGAACGGCCCCTCTAGCGAAATCGCTCGCGTCACACATAGTTTCAAATGGAAGACTCCAGTCAGGTTTTTGTCTGGGCTGAACCTTGTCTCGAGTCACGACCTAGGCCCGACTTCATGATCACAGGCTGCCGAAACAATGAATATCAGTTGTTAAGCTGTGAAGCGTGCAAAACGAAAGCACAGGGACCTGAATCGCTGAACTGCCAAACATTTGCCCAGCCCTGACACCCAGGCGGGCTGCGTGGGCCTGGGCCACCTGGTTACGCGGGCCGCGTAACAAACAGCAGCAGCAACAGATTTTTGTTTCTATTTAATTCTTGCTTGTAGCCCACTCAAATCCTATTCTAAACAATTAAAAACGTGACCTTGGGCTGCAAGGACATTGTTACAGCTGTGTTGCCACCTGCTATCATCCTAGGAACCTTCACAACACATGTCTTAATCCTATCAACACTCAAAAACTATATATAGAGCTTAAACCCATTCATTTCAACTTGCACCTTCTTTCCTTATTTCTCACATCTTCTAAATCTGGAGCTCCAAAGCTGAATGGAACTTATATTTTTGTTGAAAAGATAGCATGAACACTTTGTAAGTGCCTTAGCCTATTCTATAGTTCAGTTTCATTGTTTTATAAACCGAAAAGTCAAGAATCGTAAATAAACTTTGACTTTCGGCTTAAACTCTCATGGTCCAGCCACTAACCAAATTAAAAGTGGGTATAAGACCATAGTTAGGTAGGTGATTAACCCCTGAAAGGGCACCTCCTAATTCCTTCGTTTGCTTAGTTAATTGTCGGGTCAAACCATTTAGGTAAAAAGTCAAACTTGGCAGATTTGTGAATATTAATTAAAATTAATAAACCAGGGGTCCTAAATTATATTTTACCATTCTAATGACTTGGTAATTAGTATTAGAAGATGTTTAACCAGGTCTAACCCGACAATTATCAGTCTAAGGTCAGTTTATTACCGAAAGTCTCAAAAGCTTGACTTTTGCTTTGACTTTCAATTCTGATCCGTTAAAGCTTAAATCCCCCATGTTTTAAGCTTCCATTAGGACCATATCATTGTAACACCCGTCTTATTTATGTCATTGTTTAATCATAAAATAGGGACTTTTAAATCAAAAGTCCGTATCAACAATAAGTTAGTTGAATTACACATCGTTTAGCGAGTTAACATAGATGACCATCTAGTTCAAGGTAATTGCAACTGCTAGAGTCTACAAAACATTCTTGTTTAAACAAGTTTAGATAAGTGCGGAAGCTTCAAAATTTAGTGTTCGGTTCTTCATATTCATGCTTGATCACCATCCAGATAGACCCCATCATTACCTAGAGTCAAAACCATCAACAATGTTAGTTTTGACATTAAAATTTGGTCCGCAAACAAGTCCCAGCATCTGATTATAAAAATATAATAAATTTTTGACTTTGGTTCTGCCGCGTGTCGCGGCAAGATACATTAAACCTGCCGCGACTCGCGACGGCTTCCGCGTATCGCGGGAGTTGCCAAGGTTTCTTCCGCGTGGCGCGGGAAAAGCCTTTTTCCAGCAGGTGCATGTTTGAAACCTGCATTTTGCCCAGCTCCGAAAATTTACAAAAAATCAAACTTTAAACACTCATAACTTTCATTCTACAAGTCTGTTTTGAGTGATTCTTTTTCCTACGCGTTCGTAATATAATCCTCCATCATATGGAGTTAAAATCCAACCTCCGGTTTTAAAAAATTTTAGACTTGTAAGTCTTCGGCTTATTTCCCTTTTTACCAACTTTTGACTCGTTCTATTTTTATCAAACAAACAAGTTTGTTTGACCTTTATTTCCCCTAAACCTATCAAGTTCAAAAAATGTTTAACATGATAGGTTTCAAATTACAGGTTTATGTACCTTCTTAAACCCATTTTCACTCATATGCTCATTTTGACCCGTTAAGGGTATTTATGCCTATTTTAAGCACCAATCTCTTTCATTCGTTTCTAATTACATATGCCCACATTTCTTATCAAATGACCTCCCACCACAACTATATTTGTGGTGGATTCAATGTGGTGATTTATATAATCCAAATTACACACTTCAAATCATTATTTTACGGCAAAGACTCTTTATAGAGACTTTTGACCAATAATTTACGTCTTTTGCTTTTCCTACTTATTCAAAGTATTTATTTCATCCTATCGCTTATTTCCAAACAACCTTTATGGTTCGTTTGCTCAATTTCACTTACAAGGGCGTTTTAGTCAATTTTAGTCCTTCATTTACGACGAAGGATTATTAGTACTTGTTTGATCCCAAATTACGACCTTTTAACTATATTCTTGTTTAGAAATCAATATGTTTCTAAAACACCTTAATCATAACTCAATTTATTCGCTTTACCTAAAAGATAACCGAATATCTTATTTTAACCTTGTCTAACTGTTATAGAACTCCAATGTCTACATGATGAGTTGTATCATTATACATACCTGACTCGGGTCAATATATTGACCCGTTTTAATATCTTGCCTTAGTGACTGCTAAGTGATAGCGCCGTAAACATCCATATGCTATTTATTCCCTAAAATCATACAACTCGACAACCCATTAGTCGATATTGTCAAAGGGTGATTATTTCACCTTTTGACCCGTTTGATCTCTATGACCAATTACTAGCGAGGTGACATTTATTACAATTTTACCCTTATTGGTTATCATGATTTACCTTATATGGTAACCTTTAAAATTAGATATTTCATTCGTCACAACATGATCGAATTACCGATTTAACTCATTTTTAACCATCAATATGGTTTCTTATTCTATTTGGTTATCTTGTTCCGTACGACTACACGCCGGAACACCATATCTCAATTAAGCATTTATCTTATTCGTAATTAATATGACAAAGAACACTCTAAGATTTATGACTAGTGTAAGCTATACTTACCTTGCATCCAAGCCACACTTTTATTTTGTACTCGATCCGTTTGACCCGCTTCCTCCACAAGCCTCCACCTAGCTCGTTAAGCGTCAAACTATAATCATAATTCGTAAGATGGTTAGTTTAGTCATTATAAATCATGACTATTCCCACCTTACGTTTTTCGTATAGAAATTAGTATTCATCATATTGTAGGTCGGTTTGACTTTTAAAAGTCAAATCTTCAATTATCACATATGATTGCACTATCAAGTTCACAAGACTCAATTAGGCACATTATCAACACTTAGTGAGCATCATCTTTTGAGATGCCAAATTAACTAACATGTCATCCAATTCCTACTTCAAGTAATAATAAATTAACATGTAAATTTCAGTTATTATAAGCATATACACACTTTGACCATAAAAATCATGGTTATAACTCTTATGTCAAGACCCACTTCTAGTCACTTATGAACTCTTAACAAAATCTCTAATTTGTTCAAGTAGTTCATTCATATGAATTAGTATGATGTTTATAAACACCAATAGAACATCAATTTCATTAAATTATCCAAAAACCCATTTCAAGTCATGTATGTTCAACACCCAACTTGCAAATTGTTCAAGTATCTTGTTTCTACTAGCAACTATGATGATTTTAAACGTGTGTACATCATCATCTTTACTACATAATCAAAACCCACTTGACACATGAGTATATGATCATGAATTCACAACCATGAACATCAATTTAACAATTACATGGCTAGGGTTTACTACTAGACATAGTTTCATCCCTAATTTCATCCAAACAACAAACATGCAAGCTCAGATTCGAATTCTCTAGGTTTGCTCAGAATTTCAACTAGAGATTTCTCAAGAAATTTACATACCTCGTGACTCCTTTTTCAATGGAGATCACTAATTCATACTCGGATTTTGATTTGGACTTGATTTGCCCCTTCAATTTGTTGAGATTGTTTGAGCTAGGGTTTGGAGCTTCTTGCTCCTTCTCCTGGACTACTTCACGCACGCACACACACCTCAAGTGTGTGTGTTGTGTTATGTTTTAAGTTTATAATTCCATTTTCAAGTTACCCGGCTTTGGTCCCTCGTGTTTGGTTAGTTATTAATTAGGTCATAACCTAATTATTTTCAATAACATTCCCACTTATTAACCAGGTTTAATATTCCTAGTTAACTTAGCGGGTTCGGGAATATTTATGACTAAGTTTATTTTAGGACCCGTTAACCCGGGCCTTTTATCCATTTTATTTCTTTAAAAGCTTTTATTGACTTTTTGTTTAATATTAGGATTAATTATTTAAATCCTAATATTTACCGGGTAAATTTTACCACTAACGGTACTTTACCCGTCTTTTAGTATTAACGGAGTTTGATTACCTAAACCCGTTTTCGGGGTGTTACAAGTCTACCCCCCTTAAAGAGGTTTCGTCCTCGAAACCTTTTCTTACTGAAGAAACACTAACTAAATGGTCGGAACCGAGATAGTTAGGGGGTTTGAATCCGCATAAAAGGTTAGCTCTCTCTCGGTTGATTCAGTTGTAATGGAATTCCTTCTACGGTGATTCTGCAAAAAAGAACACCGTTAGCCTCGTCAAGGGGAGAAGAGGGTTCTCTCCTTGACCCGACTCCGGCGTGAGAATAAGTATTGGTATCGGAGAAGATAAGTATTTGAGGAGTGAGAGTAATCTGAGTTTATACCTGAACAGTTCTCTTATTTATAACCAGGAGTTTGGGAGGGAAAACCTGTTATTGAAAAGATGACGGAAGATGCTAACGCCGTAGCGGTTATCTTTTCTTCCGTTAAGTTCTTTGATCCTTTGTCAAGTTTTCTCGATCCGATGTGAGTGCACACGGATCGTGGTTTGATCTATGGCTGGGGATTTGCCACGTGGAAAGAGATTAAGTGGAGATTACTCTCCAATTGCATGCCTTTGTTGTGATTCTAGAATTGTTTATGGTGATGACACGTGTCCAGACGGTTACAACCGTCTGGGTGGTGCACGATTGTATTTCCTTCTAGATTATTGTTGTAATCCGGTGTGGCACCTTACCGTGTGGACACAGATGAATAACTCCCAGGTCTGGGCAAAATAATATCCAAGTCTGGATACTTAGGCGGAGGTATCTGAACAAAAGGTTTTGATCCTTTGTTAATTTGGGGAAGGCGCAAGGATTCATGTTATCCTTTGGGCGCGTGATTATAAGTTACTGATTGTTTTCTTCCTTTAATAAGACCCATGCGCGGCCGCGCAAGGTTAAAAAGGTTGAAAAACCCAGTTTGTGGTATGGTCTCAAATCCTTTTTATGAGGTTTTTGGGACCTTACCCCTTCACTTACATAATTTATTGAGTTTCAACCCAATGTACATAAACTGAGTAACCTTCTAAGCATTACTCACACTTTGACCATTTGTTAGTGTCATTAGACAAATATGGTAACATCTTTTTCTGTTGCTTGGGGAACCATGATACCCAGAACAGTGCTGTGACGGTTACCAATGCTATTTATTGCGATGGGTATATAATCGTTTGGGTAACCTCTTCTCTGTAATCATTGTTTTGTTTGAAAACTTTGCCCTGTTCCTTGTTCTTAAGAAAAACTTTCCATCATTCCCCTGCTTATGTCAACCGGAGAACGTCAAGAGGATCTTGTTGAAGAGATGTCGACTGAACTTCCACCATTGAAGTGGCCCAGGGCTTCTTTTGAGGGTTTGATTCAGAATCTTAAATTCCCGGAGAACTGGGGTGCCTTGTATCCTGAAGAAGGGCAAACGGCAGCGAATGCTCCGGCAGGGTATATTACCCTTTTTTGGGATTTTTTCTGCGATGGTAACTTTCGTTTGCCTGTTACGAGATTTTTCCTTGAAATTCTTGGATTCTACAATCTGCATATCTCCCAACTTCACCCTATTGGTATGGTTAGGGTTCGTCATTTCGAATTTGTATGTCGAACGATGCATGTGGAGCCAACCGTTCCCCGATTTAGGGTTTTTTATCAGATGCACTGTACCCAAGGGTTTTACTCATTTGTTCAGAGGGCTTCTGCAAAGAAAATTCTTCATCAGCCCCCAAAATCATTTCATGATTGGAAACAGAAATTTTTCTTCATCAAAGCTGGAGTGATTCCGATGAAGATGACGCTAAGAGGGAAGGACGATGTTCCGATTGAATCAATTCAGACTCCTGTTGATGAGAACTGGTACCAAGATCTGAAGGATGTTCCCAATATTGCTTTGCCGGAGAAAGCCCTAGTCGGAGCTGGCATGAGTTTGAACTGGAAGATGGAACGTGATGATAAACCCGTGTACACTGAGGATGGTCATAGTAAGTATTGGGGTTTTGTCACTGTTCTTCTTCTTGTTCTTTTTTTTTTTGACCTGCTTTCCCTTCAATGTAGTTGTTTCTCTATATGTTGTTGCTTTTAAGAGGGAAGGCGGAAGAATGGGGACTATCAAGAAGAAACCTGAAGAGGAGCTCTGGTATCACCGTATTGTGAAGAATTTTGTGCTTCCGCAGGACGCGGACCTATCTGTTCAACCGGCAGCTGGTGCTGGTGAGTTTATATCTGTTTTTCTTTTCTATTTAGCTTTGAGTAAATTTCTCTGTCTTGCACTTTTTTTGTAGGTGAGTTGTTGAATTTGGGCATAGGCCCTGAGAAGAAAAAACGCGCAACTATGTCCACTTCTGCGCCGAAGAGGAGTGAAACTGTTAAGACTCAACCTTTGAAGGAGAAAAATGCTGGAGAGAAGAAAGGTACGCGCCGTTCTTCTGTTTCCAGGTGTGACTATGTGGTGGTTTCTGACTCGTTGGAGGGTCTTACTCCTGTAGTGACCATGCGGGAACCGAAGCCAGAACCGAAGGATTCTGCCGATATTCCTCCTTCCAACCCAAATGAGCCTATCGATCTGGATTCCAGTCCCGAGCGTTTGGTTCATAGGAAGGCCGGTAAGAGAAAGCCAGCTGATGCTGATGCGGAGGGTCAACCTCCCAAGAAAGTGCAGAGGAAGAAAATTACTAGAAAGGGAAACCTAGATGCTTTTGTTTCAGAATCCATTCCTGGTATGTATTGGTGTTCTTTGTTTTCTTTGAGCGGATAGGATTTTTATAGACTTTTGTTTTTCCAGAAATTCCTGTTTCTTCTGTTCCTGTGGACGTACCAACTGTGGTTGATAAAGAACTTCCCCCTTCCCCTCCGCGCGCTACTGTTACACACCCGTTAGAGTCTTCAGAGATAGCTGGGGAAGGTGTTGAGAAAACTGTTGAGGCTGAGGAGCCTGTTGGTTCTGAACAGATTGTTGAGCCAAGTGTGGTAAATGATGATAATCAACCGACACCGGAAAAGGAGACTGCTGAGACAATTCAATCTTCTCCTCCCAGACCTTCTGAAACTGTTCCTGAGCATGCTGAAAAGGCCGCTACTGAGGAGGCAGGTTTTTCTGCTGGTGTTGAGAAACAATCTCCAATTCGTCCAGAAGAAACTTTAGGAGAATATTATTACCGGATGTATGCGGAGAAAGATGCTGCTGATCCTCATATTCCTGTTTGGAATGTGAAGAAAGGAGATACTTTCTCGGATTGGCGTGTATGCCAAGATTGGTTGCAGGGGATACTTCCGCCTGGCGAGATTAAATTTCAGGAAAATCAGCCTTATGAACAGACCTATCAATCTTATCTTGCAGAAACTGCATCTCATGTTTCTACTACTCATCGCATAGTGCGTGAGTGGTATAGCATGCATAAAGAGCGAGCATCTTTTGTAGCATCACAAAGGAAGTTTGCAAAAGATGAAAAACATGTGGCTCAGTTGAAGGCTAAATTAGAGACTGAGCAAGCTAAATTTGAAGCGGAGCGCAAGACTGAAGAATGGTCAGTTTCTGGTTGGAAAAGAAAAGCTGAAGCTGCGCTTTTATCTGAGGAGGGCAAAAATTGGAGAAGAATTTGTGAGAAAGATAATGCCGAGAAGGCAAACCTTCGCAATATCATAAATAACCTCAAGGCTGAGGTTGAAAATCTGAAGAATCAAGATGCGGAGGTAGAAAGATTGAAGAAAGAAAAAGCTGATATGGAAGCTATGTTGATGGAGGCACGTTCTCACAGGGAACGAAGTGAGCAACGGGAGGTACAAGCTTTAGCCACTCTTGCCGTTAGAGATAAAGAATTAGAGGAACTTACCGCTTTGGTTTCTGACCAGGAACAATTGAAGAAGGATCTGGAGCTTGCGCGTTCCGAAAATACTGAAACCTCCCGCCGTTTAACTGAGGCTGAAGAGAAACTGGAGAATTCAGAAATGGCGCGGGTTTCAGCGGAAAGCGAGCTTGAACCCTTGAAGAATGATATGGCCTGGTTGAAAGATCGCGGGATTGCATGTGTGAGTTCCTTTCTTCTTTTTTGTCTATGTATGCGCTTGTTTTGATGCTTATCTTTATTTGATTTCATAGGTTGCTGAGTCTGTTTTAAATTCTGAAGAACTGGACAAAAGTGTTGCTAATTTGATGGTTGCTGCGCGACGAGATGGTTATGCGCAAGGTTATGCGGAATGCTCCCAACATGTGAATAGCGCTTTGAAAGTTAACTGGGATGATAGCAAGTCCGCTACCTTTGGCGTTAATACTGCCAGCGCACTGGCTGCTATGAAGACGGAGTTTAATAACTTACAACTTCCAGTGATGGAGTTGATAAATGTGGCGCTGCAATCGGACGATCACGTTGCGCAACTTAAGGAAATCTTTCCGGATGGGGGAGAAGATTTTGAATAGGATTGTATTGAACAATTTTTTTTTTGTGTAGGATGTAGATCCTTGTTTTGTTGGTGCGCTGTGGCGCGAGGATTTTAAACACTGCCGTGTCTAAACTCTCTAGGGCGTATTTGTACGCTTAAAAATAGCAGGTTTCTATTTGTTTTGTTGAATGACTTTACAATATCTTGCATGAGTACAATTACTTTTTTTTTTTGAGTAAGGCGAATAAAGTTGGTATGAAGCTCATGTATGAGTTTATGGTCGTTTGTGATGGGATCACTGACCGCACATGGAGCTTTGTGTTAAACTACCATAATGTTTTTGCGCTTACTAAAAAGAAATTGTATGCACTTTGTAAACACAAAAAATAATAGAAACTTTGTAATTTTATTCATGGATAATGCTCAGAGGCGTTACAAAGTTTTTTGGATAATTAAATGGGACTTAACTTACTCCCTGATAATTCCGCCGCTTTTGATAAGTCGTGTCTTTTCCGCGAAAAACGTACAGAGTTCTTTAAGTCTTAGCCCGTTTGCTTGAGCCTTCTTCTCCCCGAGTAATCTGTTTAATCTCCTTGCGCATATTCTGGAGCAAATGCGTAAGTTCTCCGTTTTTGAGAGCCTTTTCGATTTCCGTGCGCGGAGATATACAATTGTTCGTGGTGTGCCCGTTATCCTTATGATATTCGCAGTACTGCGTCGGGTCTTGACCACGTTTGCTCTTCATCGGAATCGGGGGTTTGAATTGGTGATCCTCGGTACTTAGTACCTCTGCTGGGGTTTTTGTTAGGGGAGTCCACTGTCTCTCCCTATTTTCATGTTTGTTTTCTCTTTGAGCAGAGAATTTGTTAGTTGTTGTGCGACCGTCTTCCGAGGATCGACTTCCTGATGCTTCACGCCATGACTTTTTGTACCTTTTTTCTCCATTTGCGCTTAAGTCTGCTGGCCTGTTGTGTGGTGGTGGTGGCCTGTTTGTAGTAAGGTTTTTCTCGGTCTGCGCATAAACCTTGGCCGCCGCCATTATCTTTTCCCAACTCGTGGGGAGGCCCTCTGTTCCCGATAACACCTTGACCATGTCGTCACACCTAACCGCGTACTTAAACTGAGCACGGATTAGTTGTTCGCTAACACCTCCAATTTCTAACACTTCCTTATTGTATCTGGTAATAAAATCTTCCAGATTCTCATCATCGCGGCGCCAGATGTTCATGACGTCGGATGTATCACGTTTTGACCGCCTTTGTTGGCTGAAGTGTGTTAAAAATTTTCTTCGCAGATCCTTCCACGAATCGATCTGTCCTGTTGGTAGGTTATCAAACCAGATTCGCGCTGGGCCAGTTAGTGTTTGCACAAACAAATGACACCACAGCGGAAGGGTCCAACCGCCGACCAACCCTGCGCTGGTGAATACTCTTAGATGATCATCAGGGTCAGTTAACCCATTAAATTTCCCAACATTAGATGGTAACTTGGCCCTTTCCAACGGAGCCAGAGCTATCTCTAATATGAACTTCGAGTTTTCTGCCGCTTCGTCCGGGCAATAAACTAAATCATAGTTATGCTCGGCCTCAGGGTTATAAACCGCTCGAGGCCTGCATTTGTTATACTTTGGCTGTAGTCTATTGAATACGCTGGTGTTTTCACTCAAACGATATGTTCGATCGGATTCATCAGTATGAATGTCTTGTTGGGAACCCAACCTGTCATAGACCGATTGTCTTTGACGAGGGTGTAGTTCATCATGATGTTGTCTTCGGTAACTGCTTGTATCATCATAAGTTGATTCTTCCCGTTGAGAGGCATGAGCTCTTGATCCCGGCCTCCGGGATTGGGTTATAGGAGCAGTTTGAGCACATAACTGTGAGTATACTGCGTTTAATGCTCCTTGGGACCGGACATACCATGATATCGGGGTTTCCCCTGGTGGTAAAATTGATTGTGCAGGATTTGCTGGTAACATTCCTGGGGTTACAGGATCATTTGCTTGATTGGATTGGACCTCATTATCGTCCGAGGCTTCCTCTACGATCCCTTCTATTGGTAAATTGTTTCCGATGTTTGGTCGAGGACCAGGTTGTCGGTGAGATGACGAATTTTCTGCCATGTGCAAAAACAGAAAACGGAATGAACTGAATCGAATCGAGATAGAAACTAGAAAAACTGAGAAAACGGTGGGCGCCAATGAAGAAACACTAACTAAATGGTCGGAACCGAGATAGTTAGGGGGTTTGAATCCGCATAAAAGGTTAGCTCTCTCTCTCGGTTGATTCAGTTGTAATGGAATTCCTTCTCCGGTGATTCTGCAAAAAAGAACACCGTTAGCCTCGTCAAGGGGAGAAGAGGGTTCTCTCCTTGACCCGACTCCGGCGTGAGAATAAGTATTGGTATCGGAGAAGATAAGTATTTGAGGAGTGAGAGTAATCTGATTTTATACCTGAACAGTTCTCTTATTTATAACCGGGAGTTTGGGAGGGAAAACCTGTTATTGAAAAGATGACGGAAGATGCTAACGCCGTAGCGGTTATCTTTTCTTCCGTTAAGTTCTTTGATCCTTTGTCAAGTTTTCTCGATCCGATGTGAGTGCACACGGATCGTGGTTTGATCTATGGCTGGGGATTTGCCACGTGGAAAGAGATTAAGTGGAGATTACTCTCCAATTGCATGCCTTTGTTGTGATTCTAGAATTGTTTATGGTGATGACACGTGTCCAGACGGTTACAACCGTCTGGGTGGTGCACGATTGTATTTCCTTCTAGATTATTGTTGTAATCCGGTGTGGCACCTTACCGTGTGGACACAGATGAATAACTCCCAGGTCTGGGCAAAATAATATCCAAGTCTGGATACTTAGGCGGAGGTATCTGAACAAAAGGTTTTGATCCTTTGTTAATTTGGGGAAGGCGCAAGGATTCATGTTATCCTTTGGGCGCGTGATTATAAGTTACTGATTGTTTTCTTCCTTTAATAAGACCCATGCGCGGCCGCGCAAGGTTAAAAAGGTTGAAAAACCCAGTTTGTGGTATGGTCTCAAATCCTTTTTATGAGGTTTTTGGGACCTTACCCCTTCACTTACATAATTTATTGAGTTTCAACCCAATGTACATAAACTGAGTAACCTTCTAAGCATTACTCACACTTTGACCATTTGTTAGTGTCATTAGACAAATATGGTAACATCTTTTAATTACACAACATATATATCTTTCATGCGAATTTACGCAACTCAGAATAGCGCCATCTTGTTATTTCGACTTGTTTGATTAACTTAGCGAAATCCATCGCCTTTATACTTTCGGATTCTTTGTGAATCCGTTATTTTCACCCATTTGGATGTTTCTAGTGAGATCTTTCACTTTTTTTTTTTTTACAAACAGACCCTTTTCCTTTACGAACTTATTCATTTGGTTCATTCATACCGAATTCGCCGCTAAAATGAATTTCCTGATTTTTTCTTATTTATTTAGCACTATCTAGGTGTGCTATTAACGGAATTCTACAAGGCATATTACCACATACCCTTCGGCTTTATCCTTTTTATTGTGCCTTTACTCGAACTGACTTCCCAACACTTTGCTTGTGTTGTCTTGTGATCGCTCAGTATAGGCGATCAATACTTTTCGTTTTATGACCTCATGGACCATCACTGCCGTCTTCTACTCACTTACCTTTATTGTTTGGCTTGACTGAGTAGCTATTTGGCCACTTGGTCATACACGCTTATCAACTATGATTATTTCACGCTAATCTTAATATAGATAGCGTGTTGAACACTTTCTTAATTTAAATATTGACCTTAACCAGCCTCACTGACTAGACTTATTAGTCCAGTTACTTTATACCCATCTCTCGGGCTACTATGTGATTTTATTTCACATAACTTTACTGACCGTGATCGCGTCACGTCGTGTTTTAGGTTTATTTCCCAATCATCTCATACTATATGTGTTTGATAAAACGTTATTTTTTACTAAAACTGAATTTTAGTTTAATGTTTTATCTTTAATTTATGTCAAGCAATTTTGACGACTTGGCATTTACTCTTTTACAATCTTTGTTTTACGCGAGGATTCTCAACTGGTTCTCTCGTTTTGTTTAAGTAACTCGTAGGTTCTCTCACGTGGCCTCGTAGGCTATTTCCTTAGGTCTTCACCCCCTTTTAATGGGAACCCTCAGGTTTATTCCCCTTTCTTTTCGTGACCCGAGGGTCATTCTGGTCCCGTAGACCTTAACACTAATCGCATTCCCGTAGGTTACGATGATCCCACAGATTCATCTTTTTATTTGTATCTACATTCAAATGTATATATGCATATATAGCTTCAAAGCATGTCTTGTTATGTTTGGAATCGTATATTTCCGCTTTTGAACTTTAGTTGACCTTGACCGTAGTCTAAGGCTTCATTTGTTTATTTTCGGGCGAAATTTTTTTCCGACTTTATGACTTCTCATATCGTTTATGCGTCGGTTCATCTTATGCTCACCATTCTCCAGTTTACATATATCCGTACTTGATTATGTCCCATTACCGGGCTCATTATTCTTTTGCTTTTAACGATACCATTATCCCGCTTGTATTTACTCATGCCGTCCGGCATGATATTGTGATCGACCCGTTCAACTTTAAAATAGTTGAACATAATTTATTCACAATTTTTATTTACTTTATTTTGTCATCTTTTAGTTATGACCCAAAACCCGAGTCCTTTAACTTTCCATCCGAGTTCCCGTTTCTCGGTCTACACATGTGTTCAATTCTTACCCATCAACCGGGTGTTTTACCGAAGTCGTTATTATTGCAACCCTCCCGGTATGCATTAAGACCTCGCTTCATTTCTATATTCCGACTTTGTCCTCGAGTTTGACGTTTTACAAAAACAACTCGTTTAGGGACATATTCGCATTTTCCGGGTTCGAGTGTAAGTACACTCCCTCCCAATGCATATCTTGATCATTCTACATGTTTATATTCTTCGGGTTCGAGTGTAAGTACACCCCCTCCCAATGCGTACCTTAATTATTTTACATGTTTCTCTGTCCCTTCTTCCGGGCTCATTATCCTAATGTAATACGCTTCCGTCACTCGGCTGTGCGTTTACATTATTATCAAATATTTTGCTCATTTGATTCATTTGGGTACTTTTTAAGTTAGTCCCATTCACCCCACCCTTACTACATCGGACATAAATGTGTCCATCATAAGAAGTTCATGGTACCACGTGTTCACTACTTACTTGGCCAGAGTAAGCGATCAACACCTGGTATACATGACCTTTTTATAATTTTCACATTACACCCCATGTAAGTAATGCCTCTATTTGTTTTTCTTGGAAACAATATCCCGGATAGGTTTTCTATTCAGGTTTTTCCAAGTTTTCAATCTACATATGCAACTTTCAATTTCTATATATTTGTTGCATATTACTTATTTATGCAATAATTTAAAATGTGCACCTGATAATGTTTGCTCTATCAGGCTCTCCTTTTTCCGTTAACCTTGTTCGTGATCGCTACGCGGTTTAGATCCTTGATGAGTATGCTTTGCTTGTCATACTTCGGACCGTTTCATCCTCATATCCGTAATTTGTCCAACTCTCATCATCTTCAGATGCGAGTGTCCTTCAATTAAAACATTCACAAAGTTAGTAGTGTCGTCATCAATAATCGCCCTTATTATAATACAAGGCTTTTCCACTATACATGTCAACGCACGTAATTTCATTGACTATATCTATCCTTTATCGATTTGATTGGTGTATCGTGTATTACACGGTAACCCTATGTGTTGTTTACAACACTTTAACATACTAAACCATTAAAATACACGTACCTACCGGATTTGCGATCAAGCCTCGAACCGAACACTTTGTTGACAACCTTGAGCTCTGATTACCAACTTGTAACACCCGTCTTATTTATGTCATTGTTTAATCATAAAATAGGGACTTTTAAATCAAAAGTTCGTATCAACAATAAGTTAGTTGAATTACACATCGTTTAGCGAGTTAACATAGATGACCATCTAGTTCAAGGTAATTGCAACTGCTAGAGTCTACAAAACATACTTGTTTAAACAAGTTTAGTTAAGTGCGGAAGCTTCAAAATTTAGTGTTCGGTTCTTCATATTCATGCTTGATCACCATCCGGATAGACCCCATCATTACCTAGAGTCAAAACCATCAACAATGTTAGTTTTGACATTAAAATTTGGTCCGCAAACAAGTTCCAGCATTTGATTATAAAAATATAATAAATTTTTGACTTTGGTTCTGCCGCGTGTCGCGGCGGCAAGATACATTAAACCTGTCGCGACTCGCGACGGCTTCCGCGTATCGCGGGAGTTGCCAAGGTTTCTTCCGCGTGGCGCGGGAAAAGCCTTTTTCCAGCAGGTGCAGGTTTGAAACCTGCATTTTGCCCAGCTCCGAAAATTTACAAAAAATCAAACTTTAAACACTCATAACTTTCATTCTACAAGTCCGTTTTGAGTGATTCTTTTTCCTACGCGTTCGTAATATAATCCTCCATCATATGGAGTTAAAATCCAACCTCCGGTTTTAAAAAAATTTAGACTTGTAAGTCTTCGGCTTATTTCCCTTTTTACCAACTTTTGACTCGTTCTATTTTTATCAAACAAACAAGTTTGTTTGACCTTTATTTTCCCTAAACCTATCAAGTTCAAAAAATGTTTAACATGATAGGTTTCAAATTACAGGTTTATGTACCTTCTTAAACCCATTTTCACTCATATGCTCATTTTGACCCGTTAAGGGTATTTATGCCTATTTTAAGCACCAATCTCTTTCATTCGTTTCTAATTACATATGCCCACATTTCTTATCAAATGACCTCCCAACACAACTATATTTGTGGTGGATTCAATGTGGTGATTTATATAATCCAAATTACACACTTCAAATCATTATTTTACGGCAAAGACTCTTTATAGAGACTTTTGACCAATAATTTACGTCTTTTGCTTTTCCTACTTATTCAAAGTATTTATTTCATCCTATCGCTTATTTCCAAACAACCTTTATGGTTCGTTTGCTCAATTTCACTTACAAGGGCGTTTTAGTCAATTTTAGTCCTTCATTTACGACGAAGGACTATTAGTACTTGTTTGATCCCAAATTACGACCTTTTAACTATATTCTTGTTTAGAAATCAATATGTTTCTAAAACACCTTAATCATAACTCAATTTATTCACTTTACCTAAAAGATAACCGAATATCTTATTTTAACCTTGTCTAACTGTTATAGAACTCCAATTTCTACATGATGAGTTGTATCATTATACATACCTGACTCGGGTCAATATATTGACCCGTTTTAATACCTTGCCTTAGTGACTGCTAAGTGATAGCGCCGTAAACATCCATATGCTATTTATTCCCTAAAATCATACAACTCGACAACCCATTAGTCGATATTATCAAAGGGTGATTATTTCACCTTTTGACCCGTTTGATCTCTATGACCAATTACTAGCGAGGTGACATTTATTACAATTTTACCCTTATTGGCTATCATGATTTACCTTATATGGTAACCTTTAAAATTAGATATTTCATTCGTCACAACATGATCGAATTACCGATTTAACTCATTTTTAACCATCAATACGGTTTCTTATTCTATTTGGTTATCTTGTTCCGTACGACTACACGCCGGAACACCATATCTCAATTAAGCATTTATCTTATTCGTAATTAATATGACAAAGAACATTCTAAGATTTATGACTAGTGTAAGCTATACTTACCTTGCATCCAAGCCACGCTTTTCTTTTGTACTCAATCCGTTTGACCCGCTTCCTCCACAAGCCTCCACCTAGCTCGTTAAGCGTCAAACTATAATCATAATTCGTAAGATGGTTAGTTTAGTCATTATAAATCATGACTATTCCCACCTTACGTTTTTCGTATAGAAATTAGTATTCATCATATTGTAGGTCGGTTTGACTTTTTAAAAGTCAAATCGCCAATTATCACATATGATTGCACTATCAAGTTCACAAGACTCAATTAGGCACATTATCAACACTTAGTGAGCATCATCTTTTGAGACACCAAATTAACTAACATGTCATCCAATTCCTACTTCAAGTAATAATAAATTAACATGTAAATTTCAGTTATTATAAGCATATACACACTTTGACCATAAAAATCATGGTTTTAACTTTTATGTCAAGACCTACTTCTAGTCACTTATGAACTCTTAACAAAATCTCTAATTTGTTCAAGTAGTTCATTCATATGAATTAGTATGATGTTTATAAACACCAATAGAACATCAATTTCATTAAATTATCCAAAAACCCATTTCAAGTCATGTATGTTCAACACCCAACTTGCAAATTGTTCAAGTATCTTGTTTCTACTAGCAACTATGATGATTTTAAACATGTGTACATCATCATATTTACTACATAATCAAAACCCACTTGACACATGAGTATATGATCATGAATTCACAACCATGAACATCAATTCAACAATTACATGGCTAGGGTTTACTACTAGACATAGTTTCATCCCTAATTTCATCCAAACAACAAACATGCAAGCTCAGATTCGAATTCTCTAGGTTTGCTCAGAATTTCAACTAGAGATTTCTCAAGAAATTTACATACCTCATGACTCCTTTTTCAATGGAGATCACTAATTCATACTCGGATTTTGATTTGGACTTGATTTGCCCCTTCAATTTGTTGAGATTGTTTGAGCTAGGGTTTGGAGCTTCTTGCTCCTTCTCCTGGACTACTTCACGCACGCACACACACCTCAAGTGTGTGTGTTGTGTTATATTTTAAGTTTATAATTCCATTTTCAAGTTACCCGGCTTTGGTCCCTCGTGTTTGGTTAGTTATTAATTAGGTCATAACCTAATTATTTTCAATAACATTCCCACTTATTAACCAGGTTTAATATTCCTAGTTAACTTAGCGGGTTCGGGAATATTTATGACTAAGTTTATTTTAGGTCCCGTTAACCCGAGCCTTTTATCCATTTTATTTCTTTAAAAGCTTTTATTGACTTTTTGTTTAATATTAGGATTAATTATTTAAATCCTAATATTTACCGGGTAAATTTTACCACTAACGGTACTTTACCCGTCTTTTAGTATTAACGGAGTTTGATTACCTAAACCGGTTTTCGGGGTGTTACAATCATTCAGTAGCATAACTCCCTGAAGTTATATTGCTTGGTCCTTAGTGATTCGAATTATATGCTATTGATTGTTAATATGCTTATAAATGCCGTAAATGCCCTTTTTACATACAAGATGAGATTTTTAAGAATGTGAGAGGACAAAAACCTTTACTACTGATATTTGGACTTGTCCCAAAAATTTGACATCAGTTCTTGGTCCCAAATAGGAGTTTTGCTCGATATCGTAATTAGAAGCTTTAATTTAAGTAAATTGCGATATCTTGCATAAGACATGTTTAAACTTGGATTTTGACCCAAAACTCATTACCTACTGTTAAGATATTAATTTTAGAGATTTTTGGAATTTAGGATCAGATTATAAACTGATCATATCATAGAGTTCTTGTATTATTCGGTCAATGACGATAATACCCTTTTCATGCATAAAATGAGATTTACAAAGGATTTGAATGCCAAACCTTTTCCTACTGATTTCATATATTAAATAAATTATTTTGAACACTCAAAACTAATCAAAATCTCAGATTTCTATAAAACCCCTTAATTATCGTCAATTAGCGATTTTTACTCTATTTAGGTGCATAGTATGGTTTTAAACCTTAATTAACACCTAATACTTGTTACCTACTGAATTTCTAAACAAATTTTAATATTATTACAGAAGGTATAAGTCATGAACTCAGACTTCCAAAAATGTCCGTAAAAGCAAATGTGAAATGACCAAAATACCCTTTCGGGGCATAGTTTGGCCATAAATGGTAAACCTCACATATGTATGATATCTTACTGATGTAATGAGATAGATTAAATATTTTTACTAATTAGAAAGGATCAGAACTTCAGTTTGTTATAAAATCTCTTTTATAAGTATTAAAATTACCAAAATGCCTTTACGGGACTTAAAATGGTTTTAAATACTTTTTGGGCATATATGTTAACATCCTACTGATGTATTAACACATTTTAATCATAATAACAATTAAGACTTGTATATAGTTCATTTGGTTACCCGTTACGCATTTATGCGTTCGGATCGGTTTATGTGACTAGTTTACAAATAATAGCCGAAACGGGTTTAACCTTATCATTAAATCCTCAAAATCCAGAATGTGTTTAGTTTACCATATTATACAAGTATCCGAACTTGTCGGGTCTAAATCACATACTATTCCGGTCAACACTTAATCTAGCGTATCGTACCGCTTTAGATACTTTAAGCTAGTCGGTCTAAGTCTACGACTTAAATAAGACCATTAGCATTCTGAATTGGTTATATATTACCATCATTCCAGACTAGAGCCACCTGGTAAAAGCTACCTGCATTTAGATAGATTGGATACGACTGAGTTGTTATGCTGTGAATCAAGTATTAGCTCAGGTAAATACTTTTAACTTATTTTCCCTTATACGGGCTTGGGATACGGTATAATATAATCCCGCTTGGTCGGGTATGGGATTATTTAGTCGGATTGTGATTTAATAAATCCGCATAACCCATTTTAAATTGTATTGTTTGATAACATAAACATTGGGGGTTAACGACCGTGTCCTGGATATCCTCGGCTCATTAAAGTTAAATATGGCCAGGACCTATGCACGGGGTGTAGGCATGCACCTGACAGATGCAAATGCTAAATATTAAATTACCCACAAGTTGGGGATAACTCCTCTGTGGGTTTTTTAAGTGGTGAGTCGGTTAATCATGACCGGCTTCCAAACCGGCCCCATATGTATGAAAAACATGTGAAACAGCATACAAGATTTTATTAAAGATTGTCCCAAGTTATAAATGGTTTGTGCCTTGTGCACTTAAATCAATTTTCATAAACTCTTTTCAAATGAGTCAGTTAATTGTATTTACCAGTGAAAACTGACGTATTTTCCAAAGACTAAGTGGCAGGTACTACTCGTAATAGGCTGGGGAATTGCTCGGTGTCGAAATAGAGGATCTTGCAAATCCTTAAAGATGCCTTAAAGTCTGCTAAACTTCATTTTATACATTCTGTGGAGATCCACCTGTGGATTTGATATTACAGACTCGTCAATAATAAATACTTTGTTATTTCAGACATTTGAGTTTGTAATAATATTTTATATTCCAAGACTTCCGCTGTGCTAATTTGTGTATGTTTGACCATGATGATATCAACTACGTCACGATACTCCCCACCGGGCCCACCGGTGATACGTGGAAATATCGGGGTGTGACAGGCTGGTATCAGAGCCAACATGGAGTGAATTAAACACTAGTCTTTTGTGTTTAATCTCAATGACACAGTAGCATATTCCTTAGATCTTTTGAGTCTAGACTTAACATAGGAATGCTCTCATCCCTATTAAGTGTGCATTGCTTTCGATTTTATGTATATTTGGATAAGTCGCCAAGCAAGGAGGCCGTTAATGGAAAATTTTCCTCATCTGAAGTCAAGGAATGCCAAGCTTCACAATACGGCTAGAATAAGCGTGCGACCAGTTTGGAGGAAAGACCTTTAAGGACTCATTCCTAAATCCAAACCCATTTTAATTGCAATCAGACTTCAGAGTCCATACCAAAGGTCCTTGAGGCTAAAATTTTAAAGTCTGTGCCAGTGGAGTCCATACCAGGTGTCCCCAAGGACCCGTATTGAAAATGATGCTAGTGAATGCTGATGATTCTTATTTCTTACCTCCAAGTTTTAGAATCCCAGACTTGGATTCTATCTGTCAAAACCCAATCCGTGGTCCATATCATTCATTAACCTTTGAATCCTTGAATTCTACTTCTATAACGGATCCTGATTGGAATAGTTACCTTATTCACTGAGGTCTTCAGTGTCCCTACTGTATATGGTAAACAAAGAAGAGAAACAATCGAAATGGAGCAAGGAAGACGTTAGAGAATCCTTCCTTCATAATATTCTTTGTCTTTTAAGTCCTTATAAGGACATATCTCTTCTATTTAGTCCCTGTGTGGACATACCTTTCGACTAAAGACCCTATATGGGCATTTTCTATTTAGTCCTTTCATGAACATTATATTTCAATATAGTCCCTTGTGGACATTATATTCCAATGAAGTCCCTCGGTGGACATACAATTTCAATATAGTCCTTTCATGGACATGTGATTTTATTAAAATCCCTTTTTGTGGATACACTATTTTAAAATAGTCCTTTTATGGAAATTATACTTCAATAAAGTCCCTCGGTGGACACACTATTTCATTATAGTCCTTTCACGGACATATTATTTCATCATAAGTCCCTTCGTGGACATGTTGATTCATTAAAGTCCCTTTTATGGACAAATTATTACATAAAGATCCCTTGTGGACAAAATATTTTATTATAAGTCCTTTCAAGGACATATTATTTCATTAATACGTCCTAATGAGGACGTATCTTTCGACTTTAAGTCCCTGTGACGACATCTGTACAGCAAAGCCCTTTTGTGCGCACACTGTACCAATATTGTCCTTTTATGGACATGTTATTTCATTAAAATCCCTTTGGGGATACACTATTTTGAAATAGTCCCTTTGAGGACATGATATTTCATTATAACCCCTATATGGACTTATAATATTTTATAGTCCCTATACGGACTTATAATTTTTTTTCTCTTAGTCCTCTGTGGACAAATATAATACTAGAAGTCCTAATTAAGGCACTATCGTAAATTCCTAATGATTTATGGAAGGTTTTGAGAATTTATATAGGTGTTCGTTCCGTCCTTTATCCAACAATAGTTCTGAAATTTTTTTTGTCGAACTTTATTGATCAGCTGAAAATTTCAAAAGATCCTCTTAATGGTATAACCTAGCCGATATGTCTATGAACATGGCTATGATGGTAAAACCCTCTTAAGACAATTAATCCTTGTTAACATCTAAGAACATGTTAACATTCCTGGCTGTGTGACTTGAGAGACCACACTAGCTTCCAAAGGTACTTGGACCTTTCCAAGCCACCTTCATAGCCTATATGATCAATACGAATCATGGCTATCAAACAACAGTATGAAGTATACATCAAAACATCCAATTAAGATGAATGCCTATGGGCGAAAGTGTATTCATGACAATGATAGTTTTATCTTTTAAACTTCTTGTCAAAAGGTGAAGAACTATGTTCAAACCTGGAAGCCCCTAATCCGATAAGATTGCGGCTTATAAACTAATGTCCTTGGTGACAAAACAATGAGATATGTTTTAAAGTCATCCATGACAAGTCAATGTACTTTAGTTTGACATTCGTGACAAGTTAACATATTTAATGTTAACATTCCTAGTCACATGCCTTTTCGTGCCAACATTGATAAATGTCCTCCGTGACAGGCCTTGGTGCCATATCTTATGACGTCATTGTGACGAGGCCACTTTGAGCCATATCTAAATGTCCTTTGCGACAAGGACTTCGTGCCATATAATCATTGTGTCCTTCATGACTAGGCTTTATGCTATTTTTTTTCTACGTCCCTCGCGACGGGCTTCTATGCCATATGTATATATATATAATGAAAGTCATGTAAGGCTAGCCTTCGAGCTATTCATAATAGTCATGTAAGTCATGTAAGTTTATCAAAGGAGAGGATGGACGAGTTTTAGTCAAGGCAAATGACATTAAGTTGAGATGGCAAACATACTTCCATAATCTTTTCAACGACGGTAGGGCATACCAACAAGATAGCAGCAATCCCGGGACTCAGAGACGACAACAGAATAATTGCTACTGCAGGAGGATCACACATGAAGAGGTGAAGATGGCACTCACGAAGATGGGAAGAGGCAAGGCAGTGGGTTTGGACAACATACCGATTGAGGTGTGGAAGTGCTTGGGGGAAGAAGGAGTCAGATGGTTAACACTTTTGTTCAACCGTATTTTCAAGACTGGAAAAATGCCAGATCAGTGGAGGAGTAGCGTTGTGGTGCCTTTATACAAGAATAAAGGAGACGCTCAAAGTTGTGGGAACTACAGAGGGATTAAATTGCTAAGTCACACTATGAAGCTCTGGGAGAGGGTAATCGAAACTAGAATTAGAAGAGAAACTCAGGTTTCAGTAAACCAATTTGGATTCATGAAAGGGAGGTCAACTACAGAAGCGATACATATTCTAAGGAGGTTGATGGAAAAATATAGAGCGAAAAAGCAAGATCTACATATGGTGTTTATCGACCTAGAAAAGGCATATGACACTGTCCCACGGCAACTGATTTGGGATAGTTTGGAGGGTCGAGGGCTACCTGGGAAGTATATAGACATAATTAAAGATACGTACGATAGAACGGAAACTAGTGTCCGCGTGCCTGTAGGGGATACAAACTTCTTTCCGGTGGAGGTAGGACTCCACCAGGGGTCTGCGTTAAGTCCTTTTCTTTTTGCGGTGGTCTTGGATGAGTTGTCCCAGTTGATTCAGGAGAAAGTTCCATGGTGTTTGCTTTTTGCAGACGATATTGTGTTGATTGCAGAGACCAAACAGTGCCTGAATGCAAGGGTAGAGGAGTGGCGTGTAGCTCTAGAGGGCAAGGGCCTAAGGATTAGTCGATCTAAGACTGAGTATCTACATTGTGATTTCAGTGGTGTAGCCGATAACGATGACACCCAGATCACCATTGAGGATCAATTGATCCCGCAAGCAACTAGATTTAAGTATTTGGGGTCGTTTGTCCAAAGAGATGGTGACATAGATAGTGATGTAACCCATCGCATACAGGCTGGCTGGTGTAGATGGAAGGCAGCCAGTGGGGTATTGTGCGATAGAAGGTTCCCAACTAAACTAAAGGGGAAATTTTACAGGGTAGCAGTTAGGCCTGCTATGCTATATGGAACAGAATGTTGGGCTATCAAGAAGACACAAGCGCGCAAGATGGAGATAGCAGAGATGAGGATGCTGAGGTGGATGTGTGGACACACGAGGTTAGATCGGATAAGAAATGAGGTTTTTAGGGAAAAATTAGGAGTGGCTAGTATTTCAGATAAGATTAAGGAGGGGAGATTGCGTTGGTTTGGGCATGTGAAGCGGAGGGAAACGACGGCACCAGTTAGAGTAGTGGAAACTCTTACTGTGGAGGGGAGGAGAGGAAGAGGCAGACCCAAACTGACATGGGATGAGCAGATTAGGCATGATTTACTAGAGTTGCATCTTTCTGAGGACATGGTCCAAGATAGGACTTCGTGGAGGCGTAGAATTAAGGTTAAGGACTTCTAGAGGATATTGCAGTAATGTCTTAGGTGTATTTTAGGGACGTATGACTTTTCCGGTGATTGCCTTGTGTTTATGCCCAATTGAGGTTGTATACTATTATACATGATTTACATTATATTGTGTCATTCTGATCACTTTCTTGGTATGTGAGACTGCTTGTGTCTATATTATTTGTCTTGGTGTTTTTGTATGATGTGCGTTTTGGAGCCGAGGGTCTCTCTGGAAGCAGCCTCTCTATCCCTAGGGATGGAGGCAAGGTCTGTCTACATCCCACCCTCCCCAGACCCTATAAGTAGCTTTGCTATTTGTGGGATTTACTGGGTATGGTTGTTGTTGTTGTTGTTGTTGACCAAGGCAGTTGTGACATTATGATCCTCTGTCAAACATGTAATGGACTCGCTCCAAACCTTAAGTGCCATTAATGGTCCTTTTGTGACCTAGGCTAAATGTAATGGATATATATTTAAATAACAATCATTAGGAATGTTTGGAAAATAATAGCCTATACGGTTTATGGATGCCGTGGCTGATCTATGTCAGGTCATCAGGATGAAGACTAACAATTGCTTAACGTGGTGGTTAGTACCAAGTTTCTAGTATGGCAAACTCGAATGAGGTGGATAGCAGTCGCGATACTATTAAAGCGACAAAAGCTAATAATGCTACAAGCGTAAGCCTCAATATTAATGAAGTTAATCTCAAAACTGTGATTGACGCAGCAGTTTGAAAGGCCATGGAAAAGGTCATGAAATAATTTGAAGAGCCGAATGCTTCTCGCTCTAAATTTCATTCAAAACCTCAACCAATTGCTCATGAAAAGAGCTTTGTTCACATTTCGATTGTGAAGGATGAACCAAGAGAGGAGGATAACCCCCAGAAATCTAGAAAAAGAGCAATTACGGGCTTAATAAGAACCAACATAAGTTCAGTAAGAAGCTTGTATGTAAGAATTGCTATAAAAGACACTGGGGACAGTGTCGAATAGGATAAAGACCAAAGCAGTGTGCATCTGCAAAGAAACTGGTCATCAGTCCCATGAATGTAGGGACATAAAGAATGCAGTCTGTTACGACTGTGGTGAGTAAGGCCACATCAGAATTAGATGTGATAAATGCCAAAGGGCAGTACATGATTTCATCAAGTACATTCCTTATCATGTACCAATGATAATCTTTACTAAGTGTCATGTTTTAATACAGGCAATAATAAGTCTTTCATAGACCATAAGCTTAGCAAAACCTTGATGATATTCATAAGAACTCCAGATTCTTAGTCAGGTAGAACTTACCAATGAAATCTGAGAGACCGATTCTCCTATTATCGGCAATGATCCTTCTGTGAAATCTAAGAGTACTCTTTCTTTGAATAGAGTACGATAAGATATGTTACTTTAATTATTTTTCCTCATTGATTTTATCAACTGCGAGTGCCAACTATGTATGATAAAAGCGCCATATGAGGATTGGCGTAACCTAGTGTGTCCCATAGATTGCTTCCATGCCTGATCAGTATGGAGGTTTAATGCATAGAACCACTAAGATATACCAATGGTCATATTGTACTAAAGTCAGCTAGTGGTATTCAAAGGAGATATCCATAATAGAAAATACCTAAGTAGGCGTCCCTACTTAAGGCATCCGTACACTCGTAAAACAGATATGTCATTGCATGACACAATCGACGGTAAATGGACCAAGGTCGAAGATTGAAGCTACCTCTATCATGATTGGATAACTTGATTTCTTCTCCTGTTTGACCTCTTGAGAGGCAAGGTGGGATTAGGATTTACATCCTATTAAGAGCTGTATCTGTTAGAGAAGCTCTATATCGGTCGGCATCAAAGGAAATGGAAGAACTGAGAGCTAACCAGATGAGTTAGGAAGAAAGGCTTGTACAGCCTAACTCATTGTCTTAGGAGCTCTGACTATTATTGTTAATAAAGGAAAGCACGATGCAATACGCTTGTGCATTGGTTATTGCAACCTAACTAAGAAACGATTAAGAATCATTATTAGCTGCCAAGGATCGTCGATTTGTTCGACTAACTATGAGGGTAGATGATTCCTTAAGATTGATTCGAGTAATAGTTGGAATAACTATCTCACCATAATTAAGTTCTACTATAACTGATAGCATTATATTAGCATCAAGGCTGCTCCTTTGGAGACCTTGTTTAGGAGAAATAGCCAACGCCCATTTGTTGGGTAAGAAATTGGGAAAGCTTATTTATCAGGATATGAGATTTGTCTTAAGGACGACGGATAGGATAATATGAATCCGTAATCGTCTGGAAACTGCCAGTAATCGGCAATAGAGCAATGCGAAAGAAAGGCGCAAGTCTCTTAAAGTTCCAAATAAAGAGCAAGACTCTATTGGAAATATCAATATGAAAGAGTACGATACGTTTCAGTATAAAGGGAAAGTTAAGCCTTGGATATAAAGATCATTCGAGATCATCGAATGTGACAGCAGTATAGCTCATAAGCTAAACTTGCCTAAGGAGCACGTGGAATTCAAGATGTGTTCCACACTTCTAACTTTAAGAAATGCCTAGCTGATAAATCGCTAGCAATGTCTTGTAAAGACGTATAGATTAATGAAAGCCAGAGGTTTACTGAAAGACCTATATCGATCAAGGATCGACAGGTTAAGAAGCTCCGAAAAGAAGCATGTACCTATCGAATGGTTTAATTGGAATGCCCATAAAGGTCCCTAAATTACTATGGAAGTTAAGTCCATTACACAACAGAAAGTACTTCCATCTTTTTGGAGCAAATCTCGGGGTCGAGATTTCTTTTAAGGGGTGAGGATGTAACACCTCGTAAAATCGTGTCCAATGATGTGTTAACACGTGTAATGAACCCTAATAAATTCAACCGTTGACTATGAGGGACTAATTTCATCAAAATCGAAAAATTTGATTATAGAAGGATTAAAAGCGTCAACATGCCTAAACTAGGCCTCTGAGTGACCTTATACGGTGTCCGTATTCTCAAATAAGCCACTTGTTAGACGAGAGGAGCCGTTTGTGTAATTATGTGAAAGTTTGCGCGTCGAAGGGTTAAAAGTGTCAACATGTTAATTCTTACCTCTGAGTGACCTTTTAACAAACTGAGAGCTTCATTATGTTTCATCATATTCTCGGGAATGCCTAATATTGGCTATGCAAGGCTTTTATGCCAATAAGTGAAGTTGCGCGCAAGTTTGTAAGTTAGAGGGGTTAAAAGCGTCAACATGTGTAATTACACCTCTGAATGACCTTTTAATGAACCCGAAGCATCGTGATGTATTATAATACTCTCAAGAATGCCTAACATGAGCTACATAAGGCTTTGATGCTATTCAATGACGATATGTGCAAGTTTACGCATTTAAGGGACCTAAAGCGTCAACTTTTGAATCTACGCCTTTCGGTGACCATTTAAGTGAACGGGAGAATAGTAATATTTAAGTACATGCTTGGGAATTCCCATTATGGGCCATGGAAGGCTTGGATGTCAGTAAACGACATTTCGCGCCACTTTGTGCGATTAAAGGACTAATTGCGTCAAACTGCAAAAGTAGGTCGATTTGTATGGTAACGGACCTTCTGGAAGATGACCAAGAGTTAAACATACCCTATTTATTCTTTATATAGCTTAGATATAGGCTTAGAGGTGTTTGATGCGCAAAAATAAACTTTTAAGTCATGCAGGGACTAAAAGTGTCAAAAAGTGCACAAGTTTGCAATTTATGTAAGCACTAAAATATTTTATTTTAGTGTTTGGCATGATAAAAATCCACTCGTCGCGTGATTTGGATCGTATTTCGCGTCCGTTCGTGTTTCGTCGTAATTAGACGAACAACGTGACCGTACGACCAAACGAACAGACATCCGACAAGTTTTTGAGCATATCTCATGTACCCTATGTTTAGGCATCATAGTGAAGCCTTGGAATGAGGTTAACGGGCCTCAAATAAGTCAGAATCATATCTATCAAGATTAAGGACTAAAACTGTCAAAATAGTAAAAACTGTGACAGGGACCATTTCTGTCAATCTGCTGGTTTTTGTCTGGGCTGAACCTTGTCTCGAGTCACGACCCAGGCCTGACTTCATGATCACGGGCTGCCGAAACAATGAATATCAGTTGTTAAGCTGTGAAGCGTGCAAAACGAAAGCACAGGGACCTGAATCGCTGAACTGCCAAACATTTTCCCAGCCCTGACACCCAGGCGGGCCGCGTGGGCCTGGGCCACCTGGTTACGTGGGCCGCGTAACAAACAGCAGCAGCAACAGATTTTTGTTTCTATTTAATTCTTGCTTGTAGCCCACTCAAATCCTATTCTAACCAATTAAAAACGTGACCTTGGGCTGCAAGGACATTGTTACAGCTGTGTTGCCACCTGCTATCATCCTAGGAACCTTCACAACACATGTCTTAATCCTATCAACACTCAAAAACTATATATAGAGCTTAAACCCATTCATTTCAACTTGCACCTTCTTTCCTTATTTCTCACATCTTCTAAATCTGGAGCTCCAAAGCTGAATGGAACTTATATTTTTGTAGAAAAGATAGCATGGACACTTTGTAAGTGCCTTAGCCTATTCTATAGTTCAGTTTCATTGTTTTATAAACCGAAAAGTCAAGAATCGTAAATAAACTTTGACTTTCGGATTAAACTCTCATGGTCCAGCCACTAACCAAATTAAAAGTGGGTATAAGACCATAGTTAGGTAGGTGATTAACCCCTGAAAGGGCACCTCCTAATTCCTTCGTTTGCTTAGTTAATTGTCAGGTCAAACCATTTAGGTAAAAAGTCAAACTTGGCAGATTTGTGAATATTAATTAAAACTAATAAACCAGGGGTCCTAAATTATATTTTAACATTCTAATGACTTGGTAATTAGTATTAGAACATGTTTAACCAGGTCTAACCCGAAAATTATCAGTCTAAGGTCAGTTTATTACCGAAAGTCGCAAAAGCTTGACTTTTGCTTTGACTTTCAATGCTGATCCGTTAAAGCTTAAATCCCCCATGTTTTAAGCTTCCATTAGGACCATATCATTCAGTAGCATAACTCCCTGAAGTTATATTGCTTGGTCCTTAGTGATTCGAATTATATGCTATTGATTGTTAATATGCTTATAAATGTCGTAAATGCCCTTTTTACATACAAAATGAGATTTTTAAGAATGTGAGAGGACAAAAACCTTTACTACTGATATTTGGACTTGTCCCAAAAATTTGACATCAGTTCTTGGTCCCAAATAGGAGTTATGCTCGATATCGTAATTAGAAGCTTTAATTTAAGTAAATTGCGATATCTTGCATAAGGCATGTTTAAACTTGGATTTTGACCCAAAACTCATTACCTACTGCTAAGATATTAATTTTAGAGATTTTTGGAATTTAGGATCAGATTATAAACTGATCATATCATAGAGTTCTTGTATTATTCGGTAAATGACGATAATACCCTTTTCATGCATAAAATGAGATTTACAAAGGATTTGAATGCCAAACCTTTTCCTACTGATTTCATATATTAAATAAATTATTTTGAACACTCAAAACTAATCAAAATCTCAGATTTCTATAAAACCCCTTAATTATCGTCAATTAGCGATTTTTACGCTATTTAGGTGCATAGTATGGTTTTAAACCATAATTAACACCTAAGACTTGTTACCTACTGAATTTCTAAACAAATTTTAATATTATTACAGTAGGTATAATTCGTGAACTCAGACTTCCAAAAATGTCCGTAAAAGCAAATGTGAAATGACCAAAATACCCTTTCGGGGCATAGTTTGGCCATAAATGGTAAACCTCACATATGTTTGATATCTTACTGATGTAATGAGATAAATTAAATATTTTTACTAATTATAAAGGACCAGAACTTCAGTTTGTTATAAAGTCTCTTTTATAAGTATTAAAATTACCAAAATGCCTTTACGGGACTTAAAATGGTTTTAAATACTTTTTGGGCATATATGTTAACATCCTACTGATGTATTAACGCATTTTAATCATAATAACAATTAAGACTTGTATATAGTTCATTTGGTTACCCATTACGCATTTATGCGTTCGGATCGGTTTATGTAACTAGTTTACAAATAATAGCCGAAAGGGGTTTAACCTTATCATTAAATCCTCAAAATCCAGAATGTGTTTAGTTTACCATATTATACAAGTATCCAAACTTGTCGGGTCTAAATCACATTCTATTCCGGTCAACGCTTAATCTAGCGTATCGTACCGCTTTAGATACTTTAAGCTAGTCGGTCTAAGTCTACGACTTAAATAAGACCATTAGCATTTTGAATTGGTTATATATTACCATCACTCCAGACTAGAGCCACCCGGTAAAAGCTACCTGCATTTAGATAGATTGGATATGACTGAGTTGTTATGCTGTGAATCAAGTATTAGCTCAGGTAAATACTTTTAACTTATTTTCCCTTATACCTGGATAACCCGTTTTAATCTGTATTGTTTGATCTGTATTGTTTGATAACATAAACATTGGGGGTTAACGACCGTGTCCTGGATATCCTCGGCTCATTAAAGTTAAATATGGCCAGGACCTATGCACGGGGTGTATGCATGCACCTGACAGATGCAAATGCTAAATATTAAATTACCCACAAGTTGGGGATAACTCCTCTGTGGGTTTTTTAAGTGGTGAGTCGGTTAATCATGACCGGCTTCCAAACCGGCCCCATATGTATGAAAAACATGTGAAACAGCATACAAGATTTTATTAAAGATTGTCCCAAGTTATAAATGGTTTGTGCCTTGTGCACTTAAATCAATTTTCATAAACTCTTTTCAAATGAGTCAGTTAATTGTATTTACCAGTGAAAACTGACGTATTTTCCAAAGACTAAGTGGCAGGTACTACTCGTAATAGGCTGGGGAATTGCTCGGTGTCGAAATAGAGGATCTTGCAAATCCTTAAAGATGCCTTAAAGTCTGCTAAACTTCATTTTATACATTCTGTGGAGATCCACCTATGGATTTGATATTACAGACTCGTCAATAATAAATACTTTGTTATTTCAGACATTTGAGTTTGTAATAATATTTATATTCCAAGACTTCCGCTGTGCTATTCTATGTATGTTTGACCATGATGATATCAACTACGTCACGATACTCCCCACCAGGCCCACCGGTGAAACGTGGAAATATCGGGGTGTGACAAAGATTCGTTTCTTCGCACCTCTTCATCATTTTCTTCAAATTTTCTAGAAACTGATTGAAGGAATCTCCAAATACTGAAAAGTCATCCATGAATAACTCCATAGAATCTTCAATCATGTCATGAAAAATCGCAACCATGCATCGCTGGAAGGTAGCCGGTGCATTACACAACCCGAAAGGCATACGCCGGTAGGCGAATGTGCCAAAAGGGCATGTAAAGGTATTCTTCTCCTGATCCTCGGGAGTAATAGGAATTTGGAAGTATCCAGAAAACCCGTCCAGAAAACAGTAATACGACTTCCCCGACAGACGTTCCAACATCTGGTCAATGAATGGAAGCGGGAAGTGATCCTTACGAGTAGCATCGTTGAGTTTGCGGTAGTCGATACAAACTCGCCACCCAGTGACGGTACGGGTAGGAATAAGTTCATTCCTATCATTTGGAACTATAGTAATACCACCTTTCTTGGGTACTACTTGTACTGGACTCACCCACACAGAATCAGGTATAGGATAAATCAACCCAGCATCTAACAACTTAATCACTTCTTTCTTCACCACGTCTTGCATATTCGGATTTAACCGCCTCTGAGGCTGTGCACAGGGCTTGTACTCGTCTTCCATAAGAATCTTATAAGTACAAAAAGAAGGATTGATGCCTTTGATATCCATAATCTTCCACGCCATAGCTTTCTTTTGACGTCTTAGAACCTCGAGAAGCTGTCTCTTCTCCTCTTTTGCCAATAGTGCTGAAATGATGACTGGCAAGCGACACTCCTCGTCTAGAAATGCATACTCGAGATGTGGTGGGAGTTCTTTTAACTCCAAAGACGGTGGATCTTCAACCGAAGGTTTTGATTTCTCATCATCTACATGGCCAATTTCTATAAACCGATCCGGACTCTGGGAACCATCATCACCAATCTGATAGACTGGCTGCTCGAAATCGTGGCCCTCCTGCATAATGCCATCTAGGTCCCCACACAACAGATGTGTGTCCGAATCAATCTCTTCAATAGTGCCTTGGTATTGAGAGCACACACATGTGTCGACAATGTCGACATAATAAAGTATGTCATCGTGACTTTGCGGATGTTGCATTGATCTTTTAATATCAAATGTCACGTGCTCGTCATTTACTCAGAGCGTGATTTGGCCAGCTGCCACATCAACAATCGTCCTCGCAGTTTTGAGGAACGAGCTTCCAAGAATCAATGGCACTTTTGAATCTTCGTCCATGTCAAGAATAACAAAATCCACGGGGAAAACAAATTTATCGATTTTAACAAGCATGTTTTCAACGAATCCATGCGGATATTTGATTGAACGGTCTGCAAGTCGAATGCTCATTCTAGTGGGTGAAGGCTCACTGATGTGTGCAAAATGCAACATATAAATTACATCAAATGTGGCATAAAACTAACCCTTTTTAGTACTAACGTTGGAAAAAGTGTGTTTTGTCTTCCTTTTGTATTTTCAGGACTAAATGAGCTCAAATGAGCAAAAGAAGCAAAAATGCAGCAAAATCTAACAATAATACAAGAAAAGGAATAAACATGGCATGCTCGACCCCTCGACAGCATCTCCCCAAGCAAAAACAAGAGAACAGAAGGCTGAACACGACCCGTGCTCAGTGAGCACGGGGGCGTGCCCAAGTGTCTGCAGAAAATACAAAGTTGTAGAAGCTTCTATCAACCACCACGGGGGCGTGCCCAGCGGACACGGGGCCGTGGTCAACGCAAAGATTCGCAGAATCTAGGCAAATCTTGATAGTACAGATACACTTCTGCACACGGGGTCGTGCCCAGCGGACACGGGGGCGTGGTCAACTAATGCAGACAAACTGCATTTATTGAAGAAATAGAAGATGGGTGGACACGGGGCCGTGCCCAATGGACACGGGGCCGTGTCCGGGCTTCTGTGCAGGCTATAAATAGGGGTGCTTGGCTCACTTGCAAACCATCCCTTGGCAAACCACCTCTCTCACACTACACCCACCCTCCACCACCATCACAACCCACATCCACCACCATCATCCATCATCCATCATAGAGTGTGTGTAGTAGTCTCGGGATCCAAGATTGATCGTAAGAGTTCTTGACAATCAAAGGCCATGGTTGCGTAAGTCTCTTACATCACTTGGTGAAGACAAGCATTTAGTGTAATACTTTTTATTTTTAATCTTTTCGCACTTTTTATTTGGTTATGTATTAATGACTTTAATAACTAGTTTCTTATGTTAAAGGTGAATCTTCCTTATCGTTTGTCCGTGGTGTCTTGGCGTTATTTTACTGTCTATATAAAATAAAAGATTTACACCATTCATATCTCCACGGTCTATATGGAGATATGTTGGCTTCCTGGTCGGGGGTTAAGGGAACGGTTTGGTAAGAGTCTTGCCTTGTTTAGTGTATAGATCCTGCAAGGAACTGGGTCAATTTTAGTAGGACCTCCTTCAATACCCACTGGTATTGGATGGCGGGGGTCCGAACTCAATGATCCCCTCATATGTAAACTACTATTAAAACTTTAATCCGGCTACTTAGGATTGTATCCCTACTGACTCAAACTACTTAGCCGAGGGTAACGTCACCTTCAAAAGAGGGGCCTACCACAATATGCATTAATAACTTAATTAATTATCTTTCAATAATCCAACCCTTTAGGATTGTATCCTTTCAAAAGAGGGGCCTACTACTATAACTAAGATAATCTCTTAAAAAGTACAAAAGTGCGGAAATAATCAAAGGTTACAGTAAAGGCGAGTCGGATCCAAGTGATTCATCTTGTCTATCTGTTTTTATTTTTATTTCTATTTTTCAGCATTTTTAGTTTTCATTTTCTAGTTTAAAACCTTTTTCTAAACTTTTGATTTGATTAGACGTTGAGCATAAACCGGTATTAAAAGTTCTTGTGTCCTTGGACGACCTCGGTATCTTACCAACGCTATACTACGCTCACGATGGGTGCACTTTCCCATATGTGTGTTTAGTGTTAGTAAATATTGTGTTTTATAAATTTAAAACTTGGCTAAAGTGTTAAAAAGGGCTTAAAATATACATTAAAAACTATACGACACTCACGCACATCAAGTTTTTGGCGCCGTTGCCGGGGACACAAGGATTTTAAGAAAGTTAGGAATCAACGGCCTAATCGTTTTTTCTTATTTTTCTAATTTTTTAGGATTTTTCTTAAATTTTCAGCTTCTGCAGAACTCAGCACGGGGCGTGCCCGTTAAACACGCCCCCGTGCCCAATTTTTGGTACTAGCAATCCTGTTTTAAGTCAGACAGTAGCTGAACACGCGGCTGTACCCACTCAACACACCCGTGCAGTTACTGAAAACAGAACCGTAAGATCCCGACGGTTGGTAATTTCTGACACAAACATGAGTGATCATGGTTGTAAAAGTCCCGCCTAGGCTCTGAGTACTCCCCGAGTACTTGCTACAAGGTAGGCTGCCGAGGCCCGAGTACTGTTCGCCTAAGCTAATTACTCCCCGAGTAATCTCCGCCTAGGCCGAGTACTTCCCGAGTAATCTCGAGTACTCTCAAATCCGGCTAGGGAGCGCCTAGCGACTTTTGCAACCATGTGAGTGATACTGATTTTTTTTACTATCGGCCCTCTTATGGTACGTGGTGTCAAATATGTGGTGGCCCTCATAAAGATTTAGAATGCTATTTTCTAAATTACAAGCCCCACTATATAGACCCATTGTTTTTCTGTAGCCTTAAGAGGGGCGAAAGTAAAAATAATCCTTATCTCTCCCTCGAATGCTCTCAATCAACCCTTCTACGAGAAATGCTTCTCGACGAATTATTTCAAATAGAAGACCTAATTCTTAATTGGGTAAAGGAACTTGAAATGGATATTATTAATTCATCTCAAGAAGATACCCAAGAAGAATTGTTGAGAAAGCATTCGAATAAAGAGAACATCATTGCTCCCGATATCACCCCTAGCTCTGACGAAGACTTGAGCGATAGTCGTCCCTGTGTCGATTGTGTCGTGAAGGACTCCCCATCGACTTCGTTCGATGCATACATAGACCTGAGCGATTCGGCATACACCTTCTTTAACGAGAGCCCGGGAAAGGGTTGGACTTGTCCACCTACATTTAGCATAGGAATCACCCTCACCGACAACCTCTTGCGTTCTCTTCTAAATCTAGAGCAATTAAAGTATCTCAGGCACTTCGGGGTTGTTCCGTCCAGTAAGGAACCACCCAATCAGGATAAACTCATTAGAAATAGACAAAACTTCATAAACAGCCTCTAGACACGGGGCCGTGTCCAGGTCAGCACGCCCCCGTGTCCACCAAAAGATTCCTTTTTGACTTTTTGTCAGAATACAGACAAAATATGTCAGGATCTAGTCTGCTGTCACACCCCGACATTCTCACGTTTGACCGGGGGGCCCGGTAGGGGAGTATCGTGACGTAGTTGATATCATCATAGTCAAACAACACAATATATAAATGCACAGCGGAAGCAAAAGATAAATATATTACAATCCAAATATAAAGTAATATCAAAGTTTTACAACGGAAAGTAAAGGATCCACAGGCGGATCAAATAAAAGAAAAACTGTTCAACAGACTTCAAGCATCTAGAACTTGCAAGATTCCTTATTAACGCCCTGAGCTTCCAGCCAATTACGTTCAGTACCTGTTACTTAACCTTTTTGGAAAATACGTCAGTTTACACTGGTAAATACAATTAACCGACTCATTTTGGAAAAGAGTTTGAAAATTGATTTGAATGCACGAGGCACAAAATATCTTTTATAACTTGGGACAATCTTATTAATAAAAATCTTGTATCCGATTTACATGTTTGTCCAACATTTAGGGCCGGTGATTATACAATACAAGCAGGTCAAGATTAATCGACACACCATAAATATACTCACAAGAAGACACCTTACGAGTGAGTGTATCTTTTACATACACAACAGGAGATGTTATGCCTACACCTTGTGCTTAAGTTATGGCCATTCACTTTTTAAATGAGCCAAGGATATCCAGGACACGGTCATTAACCCCTAATGTTATTTGTTATCAATAAATACAGATTAAAACGGGATTATGCAATTTAATCATCTCCGATTAAAAGGTTTCTACACCCGACCAAGCGGTATTTTTATAATACCGTATCCCAAGCCCGTATAAGGGAAAATAAGTTAAAAGTATTTACCTGAGCTAGCAAATGCAATTTATACTCAGCCGTATATTCTAATCAGCAAGCACAAGTACTTCTACTGGGGCTCTCAATCTAGAACGAAGGTTTTATTAACCTATTAGATTCCTAACGCGTCTTATTTAAGTCGTAACTTAGACCGGTTAGCTTTAAGGAAAGGTTTACGGTTCAAAACGCATGATTAAGCGAAGACCGGAATAGAATGTGATTTAGACCCGACAAGTTTGGGGACTTGTATAATATGGGCAAACTAAACACATTCTGGATTTTGAGGTAAAAACTATAAAGTTTGACCCGTTTCGGCTAATTTAAGTAAACTAGTTACATAAACCGAACCGAACGCGCAAGAAGCGTAACGGGTAACCAAAAGAGTCATATACAGGTTTCCTAAGTTAATATGCCGTAAATATGTTGTGATATCAGTAGGATACCTTCCATTATGGCCAAAACGAGTTTAATCTCAATATAAGCCCCGAAGGGGTATTTTGGTCATTTACCTATGGCATATATACTACCTATCATACAACTAACTAAACGTCGTGACCATAAGGTATAACCTCGGAAGGTTATTCCCTATATACTATGGTCACCTAATGTGTTTGTTCGGATCCTAATGATCGACCAAACGGGTTGGGTTCGAAAGTATAAGCGATTGTTTAGACCGCTTACCTTACGACCCTATATAAGCACTAAACTAAAAGTGACGACCTAAGCATGTTAAAACATGCTTAACTAAGTTTAGAAAACAGGTTTGGTATCAAAACAAACGGTTTTGATACCTAAGAGTAGTTTGGTTACAAAATACGCAAGAATACGCATTTTGGCCGAAACTACGACTCGTCACTGAGCCTAGATAATGTGGTAATCAGTAGGTATAGTCACTAGGGACTATAACCATCGTGATTACGCTCACGTTATGAAGTTCAAACGAACTTCGCATTGACCATAAACTGGTCAATGCAGAAAGTCAAACAAAGGTTGACTTTAACGTTAAAACGAATAAAAGAACGAAGGAACACTTACAAAGGGTCCCCGAAAGCTACTCTTGATCCAAGTAACTCAGGTATGAAGCAATGGCTTCAACTTAGAGCATTCTTAGATCAGATTTGTGGGTTTTGTAAGTGAATTTGATGGGTATTTATAGGATAAGGACCACCATTAGGATCGTTTCTTGAATAGCGTGATATAATCTCATCCCTACACTTGTTGGTAACCTCATGTGCATCACATTGGCCCCCCAACATCAGGAAACAACAAGTGGAATTGGGTTTGGAGTGCATAAGAGCTGTTAACAGCTGTTAAAACGACTTTTGCTGATCTGAAAGGGCCTCCCGTGACCCCTAGGGGGCTAGGTGTCACGCCTAGGTCCTTCTGATCAGCAACCAGTTTCCAAAGTTTCCATTTCAGTCCCCGTTGTGTATTAAGGCCTTTGCCGACATGTTTAAGGCTTGTTATGTCAACTTTAAGGCCCTAAAATGATGCCTAAACATTGTGGACATGAAACATGCTCAAAAATATCCCGGATGTCGGTTCGTTTGGTCGTACGATTGCGATGTTCGCTTAATTACGACGGAATGCGCATAAGCGCGAAAGACGATCCAAATTGCGTGACGAATGGGTTTTTCTTATGCCAAACACTAAAATAAAATATTTTAGTGCTTACATAAATTTTTGGGTGTCCGGGGATATTCAGAATGTAAGATATGCGCGTAAACGCAAACTTGTGCGTTTTTTGACACTTTTAGTCCCTGCATGACTTAAAAGCTTATTGTCGCGCACCAAACACCTCTAAGCCTATATCTAAGCTATATTAACGATAAACGGGGTATGTTTATCTCATGGTCATATTCCGGAAGGTCCGATAACATACGAATCGGTATACTTTAGCAGTTTGACGCTTTAGGTCCCTCAAATGCGTAAACTTGCGTAAATCATCATTTAATAGCATTGAAGCCTCATCTAATCCGTATTAGGCATTCTTGAAAGTATTATTAAACATCATGATGCTTCGGGTTCGATAAAAGGTCATTCAGAGGTATAACTTAAACATATTGACACTTTTAGTCCCTCTAACTTGCAAAGTTGCGCGTAGCTTTACCTGCAGGTATAGAAACCTTGGATGGCCAATGATTGGCATTCCCGAGAGTATAATCAACTATCATGAGGCTCTCGATGTGTTAAAAGGTCACTCAGAGGTAAGAATTAACATGTTGACGCTTGTAACCCCTTTATTGCGCAAACTTTCAATTAATTACACAAACGGTTACACTTGATCAACAAGTGGCTCATTTGTGAATATAAAACCATAGAAGGTTATTTAGAAACTTATTTTAGGTATGTTAATACCTCTAGTTCTTTTATAATTAAGTTTTTCGATTTTACAAAAAATTAGTCCCTTGAATTCAATGTCTGACTTCATTAGGGTTTATTACACGTGTCAATACATTATAGGACGTGAAATTTCGAGGTGTTACATCCTCACCCCCTTAAAAGAAATCTCGACCTCGAGATTTTCTAAAATGATGGAAGTACTTTTTGTCGCATAATGGACTTAACTTCTATAACATATCTGTAGTCTTTCCAAGCTCCCAAAGTGACTCCTATAGTAGGTACATGTATCCTTCTGGAGCTTCTAATCCTGTCGATTCTCAATTGGTACAGGATGCTCATCACATCATAAATCTGCATATCATTATGTGATAGTGCTTCTTGACTTATTGGCGAAACACATCCTTCAGCCACTAGTGTGCAATGTATTGCGAGCTCCGCTAACCTCCTTAAATAAGTTTTAGCTTATGAGCTACTTGATCTTGATACATTCGATTTCCTTCGAATGATTCTATACACTCAGAGCTTAACTAGCCCGATAATTTAACAAATTGGCACACCCTTCTTGGTGATATCTTTTGTTGACCCTTATCCCTTAACAAGAATTTAGGAGGGTTGCTACTTTCATTAATTCTTGATTTTCTGCCGAATGCTGGCAACTTATAGATGATTACGAATTCGAATGATCTTATTTGTTGTTTTCCAATGTAACTTTCAGATCCTGATATTTTAACTTACCAATCTATTGTCCTAACAATAGATGTTTAGCATGCCATCTATACAAGGTCTCCAAAGGAGCAGTCTTGATGTTTATATATCAATTATTATAGAAAAGCTTATCTTAAGGTGAGATGGTTATTCCAACCACTGCCTAGTTACTTTTTAAGGAATAGCTAATCCTTGTCGTTAGTCGAATAAATCGACGATCCTGGGCAGCTGATGGCAAATTCTTAATCGTTGCCTAAATAGGGTTGCGGTAATTAATGCATACGCAAAATGAACCGTCTTTCCTAATTAGTTATACGCAATTCTCAGGATATTGAGTTAGGCTATATGAATCTTCTATTTTAAAACTTACTTAAATCAGGGTTTTGATTCCTCCAATGATGGTACTAGTCGTTTAGGGAATTTCATAATGATACAGCCCTAAATGGGATATAAATCTTAATTCTACTTGCCTTTCGGGAGATAAACAGGGTAATCTTAGGAAAAGATAATCATGATACAAGGAGGTTACAGAGATTTTCCAAATCTCAGGCTCCAGTTCATCCATCCTTGCTGGTTTCAAATGAGTGACACATTTATGTTACGAGTCCATGGATTTCTTAATCAGAGACACTTACTTAGACAATTCCATTCTGGATATCATCTTTGAATACCATTAGTTGACTTTAATACCCTATGACCATTGGAATATCCTTGTGGTTCCATGCATTAAACCTCCATACTGATCAGGCATGGAAGTAATCTATGGAACATATTAAGATACACCAATCCTCATATGGCGCTTTTGTCATACCATCTGGCATTCGTAATCGATGGAGATCAAAGAGATATCAATTTCATTTGAATGCATTTATCTGGAGAGAGAGTACATTAGAATTTTATGACTGAAGATTTCTGACAGGAACAGAAGAAATGGTTCCTATTACCAGATGAATCATTTACTTAGTTGCAATCCAACAACTGCTATTTATCACCCTGATGGCCTTAACATACACTAACCATGGTTTCATTAAACTATACAGGCCAATATGGCACTAACATTCTTAATGAACGTCATTAAAAAAATATCAATATAACTTAGCCTAGGTCTCAAAAGACCATCAATAGCATTTAAGGGTTGGACCTAGTCCATCACCTTTTTGACAGGGGATCAGAAAGTCACATTTGTCTTTATTATATTGATGAATTTGGATAGCTTGAAAGCTTGCCATAAGGATATTAGAAAAGAGTGATTCCTAATAGATATAAAATATCGATCTAAGGTTTGTTGGAGTATTCTCTAAAGTATCATCGGCCAATTTCTTTCTCGCGTTAAATGACCGGAGTCCTAGTCAGGCGGAGACAACAGTTCTCAACAGTTATCGTTCATTATAGAATCATATGTGCCAGCATCAAATAAATTTCTGCATAAATTGCTTGGTAAGGAAAGGTACCTGCTATATAATTATAATTATGCACCATCTCCTGGCGTTCATCCGGAAGACTCATGCGTTTGTTTTCCTGGCCTCTCCAGGCTTCTTTATAAGCTTTGGGCAGTTGGTTTTGATGTGCCCTTCCTCGTTACAATTGTAACATGTGGCGTTCTTTAATTCCTTGCAATCTAAGGTTTTGTGACCCTTGGTCTTGCAAATTCCACACAATTTAGCACTTGGGTCAATCGTACATTTTCCAGAATGTCGTTTCAAGCAGTTACTGCATTTGGGCCTGTTATTAAACTGACTCGAGTTTTTCCTAAACTCGGAATCTTTCTTATGCTCAGAACTTCCCTTCTTCTTCTTGTCAGATCGAGGAGAGTTCTCATCCTCTCTTTCACGCTTTCCATCTTCAGAGGCTTTGGCATCCTTGTTTCTGACCACATCGAGTGTGAGAGATAGCGACAAATCTGCCGCTGACCTGAAAGTAGTAGGTCTCGATGCTTTCACACTTGCCTTTATTTCTGGGGCTAGACCCCCAATAAAGCGAGCTATTCGCTTTGGTTCCGGTGTGATCAAGTAAGGAACCAACCGAGACATGGTATTGAAACTTGTAAGATATGTCTGACAATCTAGGTTCTTCATGACCAATGTCAAGAAATCAGTCTCGATTTTCTCAACTTCATGTTGAGGACAGTAATTTTCTTTGATAAGAGCAGCAAACTAATCCCATGTCAGATTATATAACGGGATCTTCCCAGTAGCTTGGATTAGTGACCTCCACCAAGCTAGAGCTTCTCCTTTAAAAGATTGTGAAACAAACTTCACAATGTCTTGCTCTGCACATCCACTAATATCAACAACAGTGTCCATCTCATCGAGCCATGTCATGCAGTCGATGGCTCCTTTTTCTCCTGTGAAATCTCTGGGCTTGCAGGAGACAAAATATTTATATGAACAGGTTTTAACATGTGGCCCTTCGTTAAGCACAACCTGTCTAGACGGAACACTCCTCTGATTTGACGAGTTATGAACATCGTCTTCCTTTGACTCATGTGATTTAGAAGGGGGCTTACTACGAGCCACAGATAGAGTCTTAGAGCGGGTATCATATGATTCATTATACTGTCTGTCAAGAGCTCGAGTAACAGCATCATCTATTAATGCCTGCAGTTCCGCTACAGTTATATTAATCCTGGTAGTATCATTGTTCACCTTCAAGTGGCTGTTAACTTCATCTGATCCAGCCATGTAGCTTGATTGCTACATATATATTGACAATGATTTACTCAAAGGTTATTATGAAATTATCATTTTTGATGATTTATTAACCAAGGTAATATAAACCATATGGGTTAATTTGTTAATTTTATTAGTATTTTCATTATAATTTAACCTAGTATATAAGACATTAAGGATATTAAAGTGGCACAACGGCCTTGTCACGAGGACAGATTTGAATTTATAAGCCATGATCGTTTGGGATCGAGGCATTTAAGGTTTGAGCATAGTCGGTTACTTTTCTTGACAGAGAGTCGAAGACTACAACTGCCTTTTGTCTTTTAGGACAATAGATATAGCCCGTGGGCATTTCCCTTCTGAGGGATGTTTATGATATGATCATCTTTTCAGATGCTATTAGTCAAGATCGTTTGGATCATACCGACTATTATGCTTGGACATGGTCCAACATTTTTAGGCAGGAGGTCAAAGACCACCACTGTCGTTGTCTTATCGGACAACAAGTTTAGCCCGTAGGCACTTCATCACTAACGGATGTTTATAATATGTTCATCTTATAAGATGACATAAGCCATGATTTCTAGATCATTATAGGGATGACTATTGTGATTTTCTCAGATCACTTTTGTCAAGAGTGTTTAACACGTTGTTAGGTGTTTAAAAATATGATCATCTGTATTCGATGATTTAAGCCGTGATTTCTAAATCACTAGACTAGATAAGAAAATTGGAAGAATCCAATATAAGAATGACTGTTGTGATTTTCTCGAATCACATTTGTCAAGAGTGCAAACACGTTCTTAGGTGTTAACAAGGATTTGAATCTCTTGAATAGGTCTTACCATCTTGGCCATGTCTTAAAATAACACGTGGCTAGGTCATGTCCTTTTTAGATTTTGTCATTCTATTATAATGGTAGATCTTATAAAAGGAATGTATTTTTCATTTATTTCATTTTTCATGCTTAGAATGAAAATTTTAAATTTAATCATTCAACTATAAATTTAAAAGTATAGATGTGCCCTAAACGGGACTTGAAAGGAATAATGTTATCCTCGAAGGGACTGAAAGATAAATATGTCCTTATAAGGACTATTAAAGAAACAATCTTTAGCAAAAGGAGTTTTCTTCTTCACTTTACTTTCGAATGTTCTCTCCCTGGATGCTCGTTTCACTCTCGCCGTGGTACGAAGCTCAGCATTTCTAGGCTCCGGATGTGAAGAATTTCTAATACAGCTTCTTCGCTTGGCGACATATCCAATATATAAAAATTGGAAGAAAAATTTACAGATTAGGATTGAGAGTATTCCTATGTTAAGTCTAGACTCAGAATGTCAAGGAATGTGCTACTGTGTCATTGAGATTAAATGCGAAAGACTAGTGTTTAATTCACTCAATGTTGGCTCTGATACCAACCTGTCACACCCCGACATTTCCACGTTTGACCGGTGGGCCCGGTAGGGGAGTATCGTGACGTAGTTGATATCATCATAGTCAAACAACACATTATATAAATGCACAGCGGAAGCAAAAGATAAATATATTACAATCCGAATATAAAGTAATATCAAAGTATTACAACGGAAAGTAAAGGATCCACAGGCGGATCAAATAAAAGAAAAACTGTTCAACAGACTTCAGGCATCTAGAACTTGCAAGATTCCTTATTAACGCCATGAGCTTCCAGCCAATTACGTTCAGTACCTGTCACTTAACCTTTTTGGAAAATACGCCAGTTTACACTGGTAAATACAATTAACCGACTCATTTTGGAAAAGAGTTTGAAAATTGATTTGAATGCACGAGGCACAAAATATCTTTTATAACTTGGGACAATCTTATTAATAAAAATCTTGTATCCGATTTACATGTTTGTCCAACATTTAGGGCCGGTGATTATACAATACAAGCCGGTCAAGATTAATCGACACACCATAAATATACTCACAAGAAGACACCTTACGAGTGAGTATATCTTTTACATACGCAACAGGAGGTGTTATGCCTACACCTTGTGCTTAAGTTATGGCCATTCACTTTTTAAATGAGCCAAGGATATCCAGGACACGGTCATTAACCCCTAATGTTATTTTTTATCAATCAATACAGATTAAAACGGGATTATGCAATTTAATCATCTCCGATTAAAAGGTTTCTACACCCGACCAAGCGGTATTTTTATAATACCGTATCCCAAGCCCGTATAAGGGAAAATAAGTTAAAAGTATTTACCTGAGCTAGCAAATGCAATTTATACTCAGCCGTATATTCTAATCAGCAAGCACAAGTACTTCTACTGGGGCTCTCAATCTGGAACAAAGGTTTTATTAACCTATTAGATTCCTAACGGGTCTTATTTAAGTCGTAACTTAGACCGGTTAGTTTTAAGGAAAGGTTTACGGTTCAAAACGCATGATTAAGCGAAGACCGGAATAGAATGTGATTTAGACCCGACAAGTTTGGGGACTTGTATAATATGGGCAAACTAAACATATTCTGGATTTTGAGGTAAAAACGATAAGGTTTGACCCGTTTCGGCTAATTTAAGTAAACTAGTTACATAAACCGAACCGAACGCGCAAGAAGCGTAACGAGTAACCAAAAGATTCATATACAGGTTTCCTAAGTTAATATGCCTTAAATATGTTGTGATATCAGTAGGATACCTTCCATTATGGCCAAAACGAGTTTAATCTCAATATAAGCCCCGAAGGGGTATTTTGGTCATTTACCTAAGGCATATATACTACCTATCATACAACTAACTAAACGTCGTGACCATAAGGTATAACCTCGGAAGGTTATTCCCTAAATACTATGGTCACCTAATGTGTTTGGTCGGATCCTAATGATCGACCAAACGGGTCGGGTTCGAAAGTATAAGCGATTGTTTAGATCGCTTACCTTACGACCCTATATAAGCACTAAACTAAAAGTGACGAGCTAAGCATGTTAAAACATGCTTAACTAAGTTTAGAAAACATGTTTGGTATCAAAACAAACGGTTTTGATACCTAAGAGTAGTTTGGTTACAAAATACGCAAGAATACGCATTTTGGCCGAAACTACGACTCGTCACTGAGCCTAGATAACGTGGGAATCAGTAGGTATAGTCACTAGGGACTATAACCATCGTGATTACGCTCACGTTATGAAGTTCAAACGAACTTCGCATTGACCATAAACTGGTCAATGCAGAAAGTCAAACAAAGTTTGACTTTAACGTTAAAACGAATAAAAGAACGGAGGAACACTTACAAAGGGTCCCCGAAAGCTAATCTTGATCCAAGTAACTCAGGTATGAAGCAATGGCTTCAACTTAGAGCATTCTTAGATCAGATTTGTGGGTTTTGTAAGTGAATTTGATGGGTATTTATAGGATAAGGACCACCGTTAGGATCGTTTCTTGAATAGCGTGATATAATCTCATCCCTACACTTGTTGGTAACCTCATGTGCATCACATTGGCCCCCCAACATCAGGAAACAACAAGTGGAATTGGGTTTGGAGTGCATAAGAGCTGTTAACAGCTGTTAAAATGACTTTTGCTGATCTGAAAGGGCCTCGCGTGACGCCTAGGGGGCTAGGTGTCATGCCTAGGTCCTTCTGATCAGCAACCAGTTTCCAAAGTTTCCATTTCAGTCCCCGTTGTGTATTAAGGCCATTTCCGACACGTTTAAGGCTCGTTAAGTCAACTTTAAGGCCCTAAAATGATGCCTAAACATTGTGGACATGAAACATGCTCAAAAATATCCCGGATGTCGGTTCGTTTGGTCGTACGATTGCGATGTTCGCTTAATTACGACGGAATGCGCATAAGCGCGAAAGACGATCCAAATTGCGTGACGAATGGGTTTTTCTTATGCCAAACACTAAAATAAAATATTTTAGTGCTTACATAAATTTTTGGGTGTCCGGGGATATTCAGAATGTAAGATATGCGCGTAAACGCAAACTTGTGCGCTTTTTGACACTTTTAGTCCCTGCATGACTTAAAACTTATTTTCGCACACCAATCACCTCTAAGCCTATATCTAAGCTATATTAAGGATAAACGGGGTATGTTTATCTCATGGTCATATTCCAGAAGGTCCGATAACATACGAATCGGTATACTTTAGCAGTTTGACGCTTTAGGTCCCTCAAATGCGTAAACTTGCGTAAATCATCATTTAATAGCATTGAAGCCTCATCTAATCTGTATTAGGCATTCTTGAAAGTATTATTAAACATCATGATGCTTCAGGTTCGATAAAAGGTCATTCAGAGGTATAACTTAAACATATTGACACTTTTAGTCCCTCTAACTTGCAAAGTTGCGCGTAGCTTTACCTGCAGGTATAGAAACCTTGGATGGCCAATGATTGGCATTCCCGAGAGTATAATCAACTATCATGAGGCTCTCGGTGTGTTAAAAGGTCACTCAGAGGTAAGAATTAACATGTTGACGCTTGTAACCCCTTTATTGCGCAAACTTTCAATTAATTACACAAACGGTTACACTTGATCAACAAGTGGCTCATTTATGAATATAAAACCATAGAAGGTTATTTAGAAACTTATTTTAGGTATGTTAATACCTCTAGTTCTTTTATAATTAAGTTTTTCGATTTTTCAAAAAATTAGTCCCTTGAATTCAATGTCTGACTTCATTAGGGTTTATTACACATGTCAATACATTATAGGACGTGAAATTTCGAGGTGTTACATCTGCACACGGGTCCGTGTCCAGCCGACACGGGGCCGTGTGCAACATGCTGTCGTTTTCTATAAAGAGAGCAATATTCTAGCACATTTGGACCACTCCAAAGACAAAGATTTGCTGGGATCTTCACACATACCATCCTAGGTATATTCTAAAGAAGGTTCTCAACAACCATCTTGTCTTTTCCACTTTTATCCATTATCTTCTTCTTCAATTTTTCTTAATACCTCCCTTAGAGCTTGCAAATTACCATGATTCCAATGCTTTATGGTGATGTTTTTTAGATTTTTATTCAAGGAATCTTGTTAAAATTAAGTTCTACAACAATGTTTTAAGTTGTTTCTGTTTAAAATCGCTTTAAAAATCATGAAAATAACTTGAAACTCCAAGGTTCCTTATTCCAAAAATCTGCAGACATCCGAACACGGGGCCGTGCTCAATGAGCACGGGGCCGTCTCCGAGGTCCTGTTCCAATAAAATTGAACCCTTTTCGGTCTGTTTTCTCAGAATGGCGAGCAGAACTAGCGGAACATCTTCATAGCACTCTAGGAACAACCGACAAGGGAGAAGGTCATCAACGGTTGAAGACTCTCTTGTAAACTACGTTTACACTCTAAGAGAGGCCATTGATGAGATGACGGGAGTGGAGGAAGCATTGGTCGACTGTATCAATCATTTGACGGTGGGACTAGAGGGATGTCTACGAGAGGTCAGCCTTTTGCACCAAAGGTTGAACATTCTCGCTTCTCCTCCTTTGGTACCAATCATCACCCAAAGGGCATGGAATGTGATACCGGAAGTCATCATACCGGCCGAGTGGAACGCCATACACCCGGAGCCCCCTCGAGACATATTACAAGGGGTTCCGGTTGGTGTCACTCCTCCTCCACAAGATGTTGAGGAACATGAGGCCGCCTTCTTCCTTCCAAGAGAGATAGAAGAATGGCTTTAACAACATCTAGAGAATACCCCTCGGTCCGGAGTTCTACAAAGCCTTTTTAATACCGGAAAGCTATTTCCGGAATTTTGATTCTTAATGTAAAAGTGGAACTCCTTAGGATGATTTTATGTATCACTTGACCTATCTATCTTAGGACTCATAGTTTTTATTTTTTGTTTTAATTTTCTAGGACCCTATGTAATGTGTTAGTTTTTTATGAATGATGGTTTTATAAATTATTTGGTGTTTGGATGATGTTGTAATGGGTAAAACAGGCTCTGGGTGGTGAAGGATACTAAGGGAAACTTGAACCCGCACCCCATGCACAAAAACAGAGCTTCCCGCAAATTTTTCTTAATTACAGCAAGTTCAGCATGGGCCGTGGCCAGCCAACACGGCTCCGTGCTGAACCATCTGCAGAAATCGCCCAGTTCAGGTAACTGGACACTGGTCGTGTTCGATGAACACGCCCACGTGCCCAGGCTTCTGTTTCTTTTTAATGATTTTTGTTACTGGCAACCTGAACACGGGGCCGTGCCCGGACACCACGGGCCCGTGTCCAGATGCCCAGTAACATGAAAATTGTTTTTAAACGCACTTTTACACATTTAATCAACCTAAAAACTTATTTTTGGGACACATTGAGGACAATGTGTAATTTAAGTGTTGGGGGGATGCTAAAACCTTGAATTTTGCAAGTCCTAATTACAAGCCTTACACAAAACTCTGTTGGAACCGCTAAACACCCCAATTTTTTTCAAAATCTTTTCAATTTTTTTACTTGTCTTGGTTTAATTTGGGAATTTTAAGTTCTAAAAAGGTTATATTTTTACAAATTTACAACCGATAGCGTCGTGATAAAAGGAACCAACATAAGAAAATTATGAAACGGCATGACAAATCTAGTTAAAATTTGATTATATATACTTGATCACATAAAAACTCATTCCCACAAAAAGTGAGTTTTGAGCTTTTATTGAGCATATAAATATACATCTTTAAACTAAATGCTCATTTTTCGTTTCTTGTGTGAATAGCCGCTTGGTTCTTACAACTCTAGAACTTGCCACGACAATACATTCTCGGTCCTTACCAACTTAAACCCAAGTAAGTAAATGATGGAGGCATTAGGACTAACCCTTTTTATTTCAACACCATTATTTTTCTTTTTTTTTTACCACCTACCCAAAAAAAATCCCCCTAGTTAACCCTTTTGAGCCAAAACCTTTTCATTTCTTAACCCAAATCAAACACCCTTTTTACCCACCAAAACCCTTTTTCATTTTTAACCCTTTATTTTAGTAACAAAACTCAGTTTTTTTCTTGTGACTTCCTTATAAAAAAAATCATAAAGAAGAAAAGAAAAAAGAAGTTAGCAATAAACAAACAAAGCTCATCAAAAAGAAGGCTTGTTTGAATAATGCTTCATTGAAATAAAAAGTCACAAAAACAAAATGTTTTACGAAAACCGACGCTTTTTACGCCTTTCGCCCTTTTCTACTAACCACTAACCCAACCACCTACCTTTAACCCAAGCCTAACCCTTCCCCCAAAAGTCCTCTTGATATTTACAAAGGTGTATGGTTACAAAGGAGGAGGATTGATTACCTGGCAAGCATATGGTAGAAGTAAGTTCCATGCCACTCTCGAGTGTTTCACAAAAATACATATCCGGCCGAGTGTTGAGTAATTCCCCGTGAGGTATGTGAACTTGTATATAAATGGAATTTTAAAGAGGCATGTTATGCCCTAATAAGTAATTTATCTTGTGTAATGTTCTAAACAAATCATGACGAATATGATTGTAAATAAAATAAAAATAAAACATAATAAAGAATCTTGGAATCCCGCCACTCTATGACAAGCCCAAAAACCTTCTCTTCTACCCATTCCATTTGGGAGTGTAAGGCACATTATAAAGAGTTTTGCTTAAGGACAAGCAAAAATTCAAGTGTGGGGGTATTTGATGTGTGCAAAATGCAACATATAAATTACAACAAATGTGGCATAAAACTAACCCTTTTTTAGTACTAATGTTGGAAAAAAGTATGTTTTTGTCTTCCTTTTGTATTTTCAGGACTAAATGAGCTCAAATGAACAAAAGAAGCAAAAATGCAGCAAAATCTAACAATAATACAAGAAAAGGAATAAATGTGGCATGCCCGACCCCTCGACAGCATCTCCCGAAACAAAAATAAGAGAACAGAAGGCTAAACACGCCCCGTGCTCAGTGAGCACGGGGGCGTGCCCAAGTGTCTGCAGAAAAGACAAAGCTGTAGAAGCTTCTATCAACCACCACGGGGGCGTGCCCAGCGGACACGGGGCCGTGGTCAACGCAAAGATTCGTAGAATCTAGGCAAATCTTGATAGTACAGATACGCTTCCGCACACGGGGTCGTGCCCAGCGGACACGGGGGCGTGGTCAACTAATGCAGACAAACTGCATTTAATGAAGAAAGAGAAGATGGGTGGACACGTGGCCGTGTCCGGGCTTCTGTGCAGGCTATAAATAGGGGTGCTTGGCTCACTTGCAAACCATCCCTTGGCAAACCACCTCTCTCACACTACACCTACCCTCCACCACCATCACAACCCACATCCACCACCATCATCCATCATCCATCATAGAGTGTGTGTAGTAGTCTCGGGATCCAAGATTGATCGTAAGAGTTCTTGACAATCAAAGGCCATGGTTGCCTAAGTCTCTTACATCACTTGGTGAAGACAAGCATTTAGTGTAATACTTTTTATTTTTAATCTTTTCGCACTTTTTATTTGGTTATGTATTAATGACTTTAATAACTAGTTTCTTATGTTGAAGGTGAATCTTCCTTATCGTTTGTCTGTTGTGTCTTGGCGTTATTTTACTGTCTATATAAAATAAAAGATTTACACCATTCATATCTCCACGGTCTATATGGAGATATGTTGGCTACCTGGTCGGGGGTTAAGGGAACGGTTTGGTAAGAGTCTTGCCTTGTTCAGTGTATAGATCCTGCAAGGACCTGGGTCAATTTTAGTAGGACCTCCTTGAATACCCACTGGTATTGGATGACGGGGGTCCAAACTCATTGATCCCCTCATATGTAAACTGCTATTAAAACTTTAATCCGGCTACTTAGGATTGTATCCCTGCTGACTCAAACTACTTAGCCGAGGGTAACGTCACCTTCAAAAGAGGGGCCTACCACAATATGCATTAATAACTTAATTAATTATCTTTCAATAATCCAACCCTTTAGGATTGTATCCTTGCTGACTCAAACTACTGGGTTGAGGGTAACCTCACCTTCAAAAGAGGGGCCTACTACTATAACTAAGATAATCTCTTAAAAAGTGCAAAAGTGCGGAAATAATTAAAGGTTACACTAAAGGCGAGTCGGATCCAAGTGATTCATCTTGTCTATCTTTTTTTATTTTTATTTTTCTTTTTTAGTTTTCATTTTCTAGTTTAAAACATTTTTCTAAACTTTTGATTTGATTAGACGTTGAGGATAAACCGGTATTAAAAGCTCTTGTGTCCTTGGACGACCTCGGTATCTTACCAACGCTATACTACGCTCACGATGGGTGCACTTGCCCATATGTGTGTTTAGTGTTAGTAAATATCGTGTTTTATAAATTTAAAACTTGGCTAAAGTGTTAAAAATGGCTTAAAATATACATTAAAAACTATACGATACTCACGCACATCACTCACCCAGATCCAGTTTAGTAAAAACCTTATAGGGCATAAGGTTGATACTCGCTCCCAAATCAGCCAATGCATGGCTAACAGACATATTTCCAATCAGGCAAGGAAGCGTGAAACTGCCCGGATCTCCCATCTTCGTGGGTAAACGGTTTTGCAGAATGGCAGAACAACTTTCATTCATCACCACACATGATATATCCTCGAGCTTCTGCTTATTCGAGAGGATGTACTTTAAGAATTTCGCATACTACGGCATCTGGGCTAGTGCTTCAACAAACGGTATGTTTATGTGCAGTTGTTTAAACATTTCAAGGAACTTACCGTACTGTTCTTCATTTTTCTGTTTCTTTAGCCTACCCGGATATGGAACTGGAGGAGTGTACTCTTTGACTGGCTCCTGGACTTGTGTTGTACTTACTGGGCCTCACCAGGCTTGCACCTAGTCCGGTGTATCAGTCGGGACCGCTTCAGTGATCGGTGGTGAGTCCGATATGTTGGGTCCGGTAGTTCTGCCACTCCTGGTCATAACCGCATTTACATGCCCGCGTGGATTTGGCTTAGTGTTGCCCGGAAGATCACCTGGGGTTCTCTTAGACATCATCTTCGCAAGCTGACCAACCTGGTTCTCGATATTCTGAATCGAGGCTTTCTGACTCCGCATTTCTCCCTCATGGGCCGAAAAACGATCTTCGCTTTGTTGATATCATTTTTCAGCCAACTGATTTGCCCTGGTGGGGCTGTTTAGAAGTTGAGCCATCATTTCCTCCAGCTTGGAACTTGACTGAGGGGCTTGATGCTGGGAGCTACTCCCGGCGCCCTGATTCTGGTACGAGTACGGACGTAGCTGGAAAGATTGATTGTAAGGCTGGTATTGCTGACCTTGAGCCTGCTGCGGTGCTGGAGCCCGCTGGGCAAATCCTAACGGGTTCTGAATACCCGCATTCGTTCGCCACCCAATATTTGGGTGATTCCTCCATCCCGGGTTGTATGTATTGCTGTAAGGGTTGTTCTGCGGCCTCACTTGGTTGCTCACAAAATCCACTTCTTCATGGCCCTCATACATAACTCCTTGAAATCATGCACCAAGCTCGTGTGACACTCCGCACTGGTCACACCCAGAACTAGCTTGCGCAGCTATCTGGGACTTATCAAACTTCGCCGAAAAAGCCGAGATTTGTGCAGTGATGGCTGTGTAGTCGTCCACAGCGTGAACCCCTGGGCGAGATGATGATGATGTCTGAGCTCTCTCTCCGTCTCGACGTGAGCTCGACTTTAACGCAGCTTTTTCGATGATCTCATAAGCTTCATTCGGCGTCTTTGTCCCCAGATCGCCTCCTGCATTTACATCTAATCTCTCCTGCGTGTCATAATTAAGCCCTTGGTAAAACGTCAAAACCAACTGTCTTTTGGAGAAACCATGGTGTGGAACATCAAGTAACAAATCCTTAAATCGCTCCCAGGCCACGTGCAACGACTCTCCTTCGTCTTGGCGAAAGGTCACAATCCGGTTCCTTAACTTGGTTGTTTTCTCAGGCGGGAAATATTTCTGCATAAATAGCTCCGCCAGCTCATTCCAGGTCCTGATGGACCCTGCAGGAAGTGACATAAGCCAAGCCCTGGCTTTGTCACGCAACGAAAATGGAAGCAACCGCAACCGAACAACGTCCGCAGAAACATCCCTAATCTTGAAAGTCGAACATACTTCGAGAAAAGCAGCGATATGTCGTCCGGGATCCTCATGCTCGCGCCCGTCAAACTGCACTGAATTCTGCACCATATTTATAACACTAGATTTAATTTCAAATGTAGGTGCATCTATAGTAGGTCGGATAATGCTTGGCTCCAGGCCTGTGCCTCCGGGCTGGTTCGACTCATTCAGTGGTCGCTCGTCGTCCGCCATGATTATGTTTCCTACGTCCCCTGAGGCCTCGGCTTCAGCGGGTACCACCTGCTCGTCCTCACCTGCTGCGAGTAGCAGGGCAACCGCGCGGGATCTCTCACGAAGACGTCTCCTCAGATCACGCTCGGGTTCGTCTGAAGGCTCAACAACATCCGGAGCAGGGGTTGAGGACATCAACCTGCAAACGAAAAATTGACACACATGAATATTTTATTATTATAATTACGCTGTTTTTTAACAGATTTTCTGTTTAAAGAGGGCTGAAAATTTTATAAAAATTCAAAAATAGGCCCGGAATTTTTATAAAAATCATAACAAATAAAATAATCAAATCGGCTAGTGTAAAAATAATTTTTTTCGGAGCCGAAAACTCAAAGAATAAATGAATAATGAGTTCGAATTCGAACAAATAAATGAAATACAAATTTACAAGTGTTTAAAATAAGCTTGAAAATGAATAACTTAAATTAAAAACAAGAAATATTAACAAATAAATAAACAAATAAATAATCAAGAAAATATTCAAAAATATTCACAAGTATGTACACCGATAAAATAATGACTCGGGTCGTTCCTAAAGCTCGCCACGTCCCCGGCAACGGCGCCAAAAACTTGACGTGCGCGTGTATATACATATTTTTACAATGAATTTTACACACGATTCGGTTTTAAATTTATAAAATTGATTTATACTTCAACATTAAAACACACACGAAAGGGCAAGTGTACCCCGTCATATATGTAGTAAAGTATCGGTAAGAACCAAGTGTCGATCCAAGGACGTGGGCGGAGGAATAATACTAAACCTTTTTCATTAAATTACCGGTAGAAGGATAGGTGTGTGATTTGTTTAAACTAAACATAAGATTAAAACATAAACTTTCATAAACATAGTAGACTCCAAATAAGAAAATAAATATATAGCCTTGCTTTATGCACAACCAAAGCATGTGAACTAAGTCGGTTTTGTCACTTAAAACACTTGGTGAATTCTCCATTTTCAGGACAATTAGTATCCCTTTCGGGAATCCTAACATGACAATTCTTTGGAAAGCTAAAACGATAAACACACTTTAACCACCTAAAATTGTTCTTTAATGCCCAAATGACAAATGTCTATGAAAATCCCCTAAATAAAAGTTAGTCATCCGTTAGGAGTTTTCTAACTTCACTTAATCAAGGAAAGTGACATCGATAAACACAATGCAACCACCGAGACAAGCATAAACTAGATTAAATCACAACCGAGTTCATTTTACAAATCTTGAACATAAATTCACCAAGCAAGCAATTTTGGCCTAAACTACTAACTAAGCTAACAATTTATCTCAAGAATTCATAACAACACCATTTAACCCGTTAAGGTCCTTCCGTGAGGGAAAGCCTTCTTGACTAACAATAATTATCCCTTATTAAACCACTAACCATTTCTAGTATCATGGTGCAAACAATTTAAACAAGTTAAACTAGTTAAGGAAGTTCAAAGTCTACTAATACATGATTAATTAAGCTTCTTCTTGCAAATATCTCAACTAACCACATACTAATCATCCAAGATAATTAACTATAATCAAGAATTCAACATCAATAAACAAGGTTGCAAACTAATCATCAAGGATTAACATAGAAAATGGTTCAAAGTGTCATTACAAACATAATTAATATACTAATGGTTGTTATTAAGCAAGGGAACTAGTGTTTTTGCCCTTAGGCTTACAATAATACATAATCATCAATCTAAATGCTTGAAACATAACAAAAACATGGAAAGATTCAAGAATCAACCCATAAACAAGCACAAGATTGAGAATCCGGATGATAACGGAGCTAATCGGCACAAGGTGGCTTGAATCCGGGTGAAAAGCAAAGCCTCCGGAGCCTGAAAATCGCCAGAGAAGCTCCCAAAAGTCCAGTGTTACGAACTGAATGCTGCCTTCTGTTTTTTATAACTTTTTCAGATCGCACGGTCGTGCGATTAAAGTGCACGACCGTTCACTTTATTGTCCTGTTCACCATACCGTGTGACATCAGCAAGTCTTGACCGGTCTTCGTATTGGCACGGTCGTGCCATTGGTTGCACGAGCGTGCATCTCCGAGGTTAGGGTGGCACGACCACACATTCATTTTGGGACTTCTAGAGACCGTTTTTTTTTTTTTTTTTGAGATTTTGAAGGTTCTAATCATCTGTTATCGTATTCGATCAAGTTTTGAAGATCAAATATCAATCATGAGTGGCTAATCTCTTTAAGATCATCTCAGGGTTTAGGATTGTGACTTATGCCAGGGTTTGTTCATTGTTCTTGATTTATAAAACATAGAGTTGTTCATTATTCATGTTGTGAAAAACGATCTTCGCTTTGTTGATATCATTTTTCAGCCAACTGATTTGCACTGGTGGAGCTGTTTAGAAGTTGAGCCATCATTTCCTCCAGCTTGGAACTTGACTGAGGAGCTTGCTGCTGGGAGCTACTCCCGGCACCCTGATTCTGGTACGAGTACGGACGTGGCTGGAAAGATTGATTGTAAGGCTGGTATTGCTGACCATGAGCCTGCTGCGGTGCTGGAGCCCGCTGGGCAAATCCTAACGGGTTCTGAATACCCGCATTCGTTCGCCACCCAATATTTGGGTGATTCCTCCATCCCGGGTTGTATGTATTGCTGTAAGGGTTGTTCTGCGGCCTCACTTGGTTGCTCACAAAATCCACTTCTTCATGGCCCTCATACATAACTCCTTGAAATCATGCACCAAGCTCGTGTGACACTCCGCACTGGTCACACCCAGAACTAGCTTGCGCAGCTATCTGGGACTTATCAAACTTCGCCGAAAAAGCCGAGATTTGTGCAGTGATGGCTGTGTAGTCGTCCACAGCGTGAACCCCTGGGCGAGATGATGATGATGTCTGAGCTCTCTCTCCGTCTCGACGTGAGCTCGACTTTAACGCAGCTTTTTCGATGATCTCATAAGCTTCATTCGGCGTCTTTGTCCCCAGATCGCCTCCTGCATTTACATCTAATCTCTCCTGCGTGTCATAATTAAGCCCTTGGTAAAACGTCAAAACCAACTGTCTTTTGGAGAAACCATGGTGTGGAACATCAAGTAACAAATCCTTAAATCGCTCCCAGGCCACGTGCAACGACTCTCCTTCGTCTTGGCGAAAGGTCACAATCCGGTTCCTTAACTTGGTTGTTTTCTCAGGCAGGAAATATTTCTGCATAAATAGCTCCGCCAGCTCATTCCAGGTCCTGATGGACCCTGCAGGAAGTGACATAAGCCAAGCCCTGGCTTTGTCACGCAACGAAAATGGAAGCAACCGCAACCGAACAACGTCCGCAGAAACATCCCTAATCTTGAAAGTCGAACATACTTCGAGAAAAGCAGCGATATGTCGTCCGGGATCCTCATGCTCGCGCCCGTCAAACTGCACTGAATTCTGCACCATATTTATAACACTAGATTTAATTTCAAATGTAGGTGCATCTATAGTAGGTCGGATAATGCTTGGCTCCAGGCCTGTGCCTCCGGGCTGGTTCGACTCATTCAGTGGTCGCTCGTCGTCCGCCATGATTATGTTTCCTACGTCCCCTGAGGCCTCGGCTTCAGCGGGTACCACCTGCTCGTCCTCACCTGCTGCGAGTAGCAGGGCAACCGCGCGGGATCTCTCACGAAGACGTCTCCTCAGATCACGCTCGGGTTCGTCTGAAGGCTCAACAACATCCGGAGCAGGGGTTGAGGACATCAACCTGCAAACGAAAAATTGACACACATGAATATTTTATTATTATAATTAGGCTGTTTTTTAACAGATTTTCTGTTTAAAGAGGGCTGAAAATTTTATAAAAATTCAAAAATAGGCCCGGAATTTTTATAAAAATCATAACAAATAAAATAATCAAATCGGCTAGTGTAAAAATAATTTTTTTCGGAGCCGAAAACTCAAAGAATAAATGAATAATGAGTTCGAATTCGAACAAATAAATGAAATACAAATTTACAAGTGTTTAAAATAAGCTTGAAAATGAATAACTTAAATTAAAAACAAGAAATATTAACAAATAAATAAACAAATAAATAATCAAGAAAATATTCAAAAATATTCACAAGTATGTACACCGATAAAATAATGACTCGGGTCGTTCCTAAAGCTCGCCACGTCCCCGGCAACGGCGCCAAAAACTTAACGTGCGCGTGTATATACATATTTTTACAATGAATTTTACACACGATTCGGTTTTAAATTTATAAAATTGATTTATACTTCAACATTAAAACACACACGAAAGGGCAAGTGTACCCCGTCATATATGTAGTAAAGTATCGGTAAGAACCAAGTGTCGATCCAAGGACGTGGGCGGAGGAATAATACTAAACCTTTTTCATTAAATTACCGGTAGAAGGATAGGTGTGTGATTTGTTTAAACTAAACATAAGATTAAAACATAAACTTTCATAAACATAGTAGACTCCAAATAAGAAAATAAATATATAGCCTTGCTTTATGCACAACCAAAGCATGTGAACTAAGTCGGTTTTGTCACTTAAAACACTTGGTGAATTCTCCATTTTCAGGACAATTAGTATCCCTTTCGGGAATCCTAACATGACAATTCTTTGGAAAGCTAAAACGATAAACACACTTTAACCACCTAAAATTGTTCTTTAATGCCCAAATGACAAATGTCTATGAAAATCCCCTAAATAAAAGTTAGTCATCCGTTAGGAGTTTTCTAACTTCACTTAATCAAGGAAAGTGACATCGATAAACACAATGCAACCACCGAGACAAGCATAAACTAGATTAAATCACAACCGAGTTCATTTTACAAATCTTGAACATAAATTCACCAAGCAAGCAATTTTGGCCTAAACTACTAACTAAGCTAACAATTTATCTCAAGAATTCATAACAACACCATTTAACCCGTTAAGGTCCTTCCGTGAGGGAAAGCCTTCTTGACTAACAATAATTATCCCTTATTAAACCACTAACCATTTCTAGTATCATGGTGCAAACAATTTAAACAAGTTAAACTAGTTAAGGAAGTTCAAAGTCTACTAATACATGATTAATTAAGCTTCTTCTTGCAAATATCTCAACTAACCACATACTAATCATCCAAGATAATTAACTATAATCAAGAATTCAACATCAATAAACAAGGTTGCAAACTAATCATCAAGGATTAACATAGAAAATGGTTCAAAGTGTCATTACAAACATAATTAATATACTAATGGTTGTTATTAAGCAAGGGAACTAGTGTTTTTGCCCTTAGGCTTACAATAATACATAATCATCAATCTAAATGCTTGAAACATAACAAAAACATGGAAAGATTCAAGAATCAACCCATAAACAAGCACAAGATTGAGAATCCGGATGATAACGGAGCTAATCGGCACAAGGTGGCTTGAATCCGGGTGAAAAGCAAAGCCTCCGGAGCCTGAAAATCGCCAGAGAAGCTCCCAAAAGTCCAGTGTTACGAACTGAATGCTGCCTTCTGTTTTTTATAACTTTTTCAGATCGCACGGTCGTGCGATTAAAGTGCACGACCGTTCACTTTATTGTCCTGTTCACCATACCGTGTGACATCAGCAAGTCTTGACCGGTCTTCGTATTGGCACGGTCGTGCCATTGGTTGCACGAGCGTGCATCTCCGAGGTTAGGGTGGCACGACCACACATTCATTTTGGGACTTCTAGAGACCGTTTTTTTTTTTTTTTTTTTGAGATTTTGAAGGTTCTAATCATCTGTTATCGTATTCGATCAAGTTTTGAAGATCAAATATCAATCATGAGTGGCTAATCTCTTTAAGATCATCTCAGGGTTTAGGATTGTGACTTATGCCAGGGTTTGTTCATTGTTCTTGATTTATAAAACATAGAGTTGTTCATTATTCATGTTGTGAAAAACGATCTTCGCTTTGTTGATATCATTTTTCAGCCAACTGATTTGCACTGGTGGAGCTGTTTAGAAGTTGAGCCATCATTTCCTCCAGCTTGGAACTTGACTGAGGAGCTTGCTGCTGGGAGCTACTCCCGGCACCCTGATTCTGGTACGAGTACGGACGTGGCTGGAAAGATTGATTGTAAGGCTGGTATTGCTGACCATGAGCCTGCTGCGGTGCTGGAGCCCGCTGGGCAAATCCTAACGGGTTCTGAATACCCGCATTCGTTCGCCACCCAATATTTGGGTGATTCCTCCATCCCGGGTTGTATGTATTGCTGTAAGGGTTGTTCTGCGGCCTCACTTGGTTGCTCACAAAATCCACTTCTTCATGGCCCTCATACATAACTCCTTGAAATCATGCACCAAGCTCGTGTGACACTCCGCACTGGTCACACCCAGAACTAGCTTGCGCAGCTATCTGGGACTTATCAAACTTCGCCGAAAAAGCCGAGATTTGTGCAGTGATGGCTGTGTAGTCGTCCACAGCGTGAACCCCTGGGCGAGATGTTGATGATGTCTGAGCTCTCTCTCCGTCTCGACGTGAGCTCGACTTTAACGCAGCTTTTTCGATGATCTCATAAGCTTCATTCGGCGTCTTTGTCCCCAGATCGCCTCCTGCATTTACATCTAATCTCTCCTGCGTGTCATAATTAAGCCCTTGGTAAAACGTCAAAACCAACTGTCTTTTGGAGAAACCATGGTGTGGAACATCAAGTAACAAATCCTTAAATCGCTCCCAGGCCACGTGCAACGACTCTCCTTCGTCTTGGCGAAAGGTCACAATCCGGTTCCTTAACTTGGTTGTTTTCTCAGGCGGGAAATATTTCTGCATAAATAGCTCCGCCAGCTCATTCCAGGTCCTGATGGACCCTGCAGGAAGTGACATAAGCCAAGCCCTGGCTTTGTCACGCAACGAAAATGGAAGCAACCGCAACCGAACAACGTCCGCAGAAACATCCCTAATCTTGAAAGTCGAACATACTTCGAGAAAAGCAGCGATATGTCGTCCGGGATCCTCATGCTCGCGCCCGTCAAACTGCACTGAATTCTGCACCATATTTATAACACTAGATTTAATTTCAAATGTAGGTGCATCTATAGTAGGTCGGATAATGCTTGGCTCCAGGCCTGTGCCTCCGGGCTGGTTCGACTCATTCAGTGGTCGCTCGTCGTCCGCCATGATTATGTTTCCTACGTCCCCTGAGGCCTCGGCTTCAGCGGGTACCACCTGCTCGTCCTCACCTGCTGCGAGTAGCAGGGCAACCGCGCGGGATCTCTCACGAAGACGTCTCCTCAGATCACGCTCGGGTTCGTCTGAAGGCTCAACAACATCCGGAGCAGGGGTTGAGGACATCATCCTGCAAACGAAAAATTGACACACATGAATATTTTATTATTATAATTAGGCTGTTTTTTAACAGATTTTCTGTTTAAAGAGGGCTGAAAATTTTATAAAAATTCAAAAATAGGCCCGGAATTTTTATAAAAATCATAACAAATAAAATAATCAAATCGGCTAGTGTAAAAATAATTTTTTTCGGAGCCGAAAACTCAAAGAATAAATGAATAATGAGTTCGAATTCGAACAAATAAATGAAATACAAATTTACAAGTGTTTAAAATAAGCTTGAAAATGAATAACTTAAATTAAAAACAAGAAATATTAACAAATAAATAAACAAATAAATAATCAAGAAAATATTCAAAAATATTCACAAGTATGTACACCGATAAAATAATGACTCGGGTCGTTCCTAAAGCTCGCCACGTCCCCGGCAACGGCGCCAAAAACTTGACGTGCGCGTGTATATACATATTTTTACAATGAATTTTACACACGATTCGGTTTTAAATTTATAAAATTGATTTATACTTCAACATTAAAACACACACGAAAGGGCAAGTGTACCCCGTCATATATGTAGTAAAGTATCGGTAAGAACCAAGTGTCGATCCAAGGACGTGGGCGGAGGAATAATACTAAACCTTTTTCATTAAATTACCGGTAGAAGGATAGGTGTGTGATTTGTTTAAACTAAAAATAAGATTAAAACATAAACTTTCATAAACATAGTAGACTCCAAATAAGAAAATAAATATATAGCCTTGCTTTATGCACAACCAAAGCATGTGAACTAAGTCGGTTTTGTCACTTAAAACACTTGGTGAATTCTCCATTTTCAGGACAATTAGTATCCCTTTCGGGAATCCTAACATGACAATTCTTTGGAAAGCTAAAACGATAAACACACTTTAACCACCTAAAATTGTTCTTTAATGCCCAAATGACAAATGTCTATGAAAATCCCCTAAATAAAAGTTAGTCATCCGTTAGGAGTTTTCTAACTTCACTTAATCAAGGAAAGTGACATCGATAAACACAATGCAACCACCGAGACAAGCATAAACTAGATTAAATCACAACCGAGTTCATTTTACAAATCTTGAACATAAATTCACCAAGCAAGCAATTTTGGCCTAAACTACTAACTAAGCTAACAATTTATCTCAAGAATTCATAACAACACCATTTAACCCGTTAAGGTCCTTCCGTGAGGGAAAGCCTTCTTGACTAACAATAATTATCCCTTATTAAACCACTAACCATTTCTAGTATCATGGTGCAAACAATTTAAACAAGTTAAACTAGTTAAGGAAGTTCAAAGTCTACTAATACATGATTAATTAAGCTTCTTCTTGCAAATATCTCAACTAACCACATACTAATCATCCAAGATAATTAACTATAATCAAGAATTCAACATCAATAAACAAGGTTGCAAACTAATCATCAAGGATTAACATAGAAAATGGTTCAAAGTGTCATTACAAACATAATTAATATACTAATGGTTGTTATTAAGCAAGGGAACTAGTGTTTTTGCCCTTAGGCTTACAATAATACATAATCATCAATCTAAATGCTTGAAACATAACAAAAACATGGAAAGATTCAAGAATCAACCCATAAACAAGCACAAGATTGAGAATCCGGATGATAACGGAGCTAATCGGCACAAGGTGGCTTGAATCCGGGTGAAAAGCAAAGCCTCCGGAGCCTGAAAATCGCCAGAGAAGCTCCCAAAAGTCCAGTGTTACGAACTGAATGCTGCCTTCTGTTTTTTATAACTTTTTCAGATCGCACGGTCGTGCGATTAAAGTGCACGACCGTTCACTTTATTGTCCTGTTCACCATACCGTGTGACATCAGCAAGTCTTGACCGGTCTTCGTATTGGCACGGTCGTGCCATTGGTTGCACGAGCGTGCATCTCCGAGGTTAGGGTGGCACGACCACACATTCATTTTGGGACTTCTAGAGACCGTTTTTTTTTTTTTTTTGAGATTTTGAAGGTTCTAATCATCTGTTATCGTATTCGATCAAGTTTTGAAGATCAAATATCAATCATGAGTGGCTAATCTCTTTAAGATCATCTCAGGGTTTAGGATTGTGACTTATGCCAGGGTTTGTTCATTGTTCTTGATTTATAAAATATAGAGTTGTTCATTATTCATGTTGTGAAAAACGATCTTCGCTTTGTTGATATCATTTTTCAGCCAACTGATTTGCACTGGTGGAGCTGTTTAGAAGTTGAGCCATCATTTCCTCCAGCTTGGAACTTGACTGAGGAGCTTGCTGCTGGGAGCTACTCCCGGCACCCTGATTCTGGTACGAGTACGGACGTGGCTGGAAAGATTGATTGTAAGGCTGGTATTGCTGACCATGAGCCTGCTGCGGTGCTGGAGCCCGCTGGGCAAATCCTAACGGGTTCTGAATACCCGCATTCGTTCGCCACCCAATATTTGGGTGATTCCTCCATCCCGGGTTGTATGTATTGCTGTAAGGGTTGTTCTGCGGCCTCACTTGGTTGCTCACAAAATCCACTTCTTCATGGCCCTCATACATAACTCCTTGAAATCATGCACCAAGCTCGTGTGACACTCCGCACTGGTCACACCCAGAACTAGCTTGCGCAGCTATCTGGGACTTATCAAACTTCGCCGAAAAAGCCGAGATTTGTGCAGTGATGGCTGTGTAGTCGTCCACAGCGTGAACCCCTGGGCGAGATGATGATGATGTCTGAGCTCTCTCTCCGTCTCGACGTGAGCTCGACTTTAACGCAGCTTTTTCGATGATCTCATAAGCTTCATTCGGCATCTTTGTCCCCAGATCGCCTCCTGCATTTACATCTAATCTCTCCTGCGTGTCATAATTAAGCCCTTGGTAAAACGTCAAAACCAACTGTCTTTTGGAGAAACCATGGTGTGGAACATCAAGTAACAAATCCTTAAATCGCTCCCAGGCCACGTGCAACGACTCTCCTTCGTCTTGGCGAAAGGTCACAATCCGGTTCCTTAACTTGGTTGTTTTCGCAGGCGGGAAATATTTCTGCATAAATAGCTCCGCCAGCTCATTCCAGGTCCTGATGGACCCTGCAGGAAGTGACATAAGCCAAGCCCTGGCTTTGTCACGCAACGAAAATGGAAGCAACCGCAACCGAACAACGTCCGCAGAAACATCCCTAATCTTGAAAGTCGAACATACTTCGAGAAAAGCAGCGATATGTCGTCCGGGATCCTCATGCTCGCGCCCGTCAAACTGCACTGAATTCTGCACCATATTTATAACACTAGATTTAATTTCAAATGTAGGTGCATCTATAGTAGGTCGGATAATGCTTGGCTCCAGGCCTGTGCCTCCGGGCTGGTTCGACTCATTCAGTGGTCGCTCGTCGTCCGCCATGATTATGTTTCCTACGTCCCCTGAGGCCTCGGCTTCAGCGGGTACCACCTGCTCGTCCTCACCTGCTGCGAGTAGCAGGGCAACCGCGCGGGATCTCTCACGAAGACGTCTCCTCAGATCACGCTCGGGTTCGTCTGAAGGCTCAACAACATCCGGAGCAGGGGTTGAGGACATCAACCTGCAAACGAAAAATTGACACACATGAATATTTTATTATTATAATTAGGCTGTTTTTTAACAGATTTTCTGTTTAAAGAGGGCTGAAAATTTTATAAAAATTCAAAAATAGGCCCGGAATTTTTATAAAAATCATAACAAATAAAATAATCAAATCGGCTAGTGTAAAAATAATTTTTTTCGGAGCCGAAAACTCAAAGAATAAATGAATAATGAGTTCGAATTCGAACAAATAAATGAAATACAAATTTACAAGTGTTTAAAATAAGCTTGAAAATGAATAACTTAAATTAAAAACAAGAAATATTAACAAATAAATAAACAAATAAATAATCAAGAAAATATTCAAAAATATTCACAAGTATGTACACCGATAAAATAATGACTCGGGTCGTTCCTAAAGCTCGCCACGTCCCCGGCAACGGCGCCAAAAACTTGACGTGCGCGTGTATATACATATTTTTACAATGAATTTTACACACGATTCGGTTTTAAATTTATAAAATTGATTTATACTTCAACATTAAAACACACACGAAAGGGCAAGTGTACCCCGTCATATATGTAGTAAAGTATCGGTAAGAACCAAGTGTCGATCCAAGGACGTGGGCGGAGGAATAATACTAAACCTTTTTCATTAAATTACCGGTAGAAGGATAGGTGTGTGATTTGTTTAAACTAAACATAAGATTAAAACATAAACTTTCATAAACATAGTAGACTCCAAATAAGAAAATAAATATATAGCCTTGCTTTATGCACAACCAAAGCATGTGAACTAAGTCGGTTTTGTCACTTAAAACACTTGGTGAATTCTCCATTTTCAGGACAATTAGTATCCCTTTCGGGAATCCTAACATGACAATTCTTTGGAAAGCTAAAACGATAAACACACTTTAACCACCTAAAATTGTTCTTTAATGCCCAAATGACAAATGTCTATGAAAATCCCCTAAATAAAAGTTAGTCATCCGTTAGGAGTTTTCTAACTTCACTTAATCAAGGAAAGTGACATCGATAAACACAATGCAACCACCGAGACAAGCATAAACTAGATTAAATCACAACCGAGTTCATTTTACAAATCTTGAACATAAATTCACCAAGCAAGCAATTTTGGCCTAAACTACTAACTAAGCTAACAATTTATCTCAAGAATTCATAACAACACCATTTAACCCGTTAAGGTCCTTCCGTGAGGGAAAGCCTTCTTGACTAACAATAATTATCCCTTATTAAACCACTAACCATTTCTAGTATCATGGTGCAAACAATTTAAACAAGTTAAACTAGTTAAGGAAGTTCAAAGTCTACTAATACATGATTAATTAAGCTTCTTCTTGCAAATATCTCAACTAACCACATACTAATCATCCAAGATAATTAACTATAATCAAGAATTCAACATCAATAAACAAGGTTGCAAACTAATCATCAAGGATTAACATAGAAAATGGTTCAAAGTGTCATTACAAACATAATTAATATACTAATGGTTGTTATTAAGCAAGGGAACTAGTGTTTTTGCCCTTAGGCTTACAATAATACATAATCATCAATCTAAATGCTTGAAACATAACAAAAACATGGAAAGATTCAAGAATCAACCCATAAACAAGCACAAGATTGAGAATCCGGATGATAACGGAGCTAATCGGCACAAGGTGGCTTGAATCCGGGTGAAAAGCAAAGCCTCCGGAGCCTGAAAATCGCCAGAGAAGCTCCCAAAAGTCCAGTGTTACGAACTGAATGCTGCCTTCTGTTTTTTATAACTTTTTCAGATCGCACGGTCGTGCGATTAAAGTGCACGACCGTTCACTTTATTGTCCTGTTCACCATACCGTGTGACATCAGCAAGTCTTGACCGGTCTTCGTATTGGCACGGTCGTGCCATTGGTTGCACGAGCGTGCATCTCCGAGGTTAGGGTGGCACGACCACACATTCATTTTGGGACTTCTAGAGACCGTTTTTTTTTTTTTTTGAGATTTTGAAGGTTCTAATCATCTGTTATCGTATTCGATCAAGTTTTGAAGATCAAATATCAATCATGAGTGGCTAGTCTCTTTAAGATCATCTCAGGGTTTAGGATTGTGACTTATGCCAGGGTTTGTTCATTGTTCTTGATTTATAAAACATAGAGTTGTCCATTATTCATGTTGTGAAAAACGATCTTCGCTTTGTTGATATCATTTTTCAGCCAACTGATTTGCACTGGTGGAGTTGTTTAGAAGTTGAGCCATCATTTCCTCCAGCTTGGAACTTGACTGAGGGGCTTGCTGCTGGGAGCTACTCCCGGCGCCCTGATTCTGGTACGAGTACGGACGTGGCTGGAAAGATTGATTGTAAGGCTGGTATTGCTGACCATGAGCCTGCTGCGGTGCTGGAGCCCGCTGGGCAAATCCTAACGGGTTCTGAATACCCGCATTCGTTCGCCACCCAATATTTGGGTGATTCCTCCATCCCGGGTTGTATGTATTGCTGTAAGGGTTGTTCTGCGGCCTCACTTGGTTGCTCACAAAATCCACTTCTTCATGGCCCTCATACATAACTCCTTGAAATCATGCACCAAGCTCGTGTGACACTCCGCACTGGTCACACCCAGAACTAGCTTGCGCAGCTATCTGGGACTTATCAAACTTCGCCGAAAAAGCCGAGATTTGTGCAGTGATGGCTGTGTAGTCGTCCACAGCGTGAACCCCTGGGCGAGATGATGATGATGTCTGAGCTCTCTCTCCGTCTCGACGTGAGCTCGACTTTAACGCAGCTTTTTCGATGATCTCATAAGCTTCATTCGGCGTCTTTGTCCCCAGATCGCCTCCTGCATTTACATCTAATCTCTCCTGCGTGTCATAATTAAGCCCTTGGTAAAACGTCAAAACCAACTGTCTTTTGGAGAAACCATGGTGTGGAACATCAAGTAACAAATCCTTAAATCGCTCCCAGGCCACGTGCAACGACTCTCCTTCGTCTTGGCGAAAGGTCACAATCCGGTTCCTTAACTTGGTTGTTTTCTCAGGCGGGAAATATTTCTACATAAATAGCTCCGCCAGCTCATTCCAGGTCCTGATGGACCCTGCAAGAAGTGACATAAGCCAAGCCATGGCTTTGTCACGCAACGAAAATGGAAGCAACCGCAACCGAACAACGTCCGCAGAAACATCCCTAATCTTGAAAGTCGAACATACTTCGAGAAAAGCAGCGATATGTCGTCCGGGATCCTCATGCTCGCGCCCGTCAAACTGCACTGAATTCTACACCATATTTATAATACTAGATTTAATTTCAAAAGTAGGTGCATCTATAGTAGGTCGGATAATGCTTGGCTCCAGGCCTGTGCCTCCGGGCTGGTTCGACTCATTTAGTGGTCGCTCGTCGTCCGCCATGATTATGTTTCCTACGTCCCCTGAGGCCTCGGCTTCAGCGGGTACCACCTGCTCGTCCTCATCTGCTGCGAGTAGCAGGGCAACCGCGCGGGATCTCTCACGAAGACGTCTCCTCAGATCAGGCTCGGGTTCGTCTGAAGGCTCAACAGCATCCGGAGCAGGGGTTGAGGACATCAACCTGCAAACGAAAAATTGACACACATGAATATTTTATTATTATAATTAGGCTATTTTTTTGTTTAAACAGATTTTCTGTTTAAAGAGGGCTGAAAATTTTATAAAAATTCAAAAATAGGCCCGGAATTTTTATAAAAATCATAACAAATAAAATAATCAAATCGGCTAGTGTAAAAATAATTTTTTTCGGAGCCGAAAACTCAAAGAATAAATGAATAATGAGTTCGAATTCGAACAAATAAATGAAATAAAAATTTACAAGTGTTTAAAATAAGCTTGAAAACGAAAAAAATTAAATTAAAAACAAGAAATATTAACAAATAAATAAACAAATAAATAATCAAGAAAATATTCAAAAATATTCACAAGTATGTACACCGATAAAATAATGACTCGGGTCGTTCCTAAAGCTCGCCACGTCCCCGGCAACGACGCCAAAAACTTGACGTGCGCGTGTATATACATATTTTTACAATGAATTTTACACACGATTCGGTTTTAAATTTATAAAATTGATTTATACTTCAACATTAAAACACACATGAAAGGGCAAGTGTACCCCGTCATATATGTAGTAAAGTATCGGTAAGAACCAAGTGTCGATCCAAGGACGTGGGCGGAGGAATAATACTAAACATTTGTCATTAAATTACCGGTAGAAGGATAGGTGTGTGATTTGTTTAAACTAAAAATAAGATTAAAACATAAACTTTCATAAACATAGTAGACTCCGAATAAGAAAATAAATATATAGCCTTGCTTTATGCGCAACCAAAGCATGTGAACTAAGTCGGTTTTGTCACTTAAAACACTTGGTGAATTCTCCATTTTTAGGACAATTAGTATCCCTTTCGGGAATCCTAACACGACAATTCTTTGGAAAGCTAAAACGATAAACACACTTTAACCACCTAAAATTGTTCTTTAATGCCCAAATGACAAATGTCTATGAAAATCCCCTAAATAAAAGTTAGTCATCCGTTAGGAGTTTTCTAACTTCACTTAATCAAGGAAAGTGACATCGATAAACACAATGCAACCACCGAGACAAGCATAAACTAGATTAAATCACAACCGAGTTCATTTTACAAATCTTGAACATAAATTCACCAAGCAAGCAATTTTGGCCTAAACTACTAACTAAGCTAACAATTTATGTCAAGAATTCATAACAACACCATTTAACCCGTTAAGGTCCTTCCGTGAGGGAAAGCCTTCTTGACTAACAATAATTATCCCTTATTAAACCACTAACCATTTCTAGTATCATGGTGCAAACAATTTAAACAAGTTAAACTAGTTAAGGAAGTTCAAAGTCTACTAATACATGATTAATTAAGCTTCTTCTTGCAAATATCTCAACTAACCACATACTAATCATCCAAGATAATTAACTATAATCAAGAATTCAACATCAATAAACAAGGTTGCAAACTAATCATCAAGGATTAACATAGAAAATGGTTCAAAGTGTCATTACAAACATAATTAATATACTAATGGTTGTTATTAAGCAAGGGAACTAGTGTTTTTGCCCTTAGGCTTACAATAATACATAATCATCAATCTAAATGCTTGAAACATAACAAAAACATGGAAAGATTCAAGAATCAAACCATAAACAAGCACAAGATTGAGAATCCGGATGATAACGGAGCTAATCGGCACAAGGTGGCTTGAATCCGGGTGAAAAGCAAAGCCTCCGGAGCCTGAAAATCGCCAGAGAAGCTCCCAAAAGTCCAGTGTTACGAACTAAATGCTGCCTTCTGTTTTCTGTAACTTTTTCAGATCGCACGGTCGTGCGATTAAAGTGCACGACCGTTCACTTTATTGTCTTGTTCACGATACCGTGTGACATCAGCAAGTCTTGACCGGTCTTCGTATTGGCACGGTCGTGCCATTGGTTGCACGAGCGTGCATCTCCGAGGTTAGGGTGGCACGACCACACATTCATTTTGGGACTTCTAGAGACCGTTTTTTTTTTTTTTTTTTTTTTTTTTTTTGAAGGTTCTAATCATCTGTTATCGTATTCGATCAAGTTTTGAAGATCAAATATCAATCATGAGTGGCTAATCTCTTTAAGATCATCTCAGGGTTTAGGATTGTGACTTATGCCAGGGTTTGTTCATTGTTCTTGATTTATAAAACATAGAGTTGTCCATTATTTTGTGAAGGTTTTCTGCAGCATTTGCATATGATAGATAAGGCCGGAGAGTGTGGGGGGCGCCATACCCGCCACCTCAGCATCTATAGCGCCCCGGGCGCTATACACCCACACCCACCAAATTAAGTAGGGGCGCTATATACCCCTCGCCAACATGTTAACGTTTGCAATTGAGAGGATCAAGAGAGAAAGGTCAAATATGACGGCTGAGGACTTGTATGCACCAATCAAAGATTTTTTTTTTTTTTTTTTTTTTTGTATAGCGCCTAGTATAGCGCCTAGGACCACACCCTCCATATTAAAGGGGGGGCGCCATCAAGCTTCAGCCCACGTGGCGTCTATGTGGCGCTGAGGTGTCCTTATAAAGCCCCAAGGGGGGTTATCCCACACCCTCCAGCCTAATTGTTGATGTCCACAATTATGGTTTTAATTTAACAAACTCAAGAAATCATTTGTGGTTCATAAAACAATCAAACCATTGTTGTAATAAACTAAAATCCAACTACCGACCACAAACACTCCATGGTTTGACACTCTACGTTCCCTACCACCTAAGGTAATTATGAACACATTTTAACTCTATCTTTGACCGGTCCTTTGACACTAGTCAAATTTTAACGTTGTTACCGGGGTGTAGGCCAACTCGCTTTCAACCAAACCACTTAATTTTTCTGGCATCCATTTGGTGTGACTGCCGACGTTAGCCAATCAAGGAAATATATGAGACCGGAATAATAATTGTAACTAAATAAATTTTAGCAAGAACACCCAAAAAATATTATATCTAAACGAAAACAAAATCTATCATAGTTTATTAGCTTACATGTAGACCCACATCTCGTAAATTCTTTTTCTGTCCATCTTTTCATGCCAATTAATAATCTAAGAAAATCTTTTCAACCAAAATCTCATATGTTAAATATATATATACACACACATAATTGACATTAGAACAACCACACGTCATCAGAAAGTCATTTTATCCTCATAAAAAGTAAAATATGTAATATATTTGTGTCATTTTCGAAATTGGCAAATTAAATATAAAAAATGGTGCAACTAAATCCAAAACCCCTAAAATATGCTCTACTGAAAATTAAGTGAAAATAAAAAATAGATTACATAGATTAGCGTGTTAAAGCTGGGTCAATCATTGCACTAAACTCGGAATCATCGCGGCTAAACCGGAACCGGTCGCACTCACATAGAAAACCACATCTTCCCTAGTTGACTAGAATTAAGTATTTTCAGTTTAATTTTCAGTCTTTGACCATAAATCTCAAAAAAAAAAAGTAATGTGAAAAGCATGTATTTCTACGTTATAAAAGAGCATTTTTTTTTTTTTCGATTAAGAATCATAAATAGAACTGGGTTTATTTAAATTTCTATGTTATAAAAGAGAATTCATAAAAAAAAATATAACTGAGTTTAATCAGTTAAATTTCAACTGATTAAAACTATTAATCGTAATCCATATGTTTTTTTTTTTAACTTTCTTTAGGGTTGTACGTAGCGTTCTAGGACACGTTTACACAGCTGGTTCGAATCATCGGATGGGGTACTCTTAAGCCTTCATCATTTAGGCTAACCACTTGAAGCGGCAAACCGGATCGATAGTTTGATTTGCCAATTCTATTTCCTTTTTGTTTCAAAATCTCATTAGTGATGTATTTCCTCCTCGAGCGAGTTTTTTCCCTCCCTATTCAGACTATTAAAAGCATTCCTCCCAGTTGTCGGCTGATGTTTGCTCAGGTTTTAACAGGTGCTTTGCGCAAAGTGGTTGTGTCACCAGGATCAGTCGACAATTGGGTCCAATTACTTTTGCTGCTGCGGTGCACCTTACGGGTGGTCAGACCATCCTCCCGACAAGAACGACGATCAGGGAACAGGAAATCTTTGCAGTGTAATAACATCCTGCATGCGCTTACAGTTTGGAAAGATGGGTCTGGTTTTGATGAATTGGTCTCGTCCCTATTGGATAGCGCGGGGGAGGCGGGGCCTCTTAGGGGAGAATGCAGGATGGAGGGAGACAAAGATAAGGACCCTAATATTAAGCAATGCTTCCGAAAAGTTAGGGATGGACATTTTACGGTTGCGGTTAAGGTCCTAAGCTCCAGTGGAGTCGCCCCTCTAGGTGATTCGACCTTGAAAGCTCTTATTGATAAACACCCTGTGGTGCCGCCCCCTTCCTTGCCTCCCAACCCTCACACCCAACCCACTCTTGTTGTTGATGAGGAGTGTGTGCTCAAATGTATCCGATCATTTCCTAAAGGGACATCTTGTGGTAGGGACGGGATGCAGGCCCAACACTTGTTAGATGCTATCGGGGGCGAGGGCTCAATGACTTCCTCGGGTTTGCTAACGACCATTACTGAAGTTGTCAACTTATGGCTTGGAGGATCCTGCCCTAAGGTGCTAGCGGAGTTTGTTGCCTCAGCCCCCTTACCCCTTTATTGAAACCTGCTAAAGGAATTCGATCTATTGCTGTGGGGGGTATTTGGCGAAGGTTGGTTTCCAAGGTGGCAATGAAGAAGGTCGGGAAAAACATGGCCCAGTACTTGGGAGACTTTCAGTTTGGGGTGGGGACGTCAAACGGTGCAGAGGCGGTGCTTCACAGTGCGAACAGGTTTCTCAACTCCTTTCATGCAGATGGTTCCTTAGCCTTGCTTACTGTGGACTTCTCCAATGCGTTCAACACGGTTGACCGCACAACCTTCCTGAAAGAGGTTCATTAACATTGCCCGTCAATCTATCGATGGGTTCAATTCCTTTACGCCCAGCCTGCTCGGTTGTATGTTGGTAATGAGTGTATTGGGGCTACTACCGGAGTGCAACAGGGGGATCCCTTGGGGCCCCTTCTCTTTTCCCTTGCCTTACACCCACTCATTCTCCGGGTGCAGGACCGATGTAACCTCCCGTTTCATGCTTGGTACTTGGATGATGGGACGATTATCGGCAATGCGACTGAGGTTGCTAGGGCCTTAGACATTATTAACGAGGAAGGGCCATCTCTAGGACTTTACCTCAACATTAAGAAAACAGAGGTTTTTTGGCCGACATGTGATGGGCAGAAAGTTCAGGACGGGCTTTTCCCGAAAGGGATTGGCAGACCAGAGAGGGGGGTTAAGCTACTTGGTGGAGCTGTTAGCCGTGACCCTAGCTTTGTTGGCGAGTTGGCAGGGCGGCGGGCGGCGGGGGCGGTTGAACTCATGAAACTCTTGCCCTGCCTTAAGGACCCTCAATGTGAACTCCTTCTGCTAAGGTCTTGCATGGGGGTTGCTAAGTTACTTTTCGGACTGCGAACTTGTCAACCTTATTTGATGGAGGATGCAGCATCCCGGTTCGATGATGGCCCCCGGGAGGCTATAGAAGACATAGTCGTGGGTGGTGGCCCATTCTTTGGGGACCTCCAGTAGAGATTTAAAACAAAGATCGAGGTTAAGATGGGCTAAGGAAGGTGATGAAAACTCTAAGGGTCTGTTTGGTATGGGGTAATGGAATGGACAACGGAATGAAATGGATCATTCTATTCCATTGTGATGTTTGGTTACTCATATGTGAATAGAATGAATCACTACTTTGTACAATTTAATAAATAAAAAAAGACGATGTAACGAAACACAATTGTATTAAAAACGATAAAAATATAATTGCCTCAATGATAATAATAATAATATATTAATGGTAAAAAAAACTAATAATAAATTTTTTGATATATATTAATATTAGTATAAATATAAATATAAATATAAATATAAATATAAATATAATATATTTCTTTTCATTCCTTGAAGGAATGGAAAAAAAAACACTCATACCAAGGAATGGAAATAGTTATGTTTGGAAGGAGTTACATTCCTTTGGAATGCTCCATTCCATTACCACATGATAACCAAACATGTTTCTTTTCATTCCATTCCACCTTCTATTCCTTCATACCAAACGCTACCTAAGTTTTTCCATGCCATGATTAATTGTAGGAAAGCCAGGAACTTTATTCATGGTTTAAATGTGGAAGGGGTGTGGGTGTCAAAACCGTCTTTGGCCAAGAAGGAAGTTCATAGGTTTTTTAGAAACAAGTTCGTTGAAGGATGTGATGATCGACCTCGGCTTATGTGTCATGATATTAAACGGATTTCTGATTCCGATGCATTGAGTCTTGAGGCCCGATTCACGCGTGAGGAGATTAAAAGTGCCGTTTTTGAATGTGGTGATGACAGGGCCCCTAGCCCCGGCGGTATTAATTTTCATTTTGTTAAACATTTTTGGTATTTATTAGGGGACGATTTCGTTAATACCATGGCTGTATTTTATGAGTCTAGGATGATTAATATGGGTTGTGGCTCCACATTCATTGCTTTGATTCCGAAAGTCAAGGACCCGCTCGGATTGAAAGACTACCATCTGATAAGTTTAGTGGGAATCATAAACAAAGTGATTTCGAAGATTTTTGCCAATAGACTCAAGAGGGTGTTGGATTCCATTATTTCACCGTCACAATTGGCCTTCATTAGTAGGAGATATATTTTGGATGGTTCGCTTATCGTTAACAGAATTCAGAATTGGATTAAAAGTGTTAGAAAAAGGTTTTTCTTCTAAAGATTGATTTTGCTAAGGCGTACGACAACATAAACTGGAACTTCGTGGTGGATATCCTCGCTCAGATGGGTTTTTCTAACAGGTTGTGTTCTTGGATTAAGGGAGTTATTTCGTCGGCTAGGGCGTCAATTTTGGTTAATGGTGCCCCGACCTTCGAATTTAAGTGCCATAAAGGTATGCGCCAAGGGACCCAATTTCTCCATTCCTTTTTGTCATTGTCATGGAAGCTTTGTCGTGCTTGATCAGGAAGGCTTGTGGTACAGGTATAATTAAAGGAGTTTCTCTTCCCAATGATGGGACTACTGTTTCTCATCTTTTTTACGTGGACGACGCTATCATCCTTGGGGAATGGAGTGGGGATAATATTCTAAATGTTTTGAGAGTTCTTAGATGCTTTAACGCGTGCTCGGGTCTTCATATAAATTTTGACAAATCTAATTTGTTCGGGCTTGGGTTGCATTTAGGAGAGGTCTAAGAGATGGCGGAGGTGGTCGAATGTAAAGGTGCGGCTCTCCCTTTTAAATATCTTGGCTTGACTGTTGGGGCCAATATGAACCGTATTACTAATTGGAGACCGGTTTTTGATATTTTTGAGAAACGCCTATCCCTTTGGAAAGCTTCTCTTCTTACTTTGGGTGGTAGAGTCCCTCTGATTCGGTTAGTTCTAGAGAGCCTTCCCACTTACTTTTTCTCTCTTTATCGTGCTCCGGTCAAGGTGGTGGAAGATTTGGAATCTCTGATTAGAAGATTTCTTTGGGGAGGAAATTTGGAGGAAAAGAAATTACACTGGGTTGTGTGGGAAAGAGTCGCTTCTCCGAGGAAGATGGGAGGTTTGGGCCTTCATAAGCTTAAGGATGTGAACACGGCTTTGCTTGCGAAGTGGGGTTGGAGATATAAAAATGAGAAGGATAATCTGTGGGTAAGGGTTATTGAAGCGCTTCATGTTAGTGGGTCCGAGTGGGATTTTTTTCCAGCAAAAAAAGCATACGACGGTGTTTGGTGTAACATTGTCTCGGTCCTCAAGAAGCCGGTTGTGGATAACTTGTATATCCGCAGCTTGTTTAAAGGAGTGGTGGGTAGGGGTGATAGCATTATGTTTTGTATTGAACCATGGTTATTCGATGTTCCGTTAAAAGACAGGTTTCCTTCTCTTTTCCGTTTAGAGGTGGTGAAAACTTGCAGTGTGCGTGATTGGTTAGAAGGAGAGGGGCTATGGTTATGGAGACATGATCCGGTTTCTGAAGATGAAGGGGTTGAATGGCAAAACTTAGTCTCGGCTTTGAGCTCGGTGAGTTTATCTAGCAATCCTGATAGCTGGAGGTGGGTTGGTTCTGGTTCAGAGGGCTTCTCGGTTGCTGCTGTGAAAAAGCTTATTGATTCGAAGAGGGATTACAGTAGTCGGTTTCTCATGGAATGGGTGTAAGTGGGATCCGATAAAATGCAATATTCTGGCTTGGCGCGCGGAAATGGATAGGATTCCGACGGTCGAGGCTTTAGCCTTGAGGGGTGTGATGGTGGCCGACGGAGAGTGTAGCCAATGTAATGCCGGTGCTGACTCTATGTTGCATCTTTTTACAGCCTGTCCTTTGGCTTTGGGTTTATGGGAAAGAATTAGTTTCTGGTGTCGGGTCATGAACCTCTTTGTTTTTTCGTTTAGAGACTTGCTTTAAGTCCATGCTTCTGGTGATAGGGGCAGGTGGAAAGAAAGGCTCTGCAAGGTATTGTGATCACGGCCCGTTGGCTTTTGTGGAAGGCTAGAAACAACATTAGATTCAACGGAAAGAGGTGTAGTGTTGATGAGATCTTTAGCGAAGTTAGGGCGGTTAGTTTTCTGTGGTTTAAGCATAGGGCCAAGAAAGGCAAGTTTAATTGGGGGGGATTGGTGTAAATTTGTGAATATGTAATTGTTTGCTTGTTTTGGCCGTCCCAGTTTGCAGGTTCGGTGTGCTTTAATGAAGTCCACGTTTCAAAAAAAAAAAATAATAATAATTATTTATTAAACAATTACGGGTCAATTTGAATATAATGGTGGCCAATTAATGGGCTTTGGAAGTAAACAACGGGCCACCTGAAATAGTGTTATAATATACACATGGAAAGAAAAAAAGGCACAAATGTACAATCACACTCTCACGGTATGGCCGTATGAATAGGCAGAAAAAGGTCAACTTAATCAAAAAAGACACTTGTTGATTATTTTCATTCAACTAGTTAAATTTCCGCCCGCGTGTTGCGGCGGGGACCCAATGACTGCAAAAAGTGTGTCACTAACGGCAAGCAGATACCGAATATCAAAACATAAATAAAAATGTCGTGAAAAGGATAGTCAATCCGTCCTAAAAAGCGATTTTAAATAACCTAATATATAATAATAGGACCCACACGTCCTACACGTTGGAAATTCGGCTGTTTTCAGTTCAGTTATTACGGTGCTAACACGTTAAAATATGGATGAGCTCGGTACCGGTAATGGCACCGAAAGTACCGATCCGGAAAATCATCGAAATTAGGTACCGACACCGAAAATGCTTGGTACAATACAGTATGATATTTGAAGGTAAAAATCAATAAATATAAATATGGTGCTAGACCGGTGTCGAACCGAAAGTAACGATTCTGAAAACGCCAAAAGGTGGGTACCAAATTGGTACCGAAAATGATTTGGTATAGTAAATTTTGTACCGATACGATACCAGTTTGATTACAGGATTTGATACGATTTGCTCAAAAATAATCTAAATATCCAAGTTAATTTTACATGCCACAATTCATTCATTACTAGGAATGGCAATGGGACGGGCTTGGGCCGGGTATTGGTAATCCTAGGCCCGTACCCAGTTGTAATTCTTTGTCCTATACCCGGCCCGTTACCCGTCGGGTATTTTTCGGGTAATTACCCGTCAGGTATCGGGCATACCCGCGGGTATCGGGTATACCCATTAATTTCTTAAAAATACCCGTTGGGACAAATGTGTAATTTTTACTTTGATGTTTATATAATTTACTATTTTAATGACTATAACAAATGAAAATATGATTAATAACTTACATATCATATTCAGAACACATATGCTAAACTAAATTAAAACGATTACTTAATTAAGTAATTGTATCAGGACCATCTAATTGCATAAAACATCCACATAATAAAGGGTGATAGCTTTCATATCAAATATACATGCTCAAAAATAAGTTATATGTTCACTAAACACTTGTCAAATACATATCCACATATAACTATAGAGGAGGTAATAAGTACATGTACTAAATTTATATATATGGAAATCTATAATTTGATACTTTCGGGTATTATTCGGGTAAATGGGTCGGGTATCGGGCGGGTATCACTAAATCCCATACCCGTACCCATACCCTAATTTTTTCTATTTTTAAGCCCGTACCCGGCCCATACCCATTGGGCTTTGGGTATACCCGGCCCGTATGTTTCGGGTTTCGGGTATACCTGTCGGATTTGGGCTTTTTTGCCATCCCTATTCATTACGTAAAAAGACAAAAAATAAAGCAAAATAAGTTTTTGTTGTCACACCCCCCAAAATCCACACGTGGATTATCACCGCTTGGAGGCGTGACTGACCAGGATCAAGCCACCAATCATATTGAACATAACAAGTAATACGTAAAATTCAACCACATAATATGAAAGGTGTTCCAAACCCAAAACGTAGTTAAGTGCTTAGCGGAAGCATAATTGTAAAACCCAAAGTAAGTATTAAGTATGAAATAAAGTAATGTTTTTAACATGGCACACACTGCCATGTCCCACAACGACCGCGCCTCCCTGTGCAAGCTCCATGAGTACCTAACGACCTGCAAGGCATGTAACAACGAGTCAACAACAAAGTTGAGCGAGTTCACAGTTGGTTGTTTAGTTATAGCATTCGTTTCGTAAATCGTATGTTCGTTTTGTAAACCATGTATCGTATTAATTCGTATCGCGGTCTCCCAGACGTGTTTGCGAAGATTGGTGGGGGCTTCCCATGTGTTACTAGACCACGCGTATTGACTGCTACGAAAATGTAAGAGGTGCCCTAAGTCAATGTCTATCAGCATTGACCCTTTGTCCATAGTCCATTAGTACACGCCCGTTCGGACGACACGGTGTGAGGTTTGTTAAACCTAATAGCGCTATCTACTAATGACCCGCTCGCCATAGGCCTCGGCGATTAAGTCGATAAATGAGGGACTTCAAATGATAGAGTGATGGTCTTATGGTCGTACGTATCCTGTTGTATGGGGAATATGCAAGTTTGTAGTTACCGTTCAGTTCTTTAAGCCATTCCCAACCCTTGGGAATCCCATGCCGTGG